>CM039439.1:19016232-20216232 GCA_022379115.2 Bauhinia variegata
TACTTACCATATAAAAGTAAAAATAAATAAAGAAATAAAATAATTAATTAACATAAATAAAATAATTTATTTAATTATTTTTATTTTAAATAATAAATGAAAATTAGTAAATAAATAATTAATATTTAAGATTAGTGTTATAACCTTTATTTAACAAAAATAGTTGTTAAATTAATTTGTTAATTTTTAGTTAAAAACTATTAAATTATAAGTGTATGATGAAATTAATTATTGAACTGATATTAATATATAAAAATGTATTTTTATATAATTTTATATATATTAATTAGTTCAATAATTAATTTTATTAAATTATTTATAATTTTATAAATTTTTTTATACATTTTTAACTAATAATTAAAATATTAACGTTTAACTAATTTATCAGTTATTTTTCTCGATTCTCTCGAGCTTATAACACAAATCTTAAAATCTTAATTATTTATTTACTAATTTTTCATTGATTATTTCAAAATCAAAAAATTAGTTAAATAAATTATTTTATTTATATTAATTAATTATTTTCTTTATTTATTTATTTTTACTTTTATATGGTAGATATTTATTTTTTATTTTTAAACTAATTATTTATATATGAAAAACAAAATATTTAAATAAAGTTGGTTGGCAGAAAATTGTGGCCAAGTTGCCAAATTTTGTGGCGATTTGGATCATGTACGCGGAGATTTGGTTATGATGTGGCGATTTGGCACTTCCTTTTACGATTTCTCTCTCCTTATGGATGATTTGATATACAAATAAAAAAAAATTATTATTGATATATATTATTTTTAAAAATATAAATTAATATATATAATTTTTTTAAATATTATAGTAGTATAAATAATATGATATTATAATAATATAATATTATTTATTTATATATTTTTAATGTAAAACAAAGGAAGTGAAATTCAATAATTTATTTTTAAAATTTTTTATTTTTAATTAAATAAAATAAATATATAAAAAATATAATAAAAATAAAAAATCTAAGAAAGTGAAGAAAAGAATAAAAACAAAATTAATTTTTTTTAATTTTTTATTTTCAGTTATTTATTTATTAATAAAATTATATTAATATTTAATTATGTATTTTATTTTATTTTAATTAATTTTATTTAATTAAATTACAAAAGTATAATAAATTTAAATTAAATAAAATAAAATTGTAAGCGGTGATGTAATTTTATTAAAAGTAATATATATTAATAAAAATTTATAGAATTATTATATATTAGTGATAATTGTTGAGATATTGTATGTACATTTAAAAAATTTTACAAAGATTATTGTATGTTTTATTTGTAAAATTACAAAATGCAATATGATGATATTTTATTTTATCCACTTCATGAAAATTTATTTTTTTATGTTTTATTTTATTTTTTATTTGTAAAATAATTTGATTTACTCTTTCCTTTCAGATTTGTCATATTACTAATATCGTAGTACGATAATGCTAATATCGCATTACTGTATTATGATATTTATAAATATTATATTATTGTACTATAATATTTATAAATTACCAATGTTTTGATTAAATATCGCATTACCGTAATGTGATATTATTCAGATATCACGTTATTGTATTGTGATATCTTTTAAAATGATATATATTGGTATATATTTTTAAAAGTGATATATATTGATAATAATTTTTTTTATTTATTATATGTGTGTAAATATCCCTTGATACGCAATCTTTTTAAAAAGATTAATATTTTATTAAAAAGGACCCATATGTGTAAATAGATTTGGGGGAACCTATTTATATATACGAAAAATAAAATAAACCCATTATAGTAAAAAAGCCGGAGGAAGAGATAGGATTTTTCGGCCCCACCTATTACTTTTAAGAGTGTATATTAATTAACGAGACATAAAGATATGAAGTAATATATGGTTTCATTTAGTAAACTTTTTAGAGCTGCCCTATTAAAAAAGAGATTTGCTTGAGTCGTGTAAATAAAATAAAATATTGTGTCATGGTAAAAAGCTCATAAAAAAAATTAAATATTATAGACTTAAGCAACTCCAAATGAGTAACCCAATAAAAAAGATTTTTTTCTTATATTTTATTTAAATTTTATATTATGAATTAGTAATTAATAAAAAATTAATTGATATAACTTTTAGTATTAATTTATTATATTTTATGAGGAGCAAATTCTTTATTTTTTTTACATAAATCACCAAATGTTTCACTCATATTAATTAAAAAATATTTATTAATATAATTACTTTAAAATCCATTTATAATAAATTATTTAATTAATAAATAAGTTATAATTTATCATACAACTATGAGATGAGGGTTAGGTAGAGATTACCATAGAATTTTATCATTATTATATTATATGTTAATTAATTATAAATTTATTAGACATAATTTAAAATAGTACATGAGATAAGAAAAAATTATTTGCATAACTTTTCTTATACATTTATAAATATACTCATTATTTTTATTTTTAGTTATATAAAAAAGTAAAATTATAAATAAAAATATTAAAAAAATTATATAACTAAATGTGCATAGAGCATCACCTTATGAGATATAAAATTTTTGTATTTAACTTCTTTTATGAATTAAATTTGTATTAGGGGCATTTTTTTTTAAAATTTTAAAGTATTTAAAAATAATATCATATAACAAATATATTTTTTAGTTAATTTAAACTATTAATACGTTTTTTAACAAAAAAAAAAAAAAAACAACAACAACAACAAACAACAACGTAGAGAGCCAAACAGACAAGTATTCCCACAGCTTATGTACACGTACCATACCTAAATAGAGAATAAATCTGTGTTTAGAGTAAGAGAAAACTAAAGACGAAAGAAAATTAGAGAGAAAAATTAAAGGAAAAGTAAAAAAAAAAATTCTATTCAGATAGAAGAGAAAAATAATAAGAAAAAAAATCAGAGAGAAAAATAAATATGGTTAAATATAAAAAATTTTAGAGAAAAAAATTCAATTTTTTATTCATTCTTATATTTTAAAATTATTTCATAATTATAATAAATCATATATAATAATAATATTTTTTATTTATTAAATTACTTACTTTATTTTCGAAACATTAAGAATTTTTTTTTTCATTTTCTCTTTTATTTATTTATTTTCCTTTTATTTTATTTCCTCTCATTTTTTTCCGTATAAACCATAAGTGACTGTCAAGTCCGAAGTCGGAACGCCGAAACAAGTTACTGTAATCTGACGATGGAGAGAGAGAGAGAGAGATATTCGGCCGTCAAATTGATGTGTTTCTTCTCATTAAATCCATGCATTAAATGCACGTAATCATGACCCAGATCTTTTCTTCAACTTTACCCATTGTGTCATCATTACGTGCTTGTTAGGATGAGAAAAGCTATTTCCAGACCTAAAATTATATGCCCAAAATGTACATCACAATATTTGTGTTAAAAGAGAAAAATTATAAAAAAAAATTAAAAAATTTTAAAAAATAAAAAAACTACAGATAAAAAAATGTAAAAATTAAATGTCAGCTAACATATATGTAAATAGTATGCTTTCTTTTGAGGATTTGCTCTGTCACTCTACACTTCCATGTTATCTTTGATGATCTAACTTCTTCTTTTTTTTTTTTTTTTTTTTTATAATGTATAACTGTTTTAATTTACATATATTTATATTTATTTTAATAATTCTTAATTGAGCTTTATAGTATCACATAATTTTTACTAGGGAAAATTTTAATAATATTCCCTACACTTTGTTATTCTTAAAACAAATATATATTTAATTCTCTTAAACTTTTAAAATATATATTTTTCTCAAATCTTCAGTTTTATTAAAAAATTTACAAAAAAGAAATATCTATAATACAATTTCTCTATTGATTTTTTATTTGTAATAGACAAAAAAATTATGTGAAAATAAAGAAAATTATGAGATACAAATGTTTTTATGTTAAATTTTTAATAAAAATTAGAGCACACAATGATACTTGTATTTTAAAAGTTAAAAAGAATTAAGTGTATATTTTAAAAGTTTTAAGAATAAAAAGTATATAATATAATATTTAGTGGATTTTTTGAAATTTTTTTTTATTTTATATATTTAAAATTTTCATTCCAATACTTTTTTTTTTATTTTAAAATATATACATAAATAAGATTTTATAAATAACTAATTGAATTACGATATCAAAACATAATAAATTAGGTAACTCAATGCAATTCATTAATGTGAAATTGCTTAATTTAAGTTATTTTCATTGGAGATAATTAACAATTTCTTCAATTTGAAATTATTTATAAGAGACTTTTAATTAAATCACATAAATTAAAAAATTAGTTAATTATCTTGATATTTTTAAAACTTATCAAACATTTTAAAATTACTCTCAATTAAAATCGTTGAAAAGGAAAAAAAAAAAAAGCCTGGGAGTGATAGCATTCCACGATAATAATATTGAGAGAGTGAAAAGCATATTTAAAAAAATCAATATTTTCTACTCCTAAAAATGTCTAATTGTAAACACAAGTTAAACCAATCAACACAATAATATATCTTAGTTAAAGCATAAATTTGAAGGTTTTTGTGAATTTAAATTAATTTAAAAAAAAAAATTAACGAGAGAAGGTTTTATAAGAGCAAAAGATATATTCTCACATTTTAAAGAAAGAAACTCATGGATGTAATACTAGTTTAAGCTTCTAGCAGAAGCAGTTTTTGTGACTCATTAAAAATCTTAAGAAGATTTCTAATAAATTACAAAGTTATAAACACTATACTTAAGAAAATACAAAGGTTTGATTATTATATAATTTCAACGTGTTAGAAAATATATGGTACATTTATTGCCAAAAAAATAAAAAAATAAAAGTTATTATAACGACATAAAAATACTACTAAGAGATATAAATATGACTTGAAAATCACCAAAAGCCATCATCACTTATTTGGCTAACGTATATGAACAATTTTTTTTAAAAAAAATTGTAATGATATCTTCAAATTTAATTATTTGTTGCCTTTGAATTTTCATTTTGGACCTTGATTTCCTTTAAGCTTAAACCAGCATCATAGCAACCCTATTCATTCTCTCTACTTGGGCTCCAATTGCATGTTGTAACGTTCTAAGCCTTCCTCTTATTATTATTGGAGCTTCACTTAACAGTGTTTAGTTTAAAGCAAGTAGATGATTCTCCTTATTTGATTTGTAAATAAAAGAGGAAAAAAGGGAATGACAGAAAAGAATAAATTTATTATTATTACAAGTGAAAAAGAAGATAATATAGTGAAAAACATGTTGAATTATTTCTCTTACATTAGATTTGATATTCTTATCTAATAGTAGCATGTGAAAATAAATTTTTGATCATTCTTAAAAGAATTATTTTGATTTTATAAATGTAAATAACATTAAAAAATTACATATTAAGCAATTAAATGAAATATGAGACTTATTGTAAGATATTAAGAAATTAAAAATAAAATAATAATATTTTTATCTATTGTAATTATTTTTATAAAAATAAAAAATATTTTTGAAATGATAAAATTAATTTTTTAAATTTAAAATTTAAAAATAATAAAATGATTTGTGAAAGTAAATGAGGAGTACAAAATAAATAAAAGAAAGTATAATTATAAAATTTATATTATTTGTTAAGAGTAAAATAAAAAAAAATTATAATAAAAAGTATAATATATTAAATTATGATTAAAAAGTTGATATTAGAACCACATATAACATTTAGAGTATAGTAAGATTTTGGATTTTACTATTTTTTGTCCTTGTGGAATTATTAAATTGCATCCATAAAAAATAATTAATATATAACGTAATCTAGTCTAGCAAATAAACCCATCTAGTCTAGCTTTTTCCCAAAATTTCAAATAAAATAAGAATATTTTGTACTTCTTCCTACTATTTAGTCACGTCAAATAGCAAAGTTTCTCACTAGTTCCATTCTCTTCCAGTTTTCCTCTTCAGCTCCCCCATTGTGTCCATGGCTTCTGTTAAGGCCATGAACCCTGAAGCCCCCGAGTTCGTTCCCAGCCAAAAGCCACAAGCAATCTATTCCCATGGCTTTGCCACTCCATTATTCCATCGTCCAGATCACTACTTCTTCTCAACTATACCAATTCTAGAACCCAATCCACTTAAAACTCAAACCAACTTAGACTATTCCCCCACTTCTCCTCTTTCTCCTTATTTTCAAGAGACCGTCTTTGCTCACCCCACCCTCCAACTAGCTTCCCCTCACGCACCCAACGAACACTATGTAATGTTTCTTGATGTGCCAAGCCAAACAAACCCTAACCCTCTTCGAGCCCACCTAGAGCTGCAGAAGCCAGAAGAGGAAGTGGGGTTAGCTCCAAAAGCTGGTGGTGAGCATAAGCAGCGGTCGTTCTGTAAAATCATGGAGGGTAAGGGGTCGAAATTTCAGGCTTATTGGAGGTCAAAGTGCAAGAACGTTAATGGTGATTATCAGAGATGTGGCTTTTTGGGATTTCCTAAGAAGAAGTCGCATAAGCCTGTAATACCCGTGCTGTGCGATGAGAATCGCACCACCGTTATGATTAAAAACATTCCCAGCAAATACACGTTCGTTTCTCTTCTCAGTGTCTCTTTATATTCTCGCATTCTTTTCTTGGATATGGGTATTTTTTTTTTTTTATTTACTTTGAGTTGAAATTTTCTTGCTTTATTGTTAGCTTTATACTTCAATATTTTGAAATATGGACATGTTGGGTAATGAACCAGAATGATCTTTATGGCGTAAATCGATAAACTGAGAACTGGGTTTTGCTGTACATTCATAATCATATGCCTTGATTTGATTTCTTATGTATTTCTTTATGTGATTGGTTTTCAGCCGTGAACTGCTGCTGCAGTTCATAAAACATTACTGTATGGAGGAGAACCAACGGGAGAAGGAGCTGAAGGGAGAAGAAGCTCTAGTGTCAGCATTTGATTTCTTATATTTGCCCATAGACTTTAAGTATGCAAGAAATCCCATTTCTTCACCTATCTGATGATTACATTGTAAAGGAGCCTGTTTTTAGTCTCTGAATGTTAATTCATCATGCTTTTTTATTTGTTGCAGAAGCGGTTTGAACAAAGGTTATGCTTTTGTAAATTTCAATAATCCCAAGGCTGCATGGAAGTTCCACTTAGCCACCAAGAACCAGAAGTGGAACATGTTTCAATCCAATAAGATACGGGAAGTAGTTGGAGCAAGGCTCCAGGTATTACTAATCATATTCAGTATGAATAGTAAATAAATTTGTTTAGTGTTGAAATAATTTGATTGGTTTTTCTATATACACATGACTAGGGACTTGAGTCATTGAAGCGGCACTTTGAAAATACGAACTTTCCTTGTGAATGTGAAGAGTTTTTGCCTCTGTGCTTCAGCCCACCTCGTGATGGGACAAACACAGGGGGGCAGAGGACAATTGGGAGACTGATCAAAGTGGAAAGGGGAATTGAAGAAGGCTCTACAAATCCCGAGTCCTATAGGCATGCTTGATCATTAGGTGGCTTACTAGAAAGGCTGATGATATGACAAGTTTCTGTGTGCTTGTCATTTTCTAACTTCAATTTTAGATTTTCTGTTCGAGTATAGTAGATATAAGACAAAATCTTTTGTCTAATTTTTTATTTCAAATTTTGTTCGGACTGTTCCCAAATGCAAAAACAAAATTTGAGATAAGAAATGAAATGGGACAATTGATTTTGGCTCTTCGTTATGCTAGTGGTGCTAGTAGCTGTAAAGTTGAGTTTCCTCTTTAATTATATTCTGTATGCTTTCCGTCGGTTCTGTGAGAGAGATTGTAATGGCTTATTATATGGTACCATGAGAAGGAGGGTGGAGCCTGGCACCCGGACCTGATGTCTCTTGGGTCAGAAAGGACAGGTGGTGGGGTCCACCCTCCATATGGATGGGCCTGAAATAGTTCAGGGTTCCTCTCTTTGGATGTGGCACAGTTATTCTGTTATTGTAAGACAATTATGTTTATTTATGTAGTGTTTCAAGCTTTGATTGAGATAAACAATTAGGATTCATAGAATGGATGTTGGGTCAATTTTTATTTCTCTTTTTGGTTTAGTTACTATTCTAGGTTTTTTAATGTTTAATGATATACATAGAAAGCAAGTCAGCGCCACAGGACATGGCATGCATGTCTATTGGGTTATACTATATATGTTTATTGTTAGTTTATATGAAGTCAAAAGGTATTTCTTTCCCTTTTGAATTTATTTACAGCTAGGCCTGCCAAAAGGATGTTTGTTTTTTCAAAGATTGGCTAGAAATGTGAAAAATGGTACTTCTGATTCAATCTCCGAAGGGTATTGCACTTCAAAAGAATAATTGCTTTGTCTTCCACTTTTATTACACAGTTCCTTTTGCATGTGATTGCAGACATTCGTGTAGCAGAGAATGCATGGAGCATGAAAATACACAAGATGGGATGTCTTGTAATGGATTGTAGTTGATTATCAATCGATTGATTTGCATATAAACGAATTGATTCTGATGGATAACTTAAGAGATATATCGATGTGGGTAACTTACAAGATGCATTTAAGAACTCTTTTGTTGTTGTATGGATTGATAAGGAAGTTTCTTACAAAGCCTCTTTTACATGGACAGAGGAGAAAAGTTCTTACAAAAATGAAATGCTTTGTCTTCCACTTCTATTTCAAAGTCCCTTTGGCATGTGCTTATAGCATCAGTATAGCAGAACATGAAGTACGGACATTATACAAGACATGGGTTCTTACGTTGAGAGTTGTATGGCGAAAGAAAATAGTTTTTACAAAGTCCCTTCTGCATGGATGAATAAGAAATTTTCTTTGCATGTGCTTGCTAGACATTAGTGTAGTATAACCAATGGAGTATGCATATTATATCAAACGTTAAGATGGGTTCTTACATTGAAGGATGAGAAAATTGCATCTTTTTGGCTCTACATTGGTGCTGCCCATCTTATCAACCTAACAAGATATTAAAATGTGAAATAATTTGTGAGAGCTATGAACTAGAGTTATAGAAAGTATAGTTTCTTACAATGTCCTTTTTGCATAGAGAGAGAAGAAAGTTTCCTACAAAGAAGAAATGCTTTTTCCTCAATTTCTATTACAAAGTCCCAATCGCATGTGCTTGCAGACATTAGCATGGCAAAACCCATGGAATATGAAAACATTATGAAAGACATGGGTTCTTGCATTGAAAAATGTTAAAATTGCATCTTTTTGGGTTTCACATGTGGTGATCTTCTCATCAACTTAATCAACTTAATGACATATAAAAATGTGGGTAATTTGGGATTAATTTAAAAACTATTGAGAGTTGTATGGATATAGATTTTTTTTTTTTTTAACAAAATATCTTCTTTCATAAGGATAGAGAAAAAAGTTTCTTACAAAGAAAAATGCTTTGTCTTTCATTTCTATTACAAAGTCTCTTTGGTTCGTACTTGCATACATTAGTGTAGCAGAACGATGGGTTCTTACATTGAAAATTGAAAAAGTTGTATCTTTTGGACTCCATATGTGGTGGTCTTTGTTTTATCTTAATGAGATATAGATATAAAAATATGAGGTAACTTGTAAGATTTATTTAACAACTTTTGAAAATTGCATAAATAATTTTTTTTTTTAATTATGTAAGAAACTAAGCTAAGCAGCTTTAAAGAGTTGCATTAGATAAAGTTACTCTCAGCTTTTTTATCTTCACTTCATCTCATTAATTATGTGTTTTGTTTTACGAAAATAACCTATGATCCGGGAGTGGAAGATTGGTCAATGGTCATTGGCATGCCAAGAATTACGGTTGTTTTTATCAAAGAATGGTTTTTTCTTTGCCAAAGTTTCCTTCAATTGTATTTTGTTTTTGCCTTTGTTTTTTTTATTCTTTTAGCGATTTAAAACTTAGATAAAGCATGTTTCAGCTTCTATGCATTCTGCATTGGTGTGCAGACATTCGTTATCCGATTTTGGCATTGCCTTAACCTTTCTTGTGCCTCTGGTTTTTCCGAAATAAGCGATTCTCTAAAGTCGGCGATTTCAAAGATGAGTGTCATTTATGGTGCATATAGAGGAACTCATAGTGAATTAGTGTTAATTTTTTATTTGGTTCTGATTTAAATCTGATGCCGTACCTAAAGCAAGATATCAACTTAGCATAGATTGTTTGATAAGAAAAAAGTAAAAAGTTAATAGATTGAATGCATCACGTGCAAACTATATAGATAAAAAGATGAGTGATAAACTATGGATAATCAGCAAAAGTTATCTTGATAAAATTAGGTTTAGTTCTTTGTATAAGAGCATATATAATATCTCATAAGGAGTGGGGTTGATTTAGAAGGGGGAAATGTGTCCCCATCTCTGATCCTGTGGGAAACGGGGACCTATGGGGAATTTTTTCATTTTCAATGAAAAACTATTGTTTTTTTACCTTAAATCTATAATAATGTAAATTTAAATTAAAATAATACAAACTAAACAAATTTGTTTATGAAAAAAATTAAACAAATTTATTTATGGAAAAAATTTCATAAGTCCCAAAATAACAATATTTATTTACAAAAGTATTCTTAATAGTATATGTGATTATTTTTACTTAACATGTAAGAGTATTTATGTAATTTCATAATATTAGGGATCCCCCTGAGGTTATGTTCCTTGCCCCAGCCAACTCCCTCGGGGATTTTTTTCCCACTCCTGCCCTCATTCCTCGAATTCCCCCCCACTCCCCGCTTGAATCCCTGTCGAGTTCCTACCAAATCGGAGGAAATTACCATCTCTAATTCAAACCTTTTAGGATTGTAAGTTGAAATTCATGCATATATTCCCTATCCCATCTACAGTGTGTGCATATATATATAAGGTCTCACAATTCAGAAAACTTAATATTTTATTCATCAATCAATTGATTCAATTTACTTTATTATTTCATTTATGGACTAAAGTTAGCTTTTAAAAGAAGCTGATTTTGTGTCTTTGAAACCCTAAAAAATACACCAAAAAATCATAACTAATTAATGCCATATTTGGAAAACACAAAGCTTTAGCTATCTTGTAGTTATCAAAGTGTTGATAAAAATATGATATATTTTTATTTTTTCTGGTTCTTTCTAAAATATTTTGATGGTTTTTAATACTATAAAACCCTTTGTAAAGTTTTAAAAGCATATAATTTTTTTTATATTTGCCTTTAATGACTAATGGTGTTTTTAATTTTAAAGTTTTGATTAATATAAAATTTGATTTTAAACAAGGATAAGGTAGAAATGTTGTGATAATTTTTTTAAAAAAAATTAATCTATCAACTAATTTTAATAGTAAATAAGACCTTATAAATAGGACTTGAGGAAGTACCCAAAAAAGGAACAAAGTGTTACGAAAATAATGTAAATGGAAGCAATAGAGAGAGCAAGGTAGCTGAGAAAATAAAAGACGTCTTGTTATTTGATTTCTTCCTTGTGTACAAATGATCCATTGAACCCTTTATTTCTAGGCTATATCAACATCTACTGGACGCAGATTGATTTCTTCATGTATTGCCAGATTAAGTATCAAAAAGTATTTGCATCCACGACAACTAAATACTTCTCTTTAGAATCAATGCTAGGGCTATGCAGATTTTTAAGTAACAAGTTGTGCTCTGTAAATCATAATTTCACCATTTTTATTTCATTTTTGCATAACACTAGCTTTTACACTTTTGGTGTAGGACTCCAGGTCTTGAAGCCCCTTTCACTTCGCAAGTGAGTTTAATTATACCCAAATGCGTCTTTCTATTTTGGCCAATTATTTTTTTTTGTTTGCAAACTTTAATTCTTGACCCTCATTATTACTTATGACATCCTGTGCTATATGATATGTAAACTATTATCATTGTAGACTTCATTTTAATTCCATGACATAATTGATTGAGATCTCTATATTTTCATAACATTTAGGTACTTGATTTTCTTCTAGAACTAAAATAGTAAATATGTTTGAAAACTCTTCTAGAGTCATCTCTAGGCACTCCTTTAGAGCTGTTACATTGATGTGTGCATCTATAGTGTCACTACTATAGGTGGCGGCCAAATTAAAATCCCAGTTTAATTTTCCAAACCATAGGTCTCAATTAATTTAAGCTATGGAAAGAGGGATTTTCATCAGTAGAACAATAAAAACACAATTAAATAGTAAGCACAACAAATAGGTGAAACCAAAATTAATCAATGATGAAAGTGCAACCAACCTATGAACTATCCAACACTTGGTAGTCCTATCATTGACCTAGAGATATAATTAAGTCCAATTATGCAAATGAAATAGATTAACTTAACTAATTAATTAATCTGGTTGAACTTTTACTAAACCGAGATCCCTGCACTTAGCTTGTTAATTGTTACTACACAATCGCATAAAATATGGCCTTTGGAACCAAAACCAACCTGGCCAAGCATCAAAGACTTGAAATCCAAATTTTAATCCAACCAAATCAAGTTCTATTTCATAAAAATTGCTTCTAGGGTGATCAATTGTAGAAAAATCACAAGTCCAAACAAAAATTATACATAAAGATCTTCATACATAATTTTGAAGAGAGAACTACCAAGTGTTGATTACAAGAGCTCCTAAATCCAAAATAAACACAATACTAGTCTCAAGAATAAAACCGGTAGTCTTTAAGTCATCCTAGGTTGATTACAAGAGCTCCTAATCCTCCATTTTCATGGAGGCAGCTATGGGGAGAAAGGGAAAGTTTCTTAACCCTAAGAAATGGGGGAAAAACATGGATGAGGATGGGAGGAAGGGGAAGACCGAATTTCACTAAGAGGAGGAGGGGAAACGTCTACTTATTTACAATCATGCCATTAATGATGGTCAATTCACCACCTTGCCCTTCATTTAAGTTGCACAATGTCTCTCTTGCCCTTGAAATTGAGAAATTCTCATCTATGCCATCACTTCCTAAATTCATGACAATTGTTGTTCTAATCTTTAGCACATACATAGAAATTCACCTAATACTCTTAGGTCTCTTAGATCCAATCTTGAAAATAAAAATTTCATAGCAAGTAAAATAAACCTTAAAGTAGGAAAAATAATATGAAATACAATTAATTCTAATTACACCTCAATGAAATGAATATTAGCTAATTCAACAATTAAATGCAATTTTAGAATACAAGAGTAAAGTATAAGAGTGTAAAGATAAACTCTAAAAAGTGTTCATTAAATCCCCTACACTTATCTTTTGCACATCCTGAGCAAGCTAGAATTTCACACTAGAGAGCACGATGGCAATGACAATATGTAACAAACTAAGAAACATAGTAAACCTACTTTTACCCTACTTTCCGATGACTATCAATAATGAGATAATGTGCATGAAGAGGATAATCAACAAAGTTAAGAAAACAACCAATCATGTTGATATTTCTTTACATTCTAATTTAATTAGCAAGACAATGTCAAATGAAAGCATATATCAAGAATGATGGCCTCACAATATGCAATTCACTCAAACTCTCAAGTGTTTAGAATGCAAAAATTCTAATCTTCACCATTGCAAAACATATGCATGCATAAATCAAAAGAGCTTCATTCAAGATTGCAAGGCCAAGGGAAGAAGAAGATAGGAGATATAATGGATATGAAAATGTAAACATCAAAGAGAGCATGAAATATGAGTTTAAGTACAAAAATGCACAATTAACTCTAACTCTCACAAAGGCCACAAAACAACACTTATTTAATTTTTTTTTCTTTTTTTTATCCCTTTTCCAGATTTTTTTTTTTAAAACATTTTTTGAACTTTCAACACTTAGGGTAAAGAGCAATCCCGAACAAATTTATCCCTTGTTTGAAAAAAATTAAATTCAAACAAGGGATAAAAATGCAACTAACAAATGCATCTCTCACACTTTATTTTTGGCCATCCCGAACAAAGAAAATAAAACCATGAAATGCCAATAACTCAAAGAAATAAAATTCATATTATCTAACTCCATAAGGGTAGAAAAACATGGTTTTACATTTAAGCTTAGGATGAGTTTCAAACAAGGACGAATAATATGCAAATTACTGAATAGACATGTAAAAGTAATATTTTCTTGATCTTCAAGAGCAATGTAGATATGAAAATACCTAGTGTCCCCATCTAGAAAACAATAATGCAACTTGATTGCAAGTTGCTCCAACATCTTATCAATGAAGGGTAAAGAGATCCTTCTTGGTGACTTGATTAAGCATTTTGTAATCAATGCATACTCGCCAACTATTGTGCACTCGGGTAGGGATGAGCTCATTTATCTTATTGGTGAACATAGTCACTCTAGATTTCTTTGGGACCACTTGCATAGGAGTCACCCACTTGGTATTTGAAATATGATATATAATGTCAACTTGAAGAAGCTTAGTCATCTCTTTTTTCATCATGTCAAGAATAAGAAGGTTGAGTTACCTTTAGGGTTGTCTCACTAGTTTAGCCCCATCTTCTAATAAAATTTTTGTGCATACAAATAGCAGGGCTAATGCTAGGAATATCAACAAGTTTCCATCTAATTAATTGCCTTCTTATATTGCCTTAGAATACCCATCATTTTCTTCATTTGTTTAGGCTGAAGATTACTGGCAATAATAATAAGAAGCTGCTCATTTGATTCTAGATATACATATTTTAGATTCTCTAGAAGTGGCTTTAGATTAAGAATGGGTGGTTGGATTATAGAAGGAAGCATGTTGCTGGGCTGTAACTCTGTTACATTAAGTTCAAGAAAGTTTTCTACCACAACATAATCATCACAATCAACTGCATTTAGATCAACATAATGTACCATAGAATCCACATAATTCACTACATCATTTAAAACATCAGCAACAACAACAAAATTCCCATAATAAATAAATGAATCAATCTTAGCACAAATAGAACATGGACCATAATTACCACAATCACAGTAAAAATCAATAGAATTATCCAAGTCCACAATCTTAAGGAAATCAGCAGAGCACAAATCACTATACCTCTCTTCTACTAGCTCATCAACAATATCAATGTAGGGAAAGACAAAATGATCCTCAAGTGGATATCTATATAGCACCATGAATATTAAATGCAACCACAATATCACCAAATTCCATAGTATAAGTGCCATCATATACATTTATTTTAATCCTAGCAATTCTCAAGAATGACCTGCCTAAAGTAATAGGAGATCCACTAGAAGAATTACTTTCCATATCCAAAACATAAAAATTAGCAAGAAAGATAAGCTCATTAATTCCACCTAAGACATCCTCTATTAAACTTGCAGAGTATGCAGTACTTCTGTTGGCTAATTGAATGACAACTCTAGTGGGCTATAGAGGACCAAGGCCAAGAGATTGAAATATTGATTTGGGCATGATACTTATGGAAGCACCATCTAGCTTGGCATCCTCAAACTTTCAATTTTTAATGGTGTATGGAATGGTGAAAGTGCTAGGATCTTTGCATTTTTGTGGCATTTGTTGGATGAGAGCTTAATCATTTTGGCCCATTGTGATTTTTTTGCTCCCATGAGCTTCCTATTGTAAATTCATAGCTCTTTTAGAAACTTTGCATACTTGAGAATTTGCTTGAGTGCATAAAGGAGAGAAATGTTCACCTCAACTCTCTTGAAATTGTCTAACAGCTCTTTTTTTTTTTTTGCCTCAGTTGTCTTTCTTAGTTGAATAATTCTTTGTAGGAAAGGCAATGCAATACTAGGTTGCTACACAAATTTCTGAACTAAACCACTATATTCTCCTTTATCTTGTGAAATAAGCCTTGCTAGTAATAGAAGTAATAATAGAAGCAAGTGACTATGGTAATGTCAATGTCTTCCCATTACAAAATGTAATAACACTCATATTCCCCTTTGGATTAGGGATGGATTGAGATAGAAGTTGGCTAAAATTTTGGCTTTGCTATATTTGGCTCAAAGAAGAAGCTAACTGCCCAATTTGAGTCTCTAAATTTTGAATTAATGTTTGTGTGTTGTTGAACTTAAGATTATTTTTCTACATCTAAAGATTGTTTGATTTAAGCTGCTTCATCATCTCTTCTAAAGAGAGCTCAAAAGTCTGTGTAGGAGCAAGAAGATGGGTAGGGGCTTGTTGCCTAGGTGGAAATGCAAGTTTGCTAGGTCCTGGGTTGTTAGGGAACTAGGATTGTTGTTATGGGAACAATGGCTTTGCAAGAAATGGTAGTTGGTTGTTGTTATATCTGAAATTTGGATGATCATGTCACCCAAAATTATATGTGCTGCTGTATGGTCATGAGAGGCTGTTGGTACTGTGGCTTGCCAAAAAATGCATCTACTACTACTACTAGCTCAAATGCAGCAAGATTATCATGTATAGTTGGGCAAGCATCTATAGTGGGAAACATAGAAGCACAAATACGACAAGCTTTGACAGGTGGTTGCTAAATAGGAGTTTGAGTTAGAGTCTGGTGCTGACTCATAGCTAATTGTTAGATTAGAGATGTAAGCTCATTTAGTCAGGTCTCTACTCTTTATTGGTCAGCTTGAGAAGAAGTCTACACCTCATTAATAGGTTGAGATACAAGTGCTCTAATGCCAAACTTATGAGAATTAGCAGCCATGTTTGCAATCAAGTCTTTGGTAGTTCCTGAGGTTTTATCTACTAAGGTTCATCCACTAGCAACATCAATCATACTCTAATATATAGGAAGAAGGTCCTCAGAGAAATATTGGATGAGAAGCTAATCTAAAATATGATGATGATGACAACTAGCACACAACTTCTTGAATCCCTTTAAGTACTTGTGTAATGTTTCCCTAGATGATTGGCCATAGATATCTTTTTATAGTAAATTCCTATTTTAGTCCCATACACTTCATCTTTATAAATAAGTTCATCACACTTCAATCCATCTACCAATTTGGTCCCTTCGTCCTCTTCGTCCAGTTTAGTTAACGGTACCTGCTTAAGTGGCTTATTAAATGCTATGAGTAGTAGATGACGTGGCATGACCCCACTTGATGAGTAAATAAAAAAAGAAAAAAATTTGTTTAAAACCTAGTTAGGCTTTGCACTTATTCTTACCAAAACGATGACGATCATGTAGTTTTGAGTAGGGCATCTATTTTGCACAAAACACCTACTTCACTTCCTAAAATGCAAATTATTGTCGTATTGGCAGTGAAATTGGGGGAAGAAAAGGTACCTTTCCTTGGTTCTTGCCCTAGATTGGTTGGTGTTGCTACTTTAGGATTCATCCTGCAAAGGTGAGCAACTACTCAAGCTTACACTTTCTGCTAGTTTTCTACTACTATTTGAAGTGCCCTGAAGGTAAAAGAGTGACACTTTTTTGTCATGTTTCTTTGTTATATGGAAAAATCTTTAGAAGTTAATGGTCTTAATTGTCAGTTTTCTAATTCTATAGCTAGTGAATGTGTGCTATTGTGTGTCTGGTTTTGTATTGGGAAAATCTGAGGTGCATGTGTGTTATATGATGGTCCCATTCCATGTGCATTCACTATTTGTAAGAGTATAATAATGCTAAGAAGTTGGTTGTTGTGGTCCCATGATGGTGAATATATGTATACACATGGTTGTTGTTGGGAAAAGGTGTGGGCAAGTTGGGGTTATCAACAGTGACTTTCTTACTAGTTCAAATGAGCAAATTGAGACTATATTAGGATTTAGATAAATTGATATATATTAGGCTTTTGTGAAAGTGGAACTATAAGCATGAGTATTTTGCTATTATACATGTAAAATCCAATTAATGAAAAATATTTTTATTTTTTTTTGTTTCCTTTTAATTCTTTCTCCAAAATACAATATAGAATGAAAGAGAAGAATACTGGTTAGTTTTCAAAGAGGAATATTGATGAGCATAATTTGTATACTATTGCATGAATGGAATATGTTTTTAGCTTTCTATAGCATTTGATGAGATAAAGATATTTTTGTTTCCACTTGGCTTTGTTTTGGAAAGGTTTCTTTTATTTCTTTATTCTAAGAGAAATGAAAAAAAAATTGTAAAGATATATGTAAATAAAAATTGAATAGGTGAGATAGTGAATTGTAATAGCAAGGCTAAGATTATGAGGTAGTTAGAGGAATGCGGCGGTTTAGTTAGAAGTTAGTGGAAGAAGTAAAAGTTGCAAGAAATTATGTTAAATTAGAGATAAGCAATGTTCATATGCTTGTCTCGAGCAAATGAAGCATAGATAGAGCTACTTGTATTTTTTTTAATAATAGTTAAGTTGTTAATTTTTTTTTATATTTTTCTTAAATAGGGAAGATGGATGATTTTACAGTTACATTGCATCACAGTGAGCACTTTGAAGATAGACCTTCACAAAGATATGTTGGTGGTAGGGTTAACCACTGGGACCATTTTGACCTAAACAAAATGTCTATTCTAGTGCTTGTGGATTTTTTTGAAAAATCTAAGGTACCTGGATTGTCATGCAACTATTTAATACCTGGATTGTCTTTAGAAAATGGGTTGGTTGAGTTGAAGGACGACAATGACATCCATCTAATGGTTGAAGACCTCAAGATTTATAAAGAATTACATGTCTACTTTGAGCACCTTGTAGATTTACCTAATGTAATTAATGTTGTTGAAATTGATGATAATAAGGTTTAAAATGAAGTGGTAGAGGTTGTTGATGGTATAGGGGTTGTGATTGATGATCATGGTGTACAAGTGGAGGTTGATGATGATCTATAGGTAGAGGTTAATGATGAAAATGGTAAGGAGGTAGAAGATGAGGTTAGGCAAGAAGATAATGATAGCTCATCCGATGATTATGATAATGCCGAGGATGAGGCTTATAAGATTGATCCTTGCAAAATGTTTGAGTCGGGTAAAGATGGTGAAGAAGAAACAAGAAAAAGTCCTGCAACAAAAAAAATAAAAAGGGTAAAGAAAAATTGTCTAATAATGGTAATGAAGATGCCGAGGAAGAAGAAATAAGCAAGCAATGCAACAACAAAAATAATGAGAAAGGTAAAGAAAAAATGGGCAATAATGGTGATGAAGATGTTGAGAAAGAAGAAACAAGATAAAAGTGTAGCAATAAGAAATCTAAAATGGGTAAAGGAAAACAAAAAGTTCATTGTGATGAAAATGTTGAGGGTGAATTTTCAAGGAAAAAAGGTAAAAAACAATGATCCAGTAATGGTCGTGAAGGCATTTCAAGGGTGAGGCTAGACTCAAATATATATACCAACTCATTTACAGACATTAAGTGTATGACTGAGTAATTACATACTCTTGAGTGTTCTAATAATAGAGGGAGAGCAAAATTTCCTAAGTTAGCTGAATTCAAGAAAGCTATAAAAGATTATGGAATCTTTAAAGGGAAGGATTTGAAATACTCTAAGAATGACAATATGAGGTGTAAGGTTACTTGTAAGCCACCTTGTCTGTGAACTATATTATGTTCTTGGGCAAGTGATTTAGGGTCTTACCAAATAAAGACACTCATTCTTGTGGTCGACATCTCAAATTAAGTTGTGTTAGTGCTAAATGGATTGGGGATAAATTGGTTCCACACATGAAAACCAACTCAAATGTCAAGTTTGAGGATGTTCACAACCACATCAAAGACACTTATGGTATCAATGCATTAGCAGGAAAGATATACAAAGCATGGGCAATTGCAAAAGAAATAGTGGAGGGATATGAGAGACTAGTATATGAAATTGTGGGATTATTGCAGTAAGTTACTTGATAAAAATCATGGTTCAATAGTGTAGATGAGTTGTTTACGCCCTAGCCTAGAGTTGCAACCTCACTTTGATAAAAATCATGGTTCAATAGTCTTTGTTTTGAAGCTTGTAAGAGAGGATGACTTGAGTGTTGTAGACCATTCATTGGTTTAGATAGGAGCTTCCTAAAGGGGTACTACGAAGGAGTCATTTTGGCTATAGTAGGACATGATGTAGATAATGGATTTTATCCCATTGCTTATGTTGTGGCTCAAAGAAAAGAGATTGAAACATGGAGATGGTTTGTAGCAAGGTTGATAGGGGATCTCGATATGAAGCATTAAGCATATCAACATTCATATCAAATAAACAAAAGATACATTTATACATTTTCTATTATTCAGTATAAGTGTTGAACTAATATATATATATATATATATATATATATATATACACTTTCTATTAGAGGGCTTTTTAGTTAAACCTAACTTATTGCTTTACAAATAAAGTATTATCATATACAGGCAATGAAATTATCTATATGTTTAAATCTTTCAAAAGAAAAGGGTTATATATAAAATCTACTTTTACTCATATTTTGCTAGTAGTTTACTATATATTACAAGTTTTCATTGCTTGGTTTATTTCTAATACAAGGGTTAAAGTACTAACATAATTGATTGGCATTGTGTAGGGTATAACTAATATCATGGAGGAGTTGTTGTCAATAGCAAACCATAGGTTTTGTAGTCGACATATATGGGTCAACTTATCCAAGACATACAAGGGGCGAGAGTTTTGGAATAGATTTTGGGCCTTTACAAAGTCCCTCACTATTGTAGAGTTTAATAAGAAAATGGAAGAGCTACAAAAATTTAATTTTTCCGCATAGGAATATTTGAATGACATCCCACTTGTGAAGTGGATGAGAGCTGCATTCAGAACCTACCCGAAGAATTGGAATGTAACTAACAATCCATGTGAACAGTTCAATGCCTCATTGGTGCCTTTTAGGGGTAAGCCCATCATCACTATGCTGGAAGAAATATAACCTTATATTACAAGGAAAAGGGTAGAGCCAAGACAGAGGATGTTGAGGTGTATGGGACCACTAGCAAAATATGTGGTGGACTCCATGATGGGTTGGAGATCTACATGAAGCAATATTTGAAGTGAGTAGACTACTAGCAAAATATGTGGTGAATTTGAAGGAGAAAACCTACATGTGTAGGGAGTGGGACTTGTGTGGCATAGCTTCTGCACATGCTGTGAGTGCAATGGGATGTAATAACATTGTTCTAGAAGACTATGTTAGTCATTAATATCTTTTAGGGGTCTATTTGCAAACATATAAGCACTACATTAGCCCTATGAAGATATTTGGCACAAGTTCAGACTAAACCACCACTTCCTCTTGAGATATATAGGCTAGCTGGTGGACCTAAATTGAATAGAAAACAAAAAAAATAAAAACTAGAAGTTGAAAACCCCTTCAAGTTGACAAAGAGGATGACTTTCGCTAAATGTAGTAAGTGTGGACTTGATGGCCACAATAAGCACAGTTACAAAGGGAAACCTAGACCAGAGGTAATAGTTTTACTTAAGGTTGATTTTTGTTTCCTTCATGTGTGTGCTTATAGCTATCTTTATACTTTCTAATTAAAGTTAGTATTTATTTATTAATGATTTTAAATTTTTCTCTCAAAGGGTAAGAAATTACCATCCCAAGAGCCGAGTACATCGACAAGACAAAGAAACAAGGGGAATAACAACAAAGAAGATCCAATGCAACAAAGTCACTATTAGGAAAAGGGTACAGAATCCAATTCAAGTGAACACTAATGTTATAATGTTGTGAAAACAATACTAAATTACTATCTTCAATTATTCTAAACATCATATATTTTTAAACATAAAATAATGTTGTTTAATATTGTGCAGGAGATAACAAGAGAATGTACTGAACGTGGGGTTAATGTTCCATGTCCAAAAAAGAAGGAGCAGAGCACAACAACACGATGTCGCTAGGGAAACTTTGACTGCTGCAAGTGCTATAACGAGGGCTAGAATGATATCTTTAATTAATTCTTCTCAAGAGTCTATTAAAAGCTCTGTCAATGCATCTAGACCTTCATATATTCACAAGGATAATTGGAGAACGTCAACTGAGTTAGATTAATGTAATTCGCTATGGTGCTATGATTAAAGGGTGTTAATTGTGTTGTTTTTACTATTATTTTTGTGTGGAGTACCATGTTTTTTGACATTTACAATTGGTATTTTTGCTGTCAACATTACTAGATGTTTTAATATTGTAAACTTTTAACCAATTATGAATGGAAAGTGAGCACATATCATATATGGTATATGTTTTTTTTATATGTATATATGTATATATGATATATATATATATATATATATATATATATATATATGTAAAACTCAATTGTCTATTATCTCTCAAGGCCACATACTATTGTTTTAATTGAACAGGTTTGACTCTTTTGTGTGACACTCATTATTTAGCTTTCATTGAAGATGATCATTGAAGACTATCTAGTCTATGTTGGCTTTTGTACATGTTTTAGGCACTTTTTTTCATGCATTATTCAATTACAATTATGTACTAAATAGTAAGACATAATTTTCAATATTGTAGTAAGAGTATCCAGGCATAATTGTGTAGTAACTATAATTTGCATTGCTCAAATTGTGTCATGAGTTGAATTAACCTTTTCTCAAATATTACATGTCCTAGAATCATCATTTTATGTCCTTTGTGGAATTAACCTTAACCTGTAAAGTTAGTGAAGTAATCTGTTTAGTTTAAATGCAATAAGTGGATGCATTTGAACTAAAATAGTATTATAAGCAATAAATATAAGAACAAAAACAATTCTAACAAGCATGCAAGTCAATTCATTTCATGTTACATGTCTAAACATAAACCATACTAACAGATAACATTGCAACTATAACATAGGTACTTCAAACACCACAAAAATAACCTAGGCACCTCATAAAATCCATTACATAAACACTACAACAATAACCAAATACATCAGAAAAATCACTCTGACACAATGAAAATCCTTATAAAAACCCGTGTCACAACAATAACCCCAATCAAGACATTCAACCACCATTTAATCCTCCTACATGACTTCATTAAACATACCACTTCCCTTGCCAATTGGTTTCAGCGTTCACAATCTTCAACCCAAAGGAAATTGCAATCGTCTTCAATCAAATAAAATAGACACCTCTAGAACTTCCTAAATGGGTTCTTGCTACTCTTTAATGTTAGAGCGGTAGCTTCCATTGGTGATGGCAAGTTGGGGTCATCGATATGTTAGCTCTATTTCTCAAAGTAGATGACAAAAGAAGTCCCTGAGCTCCATTGTTCTTGGTTGGACTTTGCACCTCCACTCTAATTAGAGTTTGAACAATATCCACTGCATTTCATGCTGATCTTGAAGAAGTGAAGATGGCAATGGCTTATGTAGTTTTTTCCCCTTCCTCTTTGCCGCATCCTCACGTTGTTTGATTCAAGAGAACAAGTTTGGGTCTTAAACCCTAACAAAAACCAACTTTAGTTTGGAGGACCCATCTTTCTTTAAAATGAAAATAACATAATAATTAAATTTATAATAGTTGAGTTAGCTACTAACGACACACATGGCACTTAACGTGCCACTTAAGCAGGTGTCATTAACCCAACTAGATGGAAGATGATGGAGGGACTAAATTGGTAGGCAGATTGAAGTGTGAGGGACTTACTTAATAGATGAAGTGTGATGGACTAAAATAGATATTTACTCTATCTTTTATAATTGCTCCATCTGTGGATGCAAGAAAGAATTTTTCCAAGAATAGCTGCTTCATGTCATTCTAGGAAGCGAGATACCTAGTAGGAAGATAGTAGAGTCAATCTTAAGCCACACCATCAATGAAAAAAGGAAAGACCCTTAGCTTAATGTGATCTTCAGTGATGCCCTGTGGCTTCATGGTAGAATAGACAACATGGAGTTCCTGGAAGTGCCTATGAAGATCTTCATCTGAAAGGCTATGAAATCTAAAAAGCAAGTGTATTAATCCAGATATAAGCTCAAAATCAATAGTAAGATTAGGATATTGAATACACAAAGCTGGTAAGTCACATTAGGAGCCGTAAGTTCTTTTAAAGTTCTATTAGCATTATTATCATTAGCAGCCATATTGATAGGATTATTAATAGCAAGGTTATCAACAATTGGAGTATCGGTATTAGTATAAACAACAGAGGTATCAATATGAATATTAGAAATAGGAAAAATGAGAACAAAAAAATCTATGTAAATAGAATTACCAGGATTATCACTATTACTATTACCTATATGAGTGCTATCAACACTATGACAATGTCTCCCCCCAAACTTGAAATTTTTTTCAATCTCAAGGTCCAATGATAAAGGTCTGGCACAGAGGAAGACCTAATTATACACTAACTGCAACTATTACAGCATACAAAAATAGCTAAGCATATATTAACATATATACAACAAACACCACTAAAACACTAAACTACTAACTTAAAAATGACAAAATAAGTAAAGATGATCTATCAAATGATATTTAAAAATTTTTAGACCACTACAACATCAATCTATATAACCCCAGGACCAAAAAATGGAGTAAAAATCTTTAAAATGGAAAAGTGGTTAAGGAAGTGGAATTTGACTAAAAAAAACTAAAATTGACGCCTTGTAAATGAGGGTGTCAAAATCGACCATGAAGCCAATAACTACAACTTGACCAAGTTTTGGGAAATCAGACACTACACGTTTTTCAACAAGTTGCGAAAAAATACTGAAATGACAAAAAATAGTACACACAGATACTAAAGCAGGAAACAATATATACACACACTAAATATATACAAGAAATATGATGTTAATGACCTAAATAAGACTTTGTAGACATGTATGTGAGTATTAATTTAATGTTCAATTCCTCTTGTTCTGAGTTTGGGCGTTGGTTAATAGTTTTGAGTATGATTTTATGTTCTAAAGTAATCTTCCGTGAATATATTTTGTTTGGACCATTAATGGTGCATGATAGATGTGAACATGTATGAACACATATGCTTGTAAGTTGGGATTGTGAATTTGTTAATAATTCATGGTTTTCATTGAAAATTCAAATTGCTAACAATGTGTGTGTATACTAATGGTGATGCTTGCCTTGATTTATAATTTTTTTTTTTTGTTTCGACAGTGGCTTGGTTTATGAATGGACATTTGTCAATGATCTTTTATTTGATTTGGTTCTTACGTATGGTTCTATTTCAATCTAATGGTTATGTTAGATTTTTTGGCAGCTTAATTATTTTTTTAAGCACTTATTTTATGTAATTGTCTCCTCTTTGTTTGTAAAGGAATGAGGATAGTGGATGATATGTTTATGTAAAACCATGTTTAAGGTACAAAGTTTGATTTTGAAGACAAATAATAATGAAAAATGAAGTGAGCTGTGAGTGGTAGTGATTAAGTAGTCATTGGACCTTTTCACCTTAATGTTGCACTAGTAATGATTAATGAGCATTGAGATTTTACTGGGAAAATAAATTAAACTGCATGGAGATGATTGTTGCCACCTAAGTTTTTTTTATGTCTGAAATGCTTATCTTGACACTGCCAATAATTATTTATTTATTTATTTCCTTTCAATTCCTAACTTCATGTTCTTTATCTTTCTCTTGTATCCTTCATTGCTACAGTTTTTTTTTTTTTTATCTCTCGGAGTACTATTGTCCCCCTCCCTCTTTACACAATTGAAAAATTCATATTTAATCATATTCAGGCCATTGTATCTATAAAGAGAGTACATAGTTACTCAAGTGTGGACTTAGAAGAAAGCCAAAACTCTGTCCTTTCAAGCCATTGTATCTATCCCGGAGTATTGTCAGGTTTGTTTCTTTCCTCCATATGTCCTCTTTCATTTTTATTTTATTTTTTTTGAAAAAATTATAAGTTGGAATGTATTATTTGCCATCTCCCTCTCTTTCTTTATATGGATAATGGTTATAAAAGAGGGAGATATATAGTTCAAGTGCATACATTGGTGTTTTCTATGTATAATGGATAATGACATCTCCCTCCCTTCTTAGGTAATGACATGTAGTTCTTGTATATTAACATGATATGCTGCTTAAATTTTGACTAGTGATGTCATTATGGCTATTTTTTCTTTTTTGTTCTAACTGTCTGGAAAAGAGAATGGTTTTTTCTAGGCTTTCTCAATTATTGTTTATATAACACATTCTAATGAGCTATCAGATTTGTTACAAACCAGTTTTAGAGAATGGGATTTATAAGGATTATGCTAACTTAGTAAAATTCTAATGTATAAAGTTGTCTGTCTTTCTATCTATGTATTCATATATAAAAGCTAAAATAGGGCTGCCCAATGGTATGCAAAAAGGATGACTAACAAATATGTCTTAGCCTTAATTTTCCTTTCTTTGCTAATAAAGTTGTCTGTCTTTCCAATGTTTTCTGGATTACATTTAATTTCTTGTGGTTTTTTCTTTTATAAACTATGTCTACAATCTATTTACATAGGTTTAATTATATTGTGCTTGTGCAATATGATGTCCATTTGTTTATTGAATATCATTTTAAAGTTGTTGATATATATATTGAAAATTGTGGATTTTGGGTTCCTTAGATTTTAAGTTTCTTATTGTAATGAATTTTGCTCAACAGAGTTGGGGATGTTGTGTGTTGGATTTTTATTATGAATAAAATAAAATCATGGTAACTATAACATGCATTATTGAAACTTTTTGTACACTCTACAAACTTGAAACTTTCCTATTGGCAGCAAACAAGCACGGTAGATATGTTGTATTTGGCAGTTGACAACATTAAAGAGCTGCAAAATTAAGGTAAGGTAATATAGAAACACAATTCTTGGAGCTAGTACCTATAATGTTATAATTTGCATCAACAAGTTTCTTTCTTTTGCAAATGCTCAGATACTAAGGTGAAATGCATGAGATCAAATATTTAACAAGCAATATTCCAAAGGTGATCCTAACTCATTTTCATGTAGATAGAAAGAGGATGGTGTGGGTATTTTACTTAGGATGTGTTATATATATGATTGACTTGTATGGTTTGCTATTTTGGATTAGATTGTGAACATATTTTCAATTGTTATGAAAAATTGAAATCTGATTTCTTGTAAGTTTTTTATATTGAATTTGTTGTAAAATAAAATATGAGTGATCAAATTAGCCCCCAATAATATGCCAACTAAAAATTTTACAAAAGCTTTGCCACCAAATTTGCAATATAATATCATAATTGAAAAATATATTTTGTCACCAAATTTGTAATCAATGTTTGTCACTGAATTGCAACTCAATATTTTTGTTGCAACAATGAATTCTGCCACTAAATTTATAACGGCTCTACCACCGAATTAGCCATTGAATATTCCGGTCGCTACATTTGCCATCACAAAATTTTGGTAGCAAATTTTTTTTTTTTGCAACCTTACTTTTCGCCAATGAAAAAAAATTGGTTACAATTCGATGGCTAAATACGTTTGCAACCAAAAATTTTAATTTTATCAATAATTTTTTCAGTGGCCAAAAATGATTTATTATTATTATTATTTTTTTAGTGATCGGAGGGGGTGATGAAATAGATGTTGCAAAAGATATGTTGCCCATGGTTGATTTTGCCAATGTGGCAACGCCTTTGGCGACTTCGGATGTTGGTGTAGCGGCGGCCACTGGCGACTCTGATAACCAATTGGAGCTGATCTAGTTTTAAGAAGCATTGAAAGGAGAAAAAAATATTCACATATTTTTAGAAATGCCTCCGGTCCAGTAGTTGAAAACGTAGAAAATGCCAGAAAGAGGTTTTCAATTCCCATTGTAATTTTAAGAAATGTTTCTAACATTTTTAATGGACATGTTTTCCACTATGATAAACCAAACACATTTTTAACTTTATTATCATTTTCTTTAAAAACAAAAATTGGAAATAATGAAACCAAATAACCCCTAACGGTTGGGATGAGTGTTGAGAAATGACCCTTTAAATGCTGAAAAAAAATACAAAGCTTTAACTATGATATGATTACCAAAGTGTTAATAAAAATATGATACATTGTTACTTAAAAAAGTGTACTTTGGAAGTTCCAAAAGTTATTATAATGACTTAAAAAAATACTCCTTCCATTTTTAAATTATAATTGTTTTAGAGTTTTTCATTTTATTCGAAAATTTTAGTTGTTTTGTTTTAGAATTCTTAGGCTTGGTCAAAATTATTATTTTTATTTATACCCCTCTTTATTTATTATCACCACTTCTTTTCACCAATCATATTTCATGTAAATTTTATTACTTCTTCCATTTCATTTAATCTATTGCTTTGGAGAAAAAAAATTGTTTAAATTTATCTGTCATTTTAGAAGCTTAAAATTTTTCAACTATACCCTTATTCTCACCAACTTTAATTATTTCACATATTTATTAAATTATCTTAAAATTAGGTAGTACTAAAATAAATAAGGTCTATTAGTTAATTTATGAATAATTTTAACACATTAATTATATTTCTTAATATGTGTATAATAATCTTAAACGATTGATAATATGAAATAAATAGAGTAAATGAAGATATTTTAGTCAAGATAGAATAATACTCCATCTAGTACTTATTATAGTTGGTTTTATTGATATTTTAAAAAATTCTACAACATTTTAATTTTACTCTTAATTAATATAATTTTTCATTAATGAACAAACAATAATATAAATAATCAAAGCAAGGGTGAGCATCGGTCGATTATGGTCGTTTTTGACCATATTTATAACCAACCAACATTTGACTGAATGTGTGATTTTGCCAAATCGATAACTGATTGATTATATCTTAAAATAGATTATTTGGTTTTAGCTAGTTAAACAGTTGGTTAATAATTAACCGATAATGATAATTCTTTTTAAATTTTTATTATTTGTTCATTTGAGTGTTGTGTTTGTTTGTAGTACATATTTAATCGGTTTACTGTAAACTAATAAGGTGGCTATTGGATAGGCTAAAATGACTTTTTTTTTTTCTAGAATATTTATGACACCTTATTAAGAATCACATAAGTGAAACATAAATACATAAATAACAAGTCTGAAAATGTATAAAGGTATTTATGGAAGTTGTCTTCCTTTGGTTCCAAACATGCGCAAAAGCTTGGAGAAGACAAAATTAACAAAAACGAATGTCAATATATAACAAAAGTAACATTTTTAAAAAATTTTCTTACTAGAAAAATATTGTTTTCACTAAACATACTCACATAAGATTGAAACACATAGCAAATTAGTAATATATGAAATATTCATACATCAAGATGACATAATATTTGAGTGATTGAGTCAATTAGTAAAATAACTTAGTCACTAAATGACATGGTATATGAAAAAATTAAAATTCATAATGTTTTAGTTAGTCAGTTCAATTTTCATTGGTTAGGAAAAATGCAAAATTGAAACCAACCAACAAAAATCAATTTTTTCAAATTATAAAATCGTAACCAATTGATTAAACTAATTTACTTTTAGTTCTGTCGATTAATTAAATTTTACTCAGCTCTAAGTTAAAGTATTTATTAAGGGTAAACTATGGAAAATAAAAATAAATGCTTCATTGAAATTGTAAAATGTCTTATTATAAGGACCATTAAAACCTTTTAGAATGTATTTTATAATAATGACTAGATGAAGCATGTTACTTCAACTAATGATTTCTTAATATATGTGTGTTAACCTTAAACAACTATAGTTTTAGAAATGGAGGGAGTAGAAAACATATTAATACTACTTGAGGAATACCATCAGTTATCAAAAATTATCAGTGGGAATTGTCTGTCTCACACTCCATCCTAAGCCTTGTTCGATAAACCAATGATTAGTCAACATGTAATAAAATAATAGAGATGTGCTATAAGTACACCCATATTCTACACCCTATTCTTATGTCTCTTTTTTCTTTTTCTTTTTTTTCTTTTTATATCTCTCTTATTTTTTTTCTCTTATATTTTTTTGTTTATAGTTTTATCCCTGCAATTAACTAACAAATACAAGGTAAACACAAGGGTGTACACAAACAATAGTACATGTAGTATTTTCCAAAATAATGCTTTAAATTGCACCAACTAAATTTGATATTCAATCAATGAGTCAATGGCCGATGCGACCAGGTTTAAGACAAGATGTGAGAGAGAGAATTCTCACCCAAAAATTATGTCTCAAAAATAAAGCATGAAAATTCAATAAAAATTGGTTTAATGATACTTTTAGTCCCTATAATTTTACCCAAAATTTAAAAAGATTCACATAGTTTAAAATGTTAAAAATTAGTTCATATAGTTTACACATGTTTACAAATTAGTCATTGCAAACTAACTTTGTCAATTAACTCCTACGATTGATCCTCATAGTTTCATACAAAATTTAAAATAGTTTATTATAATTTAAATTTTGTCAAATTATACTAATATTTATAAAATTGTCCCTATTGATAAATAAAGGACAAAATATGTTGTCTTAAATTGTGACTTATAGCTTGTTCCAAGGCTTCTCATTGACCAAAAAATTGATATAGTAATATGTATTCAATGCTTACAATAATATTTTAATAATTTTTTGACCAATGAAAAGCTTTGAGACATGCTATGGGACACAATTTGGAATAGCAGATTGTCTCGATAAATAAATATTTATAAATAATAAGACTGATTCTCAATATTTTAAATTTTGAAAACTATAAGAACTAATTTATTAATATTTATAAATTATAAAGACTAATTTTTAACATTTTAAACTATAATGATTTTTTAAAATTATGTCTAAAATTGTAGAGACTAAAATATAATTAAATTATAAAAAATTAATGGATTTGTGCATTGAACAATTAAGCTCAAGTAAGCTTTTGTCGGGAAAACTATAATGAACGGAAGTGATCTATTAACCAATTAGGATTCAGTTCCAAACTCATTAAAACAGTTCCAGCTTCTTTGTTAGGTTTTCTCTGCTGAACCTATACTGGCTAGTAGATGAATGGTCCAGATGAATGGATGACTATAAAAGACATCAATTACTATGCAAAGCATCAGTTGGGGGTAAGAGATGAATAACTGAGATGAACCCAGCACCAACCCAGCCCAATAATAAAAAGTTTAGTCCCATTGAAACAGCCCAATAAGTTAAATAAATAACCGTCCATAAATGTATTTTGATTTATTTTGGCTTGATCATACAAAATGTTTGGACGATTAACATTGAAATCTTTTGTATCCTCAATATATAATATGTGCAAGTATCATCACTCAGATAGAATATATAGTTGATAAAAGATTAACATGATATAATGGGTCAACCTTTCTTATTATTTATATATAGGAACCTTTGTTAATTCCGAGATAGTAGAATTGATAAAAAAATAAAAATAATAACATGATGGATTCATTCTCTAGACCCATTTTGCCTTATAAATTAATTTAATGAAACTGGAACAAAATTTCTTAAGCATTTACTAATCTGCTTTTGATAGGAACCAAAATCAAAAACAATTCCGATGCTATCTCAATAAAACACGCACGTCAAAACTTTCCACCTATAGTTTTTCTTTTGCTATATAAATTGAGTTTGAACTTTGAATTATTGAGTTTGTCGGAAAAATATTTTATATGCATTTTCAACCAAAAAAAAAAAAAAACCAACTGAACTAGGATATTGCTTTTCCCACTTCTTTGATCAAATTCTTCTATTTGTATCTTGTTTGTCTCAACACAAATGTTTGGTTCGAGAGGTTTGAAAGAAAGAAGAAATCTATTATTTATATACACTATAAAGAGAGTCCCTAAATTAGGCCAATTACCCATACCACATGAGCAATCAATTTTTTTTTAATTAAAAAAATATTATATAATTAAAACTGAGCTCTCTTCTTTCGTTAGTTTCACTGGTAACATTCATTAGCATGATAATAACATTCAATAAAATATTAGTAATTGTAACTGATACCAACATTGGCAAGTGTGTAATACATTTTTTTAAAATTAATTAATTAATTATTGTTTTACAATTAAATTATATTTTCATTAAGTGGAATTCATTAGTAATTAGTGATTTGTTTTACATATTAAAGAGATGTATTAAGAGCAATAGTCTATCATCATCTTTAACGTAACAGTAATAATTAGTATGGTTTCCAATCTCTCTCTCTCTCTCTCTCTCTCTCTCTATATATATATCTCTCTCTCTCATATTATATATATATATATATATATATCTATATTTCATTATTTGATAGCATAAAATATATGATGATTTCATTATAAAAAACGAAAGCCACAGCTAGTACGGGAATTAAAATCTAGTATCATAAAAGTACGTCGTCGCATTATTGTGACGTTGATATTTGTTATTTAAACGAAATGTGATAATATTAAATTATAATTGATTTTTAAGAAATTAAATTAAAGTTAATTTATTCTAATTAAATTATATTAGATTGATATTTGAGTTGCAATATTCTAATTTGATTAGGTTTACGTTTTTCCGTTTACAACCTATCTAAAATCATATCAAAAAGATTATCATATTTTTTTTTTTAATCAAAAGTAAGAGTTGATACTATAAATTATCAGAATTCAAGTCTCAAGTAACTCATCGATTTAAGTTTGGATTTTGGTTTCTTTTTCAGAACGACATAGGAAACTTCTTTCAAGTATCGAAATCAAGCTGGAGCTTAATTTAAATGTAATTTATAATATGATAGTGAAGTTTTCCTCATACTTTGTGTTTCTTTTATTTAATAACATTATGCCTATTCTACTTTGTGAGATTCAAAATTTCTTTTGCTTATGTAATTGATTGTTGAATTAAAATTAATTGGAATCCATTAGAAAATTAGACTTTGTAGTGTTATAGATCGTTCAAAGGTAGTTTTTTTAGCACATTGTTTAAGGGCATTGTTATAGATTATTCAAAGGTATTCTCTAATATTTTTTGATCACATTCATAAACCCATAATTTTTTTTTTTTTTTTAATTTATGCATAACGTTTTGTTATTTTTTCCTTTATGTATATATGTTTTTATCAACTTATATTATTTTAAAATATTTCAAAAAAATTTCAAAATAAGATTAAAGAGGTGAGTAACTAGAAGATAAAAGTTAGAGTTGCAAGAATATAGTATTTTCCGTCATATCACAAAAATGGTCTAAAGAAAGAGATTGAAATGGCACGTGTGGATTGTAAGGTGTAAATGAGATTTATTACGTAATTTAGTCCCTCTTAATGTGCATTTAGAGTCTCAATTAAGGTGAATAGTTTGTTAAAATGATCAGATAATTACCCAAATTCATTGAATTGTTTCAGGTATAAATTTGGGAGCTCAAGGGACCAAAAAGCAGAAGAAAAGTGGCGTGGCAGAGGAGTTTACAGGCAGCCTGTAGGCTAGTTTACACCCCGTAAACTAATTTGCCATAACTGAATTAAAAGCTCCAACGGTCGAATTGAAGAGCAGTATTAGAGCCATTTATGGGCAGCCCATAGTCCACCTTACGAGAGTAGGCGAGCATTTAAGCAGATTAAAAGTGATGTTTTGAAGATCTTAAAGGTTGATTATGGGTTCCGTCAGTTGGGGAGTTTAGAAACAAAGCTATAAAGGGGAAAATCAAGCATCCAAGGGAGGGGAGGATTAGAATTAGAAGCTACAATTGGAGGAGAATCAAGGGGAGCTGCTGAAGAAATTCTACAAGGAAGCCTGGTTCTGCAGTCATTCTATACTCTTTCTGTATTCAATGTTTTCTACTTTCATTTTAGTGTAATATTTTTATTCTAGGATTGGGAGTAGCCCAATGATAACTTTATGAAATGACAATGAACTTCCTTTCAATTGTGAATGTTCCATTTCCTTTTGATTCAATTTCTACTGTTCTTAATGCTTGCAAATTTGTCTGGCCTCTTATTTGCATGATTCTAGATACTTGAGTAAAGAATTGAAAGGTGAAATTTGAATATTTGAAACTTTGAAATTGAACAAGAGAACTAAGATTACAAAGTAGATTAAGTTTTCTTAAGGAGAATCTAATTTTCACAGAATTCAAAGAGTCTAAAATTTGTTTTGTTACCATGAAAAAAAAAGTTTTGCAATTTTAGGCAATAATTGTAGTATCTTGAAAGATAACCACAATTATCTTAGGAAAATTTGCCTTCAAAAGTTGGCATTTACAATTGAAAGGAATTTATAAAAAATTTATTGGTTAACGTTGTGGTGGACCTCAATCCCATAAGCTTTTGAATTATTGAATTTCTCTACATCATTTATTATTTCCTTGTAATTTTAGAAATACAATTAATCTTTATTTTGGTTTTGTTTGGATAATTTACACTTGCATTTCTACTAGTAATCAATAACAATAGTCTCTATAGAGACGATATGCTTTTATACTACTTGATAAAAGCATGCACTTGTGGTTGACATCATAAGGTATATAATTTTATTGAATTGTTGTCTTTCTATTCTAGTATTAGATAGTACTCTTATGCACTCCTACTCCCAAATTCCCTTTTTATTTGTGTTAACAATTTGTGGTTACACACACATACATAATAATTTATCCATAACACCTTTGACAATTATTCTCACTTTGTTGTCCTCTATAATTGCATTATTTAGTAATGAATAAATAATATTATGTCTTATTATTTTGTTTTTTTTGGTGTTCTTATAAATCTGTCTATCTTAATATGTTTCCTAAATTAGAACTTATGTTTCACTCGCCTGTTGCCATTTATTATATATCAAAAGAATCTCCACATATGATAGAGCTGGGAAAGAACTGTTTGTTGACAAATAAGGCTAAAATTTGCCAATAAGGTGTTGATTATATAGTAGCATAGTAAACCCTAAAAGATTATTTTGTCAAATGTTCTAAGTTTGAATACTTTAAGTTAATTGTTTTAAAGTTTCTTTATTCTTAATATAGGGCGGAATAATTAGTGCCTACATCAAAGATACACATGTTTATAAGTGGCACTTCAATAATGCCCTACTTGATTACAGTAGTCTTATTATTAATGTCACATTGTTTGGTTACTTCTTGATTATCTGATTTGCAAAGATTAGCAAGTTTGGTAAAAGTGAGTGACAATTACGCTTAATATTATTTTTAATAATGTTATAATGCTAATAATATGTGTTTGGCTAATTTTTAATATTGATTTCATTATGATTAGATAATATTAATGTTTTAAACACATATTTTCATGACTAATATGGCAGAAATTCCAAAGGTTGTCAACTTCCTGGAAAAATTTTCTCTCTATTTTATTTTGTTTCATATGTCTTTTACGTATTATTAGTAAGATGGGCAATGAGAAAATAAGAGTGTTACCGGGTAAATTTTTTTTAGTGAAATAAGGTATTATAAAATCAATTAATATATTCTTTTGATGATTTGGAAAATCATTTATAAAATATTATATAGTCAATGCAATTAATATATATATTAAAATTTCAAGGATGATATTATACGTGTATCTTATTACTCTTGGTAAAGAATATATTAGATTTAATTATTTGTTAGTTTATTTTTTTTTTTCGTTGGTTTGGTATTTTTAATTTTTATTGATTGACACACCATCACATTACAAATATATTATATTTCTTACATAGGTGGTTATAATAATACTTTAGCTCATAGCTTTTGTTGTTTTTTTAATCACTAAATATAGTAGGGTGAAATAATTGGTGTGTACATCAAAGATACATATATTTTTAAGTTTAGATTTATACTCAAGGAAGAGAAGATTTACTTTATGAATGCTTTTAAAGTCGAGAATAATGAGCGAGACTATAAGGTCACCCCTCAAAATTTTAGGCTTATTTTTAATATTAAAAGAAAGATGAATAAGGTCGTTGATTTGGATATTTCTTTTTTTGTTTGATGTTATTAAATTTTTTGGGTTTGATGGATTAGATGGAAGAAAGAATGAAAAATGGAAAGTCAATTAGATTCATCTAAATAACACTTGAGAATATGAGAAATATGTTGAAATTCACAACCTTATATATCTATGAAAATTCACAATGTCGTAAGCCAATTCCCACGTGAACATGGGACATATTTGCGCAGCAACGCGAGGCCCAATATACTAACTCATTTTATTTGGTTCAAAAAGTTAGAGGAGCTTACAATTCCTCCCCCTCCTATGCTTCCCCTCTAAAAGTAGAGTTTTAGTCAAATAAGAAAAAAATGAGGTTCTAGAGGGGAGTGAATATATAAAAATAATCAAATTGTCCTTCATATTTTGTGTTTTCTTTTTCATTTTTAAAGTTATAATAATAAATTTATCGATTTCTCACTTATCTTCTCAATATAAAATAAATGTAAGTCTTTTGTAAGTGTTTATTAAACCCAAAAACTTTTCCTTTTCTCTCTTGGATTAAGCACTATCCCATCACCTTAGAATTTTTGTAACTAAAAGTAAACTTATCGATCCTCTCCCATTCCCTCCCTTTATAAACCTAAAAATGATAGAGGTCCATTCCCTCTATCAAAATTCCTCGCCTAACATAAATTGCAATAGATCATTCGTTATTGGCCATGGAGCCTAGTGTCCTTTGTGAAAGTATATTTAGACCACACATAGAAGGTTGAGTCATGATTTGGAACGAAGAGGATGGAGGCTAAAAATATATAAATATATTGATTAAAAAATCGACCCAAATTAATTTGTCAAACCAATTCAACTAGAAATCGGAGGCTTACTCGATCTGAAATACATAAAAAAAATATACATTCTTTTTGAAAAAAAGGATTTTTGAGGTATAACTTTTTTTTAAAATTATTTTTATGTAAGATAGAAGTTAATTTGTGTTTGAATGCCATGTGTTAAAACATTATTTTTTTTTTTTTGAAGTTACAAATAACTTGTTTCAATAAAAAGCATCATTTTAGCTTTTTCTAATGCTTTAAACTTTTTGGAAAAGTCGATCAAAATAATAATATTGTTATAGAAACACTTTTTTTTTTTTTAAATAAAAAGACTTTTGTCTTAAAATAAGCTCATCCAAACATGCTTAGATTAGATAAAATTAAATTAGTTGAACTTGGTAAGATTGGGTTAAATTAGTTTTTTTTTTCTGTTAAAAATCCAATAAAAGTAAAAAAATTATTATTTTGTTAGATTAAGTAAAATTTTCAACATTAATCTTCAAATTTGAAGTTGATAACAATATAATACGCTATATATAATATAATAAATCAAATTGCTGAAAAGGGCACAGGTCTTAGAATAAATAGGGGTGTTGCGAGAATCGAACTCGCGACCTCTCGCACCCGAAGCGAGAATCATACCACTAGACCAAACACCCTTGGCGGTGCTTTCCATGACCAATATATTATTACTACTCTTTAACAGATATAACTGACCCGACTGTCTGGAGAGCAACGACTCAAATTTAACAAACGAGCATCCCATTCTCAGTAGCAAGAACAATTCAGGAAGAAATCAGACATGGCGGCACCACAAGCATCGTCTCATTTACTAAATTTTCTTCGCTTGCAACCAACTTCTTTACCATCAGTGTCACCATCTTCGGCTTCTCTTGTTTCTTTACTGAAACCTCTCCTTTTTTCCTGCACAGCTACTCCCAATGCTCTATCTAAACGCCTTAGACAAATGCAAAATCCACTTCGCAAACCCCTTTTCCCCTCTTCCCCTCCCCTCCCTTCGTCTACTCCAATCTTCTGTCATTACTTTTCTTCATCATCCATTGCTGTTCCTCAAAAACCTTCCTCTGATGAGGGACTTGGAGATTCAGCTAAAGAAGCCGAGGAAGATGATGGTAGCAATGATGCAATTGAACAATATGATGAAGAAATTGAACTTTTGGAGGATACCCAGATGGGTTTAGATTCGGCTTTATCACCGTTGGAGAAGAATAGGGAAGAGAGATTGAAGTTGCCGAGTCTCACAGTGAAGGAACGGAAAGAGCTTGCGTCTTTTGCGCATAGTTTGGGGAAAAAGCTCAAGACCCAGTTGGTGGGCAAGTCTGGTGTTACCTCTAATGTTGCGTCCTCTTTCATTGAGACCCTTGAAGCCAACGAGCTTCTCAAGGTATTAATTCTCTGTGAAATTCTGTCTCTGACTGGTTGTTTTGCACTGATGGTTTGTGTTCTGGATTGGTTCAGGAAGAAAGGGTTAGCATTGCTGATGGGAATTAATCTCTGTTTTAGTTGTTGTGTAAAATGTGATTACTTTTTCAATGGTGGAAAAACAATGGTGTGCAATGGGTGTACACAGCATTTTTTCAAAAGCAACTTGCTTGTTATATCTGCTATTAAACCTGAAGCTTAACCTGTTAAGTATATGTAAAGTTCATGATTTTGTATTGCTTATTTTATTGGGTTGGTTTCTCATGCTTTTATTTTCAATCTGATTTTCGTGCTATTATACAACGATAATTTTAGGGCTGTGAGTAGTTTAGTAAGCTTTAGTATGTGCTTACTTGAAATGGTTTCTTTCTTGTTTAGACAGTGGACTAGTTAAATTCTAATAATTTGAGGTTTTGGGACCATTAGGTGAATGTTAGAAGCGATTGATAACTTGCTGTTCATGCATGATTATCTTTAAAAGCTTCTTGGCAGGTTTGGTTAAACTGTGTGTGGGAGTGCTCCTTGAGCTTACCCATTTTCTTCCCTTAACCAAATTCTGGGGCTGTAATGTTATTAAGGTCTAGTTGGATTGAATTTTGAAAAAAAAAAATTTCAACTGCAAAAGTTGAAGTTTGACTTCTAAGAATTTTCTTTTCCTCATAAAATTTATTACCTGTTTCTATTTCTTTATGGCCTGTCACTTGCAACGTGTGCATTTGCAGATTAAAATACACCGTTCTTGTTCTGGTGAGCTAGATGATGTGGTGAAGCAGTTGGAAGAATTGACAGGCTCAGTGGCGGTTGGCCAAATTGGTCGTACAGTGATTGTATATAGGCCTAGTGTTACCAAATTGAAGGCAGAAGAGAAGAGGAAGCAAGCTCGTAAAGCTTTTATGAGAAAACAGCTAAAACCAAAACTGGTAAACAAGTTAAAATTCCCTTTTCCATATTTTGTTATGAAGAAGTTGCTTGCCATGTTTCCCTAATACTCGTGTCAACTGCAGAGTAAAGAACGGACACCGAAATCATCACGGCGCGGGGATCACCGTGGAAACATTAGGTCATAATAACTGTTGGAATTGGAATATTGCTGAACTTTGCCATGGTTACCGGATGCATATTCTTAGTCAAGCAAGGCTTGTAAACTGGTCTTTTTCTGTTGAGGAAGAATAGAAGGACCAAGGAAGTAGACTATTTGCTCTGAAACTCCAGTTCTTTTTTTCTTTGGTCCTTGTTTGAAAAAGAATGATGAAATCGTAGGTACTAACTTGAGTCTCTAAACTAAGCAGTACTCAGCTTTTGCAGCTTATATTGGCTAAAATCTTCAGAGTATAACATGCCATTGGGAGACAGAAGTCGCTGGAGGGCCAGGAGCCTGACAGTCACAACACAAACGAATTTCACGTAAGGATAATTGAAGAAATAAAACCTGCTGTTGGTGTAAGCTGGATCTTAGCCTTACCCACTGAAATCCTGCAAGTGCAAACCAGCAGCCTGGAAAACCATATCGATTGCTCAATATCTGGCATAAAGTAAAAATTGCATGTTACAGTAAAATGAATCAAAACCAGTATAAATATTCACACAGGAAACCAAGAAAAGGTTGCTACCAATAATACAACTGCACCCAGAGAAAAGCATCCAGTCATTGACAAAACTTAAATATCGTAGATCCCGTCCAGCCTGCATAGGAGAAGATAAAGCTACAATAATAACTATGTCTCTAATTCATGCAGGAGTTCTACTGTTTAATGGAAGAGCAGCAATGCGAAGCAAGTTGATACGCATCAAGTAGTCAAGAAATCGTGCCAGCATTACAGAATCTAAACAGTATCGATTCAATTCCAATAGTATTGCTGCAACGGAATTTACTCAAGCAAATTTTTAAGTCTTATGTCTAAAACAGTCATTTAGTCAAGCAACTACATAAATACAAAGTCTCAGTAGGGGAAATTCTAAAACACCCTAGAAGATTAAGTCTTGGATGTTTAAGATAAGCAATTTGTACTTATCAACATGTTTTATGACATAGGTACCATACATCTATATCTTGAGATCAGTCATCATCTCTGTTGAAAACGTTTATTTCAGGTATTTTAGACTTTGTCACTGGTAATTTTGGTTTTACAATTAGATAAATGATATGTTCATTTCCTCCCCTAGACATTTAACTTACTAATTATTTCAAAAAGATTGAACCACACATACCAGCAAGGTTCCCTCAAGGCTGAGCGCGGGTGGTGTCACAGCTAGTGCTATAAAGTATGGAATCAGAACCTTGTGCATCTGCTGGTCACAGGTACATCAGTTAACTACTAACCTTGATAAAGATTTACAATAATGCCTTGTTCATAAAATCTCTGCACTGCCTTCTCCACCGCTTATCTAGAACTCATAATGCAAATAATAAATTATAAGATTATGAAGAAAACAACAAATCACATGGGCTCAAATCCAAAATACTGATGTAATTTGTAACTTAATTCTCAATAACTTCAATTACAGAGAATTTGACTTGGTGACTGAATCTAATGGCTGGATCATGCTAGCATAGAGCCAAAACCATACATAAATATATCTTGAAACATTAACAGTGATAAAGTAGTGGTGAAGCAGCAAGTTGTCATTTGTTGCGGGGCAGCAAGGGATTTATAAGGGAAGATATTATTAAAAGTAAGACTAGTTGATTCTTGGATCACCGACAGAAGTGTAGGATTGCTTATTTGATATTCTGTAAGGTAGATGAAAAACTAATAAAATTATCAATCTTAAGTTCAAAAATTGCAGGGACTAACCTCCTGGATGACCATCTGATCAGGTGTAAAAATGTTGGGGAATAACCAAGGAACACTTGTTCCAACAAGCCCCAACAGTAATCCAAGTATAGCTCCAATTATTAAAAGCGACCTTAGAAGCAAACGAGCCTGTTGATATCATGAAAATTCAGGGCAATTTAGTATATAAAAAAAAAAAAGTTATACAAAAATTGTTCAACACTGATTAGTGTAAAGAAGGGAGCACTATTATATTAAATAGCCTGCCCAACTAAAAAGAATGCCCCTCTTACGAATGCCATGCGAAAACCAAGTGGATAAGACATTGACAGACACAAGAAGGCGGGGGTTTTGGAATTGAAACTAACACTAACCTTTGCCAAACTCCGATTAACTCCATATATCAATTCAGGCATAAATGATTGAGCAGTTTGAGAGAGAGGTTCACCCCATACTGTACACATGCAGAATGTTTGGACCATGACCTGATTAAAAATTGAGTTAGCAGTGACCTTAAATTTTGTTTTTTATGCAGAGATGCAGATAGCAAGCAAAGCAAGGAATAGTAGAGAAAGGAGTTAAACTAACTTGATGAGCGGCCATTGTATGCGTACCCATTGATGTGGCAAAAATATAGGAGTGAGTAGAAAGACACCTAATAATCAAAAGTCTTAGTTACAATATCATGTCAGATGAGAGCAGATAAAGCCACAAAATTGAGTAAAACATTCTCTTCAACCTTTGAAATCATTGTTATAAATACAGGAGCAGCAAGCCCAAGTATATTCAGAATTTCCTTCCCTGAAGGAATGGAGAAGGCAAATGCATTGTAGCGCTTCTTGTTCAGATTCTGAATCATCATATAACCAGCAACAACCTAGAAACATCAAGGCAAGAGCAAAAGGAGCGATAATTTAAATCAATAAGAGCATATGGTATAATATATGAGATAGTTGATGTATTATGATGTAAGTTCAGTATACTTGTGATGCTAGTGTAGCCCATGCAGCCCAAGCAATACCATATCCTAAAAAGCTGCACAAAACTATGTCGCCAATGCCATTTATAACACTAGCAGCAGCCAAAGCTTTCAAGGGCCCCATGAATCTTTCATACCAAGACTGTAAGAGAGAACGAGAGGGCAATAAAATTAAAGTGAGAAACCAAAATTTACCATGTTAGTAAAGTGAAAAAAATAAAACAGAAAGATCTCCAAGTATCAAATTTGAACGCTACTTAGAGTACAGAGCAACTAAGAATAAGCTTGCTGTTACAGCTCAAAGAAACTGTAAGAAAAACAGAAGAGGTATAGTGTTGGCAAAGCAGCATTGCTATCTCAGAAAAATGTAAGAGTAATGAAGATTTTACTATTGAATTTTCTAAGGAAATATTGGGAGATTCCATCACCACATTGAACATCATTTCAACAGGATCTCTATATGAACAATCACATGCAATACAATGTAGAGAACATATCACATATTCCAAAACAAACAAACCACTGTAATAACCCATTCCAAAAAATTATGCCAGGGAATGAATAGAATATCAGCACCTTGCACTCTGAGCAACCCATCCAACAAGTAAAGCAGGCCAAGCCAAACCTCGAATCTGACAACAAAGGACACTTAATATAGCTGAAAAATCCTTATAGCAAACAAATGAAAGAGGATGGAGTTTATCAACTTTAGCAGTTGTAGTTTTCTAGGTGATTCAACAATTATACGACATGCAAAGGAGAATAATGTGAAAGCATAGGGAAAAGGATCCACTCAACAAGTACTTCCAAGTAAGATATTAAAAGTCAGTTGCCACATTATTTCGATAGTTGATATTTGCAGAATTGAGTGGAAAATTGTGTGAGGCTAGCTCCTTATAGTTTCTATTTTTATAGGAGGATAATTACATATGATTCTTCTAGAAATATTACAGGAGGCATTTACATATCTAAATTATAATCAAGCACATGTTAATCATGTGTAATTCAACAATACTAAGAAACAGCAGAATACTATTTGACAATTTCCATTCATCTCCATCAAATATCATAAGAAAAGAAATCAAATGTGATGAAGGATTAAGCTACTTCATTTTAGGGATGTTTCCTAATATAATTATATTTTGAAACAAACGATTTGCAGTCTTCCTTTTAATCAAATGATGTATAGATAGCCAAAAAAAAAAAAAGGATATGTAATCAGAAGGAAACAAACCTGGACATATGTGTTTGCTGCAGGTACTACATGTACATTCTTTGGCCCAGTAAAAGCTGAAAAATGTGTACATTGCAAATTCATCAGTCATGGGATTGGCTCTGCTAGTTTTTCTGCCTAGGTGTGCTGGAGAGCACAAATTGATCACAAGAATAAAGCACTTCACATTTCATACACGTAAAAATATGTAAAAATTTTAAATGCCAGTGAGTGTTGTTGCACCCAGTAACCTTGTGAACAATAGCATTATGAAGCCACAAACTATACCAACAAAGAGCAAGACAGATATGCGGTGCTGCACTTCTTCTTTGTCCTACACAAATATATGCAACTAACCAAAGCAATGTAAGTCCTAGAAGAGCATATAGTGATAAGTATAACACAACAAATAACAAAAGGTTCATGTTTACATATCAGGAAGATAATTTCAAATGAAATAATAATTGAAAAGGCAATGGTGGTAGCATGATACAATGTTGGCCTAGCCAAATCTGATTGACTTATTATTTTAGTATTTGTTTATCTTCTGCTGTCCTCAAATGCAAACTATTTGACCAAAAGAGTTAATGATTCAGAAAATCATGGATATTAAAATCCTGTTGCTTATTTTACCCATTCCATCCAGATGAATTGGTTTCTAATTCAATTCTAAATTCTTATTGTTTTTGTTAAACACACAGATATATAGATTGGGATACTAATGCATATAGATACAAATGCTTCAATGCGTGAAGCAACAATGATGATGGAGTACATCATATTACAGTCACAACTGTGATTTAAGCCCTGAATGGAAGCAATTACAGGTCTTTTGCTACTTTTGCAGCATTTTATGGTACAGAATCAAGTATCTAGACATTAGTTTTATTATTGAAATCATGCATCCTGATGAAAATAAGAAATCACTGAATTCAACAATCATGGATTACACATATTCTATTCAAATGTCTGCAGATGAAACAATATAATTATTTCATACTGGGAATTCCATACGATGATAAGGCCATCATAGAGGCCCTCTATCGTAATACACGCAATCAAAATTAAAAAGAAAAAAAAAAATCTGGCTTATCATGACAGTCAGTATTTTCTAGCCTAATCCATGAAAGCCTCCGTAAGCTTAAAATATGCATCCACTGCTAGTGGAATGAAGGAACCAGTGTCACTTATCAAGTAAGAAGAAACTAACCTGTCTAGCAAGGGCAGTTGCGACCATATTTGAAGTAGCAATTGAGAGAAACATGAACACGTAACTCATGTAATCGCAAACAACAGTAGCAGGACCTGTTCATAGGAAATTTAGATGAGCTTCCTGTATGGTACAAGCACCCTTATGAAATGGTAAATTAACTAAGTACGCTCTATGAAACATAATATATACATATACATATATATATATATATATGAAACTTATCCAAAATATTTGAGTCATACCATGATTAAAAGGTGAAATGCTAACTTAGATTCTCCTCCAAACCTCCTCCACATACCAAAAGCTTAAGTTAGGGGTGGGGCCGGGAATTTGGCCGTCCCAAATTTTTTTTTTAGACTTTTGTCCCGTCCCGTCCCGATTTTATATAGCTTTGTCCCGGTCCCGTCCTGTCCTGATCAATTTTTTTTTTTTAAAAAAAAAAACTGTTGAAATGGTGTATAAAGTAATAAGAGGGGTGTTGAAAGCAAGGAAAAAAAAATGGCGTGTAAATAGTAAAAATGGAGGTGTAAAAAATAATAAATGGGACAAAAATATATAGTTATGGGAACAATTTCAGAACAGGACGGGACAGGACATTTATATAAAGTTTGGGATGGGATCGAGACGGGATTTTGTTTGTCCCGGTCTCATCCCGAAAATTAACCAGGACACAAAATTGTGTCCCAGTCCCGAATCTTTCGGGCTGGGATGGAACATCGGGACGTTCCGTTCCGACCCGTGCCCACCCCTAGCTTAAGTGATTGTTAGAATGAGGTTTTATTTATAAAAAAATTTCAATTTAGAAAAATCACAATCAATTTGAAAAGGCTATTATTTATTTTAAAATTTTCGAACGACTATTATACCATTAGTAAAATCACAAATCACATCTACCTCCCCCATGAACCAAAAGCTTGAGTGGTTGTTGGAGTGAGGTTTTATTTGTAGACTCAAATTTTCAATCTAGGAAAATCATAATCAATTTGAAAAGGCTATTATTTTTTTAAATTTTTTTCTAATGACTATTATACCATTAATAAAATCACAAACTATATCTCTTAAATATTTTTTAATTGTTGTATAATATTTCTAATTGGATATTAGAATTCCTAGTTCTCCTTTTCCTAATTGGATATTTCTAATTACCATATAAATAAAAATAATTTAGAATTACTATTAAGAATATTTTGTTTTGGATTTTCATATCTTTTAGAAATATATAAATATCTCTTCATTTAATTTTAGAATCACTGTGAACCTTAGTTTCCTAAATTTTTTTTAATGGTTATTACTATTAGTAAAATCACAAATCACATTTCTTAAATATTTTTCTTTTAAATCACAAATTATATCTTTTAAATATTTTTTCAATTACCGTATAATATTTTCAATTAGATAATAGCTACTACCATTAGTAAAATCATAAATCACTTCTCTTAAATATTTTTTCTTTGGAATCACAAATCATATCTTTTAAATATATTTTCAACTACCATATAATATTTTTAATTAGATATTAGAATTTCTTAATTCTTTTTTTAATTGAATATTTCTAATTATAATAATTTTAATTAAATACTACGACAAATATCAACACTACAAAAATGTGACTTACTTTTTATAATATATATTTTTTAGTACTTCTTTTTATAGCACATTTTAGACAACATTTAAAACAACAATTGATGTCCATAATCATACACAAGGACTTTAAACAAATAAACAACAGCTACATAAAAACCACTGTCTTTAAACAACCAAAGAGAATGGTCCAATCAATATCAAAAATAAGATTTAACTACTATTAAAAATCTTTTTTGGTATAATGAAAGGAGACCAATATATAATTTAATAATAAGCTCTATAACAAGAATAAGAGTAAGACTATATATTCATATCTCAAATTTCTTCTAAACATTTCAAACATTTAGCATGCATAAAGAAAGAACCCAAAACAAACATACTCAACTCAAATTTCTTTACAAACTCCATAGCAAGACATGCCCATATTTCAATGTTGTAGGTGGGGTCAATGATGATCTAGATGATAGCTACTAGTAGCTAGGTTGAGGAGATCAAAAGTTGTAAAAAAATGGTATTCAGAGGCGTGATTTCTAAGAAGAATAATGAGTATTATGTGAAAAGACAAAAGAAAAACTCATAAATCTATAAAAAAGAATGAAGATAAAGTGCACAATGGAAGAAAAAAATTATTAAATAGAGAGTACAATTGTGGGGGAGAAAAGACCCAACTTCGAAAATAATAGTTGTGGGTGGTGCTATTAGCGATGTAGATGAGCGGTACCAGGTACCAACAACAAGGTGGAGAAGATTAAAATTTGTAGAAAATGGTGCTTGGAGGTGTAATTTCAAAGAAGAATCTGTATTATATAAAAAGATGGTTCTCGCTATTCTAATTTTGTATTTTAAAAAAATTTTTTACATCATTTAAATTTTGAAACAATGTAAAAAATTAGCTTAGAGATAATACTTATATTTAGAACCATTATCTATAATCAAAGATGGAGATTTTAAACTGTGGTTCGTCTTTGATTATAGATATCAATTTTAGATTAACCGTTGTCTAAAATTTTTTATTTTATTTTTTTTAATTTACAACATCTACCATCTTTCTGCTATAACAAAATGCATTTTTTAAAAAATCTTTCACGGCATAATGCTTCTTGTTAATGCCAAAACCCTATTGTAGCCTCATTGGTTATCTACAACATATGTCAATTACATGTCCAAATGTTTCCTATGCAGTTAACGAATCTCTCATAATTTATGCATGCTCCAACTTTGCTCAACACGCAAGCCTTTAAGTGATCTCTTCACTACCTCCAAAGATCTATTCATCACGGTCTCTTCCTCAAGAAAGACACTCCCGTGTCACTTATGGCATTTTTATTCAAGCAAGGGTAGCAATATTGATAACGGCGGTTCAACTACAACATAAATTCTCTACCTTGGCAGGAATGTCATCTCATGAAAGTCTGCTTGTCAAAAGTCATCTCACGATCTTCAATTGAAGCAGAATACAAAGCACTAGCCCATGCAGCTATTGAGGTTCAATGGGTTACTAACGCCTCTATTGTATATAAATATTACTCATGCAATCAATAAACGTTACACGGCCTATTTCCCTCATGCTTATGTCTCAAGCATCACAATGGCAAGCAAGAACATTGGGAATGTTGTGTGCTTAGCAGCTCCTTATGTAATATGTACCTGCTAGCAAAAAACGAAAGTTGTCCGATGCTACTTGTTACACATTCATCTTCATTGTATACAAGCCTAGTCTTACCAAATTGAAGGCAGCAGAGAAGAAGAAGCAAGCTCGCAAAGCTTTTACGAGAAAACAACTAGAAGCATATCAGGTAAAACAATTTAAATTCCCTTTTTCAGATTTTATCATGCAGTTATTGTAATCACTTGCCATGTTTCCCCAATAATGTCTTGCGTCAACTGCAGAGGAGAGAACAAGCACCCTAATTATCATGGCGTGGGTCATCATGGAACATTAGGTCACAAATAACTATTGGAATTATACTGAACTTTGTTCTGGTGCCCAGCCTAAATTGACTTGAGGCGATTCATATCATTAGTCAAGCTTGACTTGTAGCTGATGCTTACTAGAATATAACTGATCTTGGAACAAAATTTGCAATTTGACCAATCACTGCCCAATAAGACAGGCTTGGGGACAAAAAATTTGTCCCACTGATCTTGTACATAGAGTTCAGTTGAGGAAGTTTGGAAGGACCAAGGAAGAAGATGACTAGATTCCATTAGGAATTGATGATATTGTATTTTGCTATTGATTCTGAAACTCCTATTCTTTTTGGTTTTTCCTTTTTGGTTCCCTGTTCGAACAAACATGATGAAATAATAAGTATTAACTTGAATTCCTAAACTAAGCAGTACTCAGCTTTTGCAGCTTGTACTGGCTAAACCCTTCGGAGTAAAACATGCCATTGGGAGAAAGAACCCGCTGGAGGGCCATTGAGAACCGAGCCTGACAATCACAAATGAATTTCACATAAGGATAATTGAAGAAACAAAACCTGCTATTGGTATAAGATGGATCTTAGTCTTACCCACTGAAATCCTGCAAGTGCAAACCAGCAGCCTTGCAAACCATATCTAGTGCTCAAGAACTGGCCATAAAGAAAAAATAACATGTTAATGTAAAATGGGTCATGCCAATATTAATATACACACCAGAAGACCAGGAAAAGGTTGCTACCCATAATACAACTGCACCTAGAGAAAAGCATCCACTCATTGACAAACTTAAATATCGCAGATCCCGTCCAGCCTGCAGGGGAAAGATAATTTAAAGATATAATAACAGTTGCATTATAGCGCAAGCAGGTGTTCCACTGTTTAATGGAAGAGCAGTAATGTAAAGCAGGCTGAAAGTACACAACGAGTAGTCGAGAAATCATGTCAGCATTACAGAATCTAAATAGTATTAATTCAGTTTCATTAGTGTTACAGCAAGAGAATTTAGTTAAGCAAATTCGTTGCAACTACATAGATATAAGTTTCAGTAGGGGAAATTATAAAACACCACAGAAGATTAGATTTTAGAGAAGAAATCAGTACTCATCACCATGTTTTAAAATGTCATAGACACCTATACATCTATATCTTGAGACCAGTTATCATCTCTAAGAGAGATATGTATTTCGGGTATAAATAACATGTTCATTTCTTCACCTAAACATTCAACTTTCTAAATATTTAACAAAAAGTAACTCAACCACACATACCAGCAATGTTCCCTCGAGGCTGAGCGCAGGCGGTGTAACAGATAGTGCTATAAAGAATGGAATCAGAATCTTGTGCATCTGCAAGGTTACAAGTACATTAGTTAACTACCAATTTTGATCGAGATTTACAATAGTAACTTTATCCATAAAACTTCTGTACTTCATTCTCCACTGCTTATCCAGAACACATAAATCAAATAATAAATCATAAGATTATGAAGAGAACGACAAATCACAGGGATTTAAATGTAAAATACCAATGCATAGTAACTTAATTTGCAGTAACTTCAATTACAGAGAATTTGACTTAGTGAGGGAATCTATTGGTTCGGTCACTTGAGGATGGAGCCAAAATATGCATAAATACATATCCAAGCATTACCAGTGATAATGTAGTGCTAAAGAAACAATTTGTTATTTGTTGCCAGGCAGCAAAGGATTATACAGGAAGATATTATTAAAAAATAAGACTAGTTAATTCTTGGATCACCAATAGACTTGTAAGATTGCTTATTGATATTCTGTTAGGTAGATGAAAAAAATAATAAAATTATCAATCTGAAGTCCAAAAATGCAGGGACTAACCTCCCGGGCGATCATCTGATCAGGTGTAAAAATGTTGGGGAATAACCAAGGAACACTTGTTCCAACAATCCCCAACAGTAATCCAATTATAGCTCCAATTGTTAAAAGCGACCTTAGAAGCAAACGACCCTGTTGATATCATGAAAATTCAGCGCAGTTTTGTATAGACAAAAAGTTGTACAGAAATTCTTCAACACTGATTATTATAGATAAGAGAGCACTCTTATGGATACAACGTTAAATACAAGGGGATAAGACACACTGACAGACACAAGAAGGCACAGAACCAAAAACACAGGAAAATGTATATACACACATAAATATACACATCTTCTTATCGGGGGCGTTGGAATTGAAACTCACACTAACCTTTGCCAAACTCCGATTAACTCCAAATATCAATTCAGGAATAAATGATTGAGCAGTTTGAGAAAGAGGTTCGCCCCATACTGTACACATGCAGAATGTTTGGACCATGACCTGATTAAAAATTGAGTTATCAGTGACCTTGAATTTAGTTTTTAATGTAGAGACACAGATACCAAGCAAAGCAAGGAATACCAGAGAAAGGAGAAAAACTAACTTGATGAGCAGCCATTGTATGTGTACCCATTGATGTAGCAAAATATATTAGGAGTGCATAGAAAGCCACCTAATAATCAAAAATCTCAGTTACAACTTACAATAACATGTCAGTTGAGAGCAGATAAAGCCACAAAATTGAATAGAACACTTTCTTCAACCTTTGAAATCATTGTTATAAATACAGGAGCAGCCAGCCCAAGAATAGCCAGAATTTCCTTCCCCGACGGAATGGAGAAGGCATATGCATTGAATCCCTTTTTGTTCAGATTTTGAATCATCATATAACCAGCAACAACCTAGAAACATCAAGGAAAGAGAAAATGGCGTGATGATTTAAATCAATAAGAACACATGGTAATATTATACAGTTTATGTATTATGATGTGTAAGAGTTTGTTCAGTATACTTGTGAGACTAGTGTAGCCCATGCAGCCCCGGCAATACCATATCCTAAAACTCTGCACAAAACTATGGCGCCAATGACATTTAAAAAGCTAGCAGCAGCCAAAGCTTTCAAGGGCCCCCAGGAATCTTTCATACCAAGACTGTAGAAGAGAATGAGAAGGGTATAAAGTTAAATTGAGAAACCAAAATTTACCACATTAGTGAAGTTAAATAAATAAAAGACAAAGACCTCAAGTTTTAACTTTAAATTTTGCTTAGGGTATAAAGCAACTAATAATAAGGTTGCTGTTACAGCTAAAAGAAATTGTAAGAAAAACAAGAGGAAAATACATACTATTAGAGAAACAGAAGAGGTATATTATTGGTAAAGCAGCATTGTTATCCCAGAAAAATGTAACAGCAAGAAAGATTTTAGTATAGATTTTCTAAGGAAATATTGAGACGATCCACCATATTGAACAGCACTTCAACATGATCTATATGAACAGCAACATGCATTAGAGTGTAGAGAACAGTATTACATATTCCAAAACAAACAAACAAACAAACATTTGTAATAACCCATTTTAAAAAATTATGCATGGGAATAAATAGAATATTAGCACCTTGCACTTTGAGCAACCCATCCAACAAGTAAAGCAGGCCATGCGAAACCTCGAATCTGACAACAAAGAAGACTCAGTATTGCTGAAAAATCATTGCAGCAGACAACCATGGATGAAAGAGGATGGAATTTATTAACTTTAGTGGTTATAGTTTTCTAGGCGATTGAACCATTATATGTATTTGCAACGGAGAATATTACGCAGGATCCACTCAACAAGCACTTCCAAGTAAGAAATTAAAAGTTAATCAACGCATCATTTAAATAGTTAATATTTGTAGAAATGAGTGAAAATCTGTGTGAGGCTAACCCCTTATAGCTACTTCACTTTAAGGATGTTTTCTAATATAATTATATTTTGAAACAAGCATATATATTACCAAAGAAAAAAGCATATATAATCAGAAGGAAACAAACCTGGACATAAGTGTTTGCTGCAGGTACAACATGTGCATTCTTTGGCCCAGTAAAAGCTAAAAAATGGCTAAATAGTAAATTCATCGGTCATAGGATTGGCAGTGCTAGTTTTTCTGCCTATGTGTGCTGGAGAGAACAGATTGATCACAAGAATAAAGCACTTCACATTCATACACATAAAACTAACTAAAAATTTTAATTACCAGTGAGTGTTGCTGCACCCAGCAACTTTGTAAATAATAACATTATGAAGCCACAAACTAAACCAACAAACAGCAGGACAGATATGTGGTGCTGCAATTCTTCTCTGTTCTACACAAATGCATGCAATAAAGCAAAGCAATGTGAGTCCTAGAAGAGCACATAGTGATAAGTATGATACAAAAATTACAAAAGGTTCATAGTTACATTATCAAGAAGATATAATTAAACGAAATAATAATTGAAAAAGCAATGGCGGTAACATAGACCAACTAACCAATCTGATTGACTTATTATTTTAGTATTTGTTTATCTTATGCAAATACAAACTATTTGCCTAAAAGAGTTAAAGATTCAGACAATCGCTGATATTAAAATCCTTTTACTTATTTTGCCGATTCTGTCCTTTTGAATTGGTTTCTTATTCAATTCTAAATTCTTATTTTTATTCCTGATGCATATAGATACAAACGGTTCTATGCATGAAGCAACAATGGATGATGGAGTACATCATACTACAGTCACCAATTGTGCCCTGAATGGAAGCAGTTACAGGTCTTTTGCTACTTTTGCAGCATTTTATGGTAATAAACCAAGTATGTAGACATTATTTTTATTATTGAAATCATGCATACTGATGAGATTAAGAAATTGATCCATTCAACAATCATAGATTACACATATTCTCTTCAAATGTATGCACACTAACCAACAATTATAGATGCGCTCTATCCTAATACGCACAATCAAAAATTTCAGTGTTCACAATGGTCAATATCTTCTCTCTTTATGAATGAAAGTCTTTTCAAGCTTAAAATATGCATCCATTCCATAATAGAAACAAAGAACCGGTGTCACTTATCAAGTAACAGGAAACAAACCTGTCTAGCAAGGGCAGTTGCGACCATATTTGAAGTAGCAATTGAGAGAAACATGAACACGTAACTCATATAATCGCAAACAACAGTAGCGGGTCCTGTTCAGAGGAAATTGAGATGAGCTTCCTGTATATGTATATACCTTTTATGAAATGGTAGATTAACCAAGTTAGGTATGCCCTTTGAAACATGATATATATCTGAGATAGCAGTGCCAAATTTTTCAGGTATTTCTTAAGATATACACATTATCACAACTAACATTATAAAAAAAAATGCAAATTGACTATGAACCAACAGTATGAGATATCAGGTCTCAATACCTAAAGCAGCAAGCTCGATTGAGCTTCCATGGCCAATAACTACTGTATCAATGAGACTCATTAGGGGTCCGCAAATCCAAAGCGCCGTTGCAGGTCCAGTGAACAAAACAATTTCCTTCATCTGATCCCATATAGTCTGGCTACCAAGCTCCATTTTCTCAATTTTCCTCGCAACGTCTCTTTTCTCTTCTTGTTCTTCAAAAATCTGTTCGATTTCATCTTCATTTTCAGTTGGAATTCCAGGAACATCATCGATGAGTTCCTGAGTTCGATTTACACAAGCGGTTACGAATCGATAGTGCTTGATTCCTGACGTTGCAAGGCATAAATTGGAAGGGAAATTAGCATTCTGAAAGTGAAATGCAGAGGAATAGCGAGGTAAATGAAGGTTCAACGGGGTTGAAGATGGTGATTTCTGGATAGGGATTTTGCGGAGAGGGATTCGAATGGTGGAGCGAGGAGAGACTAGGAGTTCGAATCCCATTTCGCTTCTCCAGAATGGAAGGAGCGAAGCAGCACACTCCCACTTGGAGAGTTAGGACAGGGAGGGACTACGGAAAAGAAGAGGAGGAAAGAGTAAGTGGTTGGTAGTTATTACACGAGGTCCCTCTAAGAAGAAAGGGTAGGCATATATTTCAAAAGGAATACGCAAATTGGCGGTTTTCATTTTTGCTCGGTCAGCTTTCTCGGTCTTTTTTCCTTTGTCATCTTCTTAAGTCGCATCACAATGACAATCTCTTCTATAATTGTTTAGGGATTCTTGGAATGTACTAATAGCATATGTGGTGGATGAATTTGATTTATTCTAAAAGAATGGTCTGTGGTGGATGAATTTGATTTATTCTAAAAGAATGGTCTATTTTTATATTAAAATACTATTATTGCATCGTTATGCATGATTGAGTTAGATTTATTTATTAAAAATTATTAAAATTATTTTATCATTTTATTAAAATTTTTATTTTTTTTACATTTTAAATAATATATTATTTCATTTTTATTGCATATAAATATAATAAAGCTTAATATTTTCTTTTCCATTCCACTTTTCATTTTTATGATAAATCATTTCATGAATCAAGCATGTTTATTCAACAGTCAAAACACTAATCTTTTTCAAAGTATAAAATCATCCATGTGAGCATATCTCTTGTCTCTTTAGTAAAATCTTTTCCATACAAATGAATAAGAATCAAACTTTTGTAAACATACTCAAAGAATTTAATTATGTCAATTGTGTCAGACTTTGTTAGTATTTTTATAAAATTTTGTCATAGTGTAGTTTATGAAACAAAATCTTATATCTCCTTGTCTCGAATTTTATTTAGTAATTATCTAATTAGTCAAATTTATTTATTATTAAATTAATTTTTCACTAATTTAATAATAGATATTAATCAATTAACATGATATATCACTTAGTAATCTATGCCAATAAGACAGAGAACTTCATCATGTATTTTACTATTTCTTTCTAACACACATCTTCCTCTTATTTATTGATATAGAATGAGTTGTTTTTGAATTTGAATATTTTTTCTACTCTAGAAATAATAATGCATCGTTAGGTTCAAAGCTCCATTGCGACACTTCAAGAAATAGTTAAAAGGCAGAAATCATTTTTCTTCTATAATTGTTTGCAAGGTTTGTTATGGCATACCATATTCTTTTTGATAAATGTTGTCTTTTTTATTCACACATTTGGTTTATTTTGAATTTGAATATTCATATATATGTATATATATATTTCTAGCTTAGAAATAATAATGCACCTTTTCTTTGAAAGCTCCGCTCTATATATAATTCGTTTGCAAGGTTTGTTATGGCATATCATACTCTTGATAAATGTTGTCCCTTTTCATTGACACATTTGGTTATTTTTGAATTTGAATAGTGTATTATACACATTTTTTTTTCTAGCTTTGAAATAATAAAACATTTTTACAATTAAAGTTCTAGCACGCTATTTCAATAAAATATTAAAAAACATAAATTTGAAAAAAAGTTACACAATTAAAATTTTAAATTTTTTTAAAAGAATTTATTGTTGTTTATCTTGAATTAAATTAATTTTATGTTTAAACAAAATGAGATTTAATTTAGGATGTGACTAGTAATTTATATATATATATATATATATATATATATATATATATATAATAGCTCGTTCAATTTCAAATCTTTGACTAAGCATGAAGCATGCTAAAATGGTAGAAACTCAAGCTAACCACCACCGCTAAGAAATAATCCAAACAAAAGAAAAATCTAAACAACACAAAACCATGGATATGGCCTTTGCATTTCCAATATTTCTCTTGTAGAAACAGTGTTCTACCCAATCAGAGAATAAGCAACTAGGTATAAAGAACATTGGCTTTGGAAGGAATCGTTGCTTGTGATGACCAAATGTAAGTTGGCTAAATGAGGAAGTGCCTCCATGTGTCTAGAGCATCACCAAGGCAAGCAAGAATATTGGGAACCTTGTGTGCTTAGCAGCTCCTTATGTAACATTTCTTGCCAGCAAAATTGAAGGTTGTCTGATGCAACTTGTTACACTTCATTCTTAGGCAAACAACAAATTTTGAGACTCCTCCCCCCAACCCAGAATGCTTTTAGGTGACATTAGGCGTGAGAAACTGAGGAAAAATCGAACCTGATAACGGTTTAACCAATGAATCAAAATGGTCAAAAGACATGATAGAAACACGAGTGCTAAAGAAATATGTTTTATGAAACAATATCTATTATCTTTTAATTTGTCTCTGTATCACTTCTCTTTTATCGGTTAAAAAGTATATTTAAAATGTTTTATTAATATTTGTAAGAGAAAATTGAGACAAAAAATGAGACAACTTATAAGATAGTAAGTCAATGTTGTTTTGTTATACGTACCATATGAAATACTACAAGCGCCCACCAGCATCCTTGCAAACCTAGTCCTTTGTTGCTCACAAACTGATATATCAAAAACAAGCAATAATTAATTTTAGAAAAAATTTTATTTTTGCCCTCTCACACACTATTACTAATTTTAAAAAGGATTTTTACATTTTAAATTTTAAAAAAAAAATTTCACATTTTAAATTAAATAAAATAAATTTTTATATTTTAAGTCAAAAAAAAATAAACATTTTACATAAACAAAAAATATTTTAATAAAATTTATTTTTATTCTTGACTTAAAATATAAAGATTCATTTTATTTAATTTAAAATATAAAAGTTATTTTTAAAATTAAAAATAATGTGCAGAGATAAAAAGAAGCTTTTCTCTTAATGTTATTTAATGGGGATGATTATGGATATGTCATTATTAAATAAGATAATTGATGTAAATCTGAAAATTTTACCCAAAGCATAAGAGCACCCAATGAGAAGCATCCGGTAAATGTCATGCTAATAAATTTAAGCTCTCGTCCAGCCTGCAAAAACAAACAGAACATGAATTCAGCTCAATTTTACTGTTTTGTTGAGTTCCAATGTTGTCTTATCTGACATGCTAACTTTGGTTTCCGAACAGCATTAATGGTATGAACTAAGAGCCAATCAGTTCCATAAATTTGGGGTCATGGAATAAATCTTGAATTAAACTGGCTGGAATGCAACTAGAAAAATTTGGTAAGTGACTGATAGAAATTTCACAAATATTAATCAAAATCAATAATGACTCACTTCTATCAAAAATTTTCTTTTATTTAGAGGAGTAAGTTTATGACATGCCTGAGTGTTACATACAAATAATTTTTTTTAACTTAAGGGAGCAAACAAAAACAAAGTCATGGTTAATATCAAGAAGATATTTATATGTATTTACCAGCAATGTTCCTTCAAGGCAGTGATTGCAAACTGTCACAACTAATCCAACAAAGAATGGAAGCAGCACTCCATCGATCTGCATAGTCATGAGAAAGAAAGGTGAATAAGAATTACATATTTATAGTACTCCTTGTCCTTCATGTTATAAGACACTTTCAACCGAAATACAGTATAAGAAAATAGTTAAAATTAATTAATTTATTAATTTTTAAAAAATATAATATAATATTCTAAATTTATCCTCATTTAATGTCATATTTTAATTAATTACTTCAGTAGTGTATTAATTCTCCATGTTAATCAAAATATTAAAATTAAAAGAGAAACAATATTAATTAGGGCAAATATAAAAAATAATAATAATTTAATTTCAAAACTTCGTAAAGTGTCTTATATTAAGAAACATTCAAAGTTTCTAAAAGGAGTCTTAGAACATGAAACATAAAGAGTAATTACTATTTGTTCAAAGATGATAATTTGTAAACAAGCGTGCTATCTGCTATTTATACTGCTAGCATAATCAAATTGAAGAATTTGCCGCTATGTTAAAATGGTACACTGTGTATCTCCCTTATATGTTCATATTGGACTTAAGCATTTACAATGGCTTCTAATTTACTGATTTGGCCAGAATTAAAAAGCTCAAAACTCAAAATAAGCTTAAACATTAGGTACTTATAATTCATTAACAGTAACTTACTATTAATTATTACAATTGATTGCATCATTCTTTGATTGCAGTTCAAACCATATTAATTATTAGTTGAGAAACTTAATAATAAATTTATGTCCTATAAATACAGATCCAACTTCTATGTTGGGCTCCTTTTGCTACTCAGTAAAGAGATAACATATGAAGAGTCCAAATTCACTCAAGAGATTTGTGTTGAGTGATAAGCTGAGTAGCAAATGTAAATCAATGAGTGAGATGTGCCCAATAGAAAAGACAAACATTATAAATAACGGTGGTTAAGGACAAAAAAATTCAGATTATTGCAAAAAGGATGATTGCCTACCACTCAAGATATGGTTGCAAGAAATAGGGTGGTTGGAAAAAACAAAAAAGCTTGAGAAAACAGTGCTAACCTCTTGTACCACGCTCTTATCTTGAGTGAATATGCCAGGGAAGAACCGTAGAACAAATAATGAAAGAATTCCTAGTGACACCCCAAATGTTGCTCCCATCGTCAAAAGTGACTTCAACAGTCTTCGAGCCTGTTATTCTAAAACATATCAGAAAACTTGTAGATGAAAAAAATTCCAAACTCAACAGTTTGCTTAGTTAGAAATCTACAACCAGCTTTGAAGTCTTGACATGGCAATCGTATCATTAATTCAATGAGATTCTATATAACTAACCTTGGGTAAATTTTGATTAACACCATATATCAATTCAGGCATGAAAGATTGCGCGGTCTGAGATAGAGGTTCGCCGAATAACGCAACCAAGATGTAAACTTGCATTAGAACCTAGAAAACATTATATTTTCATTAAGATATGGTCATTGCAGAAAGATATGGCATGCAAATAATCTTTCATATTTCAAATTTATCAATTAAGTCGCTAACACTTAAAATCTTAATTAATTTCATCTCTCACACTTTAAACTTATTAATTTAGTCTTTTATTTTTTAAAATTCTTAGCATCTCTTAAATTTACCAATGTTGATTGTTATTTATGGGTTTATAAACAAAATTAATACAAATTTTAAAGTGTAATGGATCAAAATAAATATAAATTTATAAAAGAATTATACAATTTTGGGTCAGAATAACGAACTGACCTGATGAGCAGCCACAGTGTATTTGCCCATGGACATGGCGAAATATGTGATGAGAGAATAGAAGGCGACCTGAAATGTCACAATGACTCAAATTAAGCTGTATGATATATAGAAGATTGAAGTTTGAATCACTTTGAAGGAAATAAACCTTGGATAACATTTTCAGAAATACAGGAGCAGCAACTGCAAATATTCCTAAAAAGTCTTTGGGTGATGGGAGAGTGATTTCAAATGCTTTGTATCCTTTCTTTTCCAAACTTGTGACCATCATATAAGCTGCAACAACCTGGAACATGGACATACAATGAAAACTAGCAATGCTTTAGCAAAAGATGGTAGCATTAGATGAATCTGGCTTTTCTATTGAGTAGTAGATGAAAAGTTCAGATTTAATCAAGAGATGTGTGTTAAGTGATATGTTGAGTTGAAATGAAGATGGATGACTATTATATGCTCAATAGAGAAGCCAAACACAAGATTAATTTAAGAGTTTATCCATTAATTTAGGAGAGCAGAATAAACTAGAGAAAGCTTAAGAGTCTGATTGATTAGTTTTTTTTAAAAAAATACTTTTAAGATACATAAATAAATATATATATATATATATATATATTAAGCATCCCTATGTGCTTTAAAAAATAGGCATGTAGTTTGTGAAAGTATTTTCATTTTTCTTCAAAAGTCAAACTAAACACTTACAAATTATGATTTTTTTTTTCTTAAAAAAAGCACTTTTGACATAAAAAAAAAAAAAATTCAAAGGGGCTCTCTTATTGAAAAACTAGATTTATGTTAAGCTATCATACTTGTGAAGCCATTGTTGACCATGCGGCACCAGCTATACCATAGTGCAGGACGAGGCAGAGGAGTACGTCACCGAGGCCACTCACAAGACCAGCAACAACCAAAGCGTTCAAGGGTCCCCACGAGTCTTTCATTCCAAGACTGGAAATATTAAAAAGTAAAAAAAAGTACGAGTAAACCAAATATATTTTACTCATCAAAGGGAATCAAATGTAATATTTAATCTGAGATAATAAATTATAAGCTTAATTATTTAGTTGGTCACAATAATTTTACACAAAATATAAAAAAAGTATTATAATTTAAAAAGTTGAAAATCCATAAAAAAAAATTAAAATTTATTAAATTAGTTTTTATAATAATAATTTTTTATACATTTTTAACATTTTAAATTACAAAAACTTTTTAAAATTTTATATAAAGCTATAAATATTAATTAAATAATTAAACTTAAATTGTATTTGTCAAAGACAAGAAATATCATCATTTAAGAAATATAAATGCAAAAGAAAAAAAATCAATTCTCTTTTGGAACTAGAGACTACTTTACCTTGCGCTTTGAGCAACCCATCCAACAAGAATAGCAGGCCATGCTAGGCCCCGAATCTAACAGCAAAAAGATTTTGCCCCGTTAGAGATACCACAGAAACATAAAAAGCATTAATCATAATTTTTTTTTTCTCTTGACAACTAATATCTATGTGGTATAAATTTATTATTAAATTTCTCAATCAACAATTAATTCAATTCTCAAATTGAGATAAAAATTTTCAAAAAATAATTTCTGTATACATATAAACTCAAATGTGAGATGTTATTAATCATAAAATTTAAATTGACAGAGAAGACCCAAAGATTATTGCAAATCAAGCTCAATTTGAGAATTGATTATGATGTCTAACTAAACTATTTTTTTTTTCTTTTTTGTCATATATAAGATTAGAATACCAACTTTTTAATATTAGTTTAAATATTTAAAAAAAATTAGGTTTAATTTCAAATACGAGAATCATTGAAAGTTGTACTACCACATCAAATTACTTCCTCAGAACTGATTTATATGCCTCCGGCTATTGAGGTATGCTGAAATTAATGGGATTTGTTTGAATCTACTTGAAGCAAGACTTTGAATTTTCTACGCTGATTCATAACTTGAGACATTTATGAGACGGGAATTTCTAATCTACCTGCACATATGTGTTTGCCGCTGGTATAAGATCTAAATTCTTTGCCCCTGCAAAAGCTGAAAAAAAAAAAAAATACACTAAATCATTCAGTTACATTTTCATCTGGTATTATTTCTTTTGGAGATCCTAGAATACAAAGCAGAGTTCTTGCTGCTGCTGATGTGGTGAAAGATCAGCTCTAGATCAACTCATGAATGAGATCATAAGATACACTAATCGATTCATTTAATGAATGATATTTAGCAATGACAATAACTATAGTGCAGTTTAACTATAAGAAATTCAGATTCAAATAATGGTAATCTAAGTATAAGCATAACTTATCATATAAAAAGTAAAATCTGTAGAAGAGTTTCTTACAGGTTAGAGCCCACGGACCAAATAGTCTTGTAAAGACAAGCATTGCAACACCAAGAGTCAAAGCAAAACAGAGCAAGCTGGAAATGTGATGTTGCACTGCCTTCTTATCCTGCACACACACAAATACCACATAACTTAACAAGGATCAAGAAGAAGAAAATCACCAAATAAGAAAAACTCATCATTTTTTATAAACTTACCCGTTTTGCGAGGGAAGTGGCCACCATATTTGATGTGGCAATTGAAAGAAACATGAACAAATGGCTCATATAATCACAAAAAACCGTTCCGGGACCTGTCCACAGCATAACAATCCAAAATCAAAGGGGCAAAAGAAGATGTAACCGTAATTACTTTAGCCCCTAAATGATATTAAACCCATTTCCAATTTAAGGTAAAAATATTCTTAGTTAATTCAAAAATAATAAAAAAGAAAAATCAAAGTTAAATTTAAGTCATGAAATGAAATTGGCTTGAATATTAGCTAAGTTAAACTTAAGTTACCTAAAGCAGCAAGCTCAGTTGCGCTTCCTTGACCAATAATTGCAGTGTCAATGAGACTCATGAGTGGAGCGCATACCCAGATCCCGGTGGCCGGGCCGGAAAACATCAAAATCTCCTTCATCTGAACCAGCATGCTTTGATCCTCCGGTGGCGGTTTCCTCTTCTTAACCTCCTCCAGTGGTTCTACTTCCACTTGTTCAACATTTTCTTCTTTTTCTTTTTGCAGCCAAACAGAGTCCTCCAATTTGCCATCGTTTTCGATTGCGATTTCGGGTATCGTTTCGACGACATTCTGGTTTGGACCAGAGCAAGCTGTTATCAACAGCCGGCGGCGATGGTTTATCTGCGACGGAACGGTTAAGCTGTTGGAGGAAAGAGACCGGCGACGGCAAGGTGAAAGAGAAGGCAATGTTGACCTCTTGGAGAAGATGGAAGGGTGAGAAATGCGAGCTGAAAGTTGGCTCTGCATTTTCTCACTTTCTTTCTATGTTCTCGAAACCAGAGAGGTGAATAAACTATTAACAGACCCTATGCTAAAACTTTGAACTATATAAGCAAATAGTATGCTGAAATCACTTCTCTTAATAGAGTTGGCCAGTGGCAGTACAATAAATCTATTCTACCACTTGGTTTCTAGTTCTTTATTTTATTATATTCTAATTCAAAAAATCGTACATATTGTATATTATTTTATACTAATGAAGTTATATACAGTTGATTGGTAGTTAGATTTTTTAAATGTATTTACAGTTTAATTCATAACAATTTATTTAAAAAAAAAATTTAAGTAAAATTGTATTTACTTTAATAACTATCTTATATGACTTTAAAAAAAATATATTATTTTATAATTTTAAAGTCTATTAAAAATCAATGAGCTAATGAATATAACGACAAATGATACCTCAGATTTCTATTAGCAAGGAATCTTAAACGTGCCAGCAAAGCCCAGCGGAAAAATGTACACTGATCTGGTAATCTAGTGCTTGTGCTTCATCGTTTTGGGATTTTAAAAATAAGGTGGTAAGCTGACTAACTTTACCCAAGGCAGCCATCACAGCTGTATTTAATATATATATATATATATATATATATATATATATATAAATAATAAATTTCTTTTTAAAAAATAACAAGGAATGAACTTTATTTTTTATTTTCTGTATTGTTTTTTAATAATTAGTTAAAATAAATTAATCTTACTATAACACTTTATTATTATTATTATTATTATTTATTAACACTTTTTTATGTGGGATCATGCTGGGTTCTGACAAAATTATTGGCGGCAATTACTGTTATGCTGGTTTGGCCATGGAATTAAAGTGATTCTATTTCGTACTCTATAAATTAACGTTGTTAATTTTTTATGTTTGGTAGAAGAAAGAACATAAAATAGTTATTATATTGTTAGTGTGATTTTTTTATAAGAATAAATATAAGCGCTCCTTCTTATCAAAAGAAAAAAGAAATGAACATTTTTATTATCAATATAAGATCTTTAAGTATATTTATAAAGACTCAATTTACCTAAATATTTCAAAATCAGCGAGCATTTCCCACCTCCTTGGAGGGCACCATGGTTGATTTTATTCTCTTGCAATCAACATCTTACTTTTTTCTTCATTTATTTTTTTTAACTTTTTAATTATACTTTGTTTTATTTTTAATGTGATATTATTTTGTTTAATTTAAATAATTATAATTACAATTCACATTAATTTTGTGGAACAAACAACGATATAGCTTAGAAATTTATTTTATTATATGAGCTACCAAATAATAAAATATCATTCTATTTCATTTTTATTCTCATATTGATTCCCATTCTTTGAAAATTCATTAAGGGTACAAAACAACCCAACCCATTAGTTATGTTTGAAAATAAACAAAGTAATTTCCTGGAATGTCAAAATGTAGGGATGGTAAATTTTCTTGGCTGACCGGGGACTCACCAGGATTCTCATTCGAGGTGGAAATTAGAGAAAATTTTTCCCATGGAAATGAAATAGAGAGAATTTAAAAAAAAAAAAAAATTCGAAAATGAGAGTGAGGATTATACTTTTTACATTGTAAATATTTTTAATTAATAAAAATACTAAAATTTCTTTAATTTTAAAATAAAAAGATATAATGTGAGAGTATTTTGTAATTTTATAAATCATTTTATATTAAATTAATTTATTTAATTAAAATATTAATTTTCATCTAAAAATATTTTAAAAAAATTTCCTACAAAACATGCGAGTTCCAATTCTCTGCAGGAATTAGAGATGAGGATAGAAAAGAATTCTCTAGCGAGGATCGAAGATGGAAATTTCCTAACACATTGCAATATTCAATTATTGAAATTTGAAATCCTTTTCTTTTATATGGGTCTGAAATCCATCATTTTCATGGAAAGTCACGATTATATAAGTTTATAGATATAAATATTCATTGCATTATGAATCACGCCATATTTATAATATAGTCTCTTGATTATAAAACACGTTTGATATTAATCCAATATTCTTTGCTAACAAAGAGAGCTTAGTCGTCCACTTGCTCTATAATATAATTTACACAAATCTAACTTTTCAATTTTTTTAATGGAAAAATACATGGTCTGCTTGTTCAATAATTGTGATCACCTACCTTGCTCTATAATATAATTTATTCTTCAAATTTTTTAAATGGAAAAATGCATGGTCTTCTTGTTCAATAATTGTGATTACCTACTTTAAACGTCAGCAGTATTATATATTCATACGAAACAAAATCTCCAAGTGATTTATTTTTCTTAAAAAATGGCACATATGTGCTTTCAATTTCTACACAATACATGTGCAGTTATCCCTCTCAATACCCTTTCATATTATTTTTTGCTTCCTATGCTTGAATTTTATTCATAAATGATTATGACTATGTGTTTGTTAAATGGGCAGTTCATGGATTGTGTTCTATTGCATACAGTTCCCATTAACATATTTTCATAAATCTTAGAAACGATTTTATTTGTTTTAGAGAAAACTCTTTTTTTTGTTTCTTCACACTATCGTTAATTCTAAAAAAGACTCTAATGTCTTCACACTATCAATAATTTTTTTTAAAAAAAATCCTAATGTTTTAAACTGAATAAAATAAACCCTCATATTTTAAGTCTAAAATAAAAATGAACCTTCCGTACAAATAAAAAATATCTCAATAAAATTTACTTTTATTATTGACTTAAAATATAAGAGTTTATTTTGTTCAATTTAAAATGTCATAATCTTTTTTAAAATTAATGATAATATGAAAAAACAAAAAAAAAATTCTTTGTGTTCCATAAGTGAATTAATCCCATTCCATTATAATAGTTTATATAAATTTATAAAAAAGTTAAAAAGGATACAAATGTTTTTTATTTTACATCTAAGTATTTGTACCATCTTTGAATACAAAACTTGTTAGAAATTGAGTGATATAATTAATAAATTTTCTTAAAAAATACAATTTTTAAATTCAATACCTTAACCCTAAAATGCTTTGAATTTAAACTACTATCATTCATCTAACATATTGTTAGTAATATGTGCCAGTTTAGAGTTATGGGACTTTGTCAAAGAAAATTTGTATGTAATAGAATACAATGAATAAACTGTCTATCTCTATTAAATTTGTACAAGAAGTTGTTGCTTAATAATTAATTTATAAATATTAGTTGTAAATTTTTACTATGATTTTTATCACGCTCTAACTTTAAAATAGGGTAGATGGCTTTACTCAACTTAAACTCTTTTTTTAAAAAAAAAGAAAAAAGAAAATGATCGGATTACGTTCTTTAAGAAAACGCAGCAAAGATGTTATACCACGTCAAACAAAAACTTAAACACTGAACCCAAAGAAAATTGTCGAGACTAAATTATTTAGTAGGGCCACAAATCCCTTGTGATGGCCATAGCAAGTTGATAAAATATAGAGTAAATATTTCTTTTGGTCCTTACACTTAAAATTTTTATTAATTTAGTTCCTTACACTTTAAATTTATTAATTATGTCCTTTATATTTGAAATTCTAATCAAATTCGTCCCTTATATTTGAAATTTTAATCAATTTCATCCTCATATTTTAAATTTATTAATTTAGTCCTTCACACTTCAAATTTTTTATCAATTTCGTCCTTCAAATTTATCAATATTTTTAAAGTGTGAAGGATTAAATTAATAAGTTTTATAAGCTTAAATGATTAAATTGATTATGATTTTAAGTGTGAGTGACTAAATTAATTAAGGTTTTAAATATAAGAGACTAAATTACTAAATTTAAAGTATAAATGACTAAATTGATAAACTTAAAAATATGTGAGACTAAATTAATAAAAATATTAAATATAAAATATTAAAATATATATTTACTCTAAAATTTATTCAATCGGCTAAAGGACCATGAGACACGGAAAATCATATACTCCATCCATTTTAAGTGTGAAAATTTGGGGTGGGGCATCCTCGTAGATAATAAGGTTTTATTATATTTATATTTTAAGATTAAACTTAATTTTTTAAATATTTAAGTTAATATTAAAAATTTATGTTTTTATAAAAAAAAAAAAAAGTGTGGATCATTTATATGTATATAAATTAAGAAATATAATTACCGTGTTGAATTTTTTTAAAAATTTTAACATATTTTTATTTATTTTAATATTACCTGATTTTTAATAAATATATAAAATAATTAAATTTAGTAAACGTAATACGTGGTTAAACAAATAATAATTACAATTTTTTTAAATCACAGAAAAAATAAAGTATAATTTTTCTTCATTGAATCATATATGATTTTTTATTTGGAAAATAATAGATATGCGTATCATATCACATATATTATAAAATTGATGTTTAAAATGTGCTACCAGTTGTCCTTAGATACGACAATGATTAATAATTTCCATTTAATTATAAGAAACTCCATACATATACTATCAGAGATTAAAAAAAAAAAAAAACAATATATTCTTTTGATGTGAAAAATTCATATATTAAAACATACTTAAAGTATTTTTTTGTGATACATATTAAATTATTTAATACTTTTTCTGTTTGTCTACATAAAAAATTACATATATTATATATAAAAATAGTTTCAAACATTTTACATCTCATCAGATCTAAGTAGTAAAATAGGCCTAATTAAATTTAAATCCTATGACAGAAGATGCTCTTAAGTTGTTTTAGACTAAACATTTTAAGTTTGAAATTTAACTGTCATTTGGTTGAGAGGGATTTAATACTCTTATATGGAACAAAAATAGTCTTATATTTAAAACATTTGGGACATTGAGTACAAATAAAAAAAAAACAGTTTTTTTTTTACAAGAAATGTTAATGGTAATTGTATAATTGTAAATAATTAGGACTCTGTAAATTAAGAAACGGGTTATCAATTCCAAAAATCAAGGGATTTGATTGCCTAATTAGTTTATCTAATTTTGTATATATAGATGTACTTGTATCCATACCAATAACACAATTCGAGTTCAATTATTTCTTTCTCTCTACATGGTATCAAAAGCCTAGTTTTGAAGAATTTTTTTTTTTTCAAAATTAGGGTTTTGGTTTGAAGGGGATAATTAGGTTTTGTGGTGTTTTGGTTAGGGCTTTCAGATTCAGAGGCTCCTAGGAATTTTGGGTTCTCACCGCCCCCACCATCATCTTCAGACATTGCCGGTTAGTTGTATGGCAAAAGCTTGTTCCGATTGTCGGTGCATTTGGCTCCTACGCACCTTAGGAATATTTTTGCCCAACTTGTCACAGGTAGCGTGTGTGGCCCCCTTCAGGCTTTGCCTTTTGTCAATGGTAGTTCCAACCTTTTTTATAGTGTTTTCAGCAACATAATTTTGCACTCTTAAGTCTCCTCTTTATGGTCTACTGTGAGTTTTTTACTAGAGAAAAATCTCTTTTTGCTCTCTCATGCTATTATTAATTTCAAAAATGACCTTAATATTTTAAATTAGACAAAATAAACCCTCATATTTTAAGTTAAGAACAAAAGTTAACCTTATTTAGGTGTTTTTTTGTCTATACAAAATGTTTACTTTTGTTCTAGGTTTAAAATTTGAGAGTTCATTTTGTTTAGTTTAAAACGTGAATGTCCTTTTTAGAATTGGTGATAGTGCGAGGGGTAAAAAGGGAGTTTTCCCTTTTTACTATTTTAGATCTATTTCTTTTGGCCTTGTTGGAAGGTGTTTCCGGTGGCTATTTGACTTGCTACAATTCTAATTTCCTTTGCTTGGATTGGTTTTTTAGATTGTCTCTTGTTTTTGGGCTTCTTGGTAACTTTGATTGTTGGTAATTAGGTTCTTTGGCTATTAGACTCTTCTGACTTGCTAGGTCTTTGGCATCTTTTAATATTATTTTGTTGTGATCCACCTATTAGTGGCCTCTTGATCTCCTTTTTTGGCAGTTATCTCTTGCGTGTTCTACTTGTCTTTTTATATTCGATATTCAAATTTGTTGTCTTCATCATGGCTAAGAATGTCACTATATCAACCGACGAATATGCTCAACTTATTGACACTGTGAAAACTCTAGCATCTACTATTGCATTTGCTGATACAAGTAACTTTGCTACATGTTTTTTCTTTAAAGGGTCTAAATAGGTCATTGGTTCCCGTGCTTCAGATCACATGATAGGTAACCTAAATCTCTTTTTCTACTTTTCACACTCATGTATCCTCCACTCATGTCACAATAGCTAATGGGTCTACCCCAAGTGTTCTTGGTTCTAGTACTATTGACCTAACTCCCTCTATCTCATTACACGTTGTTTTAAGTGTACCTAATTTTTCATTTAATTTACTCTCTGTTAGTAAACTCACTCAATCCTTCAACTATAGTATCTCATTGTTTTCAAACCATTGTATTCTTCAGGATATTTCAATGAAACAGATCATTGGTAAAGGATGTGAATCTGATGGACTTTATATACTTGACACTCTAATGCCAAGATCCTTTATTTGCTCTAGATTGTCGTTACCATTTGAGATGCATTATTGGTTAAGACTTCCCACTCTCTATAGTTTCAAGAGATTGTGTCCCTAGTTTTCACATATGTCATCCTTACATCGTGTGTCATGTTAGTTTGTCAAACACTCTTATCTTCCCTTAAGTCCTAGGATAAATAAGCTAGCTTCGTCACCAGTTGAATTAGTTCATTATGATCTTTAAGGTCCTTGTTCTATTCCATCTAAAACTAGTTTCAAATACTTTGTCACATTTATTGATGATTATTCTTAGGTCACTTGGCTCTATTTAAAGAAAAATCGTTTTGAAGTATTCTGACTTTTCTCTTCTTTTAATGCTGAAATCAAAACTCAATTTGGTGTTTCTATCCAAGCTTTACATAGTGATAATGCAAAGGAATATCTATATGCTTCTTTTTCAGTCTTATATGCTTCAAAATGACATTTTGCACGAGTCTTCTTATGCTGACACACCAGCTTAAAATGGGGTAGCTAAACAAAAAAATCAACATCTCCTAGAGGTTGCTCAAGTTTTCCTATTCTAGATGCATGGTCCTCAACCATTTTAGGCTGATGTTGTCTCCACTACATGATTTCTGACCAATTGTATGCCCTTAGTAGTTCTTGATGGTGTTGTTATGTTGTAGTCCTTTTTCTTGGCAAACCTATCTTTCAGATTGAGCCAAGAACATTTGATAATACATGTTTTGTTTGTGATACTAGACCTCATGTAACAAATTTGAATCCAAAATCTCTTAAGTGTGTTTTTCTTGGCTACTCTCGTTTACAAAAGAATATCGTTGCTTTTCTCTAGTATTCAATGCTATGTTATCTTTAGAGATGTCCACTTCTATAGAAATCTTCCTTTCTTCCCCATTTTCACTTCTAATAGTCAAGGGGAGGAAACAAATATCTTGGTCTACCTTATACCCACTTTTGAGTCTTCTATAGGTACATCTCTTGAACCTCCTCCACTAGTTCTAGAGTAGTTGCCAGAGTCTCGTAGCCCTAAGATGTTCAAGTATGCACTAGATGAAAACATCCTATTGAAGATTTAATAGATTCATGTTCTTCGCCTATTGCTTTGACAAAAGGTCCACTACCCACACATAGCGATCATGTTCCCAACTCCATACTTAGTGATCCCGTTCCTACACCACCACCATCCCCTGACCTTCCCATTTCTCTTAAAAAAGGTAAACATAAGTATACCTACCCTATTGCTTTAGTTATTTCTTATGACCATTTCTTCGCTCCCCTTGTTTTTTTATTGCCTAGTGAGATTCCATTTCCCCAAGATTGTTGGTGAAGCTTTGGCCTATTATGAACGATGTGTTACTATGATAGAGGAAATGAATGCCTTAAATCATAATGGTACTTGAACTTCAGTGGACTTTCCTATTGGCAAAAAGGCAATTGGGTATAAGTGGTAGTTCATAGTTAAGATGAATCCTGATGGTTCTTTGGCTTGTCTTAAAGCACAACTTGTTGCTAAGGGTTATGCTCAGATTTATGGTACAAATTATTCTAAGATTTTCTCTCATATGGCTAAACTTATCTTAGTACATTTATTTATCTCTTTGGTAGCCACCTTTGATTGGCCTCTACACCAGTTGGATATTAAGAATGCTTTCCTTTGTGATTTTCTTCAAGAGGAGGTCTATATAGAGCAACTACCTAGTTTTGTTGCTCAAGGGGAGTATGGGAAAGTTTGTTGTCTTTGCAAATCTTTGTATGGTTTAAAGCAAAGTCCCCGTGCTTGGTTTGGCAAATTTTATCAAGTTATCTTGAAATATGGGTTATAGGACGTAAATATGATCATTTAGTCTTCTATAGGTACTAAGAATGGGGTCATTCTACTTGTCGTATATGTTGATGATATTGTGATCATTGGGAGTGATAGCTCAAGGATTTCAAGACTAAAGACATTTCTACAAACCCATTTTCAGACAAAAAGATTTGGGGCATTTGAAATATTTCTTAGGGAAATTGAGCCCAAGCCTTGGAGCACCCCAATGGCTCCTAACTTGAAGCCAAAGAAAGCCAACGGTGAATCATTTTATGACCTTGAGATTTATCGGAGACTTGTTGGAAAGTTAAACTATTTGATAGTAACTTGTCTCGACATTGCTTTTGCAATAAGTGTTGCTAGTCGGTTTATGTCTTCTCCTATAGTCAATCACTGAGTTCTCCTAGAGCAAATCATATCCAAGACACAGATTGTTCTATGGTTGTCCTGATTACTCTAAAGTAGAATGTTTTGCTGGCTTGATTGAATCATTTTTGAATGTAGATTATGCAAGTTGTAAGGATGATATGAGATCAACTTTAGGATATTGTGTTTTCGTGGGAGGGAATCTAGTCTCATGGAGAAGTATGAAGCAAAATATAGTTTCTTGATTTGTTGCTAAAGCAGAATATAGGGCTATGACTGATTCAATATGTGAGATTGTGTAGATACATTAGTTATTGAAGAAAGTTGGATATGAGCTTGCTCTTTCAACAAAACTTTGATGTCACAATTAGGTTGCTTTTATTGCATCCAATCCTATCTTTCATGATCAAATTAAATACATTGAGATAAACTACCACTTTGTTTGTGACAAGATCGAAGAAGGATACATCTTTATCGGATATGTCAGATCAAAAGACCAACTAGGGGACATATTCACTAAGGAATTAAATGAAATATGAATTAATTACATTTGTAAAAGCTGGGTATAATTAATATACATGCTCCAACTTGAGAAGTGTCAAAGGTAATTGTATAATTGTAAATAATTTGTATTCTGTAGATTAGGAAACGAGTTATTAGTCCCTAAAATCAAGGAATTAAATTGCCTAATTAATTTCTCTAGTTTTGTATATATAGATGTACTTATATCCATATCAATACACACCATTCAAATTCAATTCTCTCTTTCCCTCCACAAGAGGAAAGTTTTTTTAAATCAAAGAGAAGAAATTTGAATTAAATCTAGATTTGATTTTAACAAATCCAATTAATTCAGTAAAGAAATGGATTTAATATTTTTTTTTTTTATCAGAGACTTATAATTATTTTTTGTACTTTGGGAAGTTCATAAGTTCACTGTGAGGTGATTTGGTGAAAGATAAATATTGTGCAAAAAGAAATTAATTTTCACAATAAAAAAATTTTAAAAAAATATTATTCTTCATAATTGAAGAAAATTAAAAAAAAAAATACTCAAATAGAAAAACAATAATTGCCATTCTTGACCAAATGTAAAAGCCAGCCAAAATAGAGCATAAGATACATGAAGAACATTTCCAAGAACTGTCTCAGCTTTCATCACGAGACAAACATCATTTGCATTAAATTAATAATGAGGATACAAACAAAAATGCAAATACAGATCTAAGTATCACGTGCTGTTGAAAAAAATAACATGACAACTTGAAGAGCGGCGACTCCCATATGATCTCAACCAACCAATAAGACTAAAGAATGATGACAAGCTAATTTCTACAGCCCAAAAAAAAAAATTATGATTTCATAGATGAATGGATGCAAAGTTTCCATCATCAGCTTATAGCAGTTTCCTTGGACAGCATGTGCACAAATCTACAATGAATCTGAAGTTAAGCAGCCTTCAACATTACCAGTTTATACTACTAGCCTTTCTTCAGAGTAAAGCATGCTATTAGGAGAAAGTAGACGCCAGAGAGCGAGAAAAAACCGAGCCTGTAAAAGCATATGCATTTTAAATAAGAAAAAATCTTCTGTCTCACTCTTTGTTCCAAACTACTCTATAATTGATTAAAATCTATTTATTAATTGATTTATTTATTATTGAATTGATTTTTGACCAATTTATTAATATATATTGACCAATTAATATAAATGAGACATCTGGTTGCACGTGCCAGTGGGACAGATAATTTATTCCCATTTTAGACAATGTTAAGATTAAAAGTACTTGGATTGAGTTTGAAGATGCCAATTTTTACCCATTGAAATCCAACAAGAGCACACCAGCAGCCAGGTAAACCATATCCCCTGCTACTCACAAGCTGATATAAAGAAAGAAACATAAAGTTCAGATATCAAAATAAAATACAGACTTGAGCAAAAACTATGTCTGTAAAGTAGAAATGTACCAATAATAGGAGAGCTCCGAGACAGAAGCATCCGCTCATTGATAAACTAATAAACGTAAGATCCCTACTCGCCTACATAAAGAAAACAACAACATTTACACGATGCTAGAATGGAAACTTTTCTGCATGTTAATATGCAACGGAATGCAGCTCTAAACATAACCATTCAATAAAAAATTAGGCAAAATTTAGATAGCTTATGGTGATGAAATTGTAATTCTCCTTATTTTGGAAATATGGAAATAGCATCGAAGGTAATCTTCAAAGATGATTAAATGATCCCGCAAAAAACAAGCATAAACTTCCATTAAGCTTTATTTGTTATTTATGTGGACACGTGAAATAAAGCCTATCAAAAAATTTCCTTTTTTTGAAATTTAACTCTTGCTACCATTAAAAAAAAAATAAAAATAAAAATAAAAAAACCAAACTGGCATGCATCATATGAATTATAATTATTTCACTCATTTTCAAAATGATAATAAAGGAGCTTAACAAAAACAAATATAAAATAAAAACAACATACCAGTAATGTACCCTCAAGGCTATGAGTACAGGGTGTCACAGATAAAGCAATAAAGAAAAGAATCAACACGTTGTGCATCTGCAAAAAGACAGGATTGGTAGTTTAGTTTTTGATTTAAAATGAAAACATTCTTTAAGCTAATGATTACCACTGTTCTCCATAAAAGTTAAATCTCAACATTTAAATCTTTATTTCATTGCCTTCCCAAAATAATTATTCACCTACAATCAAGTGGCACTCGCATTAAAAGAAATAGAGATATAATAAATCCACCTTTGTGCATTTCTTAGTTTTATTTGTCAAACAATCTTGCTAGTAACAGCACCAAAGTTGACTTGGAATTCAGTGATTGCATCACAAATCTCGAGTAGAATATGACAAATTTAAGTAACTAACCTCTTGTATGACCTTAACATCGGGTGTGAAAATGTTAGGAAACAACCAGGGAACAGACATTCCGACAGTCCCTATAACCAGTCCAAGTAATGCTCCAATAATCATTAGTGACTTTAGCAAATTACGAGCCTGTTTAACATTGTGAAATCTTTAGGGACATAAGCAAGCAGGGCCCTTTTAAGAGCTGGACATTGCAATTCAAGGTCTTAGCTATTTTATAAATAACATTATGGAAGATATCCTCTATCAGAGAGTATTGGTAACACAGACATGAATAATCAAGTCATTTCATAAAACAGTACTTCTTGAACATTGGAAACGTCATAGTGGTTAATAATTGACCAAGTCATGAATGAAGTATCACTTAATGAACATGGGAATTTAACTAACCTTTTCCAAACTACGGTTGAACCCATATAATAGCTCTGGCATAAATGACTGTGCAGTTTGAGAGAGAGGCTCCCCCCATACCACACACATGCTGTACATTTGAATCATGACCTGTTAGATGGTGAACTAGCAGTTAATAATACCCAACAGATCTTCACACATACAAAAGTGCAGTATGGAAGTACTTTCATGGGCACTGCTAACCTGATGAGCTGCAACTATGTGAGTGCCCATGGCTGTGGCAAAATATGTAATGAGAGAGTAGAAAGCCACCTAAAACACCAATAGTATCTCAGATGTGGCCATCTACATTCATATGCGAGCCATTTCAGATGCCAATTGAAGCAAAATTTATCTAACCTTTGAGAACATTGTCACAAAAACAGGTGCAGCAATCCCAAATATTTGCAAGAATTCAGAGGGTGATGGCACTGACATGGCAAAAGCATTATATCCTTTCTTGTTCAGGGCCTCAATCATCATATAAGATGCTACAATCTGTAAGGAATTCCAACAATATGGTGATGTGAGAGTGCGTCAGGTAAGAGAAGTAAAAGGAAAAGATGCAGAAAGATCTAGCAACACTAATCTTGACTTACTTGGGATACCAATGTTGCCCATGCTGCACCTGTAATACCATACTGGAGAAAATTGCATAGGATTATATGACCAACACCATTCACAGAACTAGCAACAACCAAGGCCTTCAGAGGTCCCCAAGAATCTTTCATGCCAAGACTGATAACCAAAAATAAATAAATAAATAAAATAATAATTCGATTGCATAACAATATACCTAGAGATTTATTAAGAATATTGATGATATGAAGTCTCAAAGAATATAAGATTTGCTTTTCCACAATTGTGGGCATCATGTTCATTAATTCACAGTTTGAGAAGGAATACCAAATGAATCCAGCGCATTTTCCAAGTCTTTGTTCTAAATAGTAAATGCTAAGTGGAAAACTAAAGGAAGCATTGAAAAGGCTGCTCAAAAGCATATGATACACAGTATAAAGATAAGTACAAAAGACAAAAACCGTTTCATGTAAAGATATTTATGCCACTCAAAATTATTATTGCACATTGAGCAGGACTGAGATAAAATTTCTTACAATATAATTAGTGAATGTATAGATTCAATGATCATCAGAAAATGACAAGCTTTAAGTTCTTTCAGGATTCCAGCTAAAATAAGATGATGCATGAGAAGAGGCAAACCTTGCACTTTGAGCAACCAGTCCATAAAGAACAGCAGGCCATGCCAAACCACGAATCTAACAACGTAAATGGACCTTTTTAGTCAAAGAATGAAAAATACATATGAGGATTAGGGTGAAAGGTGCTATCAATTTATAGTACTTAACCAGAAACCTGAACAAGTATATATTATGACTACAGAAAAACATATTCTCCAAAATGATCGAGTTGGCCAATTTAATATAATAAGAAATAGAATAACGAATGAAGGCTGAACTAGTATTTTTCAGAAATATGACTAACTTGGACATATTTGCTTGCCACGGGTACAATATGCAAATTCTTTGACCCAGCAAAACCTATAAATAGAAAATGACAGCATGATAATATTAATTTTCTTATTGCGTTTGTTTTTGTGGCCATATCAAAGTTTTATATTTACTAAAATTTAGAGTGGAAGCAAAATGATGAACTGCCCAAAATAAGAAAGTATTCACCACATGTGTACATATTCAGCTAATTAAGATTCTTTCCTGGATTACTTACCAGTTAGTGCCCATGGACCAAGAATTTGTGTAAACAAAAGCATCAATGCCCCACATATAAAGCCCACAAAAAGCAAAATAGATATTTGATGCTGCACTTCATTTTTGTCTTCATTTTTGTCCTGCAACAATTAGTCCGGTAGTATCTAGTCAAAAATAATCTAGCACGTGAATTAACAATCAGTGGCTATATCATATAGCCTCCACAGAAATTGTCTCAGAGAAATAAAAAAAGAATATTCGTGAAGGAGAAAACTTGACAGAGCAGAAATGGTATCACATATAACATCAAGAAGAACATTTCCAGTGTTATTTGGCATTATATGTTGAGGCATGGAGAGAAACGTGTAAATAAACTATTGAGAAAGAGCTTTACGTTTTAGAAAAGCAGCTTTGACTTAGCATCATGACATAATATATCCGTTACAGATCAAAAGCACAAGCACTGACCCCTTTGGCAAGTGAAGTAGCGACCATGTTTGAAGTTGCAATTGAAAGGAACATGAACAAAAGATTCATATTGTCGCAAAAAACTGTTCCAGGTCCTGTTCAGACAAAACAACCATTAATGTAACATTACTCAAATTTAGAAAATCAAATCAAATATAGGATTTAATCCCAACTTTTGCTTTCTTTAATATTATTCCAAAAACTTAAAAAAGCTACTTTGGAAGAAAAAATAATAAATTGCATATTTGGAAAATTACCCAAAGCAGCAAGCTCGGTTGAGCTTCCTCGACCAACCACAGCCGTGGAGATGAGACTCATCAATGGTGCACAGATCCATAACCCCGTGGCAGGTCCCGAAAACATTACAATTTTCTTTATTTGCGTCCACATACTCTGATTCATCAATGCCTCTCTCTTGGGTCTTTCAACCTCCGCCTCCTTCTGTTCATTTTCAAAAGACAAAACTGACTCAGAACTACATCTATTCTCGCTCGATGCTTCCAGAATACCGCCGGGAACTCCCTCGCCATTGAGAATACAAGCTGTGACTAATTTACAGCAATGATCCTCCGTTGAAGATATCCGAAACCTCGGCAGAAAAGTTGAGCTTCTCAGTCGATGATTGGAGAAGTTGAAACGAATCGGAGGTTGAGAGAATCGTTGGAAATTAGGGTTTCGAATGGGAATTCGGGGAGGGAGGGTTAGGGTTTTGAGCTGCATTGATTTTCCAGGAGCTTGAGGCGAGAGGACTGAGCAGAGAAGAAGGAACGGAGAATTAGTTGAAATTGGGATGAACAAGAGGAATGGCGTGCGCTTGAGACCGGCTTAGGCATATTGAGTGTACTATCTGAAAGTGAGGGTGCTGAATCAAAGCTTCACTGTTAGGTTATGGGTTTCGGTTGAGGAGGCAACGGTAATTGCCATTCCAGTTCAACTACTTCTTTCCCCTCGCGCGGGCATCAGATTTTGGATAATGCAGTGGTAGCAGTGATCCAGTGTCCACGTGACCAAAAGAGGTTCCTTCTAAATGGTAGATCTAGTAACGAAGGGTCAGATCACAGGGTGGGGCTCTTTGAGACAGGGATTTTATTTTGAGCTATATTTACTTGTAGGGTATTACCAAATACCACCCCCAACTTTAACAAACACCACCCCCTTCTTTTATTTATATTTTATTCTAAAAATACCCTTCATTTCCCCCCCCCCCCCCGCGCAATCGGCCCCCCCATCTCTTCTCTCTTCTCCCTCTTCTCCTACAAGCCCTAACATCCCTGTGGCACCCATTTTTTCCAACCTTCACATTTCTCATCCGCATCCATCGTTGGGTAGTGTTTTCGGGCAATTTTCACAACAAAAGGTATGATTCATCCTCCATTTTTGTGTTTGCATGCATTGTTGGTGTTTATTAAGTGGGAATGAGGAAAAAACAAACCTCCACTGTGCTTGCGCATGCGAAAACGCCCATGAAAAGGTGTTGAACTGTAGAACGCTCATGAAGGAGCATTATGGGTAGCCGAAACATTTAGGAGAGGCGTTGAATGTGTAGGTGCCGAGGGGGAAACAAATGCGGGTGTAGAGGCGTTGGGGGGTTACCAACGCTTGTGAAGGAGCGTTCATGGGTGGCGTGTGTGTTGGAGCTTTGGATCACAACCAACGCCTATGGATAGGCGTGATTGAGTAACACTTGTACACAAGCGTTGGGCTCAGATCAACGCCTGTCAAGGGGCGTTTGTGTGGGACGCTTTTGCATAATTGTTTTGTTATTAAAAACGCTTTTGCACAGGCGTTGGGTGTGTTTTTCCAGCATTCATACTTACAAGTAAATAAAGGGGGATTATGTTTGTTAAAGTTCTTAGTTTCATTGTTTAACATATGTTATTTATGTATGTATTTTATTTGATTTAAAAGTATTTGAGATGACATTATTGCAGGAAATATGGTGAGAACAAAGAATCCAGCTTTTAGAGATGCAGAATTATCTGAACAGGAACAACAAGCCTTGCGTCGTCGACCGACGGCTTCGCAGCGCAGAGAGCGTGTAAACCAAAGGCAACCAAAAGGTCACGCTGAACCGCAAGCTGTTGAAGATATTCGAGCGGCTACCACATATGATGACTCGGACTCTGATAATGATGCTGGGGGAGTAGACGGTGAGGGGGTGATTGAGGTCATAAGTAAGACTAACCTCTTGACTGCTACAGTACCGGGTGGCCCACATGATCTCTCCACACTTAGGAGATACGGAGGGCATACTACACTCCACGTATGGGCAGGTGAACGGGTAAGTATGAATACCTACATAATTAAAGTTATTTGTCTTTTTTATATGATGTCAAACTAATCAAATGTTGTGCACAAAATAGGACCAGCCCCTTATTAGACCATTCATTCACGGGAACAAGATAAGAGCATTACAATATGACACAATGCCCGAGGATGTGCGTCACATAGTCAGATATTTGGGGCTAGAGCCACTGCTGACTTTGGACTACAGCATGATTGACAAGGCATTGGTATCTGCATTTATTGAGAGGTGGCACGCATATACTAACACTTTCTACCTACTTGTCGGGGAGATGACCATCACACTAGAGGATGTGTCATCATTGCTACACCTCCCAATGGGAGGGCAATTTGTTGCTGTCCCTAGTTGGACCGTGGAACAAACGGTTAGGCCAGTGGTGGACGTGTTGGGGGTCCCAATTGCAACAGTAATTGAAGAATTTGAAGTTCGCAGGAAGCCGACACTTAGATTTGAGACATTGCTGACCATCATCACCTCTCAGATTGGCTATAGGAGGTGGATACATGCTGCCAGAGCCACTATGTTATTTGTCCTGGGATGCACGGTATTTGCTGACAAGTCTTCGTCAGCTGTGCGCACGGAGTACCTAGAACTGCTCCGCGATGTTGATGGCATTGGCGAGGTACCGTGGGGACCTATATGTCTCACCCACATGTATAGGCAACTGGGTTATGCAGCAAGGCAGAGAGCGAGGCAAGTAGTTGGGTCATTACCACTTGTACTGGTATGTGAACTATTACATTAGGTTATGTTTTTGTATTTATTGTCGCACAATCAAACCTATTTGTCATACACCATTAATTGCAGGTGTGGATTTACAAGCACTTTCCTAGTATGAGCCAATCTTGCCGCCTGAATATCTCATATCGAGATGAGCTCCCATGAGCTGCACGATGGTCATCTCGCAGAGGGAGTGACCAACTTGCTCCCATCAAATAATAGTTAGATTGTTTGCGACACATGGATGTCAAATGGACCTCATAAGATGATGCTCGAGCCTTTTATCCATTGTTACCAGTTGCATTCTTCATGGGTAGGATGCGATTTGGCTTGTGGGTGGAACCACATCAACCGAATAGGGTACTTAGACAGTTCTCTCATATTCAGTCAATACCCCCTCCTCCGTTGCGTTCAGTTGATGGTCTGATCTACCTGAGGGAGGTTGACGTGATGTGGGATAATTTTGATGAGCACATGCTGAGTGTGGAAGCACGTGGGCCAAATTTGTCGGTGGCTGGCCAAGTGATGTCCGAGTATATGGAGTGGTATCACATGATATCACATCCATACATGCTGCCGACATCTATTCGAGTGATTGACCTTCCTACATGGTTCGATCCCCAGATGAGTGGAGGGGAGACAGGTGCATGCTCAGTTGCCGATGAGTTGCAGATATGTAATAATAATCTAAATATGATGTGTTCTACATAATTATTAGTTATTTGAATCATGTTGTCTGTAATAACATTTTTTTTTTGTTATGGAATATGTAGGACTGTTTCGAGACAATAGACTGTTTCGAGACAATAGATGGATACGTTCGGACGGCCTTCATCCGAAGATTCGCACACAAGCATTCAGATATTGGCCGATTGTTGCAGCTTATTCATAATGAGACGCGTCGTGGGTCAGATTATGTTGAACAGATTCGCACGAGTCATAATTTTGGTGATGGTGCTGGCCAATCTAGTCGTGCGGATCATTAGTTAGATGATGCACTTGTATGAGTTGTTATGCATACTAATTTCAAATTATGACTATTCATTGTAAACTATTATATCTTAACAGATTAACTTGTTATGCGAACAAATTGAATGTTATGACTTTTCATTCGTACTTGTTATGTTTTACACATTTGACATGTGTATGTCACTCAGTTAGTTTAGCTCAACATGTTTTTGTCAATCAGGAAATTATCTATACGATAAATAATAAGAACATCGTTTGGGTTATACATAACTGTTTCAGCAATAAATCACAGATAAAATTAAAAAAATAAAAAATAGTCTTAAACATTAAGTCTTAATGAATTGACATACAACGGCTGCCTAAGTACGACCTGCTTGTGCTAACACTTCAAATTGTTTAATGCGTCCCAAGTACAGTGTTATCCAGTCACGAGCCTTCACTGATGGTGCATACAACCACTGCGGTGCCACAGGGGGCATGGGAGAGTTGTTCCTAAGCTTGACCTGTGACAACATACGAGAAAAACATCATAATTTAACACAATCAATCATTACGAAGTCTTATTTGGATGATAAACTATTACCTGAACAAAATGATTCCCATTAACATATGCTATGACAACTTCTTCCGGCTTGGACATACTAAATGGGGGTGCACAGTGAAGCGAAAGATATGTGTGCGACAATTGTGGGTGCAAGACAACAACAACGACATTAAATCGGGATGCAACAACATATGGCATATCTGTAGAGACATCCACTTCTTGGGCAACACACCTGACACAGCTAAGTCAACCGTAAGTGAAGATAGAAGTGTGACGTATCCTTGTGGGAGAAACATTTTAGTATAAAGTCTTTGCCATATTGTCACTTCTGTAATGCATTCTTAGCGTCTTTGGAACCACTCATCCTCAAATAGTGCAAGGCCTAAAGCAATTGCCCGATAACCACAATTCCCATAAAGGCGAACAACAATAGCATTATCCACGAACGGATGGATACATGTCGGTAATTGGTCTAACAGATGAATCTTTCTACTAGTGCCATACAAATGAGATTGCATCAGCGGTTGTAAATGTTCATCTGTACCTTCATGTGCATTATTGTATTGGCTGAATGGATCAATGTTATGTGGCTCAAATGAAGTTGTGCCAAATGGGGATATACTACGTATGAAAGAGGGTTTAACAGGTGTCTGTGAGCTTCTTATTGATAGTTATGTTCCTGATGACATGTTTTTGTGCATCAAACTCCATTGTGCATCCACAATCTCAAATAGTGACGGATCACGCTTTGTGAATGATGTTGATCTCTTAGTCACCTTCTTTTTGCCACCCTTTGTTTTGACCTTCTCTGGTGGTGGCTTCAATGAACAGGCTTCTGGAGATACAACTACAACTGTTTTGTGATACTGAGACCACTTCTCTTCCTCAGTAGTTAATAGGCTGAAATGACCCCATAACATGTCCATGGCATCACGATAAGGCACTGTTCCTCAACCATTGCACTTAACCTCCCATGTCAAAGTCTTCTAATGGGGGTGAATTGAACTCAACTGAACTGAGATGTTTGACATATTCCAGAGCCCAAGCTCGTGCGTGCACGGTAATCCATGCGTAGTTTTAATGCAGCAACCACATGCAACTATGTTTGTGCCAACATACGACTGGGATCTCTTAAGCTCTCTCCACAAGTGTATAATTGCAGCTAGTGAAACACAACGATGCAAGCCACTGAATAATGAACAATTCATCTTGTGCTCTACTCTCATAAGACTATGTTGATAGGATTTTTTTATCTCAGTGTGCTACAATGTTATTAGAGAATGAATTCCTTCCCAGCAACTATGAAGATCCCCCATAGATGATTGTAAAATTATTTTCAAGTTAGCATGTGCACCCTCCACCCTAGTGTAATGATAACAATACAACTATCACACATGTAATAGACAAATGCAAGTTATATAATAGAGAGAAAAAAGTCTTCGTCACTGACCTATTTGTTGTTGTGTTGCCAAGATGCATGTACCTATCGGTCCAAGCTGGAATAAATTTATCCTTGTATGGGTTCAACCACGTATCGTCAATGTATGCAACAAAGCTATTAAGTGCGGCGCATGTGGTCCGAAATGCTGCATAAGCATAATAGTAATCTTCCTTATCGGAAGCATCAACAACCCTCTCCAGACATCTATCACCCTTTCATAATCGGCAACATCGCGAACCGACCATTTACATTTCGACTCCACATTTTTATTAATGTGATACCGACACAACAGATTCATTGATATAGGAAATATAATACCTACAGCTCTCATTAATGCAAGTTCTCGATGGGTCACAATCACTTGTGGACACAAGTCATCTTGCCAGAATAAGGATCTCAACCTCCTAAGTGCCCATTCAAAGTTGTCAGTACGTTTAGACTCCATGTACGAAAACCCAACTGAGAATGTCAACTCTGTCGATGTCACACCAACAATCTCAAGTAGTGAGAGACGATACCTATTGATTTTGTAAATGTTATCCATTAACAGAACAATAGGAAAGGCATTCAACAGTTTCACTGAGTCAGGGTGTGTCCAGAATATGTCCTTAACGATATCTGACTCCTCATCACTCCTACACCAATACAAATATTTAGATTCATCCAAACATTTCAATAAATGCTATATTGGAGTTCTAGGACCCCTAATCTTAAGCTTATATTGTTGTCTGGCATGATATATCTGTCTTATAGTTGTTACATTTTCTTTGTTCTTTTTCTTTAGAGATAACAATATGTCCCGAGGAGGAACCCTATTTTGTGTCATCTCTTCAACAATGACTAACTCATCCTTATTTAAACGTCCAACATATGGATATCCAATCAATGACTAAGCTATAGGATGATTATGGTATCCATATTGCACCCGCACCTTCCATAAATCATTTGTCCATTGTCTTCCTTTCAGTCTAAATGGACATTGACATTTTTTTGTTGCCGTCTCTGGCACTGTATGACTTCTTTTACTTGGGGGCTTATATTTACTGCCACGTTCGTATGCTAATATGATCTGTGTGTGCTTTCCTTCGCCTTCTGTCTCTGATTTAGTAAATATCATAACAAACCCAGCCGACTTTCTAGTATCTTTTACCCATTTCAAAAGCTCGTCCCTTGTGCTAAATGTCTGTACAAAAAGATAATCATTCTAAGTTAACGATCATTAATGAAACTATGTATTGTGTTTCTTATTTAACAAAACGCCTTACTTACTTGATTGGTACTAAAAAGATGAGTCAAATCTTCTTTTACAAAAGAGCTATTACCATCGCATCTTTCATCTTCATTAACCTATGAATAGATCATTTCATATCAACTATTAAATATGACAAAAAATTCCATTCCTAGTCTAACAACAAAGTTTTAACATACCGACTGAAGCAAATTATGATCGGTTATTAAATCTGCTTCTTCGTTTGGGATGTATTCACGGTTGAAGTATGAATCCTTATGCATGTTCAAAGTACAATCAATCGTTCTTTCTCTACATTTATAAAATTAAAATGTCAGCTCTTAAACTAGCTTCTAAGTACAAATTTATGAGAAACAAGTAACATTTATGCCTAATTAGCACAGAAACGCTCTTGGAGAAGCGTTATAATAACAAAACACTCAACCACATGCGTTTCACTAGCAAACGCTCCTATAGAGGCGTTTAGATCAAGATAATGCCTTTGTACAGGCGTTTCATGAAACGCTTGTACATAAGCATTTTTAACCTCTTAAAGCCTGTGCAGATGCGTTTGAGACAGAAACGCTTGTGTGTGCGCGTTATGGAGGTGTAAACGCCTGTGCATGAGCGTTTGTCGCACCAGAACGCTTCCCCGATTCAAAACAAAAAATACAATATACAAACCTCGTTTTATATGCGATTGAACTCCGCACGAACAATGCAGACCCAAAAATCAGTTTTCCTACTCTTGCAAATCACAAAAACAACAAAGGAAATGAGAAGAAATTTGGGGTTTCCTTCGGCCTATAAGCATCGCGTAGGGGGTGGGGGAATGACACAACCTGTATTCTTTCAGCATGCAAGGGCATTATAGTCATTTCATGCGGAGGGGTGGTGTTTGTTAAAGTTGAGGGTAGTATTTGGTAAAACCCTTACTTGTATAGGTTGAAGTCAAAATTATTTATATAAATAGATATATTCATTTTTATTTAAAATTAATTTTTATTTTTTTTATTATTTTGAAAGTGCCTTTGAGTATAAGGATCTAGTTTAATTTTCGTAAAAAATACAACAATAAAAATTATTTACCAAAATATCATAAAAATTATTCTTTAATAGGTACCAAAAGAAATGGCACCTTCATAAAGATAGTAATAAAAAGGCGCATGGTGAAATCGTGCCTTTGCTAGAGAAATTGATTATAAAGGTGCCAAGTTGAATAGTGCTCTCATGTTGAAGGTGCCATCTTGGCCACTGAACTAGGGATTCATATGTTCTACAGTCATTCTCTACAATCAAGTAACCCTAGCCACTGGATCAATCTAACAACTGAAATCGCAACACGTCATCAAGCTAAGTGAACTATACAAAATGCCAACGTTTTGGGGTCGCTTCTTTGAAGACAAAGGCTACGAGGGAAGAAAACCATCGCTCTCTCTATGATGCTTTTTGTATGGTTCCTTCTTCGTTTGCCACTTCTATTGTATCAACAATGCTAAGCAGTCTCAGCTTCCATCATTTGCCTCTCGTAATTTTATTGGTTTCCTTTCTTTCTTTTAGAGTTTCCACCATTATTGAGAGTGCTTGAGCTAAATTTTTTTTGGGTTCCTTCATTCTAGTTTTCTTGTGCTTAAGCATGCTTTGATTATTGAAGGTAAGTTGTTCATTCTAGTAGAGATATTGTCACACTCTTAGTGTATGCAAATGAGAAACCTTAGGGAAGAGAATGGTAAATTAGTGTATTGATTATTTTTTGGTTGTGTTGTAGTTAAGGAGAGAACTTAGATTAAGGAATTTTACATGAGTATAAAAGTTGTTGTTTTTTTCTCAAGCTATAAAAAAATTATTAATTTGTTTCTTTTACTTTTTAGAATTTTTTTTCCTCAAATTATAGTTTAATGGACATTATCAATCTCATTGTTTTTTTTAATTTTTTTATTTTTCATAATGTATATTTCTCTATTTCATTATTTTTGTTAGGAGGTTGAAGATGAAATCTTTAGAAGTGAATTGGAAGCCAAGTATTGGCATGGAATTTGATAGTGTTGATGCAGCTTGGCAATTTTAGGTTAAATATGGCAAAAAAATGGATTTGCAGTTAGACAACAATACAACAACAAAAAGGTGGATGGCTCCATTAGATCGTGTAGATTTGTTTGTTGCAAGGAGGGTCATTGAGTAGTGGACAAGAGATTGGTTAAGAAGCCCACAAAAGAAACAAGAACTGGTTGAAAATCAAGAATTGCACTTTCCTTAAAGAATGGAAAGTTCGTAATTCATGACTTTATGGAAGCTCATAACCACCTTTTACAACTTCTAAAAACAACACATATGCTAGCATCACATCTTAAAATTTCTAAAGCTCAAGCATATGGGATTAAAATGGCAGAGAACTCTGGATTGATGCAAAATGATTCATTTTAACTCATGAACACATATGCAGGAGGTAGAGCTAATCTTTGATATACACGGTTAGATGCCAAGAACTATCTCCAAGCAAAAAGACAACGTAGCATGGTTTATGGGGAAGCTGGTAGCCTCTTGGAGTATTTTCAACACCAATTGTTAGAGCATCCATCATTTTACCATACCTATCAAATGGATTTTGAGGAAAAAATGACAAATGTATTTTGGGCTAATGCAAAAATGATATTAGACTATGAATATTTTGGTGATGTGGTCTCCTTGGATACGACATATTGCACCAATCGTGCTCATAGACCGTTGGCATTATTTTCGGGCTTCAATCATCATAGGGGTACAGTGATTTTTGGGGTTGCATTGTTATATGATGAAACAACTAAATCATTTAAATGGTTATTTGAAATATTCCTTAAAGCACATGGGAATAGAAAACCCAAAACTTTATTCACTGACCAAGACCAAGCAATGGCTAAGGCATTAGTGGTGGTGATGTCAGAGACTCGACATGGTTTATGTACATGGCACTTGATGCAAAATGGGATCAAACACCTTGGTAACTTGATGAAGAAAGGAAGTCATTTCTTATCAGACTTCAAGAAGTGCATGTATGATTATGATCAAGAAGTGAAGTTTGGAGTGAGTTAGTTACAAAATTTAATGTTAATGAAAACAATTGGGTAAAATCAATGTATGCTATCAAGGAAAAATGGGCAGCATGTCATATGAAGGAAGCCTTCACCTTGGGAATGCGAAGCACTCAACTTAGTGAGAGTTTGAACTCAAATTTTGATGCATGCATGGGACCGAACGTTAATGTCATTCAATTCTTCAATCACTTTGAGAGAGTTATTGAGGAGAAACAATACAATGAGTTAATCTATGAATATGAGTCTCGGCATAAACTAGCAAGGTTGAGGTATGAACATTCACCAATATTATTACAACTTACACAAGTATATACTACTACAGTATTTAACATTTTCCAAAATGAGTTTGCCTTGTTTTTAGCTGCTTGCATACGAGAACGAATTGTATCTCAGCTTCTATTTGAATATGTTGTCACATTAATTAGTGAGGAAGGAGAGTGGAGAGTGGTATATGATCCTGTACAAACCTCCATATCATGCAATAGTAGAAAGTTTGAAACTATCGGAATACTTTATTGCCATGCATTGAAGGTTTTTGAGGCCAATGATGTCAAATTTGTCCCTGATCAATACATCCTAAATAGTTGGACAAGACATGCACGTAATGGTATTATACATGATGTGAAGGGAAATGAGGTTGTGGAAGATCCCAAGCTCTCTAGCACTCAACGATATAGGCAACTTTGCTCCACTATGATTAGATTGGCAGTCGAGGTGTCAACTTCTGAAAAATTGCACAAAATTGTAAAAAAAGGAGTACAAGAATTGTGTAAGCATGTAATGGAGATTCAACTAGAAGAAAATATCTTGGTTAATGATGATGGTGGTGCTCAAAGGAGCACAAGAAAAAATGTGACACAAGTAAAAGGGTTTAAGGAACGACTTGGGCTAAAGAGACATAAGCGGTTAAAAAGTTGGGTTGAGTGTCAATCTAAAAAAAATATAAGAGCTTTGGCTGTAAAACCTTCACCAAGTCAACAATTTGAAGTATATAAATTTATGGTTGTAGTCTTGTAGAATTTTTTCTTTTACCTATTTGCATTTATTATGTGTTAATTTTTCATTACAATTGTAGGATAATGAATTTCTAAGTTAAGTGGAGCATGGAACATCTAATTTGGCACATCTAGTTTATGAGTTCCCGCAAACTATTGGAAGACATTCGCCAAGTCAACAATTTGAGGTATATAAATTCATAGTTGTATAGTCCTTTCTTTTACCTTTAGCAATTATTTGGTTTTAATTTTTCATGTTAGTTGAAGATGATGAATCTCTAAGTTAAGTAGTGTGTGAAACATCTAGTTTGGCACATTCAAAATACAAGTTCTCTCAACCAACTGGAAATCAATTTAGTTTCACTAAATTTTTAACGGTAAGATAACTCATACTTTAGAAGAGACAAAAAAAAAAAAAGGGTCTTTTATTTGTTCCTTGTAATAATGTTATGTATTTTATCTTTATCATGTAGGAGCCAATTGATGATGACTGAAAATTAGTCAATAGTGCATATTTCCATGGTCTAAAGCTGAGTACTTGTTTAAGTCATAGCTACGATGCTAGCTATACCTTTTTGAAATGAATACTAGTTATGATTTTTGAGAATATGATCTATGTGAATACATGAATACCATTTTTTGTGGATACATGATCAATCAATAGACAAATATGAGAAAGAACAATATATTTGCAAAGTTAAAGTTCATATTTATTGCTCTAGAAAAAGTTACAAGTGAATACAAGTCATTGTAAAATTTAAAATGTGATATCACAACTATATTAGGAAACTCTAACATTGCTAATTACAAGTTGAAATACAATAAGTAAATAGCAATGCAGATATTTTGGCTCTAGCTACAAGAGTTTCCACTATTCTTGTAAGTGTTGCTTCCTTGTAATTTATCTTGGTAAATTCCAATTGTACTAGCGCTTCCTTGTCACAAAAAGAAATGTCACCGTATTGATCTATCAACATGACAAAATCTTCACATTAAATTTACTGCGAATAGGTTTGTGATCACTCTCAATTACATCCATACATGCTTCATATCTGTTAAAAGGTTTCAATGATGAAAAGTGTTGCCAAAAGGAGGAAGTAACCACATAAAGCAACGGTGACCATAACTTATTGTATAATTGATGACACAACAGGGCAGTCCAAATTGCACTCTGACATAGGAGTTGATTGTTTTTTCTCTCCAGCATCATATCCTGAAAGCATATGTAGAAGTAATGCTATTGCCGATGCTAAACTACCACTGGAAATTTTTGGCTATGTAATAGTTTATCCATTATACTTTTATTTTTGCTACATTTACAAGTAGATTAAATTTTCTTTCATGGTTTACATAACAGTTCCAATAGAGTTCACCAATCATCTTCTATTAGTAGTATCAATTCCCATTAGTGATATGATTAATTGAAGGGGATGGCAAAGCACATTGAAACTGTTATGCAAATTAAGAAGTTAATTTTGAAACTTCAGATAATTCAGGCTAATTTTAGGGAGCAGTTGAAATCACCAAAAAAATACCACCATATCTGCTTCAGATAATTCAGGCTTTGCTTCTTCAAGGTTGTTACCCAAAGCCTGGGAAGCAATCGAAACTTTGTAAATACAATAACAATAACATTGATGGAAAGGCATACATAAAACTGAAGGCAGAAAAGAAAAAAAGACTTATATTTGCACCACAAAGCATATGAACAGCAGTTAAGACACCAGCTGTAACAGACAAGACCAATAGCAAGCCAGAAGAGTAAAGTAGCCAAAATAAATATGTGGAGAAGGCAAGAGAGCAAGACAATAACAGGTATGGCACCATACTAGCTGCGATATTAAGTAGGTTGGAAGATCGACTGAAGGTCATATTTCAATAAATGAGATCAAAATCAGCATTTCGCTGATTAACTGCTTCCAACTACACAACGAAGTGACAATTTACAAAGCAATAATCCTATCATAAACTCTTATTCTCAAACCCACACCACCCTGCTCAATCAATTTTACCCATGTCATTATTCTTTAAAATGAATATAACTTGAATTTACTAAACCTCATGAACTACTATGCTAATATACCAGCAAAGAAATTTACAGCACCAGTGAGGTTTGTCACCAAATCCATGATAATTTTACTAGAGGGATAGAGTCGGTTCGGGCTCTGTCTTGACTCATGACACAAAATTTGTTGCGTCGTCATTCGTTGACACTGAAAGAGACATAAAATCATCATCAACAAGCCAGAAAGAAAGAGATGGGGAATACCTTCTGCATGTCCTATGGGTGTGTTTAACAGTCAAACGTTAGAGTGATCGAAAGGTGGGGTTGGTTCAAGAAGTTGGCTCAGCCTGGTTTCCACTTCTTCAACCCCTTCGCCAGTGAATGCCTCGCCAGCATTCTCACCACCAGGGTATGCTCTTTGTGATGGTTTTCTTCTACCTTTGTCTTCAAAGAAGCGTCCCCAAAACGCTAGCATTTTGTATGGTTCACTTAGCTTGATGACGTGTTGCGATTTCAGTTGTTAGATTGATCCAGTGGCTAGGATTACTTGACTACAGAGGATGACTACAGACTGCAGAACATCCAAATCCCTGAAGTAGCTAGTGATGGTTTGGATAGTTCAAACAATTTATTTTTTTAAAAAAAAAATTCAAAGTTTAAAAATTTGTCATGTTAGCTATTTGAATTTTGAGTGCAATGGAGCATAATAGCCCCATTGTCTTTCATTATAAGAATATCTCTCACATATTCTTTTAGACATTAGTAATGTTTGACAATAAATTTTTTCTTTCTGCAATAAAATTATTATTTACCATATTTGAGTAAAGAAACCACCATTTCTATCCCAAGTATGTCATTCCTTCTAGTCAATAACTGCACACATCCTAGAGGAAAAAAAAAAACAAAAAAAAAAAAAAACCTAAGCCCCTTCGTATGGCCACAAGTGGGAAGCCAAGAACGACAACCCTATTCTTCAAGGTTGATGACAAATCTTCACCAATGCTCCATTTTGAGGGTTCCCCATTTCATGCAAGCCTCTATTCATGTTAGAACTTTATGAGAAGTTTTTGAAATTCACATTTTTAGCAGAAATGTCTCCCCTCTCAACACTCTCTTTGACCAATTCAATTTTTTCTTTACCCTTTGCTTTTAATTGCTTTAACGCTTATTGAAATTATAGCCCTAGGGTATGTTTTGATGCTGAAGTGTTCCCACCTCTTAGTCTTAGTCTTAGCCAACTTGGACGAATTTGAATGGTCATATCATTTATTAATGGCTAAATCATCAAATAACAGGCCACAAGGCCAAGAGGTGTTGATGGGTTGTTAGAAGGTTTGGTGTGACCAACTTTTATTGTGTCAGAGTTTTAAATAGGAAAGTCAAAACATGAGGGTGTTTTTTGTTTACGAGAAGTTTGAGGGGAAAAAATTGGGTTTTTCTTAAAGTTTAGTTTTATTTTTTTTTTTTTAGGGAAGGGGGGGGGGGGGGGGGGGGCGTTTATATATTCTCATGGTAGTTTATGAATGGGGAGGGAGGTTATTCTCTTACCCTCTTTGCTCGCCTGTTACTGTTTTGATTAAGCATTTACAATAAGTAGGATAAATCATATTCTTTTAATTACCGGTTAATTTGGGGACCATGACTTGTTAATGTTAGACTTGTTATTTAGCCCATCAACGAATAAGGTCTACTTTATATTGGTCTCAACATATTATTCCTATGACACTTTATATTAAATCTCATTAATTAATTAATATGTATTAGATCACTTTTAATTGGGCTTTACTAACGTATGTAGGTCACATTTTAGATTTTTCTAACATGTTCTATACTTATTGGTGTATTTACTTTCAGATTTAGTTATGATATTACTAGTAGCTACTACAACAATTGAAAAAATTTTATTTGCTAAAGAATATCATCAGTAATTGGATGCAAAATTGCATGAGATGTATACTTAAATGATTGCTTAGATACTTATATATAGAGAGAAATTTTTGATAGTATTAAAAATGAGAAAATGATCTAATATCTCCAAAATATAAAAATACATAAAGAACAATTATAAGATACATTCCCGTTATCAAAAATTATAACATACATTGGTGCTTTCAATTGTAATATGTTATATGTTACAAAGTTATATGTGTGTGTAGTGTCTTTACAACCTAAAATTTCTTGATCCATCACTGTTCAATCATCATGTCTTTAACCAAAAGATGCTGTTTGGGAGAACAGGGATAAGTTGCTGAAGGAGTACCCTAACTTGCACCATGAGGACAAGGTGTTTTTCAAGGGAGAAGGTATGATAGGAATGATGCCCATAATAATGAAGATGGTCAAGAATAGAGAATTCTGCAGACAAAACCATTTATGTAGAGGAAGCATACAGTTCATTAATATTAAAGAAGAAGCTCTACGTGTGAATACTATTTTCCCAATATTTTTGTTTTGTTATTCTTTCAGTCTTTGATTTTTTTGCAAGAGGAATCTCCCCTCTAAGAGATGACTAATCAGATGAGCTTCTAAACAATTAGTCAAATTGAAATTCTACAAACTCGTAAATAGCAAGGGGATTGATTAAGTGGATGTTTGAAGAGTCAATATTTTGATTAGATAATGAGAAAATTTTCCTTTTTTCCCTCACACTATCATCAATTTTAAAAATGACCCTCATATTTTAAATTGAATAAATAAACCTTCACATTTTAAGTCTAGAACAAAAGTTAACCTTTTTTATTAAAAAAAAAATACTTCAATAATGTTTATTTTTGTTTTTGGCTTAAAATGTGATAGTTTATTTTGTTCAGTTTAAAATGTTATGATCCTTTTTAAAATTAGTAATAGTGTAAGGAGACAAAAAATAATTATTCTCTTAGATAATTGATCAAGACTTTAAGATTCAATCACTACAATATTATAAGGATATGGAAAGTAACCATTACATACTAAGCATAATATTTATAAGCTCCTTTTGCGCATTAATTAAAAAAAAAAAAAAAAAAGCATATAAAAAAGGCCCAAGGCAATTAAAGCAAATTGGACTTTTCTTTCATTAGCAGGAGGTTGGTTGATATCTGCATCAAAATACAAACTCCTGCATTAAAAAAACACCAAAATTGATCAGCCCACGTTCTGAGTTAATGAAAAAAAGAAAATAATTTCTCAAGTCCCTAAATCTATATAAATTTGGCAATGAACTTACAAGCTATATTGAGGAGACCGGAAGACAAATATGCAAATGCCAAGCAAAGGGCTACATAAACAGCAGCTCCCTGCAGTAGAATATACTTGCAATTTCATTATATTCATGATGGTTAATTAATTTAGAGATTTTAATCACATTAAAGACACTTATCCATTAGCTCACCTGAACTGAATGATAAACTTGTTGTTTACTCACTGTGTAATATTCCGCGCTGCGATTATACGATTGCAGCAGATTGAATCATGTAAACTCAAAATAAGGAAAAAGAAAAAAAATAGTAATAACATGAACATGTATACAAACCTATTGTTTAAGAGTTCAGATTCTCTGCAGATTTTCTGTATTGCATCTAGCCTGCTCAGTGTCGTTGAGGCGTTGGGATCATGCATCTCGACCTACAATATATAGCCGATCATGGGATTCAACAAGTCAAGAAACATTTTTTTTTTTTTTTGTTATAGATATGTCGGGAATGCAAGTTTTTTTTTTAATATTAGCTCGAGTATTCGAAGAAAGAATAAGTTTAATTCAAACTCAGTATAAAAGTATTAGAACTTTATTTTTAAGAGTTGTGCTACTATATTAAATCACTTCAAGATTCAATTAATCTCGTCTTCAGATTCAAGATTCAACATATGAAATTGAATTCCATAAGTACCTTAGCCTTCATGATGGAAGTAAATTCCAAAACGCTATCATGTACATCAGACATTGTCCTTGTTTGGTGGATGAGTTTAGCAATGAGACCTAGTAAAACCACTCCATGTTAGTAAGGTAGCTTGTACACTTAAAAAACAAAAGAAAAATTCTTTTTGTTTTTTTTTAATATTGTCAATTTTTAAAAAAATTCTCACGTTTTAAATTAAATAAAATGAATCATCACATTTTAAATGAAAAACAAAAGTAAACCTTGTTAAAATATTTTTTGTGTATACGAAATGTTTATTTTTATTTTAGACTTAAAATATAAGTGTTTATTTTATTTAATTTAAAATGTAATTTTAAAAAAAAAATATAAGGAATTAAAAAAGAAGTAAGGAATCAAGAGTGACGAATGACCATATCTTACCACGCCTCAACTTCAAAGTAGCTCTAAAAACTTGAGGGTTGTTATAGCATAAAGTTAGGGTTCCAATTGCCACGACCTGGTTCAATACCACTTTCATTTACATGTTTAAGGAATCAAAGCATTCTTAAAAGTCACAAACATTCTAGAATATTCATCATATATGTGAAAATTGAAGAGTAATCTTGTACCATGGGAATCGCACAGAATCTGAATATAGATGGATCTCTCAAAGCAGACAGATACTTGAGGGAGTGTTCTACGTCTACCAAAGCATTGGTCACCATTTCATTCAAGCATTGCAAACCCTTCGTTGACTTCTCTTCATACTTCAACTCCTAAATAAGTTAAACATACAAGAAGGGCACTTGAGTCAATAATAAAATTAATTATTATAAGCACTACATTAATAACTTATTATTTGTATAGATCTGTTTATTGGTGCAATATAGGGTAGAGAATTAAAATATAAATAATTTAATGATTTTTTTTAGATACGAGACTAATTTGTATTTAAGATTAAAATCATAATTAATAAATTCTTTTTAATAAAAATAATTCTAAAATAATTATGATATTGAGGCTGAACCCCCTCAACCACTATTTTTTTAATCTAATTTTGAATTTTTCGTTGGCTCTTCCTAATTCTTAAGTAATTGTGCTTTCTTTTAAGGGATGGTTTCATAGTACTAACTAGAAAAGGGCAGAATCGCATCCAATTAAAAATTAGGACTTAATTGGCAAAATCAAAATCGGGGGGACCAAATAAATTTTCCTAGAAACTTGAAGGGCTCAAAATTGTTGGTTAAATATACTTTTGGCTGCCAAAAGTTTTTTAGAAAACTCATTTTTGTCTATCTAATCTTAATTGATTAACTTTTTAGTTGAGCCTACATCGTTTATATTTTCTAATATGATGTTGTGATTCTCTTGTTGGGTTTTGTAGGTGTATGGGTTCAATCCATTTTCGTGGTGAAAGAGTGTTGGTCCAAATCATTGTGTAATATGAGAGAAACAACACCTTCGTCCAAAATACCTTAAGACAATTGGACTTAGCTCTCTTTCTCCTTATATACACTTTCTTTTCAATGTCCTCATCATATTATTTTTCAACACTCCCCCTTAAGTCTAATTGATCTTAAGCCCAGTTGAGACTTGCCTCTAATCTTTTTTCATTCTTTTGGTTTTGTACTTTAAGCTTGAGTCTGAGAGGTTATAGGTTCCTTTTCTTCGTTCATTGTTTGGGTTTGTGCTCCTTTTTGTGGGCTTGAGTCCCAAAGGCCCTTGTTCTTTTTTCTCTTTTATAGGTCTACTTTAAATCGTGAACTGTTAAGTCTTAATTACTCAGATACCATTTGTTGGGTATTGGTCCAAATTATTGTACAATAAAAAAAAAATAACATCTTCATCTAAAATGCATTAAAACAATTAGACTTAAACTCTTCTTCTTATATACACTTTTTTTTTTTTTTTCCAATGTCCTCCCCATATAATTTTCCAAGGCTATCAACTTTCTTCAAGTTTGAGGACTAAAATTATATTTGAATCTAATATTTAAAAATAACTAAAATTAAGAGAGATATACATACCTCCAGTTTGACAACATATTTACTCCAAACTTGTCGTGGCCAGAATAAGCGTGGCTCTGGTATCTCATTTATATCTTCCAAATAATCACGAATGATATTTACTTTCTGAAAATTAATTATAATTAATTAATGCATGCTTTTGCATATAATTTATACTATAGATAAACGAGAAAGGATACATTATATATATATATACACACACCTGAAGGAATAAACCCATTGAATTTGAGAGTGAATCTGGAGCCAGATCTTCTAATCCAGAAGCGTAAAAAAGCTTGGATAGTCCTATGCCAATAAGCCCTGCCACGTAATGGGCATATTCATTCAGATCTTCAATTGTCTCTATCTGCAAAAAATAATTAAGACAAGTCAGTAGCCATAATTGTTAACTCTGAAAGAACTGTAAATTTCTGAAGAAATATTAATTTAACTGTAATTATTATACAGAAAACAAAAAGAAAAAGAAATTCTTGTAAGTACTTAGTTTATAATAAAGTTTAATAGTGTTGAGCGATTTATTTAATTGATATTATTTTATATAATAAAGTTTATTGTTATTGTTTGTATAAAAAGAATTATTATAATTAAAAAATTTTATTAAGGAAATAATTAAGTACTATACCTCCTTGCAGATGAATTTTGCCATTCCGGCTCCCATCCTTTTGGTAACATCCTTGATCACATCTTGATGACTACATATGCATATTTTTCAAAAAAAAAAAATTACATAATTTAAAAAATAAGCTACACCTATCCTGCAACTTCAAAAAAAATCAAGATAAAACAGCTAGCCATATACCTTTTCTTGAGTTCCAAGAAAGCAACTTGAACATAATGAAAGTTTTCCATAAGAACTTTGCAGTCATCTGTCCCACCTAAAATTCACATAAGATATATATAGAATTAATATTTTTTCGTGTAAATTATCACTTTTTGACATTACATTAGATATCGACTAATTCAATTCGAGTGAAGCAGTATCACATATTAACACAATTATATTTTTAAACTTTGAACCTAAAACTTTTAATTAAGTTAGAACATTCTATACTTAATAATAGACATATTATTATTATTATTATTACAAGGTTTGATGACTATATAATTACATTTTTTTTTACTAAAATACAATAATGGGAGGAATTAGAAATTACTTAAATCATATTTGAAAATATATACTCACATGAAAAATACCAGCGTGGGTCATCTATATGGCAATAAAATGCTTCCAAAATACGCACTCTCACGTCTGAAGTTAAACTCGTATCATCCTCTGCATTAGTAAAAACTAACCACGTTATATACTGTGTACTGATAAAGCCATTCATACACTCTTCCGTAGTCTAAGTTTGAAGATCAATATGGAATAAGTTATCGGGAAAATAAAAAAAAAAAAAAAAAAAAATCTCTTTTTGCTTTCCTATAATATAGTTAATTTAAAAAATAATTCTTACATTTTAAATTAATTAAAATAAATTTTTATATTTTAAGATAATTTTTTTTGTGTAAATAATAAAATATATTTATTTTATTTTTATTTAAAATGTAAGGATTTATTTTATTTTATTTAAAATATGAGTATTAAAAAGGTAAAAATAATTTTTTTTAAATTAATTTTAAAAATAACTCATAAATTTTAAATTAATCAAAATGAATCATCATATTATAAACTTAAAACTTTTTATACAAATAAAAAATATTTTAATAAAATTTATTTTTATTTTTATATTAAAATGTGATAATTTATTTTATTCAATTTAAAGCGTGTGTGTGTGTAGGAGGTAAAAAATAAGTTTTCTAAAAAAAAAAAATTCAAGATTGTGATATGTTACGTGAATTGGAATTAATAGACATACCAACCGTGTCCAAAGCTCTGAGAACTAGATACAATATGAGTATCTGCAAAGGACAAAAACAATTAATTAATCAAAATGAATTCAAAGTGAGCATCATATGGAGATAAAAAAAAAAAAAAATTGATTGGATTGGCTTTAAAAATGTATTTTTGAAGTGCATAATCGAAACATATAGAAGGCAAAGTTATTTGCATTTGAATATATTCTTTTTATATTTATTATAAGACACTTTTTAAAAAAATTTGGTGGTCTTTATTATTAATTTTTTTCGTAATTTCAACAAAATATAATTACTTTTATTTTTTAAAAATTGATTTGATTATCTTTGTTACGGTGTTTTTGAGGGCCATGGTGAGTTAGTAATGGCTTGAAAAATAGGGAATTTTGGGAATTTTTAATAGGAGGGAGAAGAAAAAGAATTGATGTTGATTTATCTTGTCTAATTACATTCTACATCATTAAAATTCATAATGGAATAATTCACGCATGAAAGAAAATAATGCATCAACAATTTGTATTATAATGGAGGAACTATTTTGTTATTATTTTAAATCTAAGAAGGACTATATTATAACAGTTAATTTAAAAGAGATTAAAATAATATTTTAATTTAATTTTATTATTATATATAATTTAATTAAATGTGCTTTATAACAAAGACTAAAGGAGTAATACTCAAAAAGTTCTTTTTAAAAAAAAAAGGAATAAAAAAAGAGAGATAATTTTGTTGCTAAAGGGATTGGTGAAACAATGACCCATTTTTGCTTTTTTTTTTTTTATTTTAAAAAAAGTATCTCAATATGGATTTTTTTATTAAAATATTCTGTTTTAGGCCAATTCAACATACTTATAAATTATAAAGAAGTGTATTTAGCAAATAAATAAATAAATAAAAGCCAACCCAAATGAATGATCTAATTAAGAGTCATAAGTTTCCATGCAAAGCAAACTCACAGAATCACGAAGTTGATGAGAATCAAGCTGCTGAATGGTGAAGGCGAAACTGCGAGACACCTTTCGAAGCATGGTGTAGCAGAAAGCCCAATGTGGCTTCTCTGGCACCTGCTTCTCCGCATTCTTCATCTCCATCTTCAGTTTCAACATCGGAAATATCTCTTCAGGGTGTCTCAGTACAGCTCCCAAGCTCCCCATTTTTCACTTCTGCGCCAACGTTAATTTCTAACATTAAACCACAAACACAGACACACAATTTGTAACAGCAAATAATTTACCAAATAAGAATTCAAAGCTTCAATTTAATGAAATATGATAGAGACCAAAACTAAGGCCCAGCCCAAACAACAAAAAGCACAGGCTAAAATTACAGAAAGATTCTTACGTGGAAACAGTATAAATAAATTACAACGTGGTAAGTAGTCAAATGCACATTTTGAAAATTTTATTCAATTTGAAATGCTAACTTGAATATCGAAAACGTTACACCAACCTATCTTCTTCTTGTTTGTAAATGTACTAAAGGTTTACGCTCTGATCAAAGAACTGACTCGACCAAGAAACCCAACTTGCCCAACACCTAACCTAACTTTGAAAACCTGTGAACAACGAAGTATTTTACAGCACTTCTGGTTTAATTAGCTTTGATATCTGGAGAGTACTGCAGGAAAAGCACCATATATATAGCTTATAGAAGTACCAGCAAACATGTAATGTTTGTGGACCAAAAATTATAATAACAATTATATATTTACCCATAATAATATAAAATTGTAGTAAAAGGAAAAACATAGCTGTTCTCTTGCTGCCGGACAGAGCGTTACACCTGTCCAATTCTATAAACGATGCGCGTGAAACTTCAATGCACTTAATTACAAGTCAACTAAGATCTCTGGGAATTTGTATCAAACCAAGAGCATCCAACCTAACATCCTTAATTCTATTCTCTCTCCTTGTTCTAAACTTTTTTTCTGTCTTCTCCAATTGAAAACTATAGATTTCAGTAACGGCATATCACAACTTAGATGACATTTATCTTTTAAAATATTCTAGTCAATTTAATTTTTTTATCTCTTAAAAATGAGAATTCGAATAATTAAGCTATTAATCTCTTAACAAGAAATACTTCAAAATTTTAATCTCGTAACTGGAATTTGAAAAGCCTTAAGGCTGAATTTATTGTTTATACTGTATCAACACTTTGTTAGTAAGTATTTTTCTACGAAGCAGTATTTTTTTATAATTTTTAATTGATTCTTTATCTTGTGAATTTATCAATGCAGCCAAGGCAATAACCGTATTGAAATTCTTCTTTAAAATCTTAAACTTAAAATTTAAGTGCAAACAAAAAAATATATGTATTACTTAAAATACTTTCTTAACGAAGAATATGTGAGAAAATTAAAAAGTGCGTTAACAACTTCTCAAAATTCTTAAGAATTAATTAGGTTTGATACGTAAATTAGGACAATTAGGTTTAATATAACATATTAATTGTTTGTGTTTTGTCCATTAGCTAGTTTGTTGCCGAGGGGATTCTCGTACAATTAATTTATTAGAAATAGGATTACGGCTCCGCAATATATAACTTTCACGTGAACCATGCGGCTGACGGAATAATTAGACCAAGTTTCTATTGGCCAATACGTCGAGACAAGTTCTGTACTTCCAGCTAATAGTTCGACCTTAGCTACATTTGATTATTAGATTCTCACACGAATTCCAGCTTATAGAAAAGTCAAATTATGCTATTAGTTTTTCCATGACACAAATCACAATCTTTCTATTTCTTTTGCTTGCCAATATATATATATACACATGACTGGTTCTTGTTAGAGAAATCCCAATTAACCTTCCTTTTTAATTTAACATCTATCTATGATTTTTCTTACGCCAACCTTAATTAGCCATTTGATGTGCAAAGAAACTCGACATTTCAAGCTTGTATATATTAGAAACTATAGATGAGCAATATTAGGAGAGAATTAAAATTATTCTAAATATTCTTATATTTTATCATGCTTTCTCCTTATATAATTCTCAAGGAATTCTTTGGATTACAAATTATAACTGTAACTAGAGCAATGCATAGGACTTTATTGAGGAGAGACAATACAATATATAAATTAAAACTTTTCCCTTTCTAACTTCTCTATAAGTCCGACTTTAACTCTTCCAACTTGACTATGATATTATTTTCGAATTAACTTCTTACAAAAAAAGTTGAAAAGAAAAATTGCCTTTGTCAAGATATCTAAAATCTAATCTCCAATCTTGCAAACTTCATCTTGATTTTTCCTTTTTCAATATTTTTTCTAATTGGTATAGACAAATTTAGCCCACAGGCAAAAGGCCCATAACGAGGATGCAACCCATTAGGGTCATGTGAGTGTTTAAAAAAAAAAAAATCATTCATTTGAAATCTATATATGTTTGCTTAAGACCTTATCGATACTTCCCTGAACTCTAGATTTCATAGCTCTACACTGACTTTAGCATTGGAATGGATTCTTATGCCCGACTTCCTACTCTTCTTTCCCTTGCTTGTAGGTGGACATATCAGCTTCTTAATCGTCTACAAGAGCACCTTGTGGCCAAAGTTAAAACTTTGGTAGTAACATTTGGTGGAGTGAGTATAGTCGGAACTTTAGATCTAATAATTAGTTGCAAGCCCCCTATGCAGACTCACCATATTCTGGATGACCTGCAAGTTGACACCCCACCAGAGTGGAGGTCAGTCAATCTAGATGGGCAAAACTAGCCTGCCAAGAAAAAAGAGAACCAACTTGACCTAGCCTCCTTACAAGCTCAGTTCAAAGCTATGCAAGATGATATAGCCCAATTGAAAAACCAAAGGCAATAGGATCAGGCCAATAACTAAAAGCTTCACGCAAAGATTCCTACTTATTATTTATACAGAATAGGGAGTAAATCTAATTCTCTTTGAGCACACCCCTAAAGTTCTAATCCAACCAATCTTCTTGGCTTGTTGAGCCAGTCTTGTAGTTTTTGCCCTCTAGGCCCACTACTGCTTTAAGATGTCCAACTTAATGAGCATACTTTGAGCCTAGAACCTGAAAGGAAGGTTAAACACCTTTTCACTATAGAAGTAATGTCCTGCTCACTCTCATCCTACTTCAAGCAACTTGTTGTTGACTCTTTTGACAAGACCTTTGACCCGCTTGAACATATCAATAACTTTGGAAATGTCATGCTAATCTCGATGGTTAAAGATGAAATAAAGTGTAAAAATTTTCCTATTAGACACTAGAAGGCCACTCTCTAGTAGTTTAATAACTTACCCTAGAATTCCATTTCCATCTTTGAGCAATTGGATGATCTCTTTGGGGCACTATTCTACCAGTTTAGTTCTCGAGCGAACCTCTATTATCCTCACTAACCTTGAACAAGGAGATAGTGAATCCTTGATGGACTATATGCAATGCTTTATTGACCTGTCCTTACAAATGAGAGATTTGAAAGATGAGGTAGCCATGCATACTTTGGTGGCTAGATTAAGAATAGGGCGGTTTAAGGAATTTTCCACCTTGAATCACCCAAATACTCTACAGGAACTCCTCTATCTTGTTGAGAATATATAAGTTTTGAAGAGGTATATAAGAGTGAGACAAATCCCAATAAAAAGAAATTAGACAAGAAAGAGAAAGGGCCACGATCCCAGTATACAAATTTTGCCCTACTCAACAGATCCAAAGAAAGAACATTCGTAGAAATTTGTCATAGTGGTTTAGCCTAGCTCCCACCACCTCGATCCCAAATGGGCCCCCATGGGAAGAAAATTGCCAATTACATCAAGGTTCCGACCATGACAGAAAAAATGCTAGCAATTGAAAGATATCTTTGAAAGCATGATTTCAAAAGGCCAAATTGTAGTTTAAGGCAAAATCCCATATTGATAAAAGAGAAGATATCCTTTCCAGTAGATATGGGGATAGACTAGAAAGTAGGTATAGAGATCAGTCGCAAGAGAGACATGACTACTCTAGATCGAAGGGGGATCTTAGTCACACCACAAGTGTCATAAATACTCTCTTTGGAAGGTTTGTTGGAGGAGGTCCCACCTTGAGTGACCAGAGAAGAGACAGGTCAATAAAAAGACATTTGCATACCATTAAAGAGGTCATAGCCTCTAAACAACTTAGAAGAGAACCACCAAACCCTCCCATAACATTCATTGGTGAAGGCTATGGAGATGTTCAAAGAGATCATGATGACCCAGTGGTTATAATGCTATGATCACCAACTACAAAGTCCTCAAGATTTGGGTTAGCTAGGGAAGCTCGGTAGATACCATATTTTACAAGGCTTTTAGCCAAATAGGGAAATCCTGTTTAAACCTCTGACATTACAATGGTGTTTTGGTTAGACTCTTGAGCATTCCAGTTCCCATTATAAGATCAATTGTCCTTAAGTCATCTTTGGCCAACAACTCGATCATGTTAACCAGCATGTCAATTTCCTGATAGTTAAGTGCCCATCTCCGTATAATGCCATCATTGGCCTACCCTCACTAAACCTACTCAGAGTGGTGGTTTCAATTTGCCATTAAATACCCTAGATCACAAGGTACTTTTAGAATGATTCATTTTAGATCAATTAATAGTGATAGTTGTACCATAAAAAGCTTATCTATAGAATTGGTGTAATCAAAATCCAAACCATTTGGCACTAGACCCAATCAAGCAAAGCATTTACCTACTTTCTAACCTAGATGCTCGGGATGATCTCCAAGATACTCGACCAAAACCAAAAAGGTGAGTTTAAAACTATTCAAGTTGGAAGAAAGTCGGATTAGGTTGTCCAAATTTCAGCCTACTTGCTCTTGCAACTACAAGCATAGCCCAACTCTTTTTTATGCCAAAATATGGCATTTTTGCGTGGACGGTAGTGTATATTCTAGATGTTGAGGTTGAGAAGAGATTTTGTCTTATCTATAACGGGGTAGGTGTCTTATGTCATCGAGAGAAGGGAAGCCATAGGTTAAGAATTCTTGTTCATTTAGAACGTGAAAGGCAATTATTGAGTTACATCGGAAATTCCTTCACTAAACTCTAGTGGATCTAATTCAAAGCCTACTTCTATTCACTATGTCATTAAAGATTTTTAACAATGCATTTTATAGTGACAAGGAGGTAAGTGATGTCCATAGAAAAGGTTGATGATTTTAAACACCAGTTCACTTAAAATCATTGTATATAACAAGCACAAGAAATTTTAGATAGCACTTCAATTCTAACTGCTATATGTAAGAAAGCACAGAGGATTAGGGTTTGGTGAAGAGTTGTTGACTATTGGTATCAAAACTTTTCAACTTCCATCACCTCATAACTTTTGAACTTTTACCTCATAATTTTTGAAACACCATCTCTTCAAGTTAATTGAGAACAATTTAAGAAACACTATCTTTGCCAAGAGTTACTTGAAACAACCATTTAAAACTTTGTCTCTTCTCTTTAGGTTAGTTTCTTTGCATACCTTCCACAACAACCTTTTTGTTAGAGGTATTTTTAATATATATGTATATTTTTTCCATTTGAGCTTATTAGGCATGTGTTTGTTGGCCATGAAGGTAATATGTCTTAGGATATAGCCATTATAAGAGAAACAACCTTGTTTGCTTACAAGACTTGGGATGAGGTGCCACTGTTGGCTATGAAGAAAGGAAATTTGGGTGCTTTCACTAGAGATCTAATGGATCTTACACAAGAATGACTTGATAGGATGATCCTAGTTATCAAAGTCAATGCTATAATATTTGTCATTTAGTTGTTGATTTTGCAAAGATTGGAGCACTCATTGAAATACTAGGAATTTTGAAGCCCTTCTTGATTTCATGGAGAGGATAAACAAAGTTATATTTACAACAAATACGACACTCCAGCATTTTTTGGTCTTTCAAGAAAAAGGAAATTGAAAATTTCTCATCTATTTCTGAAAGCTTTGGTCTCTTTTATTCTGTGTATTATTGGCTGCTAATGCAGATGATTGTATTATTGGCTGCTAAACAAAGATTGAGATGTTTTATTCTTCTGTTCCCCATAAATGGTGTTTGAATTGGGGGATTATGGGGCCGATCTCTGTCATATGCTGCACGGGGGTGCATATAGAATTTTTGGCTGTGCTGAAAAAAGAAAAAAAGGTTTTGATATGAAATATTGGGCTTGAGTGTGTGAATAAGAAATTAAGGGGTGTTTGAAATGAAAAATATTGAATGGGTTAGCAGTCCCAGGGGTGTGGACAGAATTGGGTAAAAAGCAACTGATTGGGCTTAGAGGTGTGGGCAGGAATTGATGGGGTGAGAAAAAAAAAGTTTAATGTTTGGTGCAGATTTGATGAGTGGGCTGAATTGCCTCAATTGCCTTTCTTTCTAGACCAAGGTACAACGGAGAGAGGGGGCTGCACATTGCCTGCGATGGAGGCATTTTGCTCCTGGGGTAGCTCATCATTGTCTCTGCAACTGGGGTTTTTGCTCCTGTTCCCCGCTACCCCTGCTTTGCTATACTCCTTCTCAGCCACTTATCCGACCATGGGATGTGGGAAAAGGTGCATTGTCATTGTCATTGCCATTGAAGACCATCATTAGGGGTTGATATGTGATGGGTGTGCAGGCTTTTTGTTTTCTTTTGTATCCAAATAAAAATTGTTCAGTCCAACTAAGAAGACCACCAAAAGAAAGTAGGGGTGTTCACTCTCACCAGGCATGATTTGATGAGTTCATTTGGTATTTTCTGATTCATGGGAATGATGGAGATTTCACATTTGCAAATAAAATATTTAATAGGTTGAAGGGGATTGTTTTGGTAAACTTGAGTCATTTTGTGTTCTACAATCTCTTTTCTGAGTTTTGGTATAGGAATAGTTGTTGCTGCATGTTTGTATGGAGGGAGGTGAGATCATGCTTTAACCTAAATGCCATTTATTAATGACAGATTGGGCATAGTTAATTTGATTGAGCTGGGAACATGGAGCCTAAAGATCTTGCATAATTTGATCTCAAATCCTTTGGTCTTTAACTGTGTGATGGTTGCATCCAAGTTTCTGGGGTTTTGTTAACTTTGTGACTTTAAAATTCTGAAAGTTATCCAGCGTGTGGTTCTTGATGATCTGTGATGAGTCCTTAATGTTACGTGTGAATTTTTATTTTATTTTATTATTTTTTACTTTATTTATTTAACTAATTTTTTACCTTATTTTTATTATTTTATTTCATTTCATCTTATTTTCTTATATATATATATATGTGTGTGTGTGTGTTTTTTTTTTTTAAAAAGAAAAGAAAGAAAGAAGGAAAAGGGATCAGCGAGGAAAATAAGGAAAAAAAAAAGAAAGAAAAGAAAAGGAAACAGCGAGGGGAAAAAGAAAGAAAACAGAAGAGAAAAGGAGAAAAAAAAAAAAGGAAATAGGATGCGAAAAGGAAAAAAAGAAAACGAAAAAAAAAATAGAGAAAGGAAAGAAAAAAGGAAATAGTTACAGCAGAAAAAAAGAAAGAAAAGAGAAGAGAAAAGAAGGAAAAAAAGAAAAAGAGAAAAAAGAACGGAAGAGAAAAGATTAAAAAAAAAAAAAAAAAAGAGAGAAAAAGAAGAATCGCGAAGGGGAACAACGGAAGGTAGGGAAGATCGTTGATTGGCGGAGAGGGAAGAGAACAGAGAGAGCTAGAGAGTGAGCGGGTAGAACAGAGAGAGCTAGAGAGCGAGTAGAACAGAGAGAGCCAGAGAGCGAGCGAAGGGTACAGAGAGTGCTAGAGAGAGAGCGAAGGGCACGGAGACAGTTTGAGAGCAAAAAGGGAGGAGGATCGAAGCAGAGAGCGAAAGGAAAAAGGGTACGAACATCGATTGAAAAAAGCAGGGCTATCGTGTGCGATTTTGGGAATTGGTAAGTTTAAATTCTCAGTTCATTTGCACTGAGTGATGATGCTTAGTTTTGGCTTTCAGTGATTATGAGTTCGAGTTATTTGAATTTGGCTTCTGTTCTCTGTTGATAGTAGGTTCTGAGACTGAATTTATATTTTCGTCCATTTCATTAGTGATTGTTCTTATACTGTTTTGTGCCTTCACCCCAGAAATTCTGTCTTGTGTCTAAATTGGGTTTGAAGAATTGTTGGTACTAGTTATTTGGTTGATCTTTTCCAATATCTGCTTTGGTGAATTCTGGTTTTCTTGATGGGTTGACATTCGGATGTTTGTTTTTCTTGTTTGATGCAGAGCCATTATTCCCGTGGATATTAGCTAGACCTGTGTTTTCCTTACAGTGATTTTATGGTACTGATTAAGTTTCAGGGAGTTTTACTGTCATCTTTTGGGTTAGAGATAATGAATTATGAGACTTGGATGGTTTGTTTTAAGGTCCTTTCCTTAATTAAGCTTAGGCGTTTGGTATAGTTGATTTTCATGGGTTGAGTATTTGGTTGATTTGTTAGTGGAAAGTATTTTCTGGTTTTGGGTTTAAATTGTGTTTCTCAATTTTGGTCATGGAATCTATTCCTCTGTGTCATTTGTTTGGCTTCTGAGGAGTCCGATAAAATGATTTTGAGTTTACAATTGTTTTTAAGGGTTTATTGGGTCTGCATATGTCATTAAATGGAGCTAAGCAAATTTTCTTTGGAGACTTGAGATTGTTGTTGCCTTGGGATTGATCTGGACATGATACTTGATTATGAGACTTGGATGGCTTGTTTTGAGGTCCCTAATTGTTGCTGGGAATAAGGTCTTTGCTGTATAAGTTGCATTGGTGGCTGCAACTTCGTTCTTTGGTCTGTTAATGTTTTCGCAATTGGTTATTTTGATTTTCCAGCAGCCACCTGCCCTTTTGCAGCTTCATCACTGCCCTATTTCTTGGATTTGTGTTGCATTCGTTTAGTTTCTCTTTAGTCCAGTTTTGTAATCTTATATGTTTCCTTGGTGCCTGTTGCATCTGAGTTGCTGTTTGTATCCTTTTAAGCATGTATCCTTCCTTATTTGCTTACCAATTCTAGTCAACCCTGTTATTTGTTCTGGTTCCTTTTTAAAGATTTTCATTAATGTTTTTTTTATCTGCATCTCAAGTCATGTTCTCTACAAAGATGTTGTGATTTTTTGGTCTAGATGTTCAGATATGACTTTGTTGTCATTGTGGTCTAGATGTTCGGATATGACTTTGTTGTCACTGCTAGGATGCTTTATTAATGCTGTGATGTTAGTTTTAATATGGTTTGTCATTGATTATGGCCATTTAGTTTGAAAGGTTGTGAGAATTTGGAATATGTTTTTTGGTGTCTTCATCTTAAGTTGTTCTCTATAAGAATGCTGTGATTTTTGGTTGAAATATTCGAATATCGCTTTGCTGTCCTGCTATGGCGCTTTACCAATTTCATGATGTTAGTTTAAATCTGGTTTGTCATTGATTATTGGCCATTTAGTTTGAAAGGTTGTGAGAATTTGGAATATGTGTTTTGGTATCTTCATCTTAAGTTGTTCTCTATAAGGATGCTGTGAATTTTGGTTGAAATATTCGAATATCGCTTTGCTGTCCTGCTATGGTGCTTTACCAATTTCATGATGTTAGTTTAAATCTGGTTTGTCATTGATTATTGGCCATTTAGTTTGAAAGGTTGTGAGAATTTGGAATATGTGTTTTGGTGTTTTCATCTTAAGTTGTTCTCTATAAGAATGCTGTGATTTTTGGTTGAAATATTTGAATATCGCTTTGCTGTCCTGCGATGATGCTTTACCAATTTCACGATGGTAGTTTAAATTTGATTTGTCATTGATTATAGGCCATTCAGTCAAAAAAAAAAAAAATAAATAAAATAAATACGTAAATTTTAAAATAAATAGGGTTTCTAATTGTACCCTAATTCTTAAACAATTGGTGGCGACTCCATAATTAATTTTTTTTAAAATAAAGTTATTCCATCCTTTGTCGTAGCGTTTTTACCCCAAAAGGGTACGTTATGACATTATGTGCAGCATGTTCTTATTGGGAATGGTTATTCACAAACCGTTATTTTTAAAAATAAAAAAGGTTTCCAATTGTGGCCTTATTTTTAAACAATTGGTTGCGACTCCAAAATTTTTTAATCTAAGTCATTCAATTTGCGTCGTAGCCCTCCAAAGGGTATGCTGTGGCAATATCTAGCCAGTGCAATTTTTTTTTTTCATCTTGTGGAGGCAAATGTCCCATATTGGTGTAACATTTGTATATGTAATATAATTCTGCTTCCGCTAATTTTTTTACAACCTTTTGATCTATCAGGATCATATAGAACCTCAATCAATAATATTTTTGGACCCCATTGTGAGATATATGGAACCTATGACAGTAGTTGGAGGTGACCCAGTACCACTGGATGTGGAATTGGAAGGTTTCAGGCATTCAATTGATGGAATTCTAACCACAGTTGATAAGGTGAACTCTTGTTCCTTGTCAATTCAAAGCCACTTACTGTTTCCATCTTTTTGTCATTGATGATTCTTTGTTTTGGAGTGTTCTCCTGTTGGGGCATTTTTCATACCATGGAATGCGTGTTGCTTCTTCTAGGGCCCTAAAGGTGTAGATATATTGCATTGTCATTCCTTTTGAATGGAGTTTGTATTATAATCATGGCAAGTAATTTCTAATATACCACGTTAAGTTATTAATTTTTTTAGCATATCTACTAAATAAGAATTCTGTTTTCCTTAATGACCCAAGGACAAAGTCTTTTTCATTTATAACCATTTAGTGCTATGTAAATCAATCAATGTCATATAATATGCGATCCCCGTTGTCATATCAGTCCATATCTTGTATGCATATAAGAGTACTTCTTCGTGAAAATACTTTCTTATGAATTTTTAGATTTTGATGTTTCATTTTGAGGATCAAGTGCACTTCTCTACAAAATCTGTTTAGTCACTGCAGGACTCAAGTTTACCTCATCTTGTCAGGATACATTGTGCTAAAGGTGGAAACCAAGATTTGCTTTACCCTGTATGAAGTCCTAACTAAGAGTAAATACGGCACCTTCTAGGACTGTAAATGAATCATAAGGGATTACCATGATTATGCATGTCGCATCTTATGTGTTCCCTCATGAGTAAACTACTATGCTCAGGTTGCATTTTTCGTTCCCTTCCACAAGAATGCACTTGTATAATAATTATTATTTGTATCCTTTTTTCTTGTGTCAACATCTCATCTACCAGTTACTTCCCCAACAGAAATTACTGCTTCATTGTTGTATAATTTAAAGAATATGTGGACTTTTATCAATGTTTGACTGTCTAGGAAATCTTTACTTAGGTTGCTAATTGAAAAGTTGGTGGTTTACATTAGGGGCTTGCTGGTGTTCACTCAAGTTTGGAATTTTGATTTGAAAAAATAATTTAGTAGTACAATGTGGATGTGCAGCTTGAGAAGCAAGTTGATGAAGTTGAACAGTTCTTCCAGTCCAAAGGTAATGCTCAAGTTAACAATTCAAGAGGCAGCATGGTTTTAAAAGACAAAGGCTGGGAAAAGCATGCCACTGGTGTTAAGAAGCAGCAGCAAGATCCATCACATAGGGAGGCTGCAAAGAGAATGCAAGAGCTTATGCGCCAGTTTGCCACAATATTGCGTCAGGCAAGTGCAAATACTCTACAACACTCATTGTTTCCAGCTATAAAGCATGGACATCAGACACGACACTGACACAAGGACACCGCTATATATATTATAATATTTTGATATAACACCATGAAAAAGATATAAACAATTATATATTAAGATTAGATGTAAATAGTTTATTTTGTTTTTAAAGTTTTGTGGTTATGAAGGATTGCATTTCCAAACCTGAAATTTTTTATGTAATTATTTGCTAAAAACTTGAAAAAAGAAAAGGAAAAAAAAAGAAGATATAGGTGTCCTATCCAGGTGTTTGATCTATTTTAAGGTGTTGGCTTAGATGTTTGAGCAATTTTAAAGTATTGGCTCATGTGTTTGAGTTGACAAAAAATATATTTTAATTGGACACCATTTGAGAGGTGTCTAGTACATGTTGTACGGGTGTCATGTCGGTGTTAGTGCCAGAAATGTGTCAGACACTCTGACATTGCTAAATCAATAGGCGTCTGTGCTACCTAGGTTTCCAGTTGTCTATTGGCATTAGGATGAAATCACATGGACATATCAGTTTCCAAAGTCTGGATCTTTCTGCTAGGACAAAATCTTGTGTGCCAAAATATTATAAAATAATACTGCAAAATGCTGCAAGTTACATATTTGGCCAATCACAACTCTATGGAGCAGGGCTTGGCACACCCAATGAGACAGAGAATTTGTCCCCTTTCTGCTAGGTTTCTTCCTGTAATTTTATTTCACTTGGATCCCTCCTTTAATCACTTTAGTAAGTCCATGAATTCATGAGTATTCTCAATTCTTTTGCCATAGTAATTAAACTTTCACTTATTTAGTCCAAAGCCAATAAGAAATATCTATCAAGTTTGTTATACAAAAAATATACAAAGTCTCCCCATTTTATCCCTTAGTATAAGTTATCATTTGATATTTAGTTAAAAAGTTTATTTTTATATAATTTTTAAATGCTTAAATGTCTTTTTAGAGTCGAACAAAATTCATTACAAATGCTTCTACAGTTTGGCTGTTGACGACTAGTTCTCTTCCAATGCTGCTGTTTACCAACACCCAGCTATGCTTTCTCATATGCATGCCAAAAAAACGAGAATTAGATAGAAATGTATTAATTTTCTGAAAGAATATAACCAATCATGTTATTTGATTGATACAAACTGAGCAATACCAACACCCAGCTATGTTTCTCCTCTTGTGAATTGAGCTCCCCTAATTTTCTACTGAAAATGAATAGTTACGCTTAACTTTTTTGCTTCTCAGATCAGTCAGCACAAATGGGCTGGGCCATTTTTGCAACCTGTAGATGTTGAAGGTCTTGGTCTTCACGACTACTATGAGGTGAGGCATTTTCTACTTGTAAGGTTTTTTTTTTTTTTTTTTAATGTTCCAATTATTATTGACTTATCTGCATGGTTGATATCTTGCAATTTTTTCAAAAATCAATCATTTATTTTTGTATTCTCTCATTATTTGATAAAACATCTAAACATTCAACTCTATTTTAGTTTGAATGTATTCTTGTGTTTGGGTTGGTCTGTGGTTCTTCTACTGGTGGCAGCCTTTTGCTTATTAACTGTCTATCTTGAAAATCAGACTCCTGTATTTTCTGTTTTTGTTGTTTTCTTTTGGTTAATGTTTGAAGTAATTTGTTTATGTTTTTGTCCCTAGGTTATTGATAAGCCTATGGATTTCAGTACAATAAAAAGTAAAATGGAAGCTAAGGATGGAACTGGTTATAGGAATGTCCGGGAGATATATGCTGATGTGAGGTTGGTTTTTAAGAATGCAATGAAATACAATGATGAAAAAAACGATATCCATGTAATGGCCAAATCTTTGCTTGAAAAGTTTGAGCGGAAATGGCTGGATCTTTTGCCCAAAGTTGCTGAAGAGGTAATTTATTTTCCCAAAATAGTTGCCTTATCATGATGAATTTTCTTATATACAACTTGAGGGGTTACACTTATAGTAGTGGCATGATTTCAATCATCCTGTGTGATAATATATCATATGTGGTTACCTGTCTAGATCTGATTTTGGTAGGAAAAAAGACAATCACAAGAAGAAGCAGAGGCACAGTTAGACATGCAGCTTGCTCAGGAAGCCAATTATGCCAAGCTGGCCAAAGATTTAAGCTTTGAGGTTGGTTAAATTTTTGCTAGAATTGTGCTTTGTAGGAGGATGAAAATGAGTTCCTTGATGTTACTTGGGAATATATCATGGCTTATGAATTCAACTCCCTTCTGCTTTCAGCTGGATAAGGTTGCTTTGCATTTAAAGAATCTCAAAAACACGGTGATTCAGAAATGCAGGTTTGTGCAGAGTCAACCTTTTTTCATTCCCTTTTGTGTATGCATATATTGCTGACTATTGCTGACATTACTGTAGGAAACTGTCTACTGAAGAGAAAAAAGTACTTGGGACTGCTCTTGCCAGATTGTCTCCTGAAAACCTCAGCAGGGCATTGGAGATAGTTGCTGATGGTAACCCAATCTTCCAAGCAACTGCACGAGAAGTGGACCTTGACATTGATGCTCAGGTCTCTTTCGTTTTGTCTAATTTTTGTGTATCCTAAGACCTATATAAGTTGTTATTTTGTTCATATTTCCCGTGGCTCACTAATTTTATCTTTTTGTTACGGACAGAGTGACTACACACTATGGAGGTTAAAGATCTTTGTAAAAGATGCACTAGAAGTTCAGGCAAAGACTGCTGGAGGCATAATTGTTAACAGTAATGATAATGCTGAGGACAAGAAGAACAACTCTAAAAGGAGAGAAGCTTGTGATACCCTTGCCAAGACAACCGTAAAAAGGACTAAAAAGTTATCTGCTTTGTGATTCACCCGTGCAGTGCAGCATATAGGCTATTAGTTGGTGTGATTGATCTAATCTAGTCTAGAGGTAAAGAAAGTACTTAGTAATTAGGTGTAATAGCTTTCGCATGTCACTTTGTGCAAGCAGTTGAGGGTCTAAAGTTGTAATAACTAATAAGACATTTTGTATTGATGTGTATATGGGATTGTATTTCAGAAAATATGGTTTCTGATAGAGCACAATGGCGTCATGCAATCCATGTAGTTGACCTTACCAAGTGGGATAAGGCTTGTTGTTGTTGTGTATATGGGGTTGTCTTGCTCTTGGATTGCTATGTTGATTAGGATCTTTGCATGAATTATTGGAAAATTTTCCCCCGTCTCCAATTTCTCTTTTCTTTGTCTTTCAACCTTCTTTGTTATTTTCATTATGCTTCCATATTATAAAGTACTGTTAAATTTCCCTTTAGTATTTTGTTCGGCCACTTTTCAGGGCTATTTTATCACAGTTCACTGAAGAACAGATGAGCAGATATGAGTCCTTTCGGAGAGCTGGATTTCAGAAAGCTAACATGAAAAGGGTATGTGTTTACAATTTTGGACTTGGTAGGATCGTATTTACAAATGAATTTTTCCATGCTGAAAAAATTGATCTTGTTTACTTTGACTTGGGATCTGAGCAATATGTATGAAAGAAGACCATAAAATTACTTGCCTTATCCCTAAAACACATGGCAGTGCCAGGTATATGTATATGTCACTTAAACAGATTGGCGTTTTGGTCTTTTCGTGCATCCTCCACTCCAGGAAAAAAATGATGAAACTTGTTTTTAGGATCATGGTTCTGAAAATTTATGGAAAGTTTGATGGAGTACATCAGCTCGATGATTCTAGGATTTCCATAGTTTTATGGCCTAAATGGTAAAGAGAACATGATAAAGTTATACCACTGTTGAAATCGGTAAAGAATGAAAAAGTTTTGAAAATTATCTGATATATGTTTAACAATTTAGAATTGACTATATTCAGGGCTTGGATGCTTGAGCCAGATAATTTCCATTCTTTGGCTGGTTTCTGTCACCTTGGCTTGTGCTCTTTTACTACTTTTGGTCTTGCTTAAGAGTTTCCTGTCGCTTTTGATATCTGTCGTTTTTGTAATTTTAAATTTTGATAAAACCAGTTATTGGCAAGCATCACTGGAACCCAGAAATTTTCTGTGCCAATGACAATTGTGGTGTCTGGCATAGCAAATATGTTTGCTGGTGAACTTGTTGAAACAGGTATGGATAATTTTCCTTCACGACCAGTGAATATGATTTACATGCATATTCGCAATGCCATGTAGAAAATGCTGCAATGAAGCGGTCTTAGGAAGGCTAATATGCCAATTCCAAATTTCTGGTTCTCTTTATATAATATAGGCACTATTTTTGCAGCTAGAATTGTTATGAAAGAAAGGAAAGAATCTGGGCCAATTCGTCCATGCCATCTGAGAGAAGCATATAGACGACTAAAGCTTGAAGGAAAAGTTTTCAAGAGACTGGGGCAAAAGCTTTTCCGGTAGATAGTAACATTACTGTTTTTCAAACAGTGCCCTTTCAGGCAGAATAGGTCTTTCTATGTACAAACAACCCTCGGTATTGCAATTTGCATTCCATACTTCCAAAAACCAAAGTCTAGAGCTTGACCTGCAACATATTTTTGCACGTAGAGCTGAATGGAGGCGAAGAGATTTTTATTTTTTTTTTAATATTTTATTTACATAAAATAATTGTATCTTAGATCTTTCACCACACATACCATGAGCGTTCACGACATCACCGTACCAAAAGAAACATAATTATGTGATTAAAAACACATAACGATAGGGTAACAAGTCAAGTCTAGATATGTCTAAATGATAATTAATCCAAAGATATAATATGATATTTAATTTTTGATAAAATATTTAAGGATGTTTCTGATGAATTCGTTTAAGAAATTCAACTTATTCACTATTTATCCGTTACATTGTTGGTATAAATTTGGTAATTTGTCCTACCATTTTCCAATCCAAGAGTCAAATGCTGACGTGGTATAAAGAAATCAATTCTTTTATTGACATCTTGATGAGACACAGAATAGTTTCAATTGTTAAAGGACTATTTTAGAGTTTTCACAAAGTTAAAGTATATATATCCACACTTTAAGCCCATAAGAGATTCTACCAAAATCAACTTAACCTTTGGAAAATAAATATTAAATGGTCATGTAATATATAACTCATTTTGGTTAATATTATGACAAAATTATGCTTAATACATATTTATTCCAGTAGTAAGACTCAAACATTTACATTTTTAGGGTTTCACCATTAAATTTGTTGTTATTATTACTATTATTAGTTTATTATTTTTTATTATACAAAGTGTAAATTAAGTGCACTTCAACCACTTTCATTTAGAGTTGAAAGATTTAAATTTATTCGTGTTCTCACCACTAACATAACTGTTGTGTTTTAATTTAAACTATCTATCACTTATCATATGTATCTTATCTACTTTAGTAACATTGATAAATGGAAGGAACATGATATACTCAAACATGAAAGGATTAATTTCCAGACTTGAAATGATGAAGTTGGTCATTCTGCGTGATCCTTGAAAAGGCATGATCAATCTGCCTAAAATGAAGACTAATTAGATAATATAATTATATGAGATAAAGTTCCATTGAAGACAATTTCATCCACTTTACATCTCCTCAATATTCCAAAATCTCAAATAGATAGAACAAATATTCTATACACGATTAGAAGGTTTGGCTATCAGCAAATGATTTTCAGGAGAAATACTCGACGGAACATATCTCAGAAGCTGTGGATCCAATCCCCATTCTCTCAACCACATTAACCTCTCCATGTCAATAATCCGCTTGCACTTAAAACCTAGTGCTGCCCGTTCCACTGCTTTCATACCCATCACATTTCTCCTTTTCCCTGTCCAAGGACACAAACATTCAAAATTTTCTACACAACTCTCTGATATACTAAAGTAACAAGAAATATATATAATAAATTCAATTTTCTAATTTTATATTTTAATTTTATATAACATTTGGTCCCAGATTATTGGTTAATAGAGAATCAAAGTGAATTTACCAATGAATCACGAAATGCTATGGTTTATTCCACCAAAAAGTTTTCTATTAGTTCAAAATGATCAATATGTAGATTTCGCTAACGAAAGAGCTTTCAATGCTGCCCAATATCCCCCTTTTTTCCAAATATTTTTCCGAATCCGTTACTGGACGACTAACCCATTCTTTAAAATGCGCCAGACTTGGGCAGAATAGCAGAGCAAGTAAAGTATTAGTAGCATACATTTTTCACAAATTTTACGAACGGAAGCCCTTATTTTCATATTTTTCATTCATTTCTTATATAAATATTCAAAAAAAATAGAGATTCGGCTCCTCGTTCAATTCTTTCGAAGTCATATTAATCGACGAAATGCTTCGGGGAGTTGAAAATAAGCGTACCAATTGAAGTATTTTGTATTTTCTTTTTTGAATGATGAAATGAGGTAAAATAACTAAGGAAAATAGGCATCAAGATTTGACACCTATCGTTAATGATAAACGGTTCGACGGAATGAAAAAGACATATATGGTAGAATCGTAACCATAGAATACGACCCTAATCGAAATGCATACATTTGTCTCATCAAAATTCCGAAAAGTCTGTGGATTGGTCTGAATTTGTGGGGCTAATCGTTTTCATTTCCCATCTCATGGAAAACCCCTTTTTCTTTTTGGATGGTAAATATTTCTCAGAACATGGAGTGCTGTAGCGAAACTCATTGCAAAAGAGGGGAAATCGGCCACTGGGGGTGGGAAAATCATGATCGGGATAGCGGACCCAAAGCTATTCCCGTTTATTTACTTTTATCCATGTGGGGCGGAAAGAAACGTTTGTATTCAGCTACAAAGTTTATTTTGTAGCTTATATGCCATGGGAAGGTTACAATTCTGAAGATGCTGTACTCATTAGCGAGCGTCTGGTTTATGGGATCAATTGAGATCAATTCAAATTGTACATACATATTTCATATCAATATATATATATATTATGAAGCATCTATGTAACCACGATTATATGACCAATCATATATCCCATTTTTTATTTTATCTACAACCAGTCAGCCCACTAACATAATGATAAATGCACATCTGAAAATGGGATATAAGATGTAAAAATTACTGCAGGGGAAAAAACGTGGTTACTTATGTAGTGTTTCCACTGGCAAAGATGGTGGCAACATGTTGCCATAGCTAAACCTTGGAAGTATTTGTTAGCATTGTAATGCTCCTTATTATCTTTTCTATATTCAGGAAAACAACACCTCAAAGTCAAGTCTGCAAAAGGGATAAAAACAATTCTGAAGTCGGTCATATGATTGATCTATAGTTGTCAAAAGCAAATCACCGACCGGAGTGGCCGCCTCCAAAAACATTACTGCAGGATAATAAATTGTGGAGCGGCCACTACTTTGAAGAGAAAAATAAATATAAATAAATTACATAACATATATAATAATAAGTACTTAATATTCATAAAACAACACATACAATCCTCAACACATAAAACATATACAAAAAGAGAGTATGCTCCTTAGAGCTTTGTTTACTTAGTTATCTTGTTTGAGCTGAAAACATAGTGATTGATGGGGAAGAAAGAGAGTATGCTTGCTGCCTTTGCTGGAAATTACCTTGAAAGGGTATCAAACAGGCCGAAAATTGCAGCATTAGGCCAGAATAGCCAGCAAGAAGGTGAAAAACGAGTTTGTACGTTGAGGGGTGGATGAGAGAAATGGAAGCAAGAGAATGGGGAGAGAAGACGTGTCTGTTGCAGAAAGGGGAGGGGAAAATCGGCTAGCTCTAGGGTTTAAGGTAGAAGAAGAAAACTAACAGCAAAATCCCACAAATACAACAATAACCTTGAACTTCGTTAGAATGCTTATCTCAAATGCAAAAATATACCTGTTGCAGGCGCACATAGATGTTTACCAATGGCCAAGAAAGAAACTCCTTTAAAAGACTCAACAGCACTCAAATCTAGATCTTCACAAGAAATGTGAATAGAAAATAATATCATAGGCATTAAGAAACTTTGACAATGTTAGCATCTGAAACTTACTAGAATTTAAAATGAACAGAACATCTAAATAATTCAAGAATGCAGACATACATGAACGCAAGAACTTTATACTGTGTAAGCAAAAGCAATATATAGAATACTGTTTTAAGAAATTACGATAAGAAGCATGATTATCCAAACCAATCAGACCATCTGATTAAGACAAATGGAGATGACATCAATTAGAGCATATCAATTTAACAAGAACTAATGAGCCAAAAGCTGTAGCAATTAGTCAGCAGGAATCTCTATTTTCTAAAGTTACACAAGAGAGCAATGAATGGTACTAGATAGAAGTAAATTCATGTTATATGTAATTTCCTCCACCATATCTCCTCTCCTAAAAATATAAGCAATCCACCCAAATATTCTATTTGTTGGAAAAAAAAATAGAGAATAAGAATTTTCACCAACTTCTCACCTTAAGATTTTGCTCTTGATTTGCCTCACACAGTAAACGCAAATCATGTAGAGGATGTTGTGTTACTTTCCACAATAACTGCACCTTGAGAAGGATGAAGAATTGCAGACGTTTTCTCTCATAAAGAACTCACATTCTCTTTTTTTGTAGTGATATGAAAACTACCTAGAGCACACTTTTATCTCAATGAGCGTGAATGACAAAGGAGCATGCCTTCCTCACTTCAGGAAGCCAACTTTCACGTACGTGTGGTAACTTATCTCCTTTTTATTATAATTAAATAATAAAAATAAGATTTATCTAAAAATAAATCTTTTATTCAATTATTTAATGTATATCACATTTTATAAAGCTCACATTCTACATCTCCCACTTGCACGTAATGGGATAAGTCACAAATAGATTCTCAGCCATATCTCCATTTCATACTTGGTGTATCATCGCGACTGTATGGGCATGACATTGGCATGACATCGTCACTTTGGGTCATTGCACTAGAAATCCCTTTTATAGTACTAGCACAAAACAACCTTACTCTTGGTCTTTATAGAAGATTTATAGGTTTCTACAAGTTCGGAAGGAAACAGATAACTTAGACCATGAAAAATAACTCTATAGTATAAAGTTTAAAGCAACTTAAATTATTATTATTCACATAGAAATATAATTGAATTGATAATTGAAGTTACGTTAATTTAACTTTGGAAAAGGCTTATTAATAAAATAAAAATATCTATAGGCTGGTAATTGATAAAATTAAACTGAATTAAGGAGAGTATAATATTCAATATGAATAAATGTTGAGGTGAAATTGAAGCCTAAACTTTTATTCATTAAATTTTAGTTCTTAAATACATTTTTTTTTTTATTTTTTCATTTTAATTATTTATTCTCTACATTTTTTTTTTTTTTGTAACGCCTAAATAATATTTAAGCTATAAAACATTAGGATATAATGCATCATGTGCATGGATCCTACATATCTTCATCAATTTGTCTCTACATATACTTGCTAGCAACAAAAAATTTGTGACGTGACTGAGATCAGATATCAGATTGCACGGACATGAAGATCCACCGAGCAGCGTAGCGCTGCTTCTAGTGCATGGTGAATTTGGGTAAAGATTATTCATTTATTATAGTATCATTGTAAGAACATTTAAAACTTTGAATTACTTAATAATGTATTAAAATATAAAGAGAGATACATCTATTTTAAGAATAAGTTTTATTTTACTTATTTTTTTATAACTTTTTATAATACATGAATTTTAGATCCAATTATTAAATTAAAAGATCTCTTATGTAGGTCATACTAATAAAGTTTTATAAATTTTAATATTGATTGATATTCCAAAAAATGTAGTTGCAGTGTGAAAAAAAGTTAGCCACCGAACTGCGGCTTAATATTTCATTTGCAAAATGTTATTCTGCGAGCAAATTTGAAACACTTTGCCATCGAATCTATGACCAAAAAAATCTGTGGCTAAATCTACCATTACATATTTTCTGGTTGCAAACTTGTTTATAATTAGGGTTTTAGCCACTAAAAAATTTGAGCGCAGTTTAGTAAATAAATACTTTTGTGATTGATATTCTTCATTTTATGACTCATTTTTCGGTGACTAAAAGTGACTTGTTTTTGGTGGTGTCACAACCTAAATTTCTTCACATAACCAAGACGAGACATACCCATATCTCAATTTCTTAGACATTTCAACAAACAAGAACAATCATATAATAACACATATGCATAGCAAAAAATACCCATATCTCTAATTTTTTTCTTGAAATTTCAACAAACACTTAGTGTACAACAAGAATAACCATGTAGTAAGTAATACATACTCGTATCTCAAATTTCTTTTTGCATGTCACCACTTAGCATGCAACAAGAACCATGTAGCAACATATACTCTTAACACAAATTTCTTCGCACACCCATAGCCAAACATACCTAAAGCACCCAATAAAAATCGTCTGAGCTCAAAAGTTATACCCCACATCAACACAAACACCAAGCACCCACTCAAGAAAATTTCGAACACCTGCACTCAACACAAACTCATATATAAAACCACGTGCGCTAAAAGAATCTCACAAACCTATAAATCTAGCTAAATGATTGAAGATAAAATGGTGATTCAATGGAAGAAGACTGACCAAATAGAGAGTGACAAGGTGATGGGTGAGAAAAGGTCAAATTTCAAAATTCATAGTTTTGGTGGTTTCAGTAGCGACACGAATGGAAGGTACTGACAATAAGATGGAGGAAACTGGAAGTTGTAGAAAATGGTGCTTGGAGGTACAATCTTGAAGAGAAAAAAATGGGCATGTGAGAAGAACATAGGTCTTGCATGCAGTTCTAGTTTTGAAATTCATAAAAACCTTTTACAACACTTAAAAAGTTGAAGCACATTAAAATGGCAGCTCAAAAACATAGCATTGGCACATAAATAATGCTTCCTCTGTTAACACAAGCGTTGTGAAAGAGTTTTCACCTCACCTATTACAACATATAGCCGAAAAGTGCTGTAAAAGATCTTTCGTTGTAACAGGCACTGAAGCTTCTCCAAAATTCAAACTTGAATAAAGGATCGTCTTGTGCAGTGCCATTCTAGATTTTTCAAATGAGTGACTGGACTTTTTACACCAGTTTACCTCCATCCACAGAAGCCCTAACTCAATACCTAGTTTTCATTCTCATAAAAAATCAATAGAATGAGTTATTATTATTATTATTTTTTGTTGGAATATTTGGGATTGAAAACGTAATAGGTTTGGTCTTTTAGCATTTGGTTATGCTACTATATTTTAGGTTTCGGAGGTTGAAGTTAATAAAGGATAGCAAAACTAGAATAAATTCATTTTATGAGTACGGCTTCACTATATTTGTTTGATTCTATATTTCTAATTTTCAAAACATGCTTTGGAACAAAATAGGGTTTCCATATTCCTTTCCTTCTTTGAAGTTCTTTTGCATATTTTGATTCAAAGTGATTGGTATGGGTTTCTAATTTTTTGTTGTGAAGAAAATCATGTATACGTAGAGATTCATGTATAACACCATGATTAACTTCCCCATTATGGCCTCGACTCATGCCATGGGTTCATTTTCTTGTTAAGGCAACCAACCAAGATCGATGGAAGAATAAACCTTGACGTGGTGTGAATGGGGTAGAGAGAGAAAGGAGAGAGAGAGGGTGAGTAATGCAAAGGCTCCAGAAGGTGGCGGAGCTGCCTTCATGCTGGTGGTGGTGGAAGGCTCCGGACGGTTTCTGCGTGAGCTTAATGGACAGAAATTGAAAAAATATTTAGAATGGTTGAGGACAATTTCAGCATAATATTTTCAATTCCATGGAATCTATAGAATTCCTTAGCTAGTATGAAGGAAATTCAAAATGTTAATTTTTAATGAAATAGGATGGCTTAAGCAATCAATATTCCTTTTCTGCGGTCCTATGAAACATACATTTTGAAGGATTAGCTATCTTTCACCATTTCTTTTTTTTGTCATAGATAAACAAAAATAATAAATTTTTAATACTAGTTCAAGTATTTGGGAAGGAGTTGAGGTTGACTCAGAGGCATGAGAGTGCTAGAGCCTTATTTCTAGGAATTGTGTCATTGCGCCAAACCACTTATTCTTTCCTTCACCCACTTCTTACCCAAGATTCTCATCTACCAAATACAACATTAACACTCATTTCATTTTTATATATTTTTGAAAAATATTATTTTTATCCCTGACACTATTATTAATAAATTCATTCATAATACTTTTAAGTTAACAAAATTATCTCTTACGCTTCAAATTATCAATAAACGCACCCTTTCATGTTATCTTAAAAAGTGTGACACGTAGGCAAGTTCTATTAAATATCAATGACTTACATCAATAGGAGGATATATTTAGTGTGAGGGATGATTACTCAAAAGTATCAAGGATGGATGAAGTAATAATATATTAGGTAGTCTCGGCAAAAATAGTTATTCTCTTCTTTTTTTTTTTTTTTTTTTTTTTTCTTTTTTTTCAGTTATCCATAATTTAGATGAATGTGACAAACTGCAATTTTTCCTTTTGCTGATTCGTATGTCATTTTATGCATGAACCATCAATTATGTTCTAACCTCATTGTTTATTCCTGCATAAAGTTGTGCTACAAATTTGGTTAATTGAAGTCTTTGCCATTATATAGAAAGTCTGTTCGTATTTTCCCAACAGCCAAGACCACCACTTGCCATGAACTACTAACAATTATGCTAGATGTTTATACAAACTGTCGAAGACCCCTTCCCAACACCCAAAACATTGGAGGATTTCCCATCGCCACCCAAAAGAATTTTTTTCTGGTGGTTTAAACCGGCAGAAACCCAAAAATAACTGCCTCGAATCGACTTTTTTTCTTTTTTGTAGTGTAATTACTTGGGCTTAATTAAAGACATATCTATGTTATATGTTGTAATTTCGTAGTTTTATAATGTTTTGCAAAACCTCTCATTAGGAAGAGGGATATAACCTAAGGATTTATGTTTCATGGATTGAGTATTGTTTTATACAATTTATGTAATTGATTTTATAAGGAGTTAATTCAGTCCTTAATGCATATTGTAACTTGATCGCTTTAAGTTTGCCTTGTTCTTTATAGTTTGAGAAGTGTGGTTTTATAGAATAGCATCTAAGATCAATTGTTATGGTTTGAGTGAAAGCTAGAGATAGGTAAATGTAAACAACATAATTAGACACGTAATTCCATAGAGCATGTTAATGTCTTTAATTACTTAACATAATTTATGTCAAGAAATTAGGTAAATTAATTTACGAGAGATTGCTATTGGTGAAATACTAAACCTAGTTCTTTCCTGTTTTTTCTTATTTAATTTTAGTTGTTCATTTTATTTCTAATATTCTTCCTCTTTTGGTGAGTCTAAATAGTTATTGGAGAATGAAATTAATACTTAATTTTTAAATCTTTGAGAACAATACTCTTATTCATTTTATATTACCTATACGACTTATGCAATTGCTAAAACCACAAATAGTAAGTTACCTAGAGTTCAAAACAAATTCTGAGAAAATGTCTCTTAGTCTCTACATATAAATGCAGTACATTTGTCTCATTAAATGTATATGTTTAATTGCATAAACGCTAAAACGTTAATATCTTTCCTATTGTCTATTGCATTGTTTAATCAGGTTTCCCACAAGAATGATGGAGTAGTGGGGAAATAAAAAAGCTGAGGCACAGTCGGAAATGGTACAGATAGGAAAGGAGACAACTTTGGCATTGTTGTGCTAGCAAAAAGTGGAGTTTTCTGCTGTTTAAAGGGAGCACCTAGGCTAAGTCTCACATTTATGATAGCGTGAGAAACCAAGAGAATTCTTGGTGTTATATATAGCAAGAGATGTGAAAGGAGCAGCTGATAGAACCAAAACATTGATTGTTGGGTTTTTTCATCTTCGTCGTTTATGAAATAAGAGAACTTTGGAGATCAAACAAGAAAACAGAACAAACACACAAATGACACCATAAACTATGTGATTTACTCAAATCAAGCTATGTCTTCAAGAAATGGCTGATCTACACAATAAAAAATAACTAGGGGTATTTACAAATCGACTTAAATCACACTGAACCATACCATGCCAAAATCAACCAAAACTAACTAAAGGCAGTTTAAACTGATTTCAAATATTTTCAAACCGTTGGTGTAGTTTGGTTTGTTAGTTTGAAAATTTTTTTAAACTATCCAGAACCAAACTAAATTGATCATGTATATGTATATTGTAAAATTTTATTTTCAAACTATCTAAAATTACCCTAAATCAATTCAAATTATTTCAAATTGCCTTCAAACCATCCAAAAAAGAGAAATTTACAAATTTTAACACACTGACGGTTTCAAAACACCTTTAAACCAAATCAAATCACACCAAATTACTTTAAATCTCAAATTGATAACAAATTTTTAATTTGTATTCAAACCAACTAAATAAGTTTAATGCGATTTTAAGATCAAACCGCACCAAACCGAACCAATGTATATGGGTGTAAAAATAACAGTTAGACAAATTACAGATGTGAGAACAGCAACAAGAAAAACTCTCGAGCTCTCTCTCTTCAGATACAAAACTTTCTCAAAATTGCACAAAATGGCTATAAAACTGCTACATAAACCCTAGAAATAATGCTTATATATGAACGCAACAATAAGAATGAAACTTCCCAAAGTACACTTCAACTCTAGACCATTTTGGACAGCATACTACGGTGCCAATGCCATGCGTTCATACCCATCACTGAGCGTTGGCTCGACATTGGGGAACTGTTTCTTGTTCGGGTCCACGGCCGAACACCAGAGCTCGAGCAATAAGACGCTTATAGCTATCTACTGAAAAGAGTCTAAGATTCCGAAGATTGATACAAAGAGGATCCAAGCGACATACTCACACCATTATTTTGGATACACCCTATGTTTGCTGGTGATCATAAATTATATCTATACCATGTATTAAAACTTGAACGCGAGGTTTGATTGTGTCATAATAATATTAATTAAAAGTTACGTGTAATGATAAAATCTAAAGAATATTCTAAATAATTTTTGATAGAAAAATATGCCAGATTAATATATTTTATAATATTATATTTTTAATGAATTTTAATTAGTGTTTTTGTTCTTTTGAATGTTTAAAATATGCTAGGTTCAATCTCTATTAGAGAGAAAACTAAATGTCAAATTTAAAGTTTTGGCCTTCAGGATGAAAAATGGTATTTCTTAACAGATAATTTTACTTTTGTGTCAATGGCAAGATTTCTTCAATATTTAATGGGGCAATCCCAATTAGAGACATGTCACAGTAAGCAAGTTCCAAATGTCAACGATGAGTTGATGCAAAATACAAAAGGAATACAATCAAAAACTGAATAGCGTGAAGTTTCACTATCCCATCAACACAAAAATAACGTGCTACAGTACTTTTGCTTCACATGACAATAGGTCAATTGTTTATTTTTTGTATTTTTTATTTTTCAATTGATGTGGAAATTTTAAGATTTAATAATATATGTTGTTCGCATAAAATGGGAATTTAAAAAACAAAAGAAGCAAAAATACCGTACCTGGTAGATTTAATTTTATCAAAAATAAATTAAAGTTTAATTAAGGACAAAGATAAATAATAGAAGAGCAAGGTACATTATTTTCCAATATGATCAACAAAGATACAAAGAGATCGCATGTAACACAGCTCACAGCTGAAAACATTATTCTGCTAAACCATATGAAAGCAACTAGGCAGTAGGCAGGGATAACATTAGTCTAAAATGATCCCTTTTATGGGGAGTATGCTGGAGATGGTGGCGAGACGATTGGAATCTTTGGGATAGGTAGAAACGGAAATGGCAACTTTGGTTTAGCCGGTGCCGGAGCAGCTGCAGGTAGTGGAAAGGGAAAAGGAAATCCTGGGATATGAGGAAGTGGTGGCAAAGTTGGAAATGGAAAATTTGGGAAAGGAGGGAACCTTGGCTTTGATGGTGAAGCAAGTGGTGGCAAAGTTGGAAATGGAAAATTAGGGAAAGGAGGGAACCTTGGCTTTGATGGTGGAGCAAGTGGTGGCAAAGTTGGAAATGGAAAAAATGGGAAAGGAGGCAATTTTGGCTTTAATGGTTCAGAAGCAGGTCCTGGTGATGGAAAGGGGAAAGGAAATCTCGGCCATGGAAAATATGTGAAAGGAGGGAACTTTGGCAATGCCGGTGCATCAGCAATTGTGTTTGCTGGCATAAAACTGTCATCTGCTAAGCTCAAACTCACATTTGACAAAGATAGAGAAATGAAGAAAAATATGAACAATGATTTATGAGAGGACCAAACCATGGCTGAATATGTTGCAGGTTGGGGAAATTGGATTTGTAACGAATTTTGCTTTGTGTTGGAGTGAGAAGCCACGGGTGTTCTTTATCTTATATATAGCTAAAGAGGTGAAAGGGCCAGCTGGGACAACAAAAACTTATGTTGTTTTTCTGCTTGTTGTCCTTGAAATGAAACAACATAATTTGGCTACACCCTAGGTTGATGGTCAAAAACCACATCAATTTAATAAATTAACAATTGATTTGGCACCCTCCAAAGGTTTAATGATTTTACAAAAAGCTGTAGGCATTGGTAATATCTGAGAAGACCATGTTATAAAATATATAATCGCTTAAAACTAAGCATTTGTTAAGTCAGCGAAAGGTTCTACATATTTGTTCTAAATGTTAAATTTAAAAAAAGTTCAATTTTATTTTTCAATAAGAGAAAATGTCAAATTTAAAGCATATATTAATTATGATTCCATAGTTTTAATCTCAAAGTCTTTGTCTCAATCTGCTTTTAGTAAACATAGTAAATGATATTATTTAACAAATTATGATTTTTCGGTCAAAGAAAACCCTATTATAAAGACATGGCATAACGGCAATTTGTCTAAAGTCAACAGTGAACGGATAAGTACGCAATCAAAAATTAAATAAGATTCTCTTAGATAGAAGTGGCTAGTTTTGCAATTCCATGAGCACAAAAATGTTTCCAGCAGCCTAAGGGCATTTCTTTTATCACCCTTAAAATTTTATTCACCCCAAACTTTTTTATTTACAAAATTGCTTATGTAAGTATTTATATCTCTTTCTCTTCTACCTAACCCTAATATGCAGCATTATGAATTATAAATAATAATTATGAATTACATTCCAAATATTTAGTAACACTTACGAATTATATATAATTTATAAGTTTAAAACACAAACTTGATAAATTTAAATAATCAACAACTCTACAAAATACCATTATAAATTATACAGAAATTACGGATTATATATAATTTTAGAATTTTATACATATGTAACACTTACAAATTATATATAATCTAAAAATTTAAAACTGTTAAATTACAAATTATTTATAATCTACAACATTATAAAATATCATTATAGATTATTCAATGATCTGAAAGCTTGTAAAAATTTAGGGTAGGAAGAAAGGAAAAAATGTTTAAATGGACAGAAGAGTAACTTTTTCATTTAAAAAAAATCTAGGGTTAAAATAAAAGTTTTGGGGATGATAAAAGAAATCCCGCCTAATTTCAGGAGAACACTTTAAGGTTTGGAAAGCAAAATAGACCAATTAAATATGAGCCGCATCACTTGGCAATGATATTACCTATGCTGAGCTGTTTGGCTAACTCCAAGCCGCAAAGGACACATGATCTCCAGCAGTGATGGTTCCCAGGTTACACTTATAATTATAGATGACATATTTTGTCCAGAAAATTTAAGGTAAGAAAAAATAATTAAAAAAGGAAAGTAGAAATTTTCCTTTAAAAAAAAAAAAAAAAGAGAGAGTGTATTTAATAAGCTTATAAACAAAATTAAATTTCTTTAATAAATAAATTTATTTCAATAACTTAACCTTTTTTCAAAGGCACCTTAAAGAAGCATGCGAGTTTATAACGTATAACTTATTGTTCTTCTTTACCATTTTGCTCCTTTTTTTTTTTTTTTTCCCATTGCACGGAAATTTTACCCAAGTGCTTTTTCTTCCAATTCGTGATGCCCTCCACAGTGAAATGCCAGCTTTCATTAATTTTTTTAATCTGAAATACTGTTTTAACTTTTATATATTATTTAATACACTTATGTTGACAAATATATATATGATATATACTTTATTTTAAAAAATTTTAAAAAATGTATTTAATAATTTTAAAATTTTAATATGAATACTTCACCCTCAATTTTTAATTGCCGTAAAAAAATTTAACAAAATCAGTCGTGTTCTGCTCACATGTCACCTGAAAATTATAATTTTTTTAAAAGGAGGGACAAAATTGTAAAGTTTCAACACAATCATATACCACAGTACCAACCGCGGCATGTCGAAGGAGACGCTGGAGTAGCCGCAATTTGTGGACGAAGACGGTGGAGAACGGAGTCTGTGGAGGTGGAATTGATGTATCTTGCGATCATTTTTATCAGAATAAAGTCTCATCCTCTCTCAACACTTATCGATTTTTGCTCTTCTTACATTCTCTTATCTGTTTCTGGTTTACACCTTTTCATGGTATCAGAGCCTTCAATGGCACAACTTCAAGGAACCTTGAGTGCGTCGTCCTCTCTGCCATTGCTTGGACAGTCCCTTACAGTGAAGCTAGATCGCAGCAATTACCTAGTATGGAGGAACCAGATCCTCAATGTGGTGATATTCAATGGATTTGAAGACATTCTTGATGGTTCGAGACCTTTTCCAGTCAATTTTCTACAGAATGAAGCAACTGCAGAGGTAATTTGACACTCAATCCTCACTAAGTTCTCTGGAATAGGCATAACCGATTGGTTATGAGTTGGATCTATTCTTCTCTCTCGGAGCCGATCATGGCTCAGATTCTTTCTTGTAATACTGCCTATGAGATTTGGAATGTGCTAAAAGATAGCTTTGCTTGTTCTTCTAGAGCCAAAATTATGGAATTAAGACTTCAATTATGGACTACTAAGAAGCTTAATCTTGGAATGTGGGATTATATTCTCAAAATTCATAATACCTGCGATAATCTTAGAGTCATAGGGGAAAATGTAACCATTGATGATTAGGCTATGGCCATACTTAGGGGACTTGGTCCTGAGTACACTCCAATTGTTGCTTCAGTTAATTTTGAGTCATTATGTGTGGAGAATCTCAAAAGTCACCTCTTAATGTTTGAAGAAAGGCTTGAGAGACAAAAGTCTATAAATGATTAGGTAGTCATGTAGGTTAATGCTACACAGTTTGGTCAAGGTAGAGGAAAGAAGAAATTTAACCCTGCCTTTTCTAGATTTATCAATACTTGCTATTGGCTACAAGACACAGCAATGCACCAGTCGAGAGTATAACTGATAGTAAGTACGAAGTCGTACTCTAAGATCTTTGGTAGCTACACTTACTTGAATTTCACAATCTATCCATCCAAAATTAAAATCAAGTATAAGAAGTATGAAAATAAATGCTGAAAATAGATCAAAAGATAGAAATAAAAATGAAGCTTAAAATAGCAAATAGAAATAGAATGAAAACTAGTGAAATAAAAGCGAGTGGCGGGAAATGATTCAACTGATCTCATGTAGCTTAGATTTGGTTCATTCTTGGATTATGTAAGTGAATTATGCCAGTGGGGGATTCCTAATGTAAAGTCCAAGGGCTTGGTCCACCACTAGGACATTTGACACTTTGGAAATTAAACTGGCTTGGTCCACCTTGCTTAATTAAGCAAAATGAAATTAAGCACTTGAACCCCCCAAATTCATATAGAATTTAACCAAAATCTTTGTTTATCCCCTTTTCTCAAAGTAGAATTGCCTAAGAACCACTATAATGCATGATCTATCAATGGGGTCTCAAGTATTGGTCACAATTAACACGATTGAATTTAGATAAATCATAGGGACAACATGCATATCCACAATAATTTTCAATTAAAATTCTTACTGGTCATAAATCACAAAGGTAATCTAAGAAATTCACCAAATCATAGCATGCCCGTATAGTTGCTTTCTAACAATCATAATCATTGCTTGAACAAGCTATACAGCTTAAGAAGGCTCTTTACACAATGTGTAGTGACTTTTTGATATCCCTTGTAATTTCTTTCACTTAAAATGTACTAGGCACATGAGTGATGGATTACACGGCTGTGTAATCCTTTGTACCCAGTGTAGTTGAATTCTTCATGGAAACATAACTTTCTTACCCAAAAACTCTATAATTTCACTTCTTTTTTACTTCTAAGGGCAGTTAGGACATGAAAATGACAAAATGAACCAATTAAATATGAATCCTAACATTATTTTATTGATTAATGCACTAATTAACAAGAAAATACCACAAATAAGTGTACAAAAATACACTTATCAACTACACGACTTAGGTGGCATATTTACACGTCGTATATTGGTTTTTCCTTTCCTCGTGTAATTGTCCAAACTCAAACGTACGCATTAACGAAAGACTATACCATCATGTAATTCTGTATCTAGTGTAATTGAGGTTTTCTTCAAAAACACTAATTTCTTACCCAATTCTCTGTAAAATTTTTCTTTTTGCTTCTAAGGGTAGTTAAGACCTAAAAATGTCAAAAAGAATAGATTAAGTATAAATCCTAACATTTAATCATCATTTGGAGCATAAATTAACAAAAAAATATAGCAAATAAGGGTATGAAAATGCATTGATCACTTATTGCTTTCTTTATGAATTGAACTTACTTGATGGTAATTTTACTACTCTTGGTTTGTTGATAGCCTAATGCCATTATCATTCTTGTTTATTTTCAACTTAGATTTATGCTTCTAAAAATTTGAAGGGCAAGAAACAAAAGAGAGATTTAACAAGTTTCTCACTCTTTTCAAGCAATTTCATATCAACACACCTTTTGTTGAAGCTTTAGCTCAAATGCCAAGATATGCAAAATTTATTAAAGATCTATTGTCAAATAAGAAGAGATTGGAACAAATATCAATAGTATCCTTAAATGAAGATGCTTAGCAATTGTTCAAAATAAACTCTCCATGAAAAAGAAAGATCCAAGAAGATTTACCATTTGTTGCAACATTGGCAATGTCATTAATAAGAAAGCTCTAGGTGACTTAGGAGCAAGCATTAACCTCATGCCATATAGTATCTTTAAGAGGCTTGGTTTGGGTAATCCAAACCCATATGACATGAGCATTCAGTTAGGAAATAGGTCTATTACTTATCCTCAAGGGATTGTAGAGGATGTACTAGTAAAAGTTGACAAATTCATATTTTTAGTAGACTTTGTGATCATGTATATGGGTAGGGATGTGGAAGTTCCTCTGTTGTTAGGATGACCATTTTCAGCCACTTCTAAAGCTTTAGTGGATGTCGGAATCGGCAACCTCACATTAAGATGTGAAGATGAGCAAGTAACGTATAGCATCTTTGATGATATAAAGGAGAACAAAAGCAAACAACCTTGCTTCAAATCTCTTTGATTGTGGGATTTTTATGAGGAAATTTGGTTAATTCATCTACTATGTGAGGTTGAGGTTGGTATTTGCATTGGGCGAAATGCATACCTAGGAAGTCTACTTTAGCTTGCCTAATTGAACTTTTTGGCTTAAAAGCATAATTCCATGCTGGTTGGCCAACTCATAAATTTTTTTTTATGAGAGCCTTTTCTTCTTTGGAGAACAAGAGTATATCATCAATATGGAGGATAGTATTGTAAAGAATTGGCTCAAAGATTTTAGTCATTGCCTTTTGAAACAGAGATGGGGCAACCTTCAGTCCAAAAAGAAGGACCTTCCATTGATATTGAACATTTAGGATGCAAAAGGCAGTCTTCTATCTATATTCAAGAGCGACCTCCAATTGCTAGAAGCTTGACTTTAAATCAAATTTTGGGAAAACATAGGCAGCATTGATGAAGGAAAGAAGAGTAACCATCTAAGGAAGTGGGAATTTATCATCCCTCAAGAAGTGATTGAGTGGCTTGTAATCTACGACAAGCCTTTCCTTGCCGCAATCTTTCTTTGACATTTTTTTTAACATAGAAGATTTGGCCTGCCCAATCAAACTTAATCAGTTCTATCAATCCTTGCGTAAGCAGCTAGTTGCATTCTTCCTTAGCCAAGGCTAAGACAACTAGTGTCATTCTTGGATGAGTAGTCTTAGTGGGATTGACATCTTTGTTCAGCTTAAATGGAAGATGTACAAAGAAATTTGGGTTCTTCCATAATAGATGAAGATGATTGAAAGATCCATTGCCGTTGATCAATATAGAGTCCCAAGAATTGATTTTTCAAATCTTCATATGTAGATGGGGCTTCTACTAGTGTGTAAAGGTTCTTGACCTCTGTATATGGCCAGAAGTCTTTTTGAACTTAATCCACCTTGGGAAGAATTAAGAGTTTATCCACTTTGGAATTGACATTCTTACAGACAATCAAGTCTTTATCAAGCAGATTGTTTCCAATGACCTTTTCCTATACAATGCATCATTGGAAGAAAATTATTCCAATACGGTATTTGGTCATTAGTTCTATTTTGAGAAGTTCTCCATCTGCAACAATGAAAGTATGAGTTTTCCTTTGCCACATGTCCATTGGGAGACTTGCAGGATGGATAATTTTCCTCTGAGTGCTAGTATCCATAAACCTAAAGGCTAAGATCTAAATTTCAACATGGGGAGATGGAGTAGCCTTCAAGATTCTCCAAACTTCTTAGATAGAATAGTCTAGAGCATATTCTAGTTTAGATTCTACTTGTTCATAGTTAGAGTCTAAATGGTTGAGAGCGAAGGCTACTTCTTCATCTGTTTCATCTAAACATCTGTTTCATCTTGTTTATAATAGAGAGATTCAATATCTGCATTTTCAAGAAGTATTAGTGTTTCAATCATCTTATGAGCTTTAACCACCTTGTTAGGACAACATTTTGCAAAGTGACTTCTTTCATTTTCACACTATAGAACCATTTGTGACAGAGAGACCAGGTCGAAATTTCATGTAGATGTCTTCCTGAAGATCACTATGAAGAAAAGCATTATTAGCATTTAATTGTAGCTAATGCTTCTTGACAACAAGCGCTATTAATGTTCTAATGGTAGTAAATTTAACTACAAGTGAAAAATTTTCTGCATATTCAATACCTTCTTTTTGAGTAAAACCAAGTACCACCAAACATGCTTTATACATTTCAATACTACCATCAGATTTCCTTTTAATTTTGAAAGCATCACTAGCTTACGCTCTGACCCGAGTAGCATGGGGCATGTGGACCCATTTATAGCTAACAGGGTATTTTCTTTTTAGTAACTTGACAAGACCCCAAGTTTATTTGCTTTAAGAGCTTGGAACTCCTTTTACATTCCTCTACCCAAAGAAAATGGGATGACCAATTGCTTCTTTGTAAGTAGTTGATTCATGATCCTCTAAAATAGTACTCATGAGAGTAGACTCTTGAACAGAAAAAAAGTATTGAAACACAAAGATTGTTCTGCAATATAGACATAGGTGAGGAAAGGTGGTTGGTTTGAAGGTTGGAGGATTGAGATAAGGAAGAGGGCAATTGATTTGAATGTTGATGTGTGAAAATTTGTGTGTAATGGAATAAAATGCAAGCGTACACTATCAATGCAACCGGTAGAGTATTCTAGGGTTGTCGTATCCAAAGGACTGTGTAATTGATTACCAAAGTACTATAACAAAAATATTACTCAAGCGATCGAATTGTGGTAACAACAATTTAGAATAAAACTAAAGCGATAGAGAAAATAAGAATGTAAGCAATAGTGTAGAAAAGTTAGTAATTAAAAGCTTAGGGGTTCTTATTTCACCTCAACCAGTTATATTAATTCTCTTAATTTCATCAATGCATTTCTAGTTTTATCAATTGCTAGCCAAGATCTCCCTAATATATTAAAAAGCCCCTTCTGAGGTCAGATTAAACTAATTCCAATTATCAATCTACTCATATCCCTATGTAGATTGTAATAACCGAAATTGCCTTAAGTTTAATATATTCCTTTTAATGGCTACACAGGGTCCTGGGCACATTCCTCCCTTAAGCTCCACTATAGAATTAATTCCCACAGTCTAGATTAACTAATTTCTTCCCAGGTCATAGCAATCCACAAATTTCTTAACTAATTGGCCAGATCAATCAGAGAGTAAAACACAAAGAACTAAAACTCAATTGAATAAAACTAGAGTTTCATTGAATCCATTAATCAAATCAATACATGGTTGGGCTACATCATAATCCCAAGAAAGAAGTTTAGAAACTCAAAATTAAACTAAGATACATCATTGAGGTAGAAGAAAACATGGAGAGAATAAGGTGGAGAAGAAAAACTCAATGAAGCCCCAAGTCTCCTTTGTCTCTATGCTCTCCTTTCACCTCCTCCAATTCCCAAAGTTACTAAAAGATCCCAATTGTTAACTCTAGTTGCCTATTTATAGCTAAGATACAATCTCTTCATCAAACTAAGATTCCTACTAGTCTATTTGGCCTAAAAGCCCACAAATTCACGTGTTCGGCGACACTTGCATAGTCTCTGGTTGTTTTGCTCCTTTTCTAGTGCCACGGCACCAACTTGGTCCTTGTTGCCACTTTGTGGTGCCATGGCCTCAAGTAGTTGAGGCCACAGTGCCAGCTTGGTATTTGAAACTCCTTGGACCCGTTTCCTCTTGCAACTTGTGTTTCTTGCCATTCTTTGGGCCTCTAAACTCTTCAATTCAACTTGGGGTTGATTCCTTTGGTCTGAAATCTCCCAAAATCATCATTTTATACTTGCTTTTCTACCTTATTTTTTTAAGTGCTTGGTTCTTACAAAACTAGTAATAAAAGTCAAAAGCGCTCAATTTTTTCTCAAATGATGACTTAGATATGAGAGATTAAGGTCTAAAATATCTATACGAAATGCACTCATCAAATGTGAAGGGTCTGGTTGAGATGAAGGTTGTTCTGGTTGCATAGTTAAGATGGGTTGTGAAGGTAAGTTCTCTAAAACAGAAGAATGAGGAAATTTAAATTGATGAAAATTAATGACATCATGAAGTGCATCTTCCACTCACTTAAGAATGGGTATAGAAAGATTTTGGGATGGGAGAGAAATGAAAGGGAAAGATATGCTCATAAAAACTACATCGATTGACAATTTGATTATTATGAAAATTTAGGACTTTATAGGCTTTCTTTCCCAAGGGATATCCTAAAAATATACTAGGAAAGGATCTAGACATCGATTTGTCTTGGTTGCGATAAGAAGTAGCAACAAAACATAAGCAACCAAAGGCTTTGAGGTGTGTATAAGACGGTGTCAAAGTATGCGACTCCTAGTGTAAAAACTTGTAATGAGTTTAGGTCAAAGGACTACATGCACTGTAGTCACTTGAGAATAACTAAGGACATACAACAAACCATGTAGCAAGCAAGCCAACCTAGTGCACATGTTCTCTAATAACATACCCGTACATTGACTTGATATCTCATCAATCACCACAAACTTATCTCTCATGCATTATTATTGTCACTTTTCCAATAATACTTAACTAGAGACATTTTATTAATAGTAAAACTACTCCAAGGATAATTATTATATTAAGTCATAAATTGCATAGATATCAAAATAAAACAAAATATGATAACTCCATTGCCTAAATAAAAACATGATACAAAGTGTTATTGCAATCATCTCATGGTTGGCTCACACGGCACATACCAACAAACATCATAAGCACTGACACCATACTTAGTGAATAAAAATATGTGCTTATAGTGAAGCTCATGAGGGATTAAATTTGTCGAAGAAAAGTGTATATAGGAGAATGTAGGGCATTGGAGGCATAATCAAAATACAAGTGAGAGGGTTATGTTCGTATTGATCCTGTATAGTACAATAACAACCAAGATGATGACATCGTGCCCATAAAGTCATGACATTGCACAAGCATGAAAGACCAAAGAGATATGGAAATTATGCATGACTTATCTCATTATGTGTTGAGTGAGAGACAAAGGACATATAGTATGATGATCATAATGGGCTGATTTTATTATCTTGAAATAAAATAAAATTAATAAAAGAGATAAGTAAATTTTTCAAGATAACTAACAAAATGGGGGTTACAAAAGGGAAGATAACATATTTATTTTTAAGAGAGAGAATAACTTCCACATATAAGAGGAGTTAATTTACCGAAATTTCACTAATACAACATTTTCATCTTCCACACTTTGGGGAAGCTTGGAGAACGAATGACGCTTTTAACATAAAATTCAACTGGAAAATGCCAAATAATTTGGTGCTTTCAAAGGGTTTTTTTTTTTTTAAAAAAAAAGGCACCAAGTTGAATGGCACCTATCTAATGAAATTACAAAAAAAAAAAAAAAAAAGAAGAAGAAAGAAAACGTAGACATCTAAATATAATTAGCAACTAGACCTTCCTAAAAACATGACACTATCTTGACCTTCCCAAATGTAATTAGCTACTTGAGAATTTCAAATGTTATTAACAACTTGATCTTCTAGAGATTTTGCAACTTGATCCTCCAAAAAAATTGCATGATTGTGATATGATATTTTAAATTCACCAAGATATTCTTGCACACACATATAAGTTTTAAAAATCTTTCCAATGCCAAAATTTTGTAGTGCATGCAATACTTCTATTTTTATCACCCATCAATATTGATGTCTTCATAATGTACTGTGTCAATGATTTCTTTTTTCTTTTTAACAAAATGCATATACCAAATATGAAAAACTCACAATTAACTATCATAGACCTATCAAATGATTTTTAGAAATTATGGTACTACTATAACTTGCATTTCGATAGTTTTAGAAACCAAACATATGAAATATAAATATTCAAAAAATGAAAAAGTAGTCAAAACAATGAAATTTGACAAAAATAACTACATTTGACATCTTAGTTAAAAGAGGGGTCACTTTTGATCTTTGAGTCAAAAACTAGTACCCTTCCAAGTTTCAGCTCAATTGGCGATAGCTCAATTATACCAATTTTTTTTTTTTTCTTTCTAAACACCTGACAAGACAATAAAATCTAACTCTAAACCTAAAACTACACAGAAATTACCCACATAAAAGAGAAATTGAGTAGGAATAAAATAATATACAAAAGCGATCCATAATTTTTCTTTTGAATTTTAGGCCAAAAGTGCCAATTCGAATTGCATTCTCTAAGCTTCCCAAAAGTATGATAGATTGAGAAATAAATTGTATTAGTGATATTTTGTTTTTTTTTTTTTCTTGGTATTTTATAGGTAGTTTTACACTCGGTTTGTATTCTCAAGGAAGCAAATCAGTTGGCAGACTAAACTTGCTAAATTTGTTGCTTAGGCCACAATTTTAATGGAGCTAGAGAACCCCAAGTTGGCTATCTCTAAGGCCCTGTTAAGCACATCATACTAAGCCTGATAGTATAAAAGCTTGAGAGAATAAAACTTAATAAAAAAAAGATTTGATAAAAATTGAATGCTATATAATGTTTAGTATAATAATATATAAAAGTTCTATATAAAAAAAAATTAATTTTTTTTAACATAAATAACTTTTAGATCATAAAATTTTATTTTTTTAAATTTTTTTATCATGAATTTTAATTTTTTTTCCTTCTCTCGCGTCATTGAATACATTTTCAACTTTTTAATATTTATTTTTCAATTAATTATGAGTTTTTAACTACATCAATTAATAATAATTTTAGTTTAATTATATTATTTATTATAATTTATCTTTAAAAGTTAAAAGAATTAAAAAAACTTATCTTTTAATAATACAATTCATCTTAATCAAGATTAAAAAAACTATATTATGATAAGCTATATAAAATAAAATTAACTAAAATTGATTGTATAAGATTATTTTAATAAATTATATTAAATAAATATATACAATTCAATTTTATATGATATACCAAATCCACCCTAAAAGGCTCTTGGTGCAAATAATGCTAGAACACTTTTGCTAGGCTATACGTTTTGGTTTATCTCTTATGTATTTAAAAAAAAAAAAATAGACAACTCAAATTAACTTTTCAGGTCCGCCTGATAAAGAAGTATGATAATATAAATTATTTTATTATATTTTTATTTTTTATTTAATAAATTAATAAAATATAATAAATTAACTAAATTTTTTATTATATCTTGTCATCTTAGTTAAAATATAATCATAGAAAACTAAATTAAAAAATAGCATGGTAAAAAAATTTCTTTCCTCCTGTACGCCTCCTTACCTCCCCTCCTTTCTCCTCCCTGTTATTCCCAAACCGACATAGGGGTAAGTTAACCAAAAAGGGGGTAAACCCTAGTTTCCAATCGTCATCTCCATCTGTCTTCTCTCACTCTCGTAGTCACATAGCCATCTGCGATTCCGGCGACTCAGAACAAGATCCGATGGGGGGAGCTAGAGGAGGACGACGGAGAGGATCTCGACTTTTTGCTGCCGCCGCGGCAGGGGATAGGTCCAGATGAGAACGGGATAAAGAATGTGATTGAGTACAAATTCGATGAAGATGGCAATAAGGTGAAGATTACTACCACCACTCGCACTCGCAAGCTCGCTAATGCTCGCCTCAGTAAGCGTGCCCTTGAGAGGCGATCCTGGGCTAAGTTCGGTGATGCTGTTCACGAGGATGTTGGTAGCAGGCTCACCATGGTTTCCACTGAGGAAATCCTCCTCGAGCGACCTAGGGCTCCAGGTTTGTTTATTGTCTTGAAATTATGGGTCTGATGAAAAATCTTGTCTTGGATAAATGCTAGCTGAATTTCCCGGGATTAAAAAGTTAATCTCTTGTTTATCTTGTTACTGTAGATATGGAGAAATTGATCATTTTTCCGTGTTACATTCTGGGTCTTTTTTTTTTAATATGCAATAATATCTTTTTTGGTTTTTGGATGGGTAATGTAACAAAGGGTCGTAAATGTTTCAAGTAGAAATTATTTGCTCTCCGATTGGTATTTAGAGTCTCTGATGAATTGGAATTATGTACTCATAATACTCTGTTCCAATTGTTAAATTGCTTCCTTTTCAATTTTCATACTTCTGCAGTTAGTCAAGTGCCTGAACAAACTTGGGTTTATGTTTTCTTCTTTAAAGAGAATACACAAGTTTTGCTGTATGATTTTACTTCAGTGTCCATGACCACTTAGGTCTGGTGTTTATCTGTGTGTTTCTCATGTTTTTACCCATGTTGTTGCATTAATCTATCGATTATCATCTATCTATGTAACGCATGATTGTTTACAGGCAGCAAGGCAGAGGAACCAAAGGCTGCTGGAGACCCATTGGCTCAATTCCAGAAAGGTGGTGGTGCTGTTCTCATGGTTTGTAGGACTTGTGGTAAGAAGGGTGATCACTGGACATCAAGGTGTCCTTACAAGGATCTTGCCCCACCAGCTGAAGGGTTTGTTGATAAGCCTGCTGCAGCAGAAGCTGCAACTGCTGCTTCTGTTTCCAAAGCATATGTTGATCAGAAGACTGGCATGAGCAGAGGATTTGGTTTTGTTGATCAGAATTCTGGTTCATTAAGAATTCTTGCCTGCTAAATCACTTGTATATTACTAATGGATACTAGCTTCGCTAGTATTACTCTCCCCCAACTGTTTATAGGAAGTATAATCTTGAAAGTAAGATGGAAAATCAATTTGTTTGATGAGAATGACAAAAAAAAAAAAAAAAAAACAGATTCATTTATACACAAATATTCTGTTTCGTATATTTTTTTAAAAAAAATTGATGGTTTTCTATCATGTGTTTCCAATGTGGCTGGATATCATAAGCTTTGGGTAAAGAATGACTTTGTTGTGGCCATTACCAAAACCAAAAGGAGGAATTCTCTTCGATTTCATTACGAGGTTACAATGCTATATATAATACATGCATATTCTTCAAAATACTTTCACAAGCTAATTATACAAGTTAGTGACAGATAAACTATCTCATGAAGCCCTTCTTGATATTTTTAATATCAAGAATTATATTAAAAATTTATTTTTAAAAAATTATATATAATTTTTAATAAGGGTGATTTTGTCATTTAAATATATTTATATCATATCTTGTTATTATTTAGTTCATATCAAACACATAATATAATAATATAATTTTATCTAATATGTTATCTTGTGTGTATCAAATACTGAATATAATAAAAACTTATCAGGTTCTTATCTTATCTTACTTTTATTTTATTTTTTCTTATCTTATCTTACTTTTATCTTATTTTTTCTTATCTTATCAAGTACACTAAATAAACCCTTATGTTTTAATTCGACTTGATTATTAAGTCTTATGGATTAGGTGGAGTAGGTTGTAACTTGTAAACAAATATTGGACTAAATTCTAATCCGGCCCATGAACATCTCTAACACTAGAAATCTAATCTTCAGAGAAAAACGAAACCTTGCAAGACCTGCTCTACCTTATCCAAGACTAGATCACTATTCAGTTTGCCATCCCTTTCGAATCGATCGAAATCAAGTATCATTCATTCACGTGTAAATGACACTCAAGGAGGGGTTGTTTGGACCACAGGCAGAGCGCCGCGGTCCCCACAAACAATAGAAGTGGGGACTGAGGATAGGGTTGTTCCAGTCATGACCATTTTGGTGAATTTAACTGATCTGTACTTGTCTCCTAGACAAAGGTCAGATCATTAATGAAGTGTTTGGATATTAAGTAAACCAAAACATACTCATTAATTCTCACTTTAGAAGAGATATGGTTACTAAACTAAAAACATAAAATTTAAAATAAAAAAAATAACATGTTTAAAAATTATAAAAAGAAGAGAGAAAATATATCTAGAATCACGACAAAGCACGTCAAATGCACTAATATTAACAAAATCATGGGTTTTTGACTAAAATAGATTTTAATAAAAAAAAATTCACTACAACTGCTTTAGTCATATTTCATGGGCTTTTTTAAATAAAGAAAGACAAAACGCCAAATAAAAATATCAAAACGTCAACAAATTTTTTTTATCGAAACTCAATGTGTGGCGTTTTGATGACAAAATTTGGCCTTTTGACCAAGGCCCCATGTGTTTAGCGTTTTGACAATATTTTTGGCATTTTGTCAATATTTTTTAGTGTTTTATAAAGTGGCTTTTAACGTTGTGTATTATAATTTTTAAAAAAAATTATAAAATTCATTTTTATAAATAATTTTAAATTAAACTTATTTTCATAAATAAATAACGTTATAGAGGAATTATAATAATAAAAAACCCCAAATCATGACAAATTTTGTATTTTGTAGATTTGTAATATCTATTGTGGGCCCCCAGCTCGGTCAGAGCCGTGCCCTTCTCTTTCAAAGAATTGTCAAACTATTTTTAAAGTGCCAACTTGAAATTACTGCTAACTTGTCAATAACAAGTTTGTTCTCAATTTTGAATCCTCTGGCTTGCATTGTTTTTAGGGTCACACTAATCGTTTCAACTCAAATATTAAGACATCTCTCGTTAATTACTAACATTAATTATATGTCTTGTTAATAACTCATATTTTTCTATGATTTTTTATCATCCCTTTCTCATTTATAAATTTTTAAACTCTAAAACATAAAATAAACTCTAAATTTACACATAAATCTAAACCTAAAATAAACTCTAAACATAAATTTTAAATTTTGAAACATAAATCTTAAATCTTAAATATAAACCTTAAATTTTAAAATTCATGCATAAACTTTATATTATATAAATATAGATCTTAAATTCTAAAACATAAAACTCTTAAATTTTAAATATAAATCCTAAACTATAAACTTAAACTCAAAATCTTAAACATAACTCTAATATATATTTAAAGTTTAGAAAAAAAAAATCTTTTTACTCTTTCATATTATTACTAATTTTAAAAATAATTCTAACGTTTTAAACTGAACAAAATAAATTTTTATATTTCAAGTTAAAATAAAAATAAATTTTATTGAAATATTTTTTATTTGTACGAATAATTTATTTTTATTTTATGCTTAAAATGTAAAGATTTATTTTGTTTGAGAGTCCTTTTTAAAATTGATTATAGTGTGAGGAAAAAAAAAAATTCTCTAAAATTTATATGTAAGTTTAGTATTTAAAATTCATGTTTTAAGATTTATAATTTTCCAAAGCAAAAGAGTGTAAAAGTTATAAGCAAAGACATGTTTGATGCTGACAACGCGACATAAATACAAACAAATTATCGTGGATCAGATTTGCGTCTTTTTCATCTGCCAGATTTCAGGTTTGAATTGAATGGCAAAAAATTACCATCATCATAATAATAATAATACCCATGAATATTCAAAAATACAAATGCTTTCAGCATGCCCCTTGCTTGCCTCGCATCTCTCGTTTTCCCTATAAACAAATCAACTTTTATATAGGAAATGCACAAAAACTAACACGTCAATTTGCAACACAAATTGCTAATGCATGGTTGTAAATATAACACCTACCGCGTGCCCATATTGGAACTTCACAAGATTGAATATAATACAAAATAGAGAAAATATTTTTTTTTCTCTTTCATATTATTATTAATTTTAAAGTAAAAGTTTAAAATTTTAAATTAAATAAAATAAACTCTTAAGTTAAAAATAAAAATAAATTTTATTAAAATATTTTTTATTTATACAAAATATTTACTTTTATTCTAAGTTTAAAATATAAAAAATTATTTTATTTTATTTAAAATAAAAGAAAATTTTAAAAGCTTAAAGTATCATTTTTATGATTTTTTTTTCAAAGACTTCTATATTTAATTGGAAAATTTTTCAAAAGAAAGTACCTTCGACTTTTATATTACGTGTACTTTTCTAGAAGTTTTAAAACTTGTCCTTTACCCTATCTATAACGGGATTAAGTAGTTTTATGATTTAAATTACTTAAACTTATGAGTTTCAATTATTAGATTATATAAACTTTAAAGTTCTATATTAGTATATGGGTTGTTAGCAACTCAACGGAGATATCACAATTGATATTGTGGGTTAAAATATCTATTATGTGAGCTCTATTTAAAAAATTGTATAAAATTACTACATTTAAATAAATAATTACAAGAGTTTTATAAAATAGAATAATAAAAAATAATGTAATATTATAGAATTTATTAAAAATAAGCATGAGCAATTATATGAGATGATTTTAATTTCTTTAAAATTTTAAAATATACATGAAATGTAATTTTTATTAAAAATTTATAAAAAATTATTTGTACCTCACTATTTTTATTTTTACTTATTAATTTATTTATCTATTATAATAAAAATTAATAACAAACAATGTGATTATATATATATATATATATATATATAATTTTTTAACTTACATCAAATTTTAAAATAATGATTACATTTTAAAAATTTAAAAGAATAGATATATATTTTAAAAATTTTAATGACAAAATGTCGATGACACCGAACTTAAGAATTTTTTAAAGTTTTTCCTATTTAATTTCTTGATTTTTAGATTTACTACCATCACACGCTTGAAAGAAAGTAGGAAATTGAAGAGTCTGAAGTTGGCCTTCCTCTTGCCGTGCCCCTCAAATCGTTATACTAAGAAAAAACGAATGCCACTTTTGGCCCCCTGTAAACTCTGGATCTCTGCATTTTGCGCCGAAAAGCCAGAGACATGGGGAGCTTGGGCTCGATTCTGCGACATCTTGATGATTTCTACCCTCTACTGAAGCTCAAGATGGCCGTGAGGCGCGCAGAGAAGCAGATCCCTCCGGAGCCACATTGGGGATTCTGCTACTCCATGCTTCACAAGGTCTCTCGCAGTTTCTCTCTCGTCATTCAGCAGCTCGGCACCGAGCTTCGTAACGCTGTAAGTTGCGTTACAACATTTCTAGTATCTTTGATGTAATCTACGAATGAATCTAGTTTGTGATTTATGCGGTTATTATGGTTTAGTTTAATTATTGGTAAAGGATACGACAAGATGAAATAATTATTTGTAGTGTATGTCACTTGATAATTTATATTGGTAAAGCAATTCTTCTATTGAAATTCAATAAATGATAAACTTGTGCCGGAATCAAAACAATCATACTAAGTCCAGGAACTGCTGATTTTACTCCCTGCAAATAATATGGCAATTAATAGTGTGATGTTGCTATTTATAGTGATTTTATGTTCTTGAGAGAATTGCTTTCGCTTTCTGTTTAATTTAATTTATTTATACATTGATACCTCTATCAATTAATTGTTTGTAAATCCAATCCCTATGTTTTCGCAGGTCTGCATATTTTATTTGGTTCTTCGAGCCCTGGATACAGTTGGTTTGTTTTCGTACTCTTCAACCTTGTATTATGCTTGTCCATTTGGGTTATACTTTGTGCCTTATAGGATAAACGTATTGGAAATTATAGTTTGATCTATGTTTTATGAGAAAAATACGAGCTTGAATTTCTATCTTTCAAATCTTGGCTTCACTAGATGCTGGAACGTGTTTGGCAGGCTGGCTGCTCTTATTTTTATTTTTCCTGTCCTCTTAATAACAATTTTTTTGAGTAATCAACCTAAAGTAAGTACACCTAACAATGTCTTTTAAGTAATCAATGTAAAGTAAGTGCACCACATGCTTTGGAAAATTTTGGAAAATGAGAACACTGCTTTTTTGGATCAAAGATCGTTTTCTCTGTGCAAGGAAGAGAGCTCAAACTATTATTCTGAAAAAAAAAATGGTACATGCATTTTTAAAACATACTATATGACAATGTTTTTCTTTCTATTTCTTCTCATTTTCCTTTTAGTCCTGCTTGTAAGGAAAATACATTCTCTATATTAGACTTCAACTTAGAATTATAGATTGCTCTGAATTCTTGTTTATTAGGATATACTTATTGCTGTGAAAATATACATGGGAACAAAAACCTTTCTATCTTGTTTTACTATGATAGAACAAAAGAAAGGGAACAGTAGACTATTCTGCTATTGCTTTTGTTGGCCAAAAAGAAAAGAAGAATGGATTTAATTAATTTAATTCTAAATCATACTTGAGATGGTCACATTTAGCCATGAATGTCACTAAGAAATGAGACTGCTAATTCCCTTCTTCCTCCTTTTTACCTCTTAAGTTTCCACCCTTCAGTGATTGAGATCGTCATTATTAAATTGTTCCAAATTTTATTTCACTTTTGACAGAGGATGATACTAGCATAGCTACAGATGTCAAAGTGCCAATATTAATAGACTTTCATCGTCACATTTATGACCATGATTGGCACTTTTCCTGTAAGTCTCTCATTTCCCCCTTTTTCTTGCTAAGTAAAATATGTTTAGGTTGTTGTTATTATTATTATTATTATTATTATCAGCTCCCTTGCAGCCTGGAATTTTCCTCAATTGCACATATTAAAGTTAACTACAGCTAGCTTCTTCTGTTAGAAATTGGATCAAGATTTTTTTTTTTTTGACTGGATATCTCAACCCCTTCAATAGCAACTGCTTTTAGTGATCTCTAAGGCAATTTTTTGGGGGTCTTCAAGAATCAAGACTATGGCAGTGATACTCCTGCCTCTAAAAAAATTGATGGTCCATATGCTGATTCTATTTCCTTTCATGTAATAAGGTGGCACCAAAGAGTACAAAGTCCTAATGGACCAACTTCATCTTGTTAGAACTGCATACTTGGAACTTGGAAAGAGGTTAGTTTTTATCCTGGTACAGTTTCCTATATTATAATGAACTGATAGAAGTATCTCCCATGTTATATTATGTTCTCCAGTTGCTTTGATTTATTTCAGACTCGTTCCAACAAGCACTCATACTTTGTATACCTTATTTTAATTTTCTGCCTTTTATTGTTTAGTACAGAGGAGGAATTCATCTATAAGGCGTGTTACCTATTTCATTTTTGATTTAGCTTATGAATCAAACATCTCTGAGATTCATTCTTTTTCTCTTATCTCTCTGGAATACCAAAAATTTCATACAGCACCGTTTTGGGCAGTACTTGTGGAAGTCAACAGAGGCATACCTCTTTATATAATTAATTATGATACTGATTATGTCTAGACAATGAAAGGATAATCAATTCAAAGTCTTAACTGTGTCCCTATGTTTTAATAGCTGTTTCTGCTTTTTCTATCATTGCCTTGTTTGTTTCCATTCTATTCAATCACTCTGAAGTGGCCAGCCTTGTCCAAAAACGTTTTCTATCTATTTACCTCTCAATTAATACCCTACTGTGCCACACAGACTGTAGATTCACTGCCTCTACTAGTTTCTCTTGCATACAGGTGTGTGCGTGTATGTGGATGTATTGCTGTGCATTTATTTGCTAGATAAATGAACAAAGGTTGGTTACTTCTGCAGCTACCAGGAAGCAATTGAGGACATTACCAAAAGGATGGGTGCAGGAATGGCCAAATTTATTTGCAAGGAGGTTTGTCATGCATGCTTTATGATGTAGAAGAATGCACAGATACATTATATTTTCATAAATATGCTAGCTTAAATACAGATATTGTGGTTAACCTCTGCAATTGATAGAATATTATTTCAAGTTTGCTATTCCAATGAACCTTTGTAGAAGGAGAAGATATAGAGTTAGTCTTAACAATCTTTTTGAGTTTAAATCCTTGTTTGAGATCATGGTTATACTCCCATAAATGGAGAGGTGGCTATCTACTTTTTCTCTTTTTCCAACTCTGATTCTCAATGTTTTTTGGTTATCCTGGCCATCTTTTTATGATTTGAAACAAATGAACTTCTGACAAACGCATATTCTGATAAGTATTTGCTTCTTGCAACAATTTCATGAAAATTTCATGTGTATTATTGTTATGGTAACACAGAACCAGGGAGCTAAAAGTGTATAAAGGAGGGTAGTGTTGGCTGGCATGCCAACTGTCAGTAACCATTCATAACCTGTAAGCATGGATGATCAGTCCCTGCGTTCTATAAATAGGAGTAGGAGGGGTAGAGGGGAGTATTGGAGTATTCTCTTGAGTTAGAAAATTAAGACATCAGTTCTCCCTTTGTTAGGGCATTTAGTCTGTGTTAGGAAGGGAGTTTCCCTTGTACTGTGTCACTGCAGAGTTTGCTTTGTTCTCCTATTAATAAAAATTACCTGATTTGCTGATCTAGTTCTCAAGTTCGTAATAATTATTATCTGTGCATCTCCAGGAACTTCTATGAAGCATTATTTGGAGCATGGAGTACTACTATATACTTTCTGTAGAAACATTATCTTGATTTACACTCCTGAGATTTTTCTTCATTTTGCAGGTCGAAACAATTGATGACTATGATGAATATTGTCACTATGTAGCGGGACTTGTTGGGCTAGGTTTATCTAAGCTTTTCCATGCTTCTAATTTGGAAGATCTGGCTCCTGAATCCCTTTCCAATTCCATGGGTTTATTTCTTCAGGTAGCGTGATAATATGCACACAAATGTGTTCACAATGATATGCAAACTTTTGGGTTGAGAACCTTCTGAAATTGCAGAAAACAAATATTATTCGAGATTATCTGGAAGACATTAATGAGATCCCCAAATCACGCATGTTTTGGCCTCGGCAGATCTGGAGTAAATATGTTGACAAACTTGAGGTTTGGCTTTTTATAAATCTATATTTGTTCTAACCCATGTCACTATTTCACTTTCTAACTTGTCGTTTTAATGATTCTCAGTTGAATTTCCTTATGACCAGTCGGTACGATGGTGAAAACAACTTTTCTGTCATACCACTATGTTATATGCACAACATAAATATTTTTCCGAGTCCGTGTGCTAGTATGAATTCATCTTTTCTTACTCCAATATCCAATTGTGATCCAGGACTTGAAAGATGAAGAAAACTCCATCAAGGCAGTTGAATGCCTAAATGACATGGTCACTAATGCGTTGATGCACGTTGAAGACTGCTTAAAATACATGTCTGCTTTACGAGATATGGCTATATTTCGATTTTGTGCAATTCCCCAGGTGCTTTTCATTTTATTAATTGCTTCTGATTTTAACTGTTACATTTCACATGCCATGTAATGATAGCATTCATCGGCAGGATTCTTGCTTAAAAACAAAAAAAAAGAAAAGGAAAAAGCTCCTCCCTGGTTGCAGTATGTTTTTCTTAGGCCTTATTACAGAGTCCAGTCAATTATAGAGTCATACTCAATTTCAAATATACATTAAAAAGAATTGTAATTTTATCAGTTTATTGAGCTTTTGATGCTGAGTGAAAGTTATTATAAATATATAAATATATATCATAGTCCAGTCAATGACATCTTCCTACTGAGTTTCAGAGAGATTATTAAAAATAATTGCAGTGTTATCTTCTTTCTTATTTATTTATTTTCTAACTTTGGATGCTGAATGGAAGTTTGAGATGACTAGACTATTATATATATATATATATATATATATATATATATATTTACATGTTTTGGGTGCTTCTACAAATTGTTGTAATGATGGACCTTGTGCAGAATATTTGGGTACAATAGTAATTTTATATTCAACATCTTTGATATACTTCTAAGTAATAATATTTCCTAATATAGTTAGTTATTTATTTGTGTTTTACAATTATACCTACACCCATAGATCAGATAAAATGAGAAAAATGGTAGAGGGTATATTGATAGCTGTTTCTAGAACTGTCTTTTTAGTTTCCTGTAACTCAGCATAGTTATTTTGACATGTGCAGATTATGGGAATTGGAACACTTGCAATGTGCTACAACAACATTGAAGTCTTCAGAGGTGTAGTAAAAATGAGGCGTGGTAAGATGATAGATAAGTAGATAATAGTTTCCTTGCATTTTTGTTGAGGGTTTTTCAATATAAAGCCTTACATAATGTCTGGAAGTACCGTGAATATTGAGTAGCTGCAATTAGCAATCCACATCACTCTATATAGAATCAGTTCTATCGAAAACTAATATCTCTACAATATATTATCATGAAATTTGGGTGTGCATGTGTTAATAATTATATTCAAACAATGGGAGACCTCAGTATCATTGAAGATATTGTTGGTTTGGTTGAAGAGTAATTTAGACATGGGATGACATGGTTCTTAACCTGAAAGGAGAGAACTGAACAATACCATCTCCAATATTCCGAGCGTGTTTGGGCTGATGTTATTTGATGGATATTCAAGTTTTTAAAGTGAACTGGAAATACTATCTCCCAAGGTTTATAATCAATAGTTTAGCCATTTGTTCTTTTTCCTTCCCCCATTGGTTTTTCTGAAAGAAAATAAAGTACACAACATGTTGCTGTTTCTCTTATCTGTTTTTACTATGGTTATTGTTGTGTTAGTTTTATGCTAAGCTGTTCTCTGTTCATTTTGATTATGATTCGTAGGCCTAACTGCCAAAGTGATTGATCGAACTAAGACAAAGGCTGATGTCTATGGTGCTTTCTTTGACTTTTCTTGTATGTTGAAGTCTAAGGTATGAAGCACTCATGGTCTTTATCAAAGTATGGGTAGTCTTTCAAACTTAATATGGATAATGCTTGTATGACAATTATTTTTACACCAGATAATATTACCAGCTTATGTTGATATGTTTCATAAAAGCATAATGCAATATCATGCCATATAATAATCTGGAGAATTTTTTTTATCAAAAAAAAAGAAAAAGAAAAAGAAAAAGAAAAAGAAAAAGAAAACTGGATATGCTATTTAGTACAAGAGTGGTTGATGCCTAGAGCCCCCTCTTTTATACATTTTCATACAATTAAATCCTTTGAAAAAAAATAGTAGTGGTAGAATAGGTATCTCAGTAATCGTTGACCCTAATATTTGAAGCACGGTTTGAGCAAATAATTTATGTAGTGAATGGGCCTTGGTTGGATTGCAAAACTTGTACATCTAGATACAGAATATTATAGACTAGTCTGATTAATAAGAACAACCTTAATAATGGTTAAAATCTAATGTTAATCTATTCTGAATAACCTGTTAATGGATGAAAATTGTCTCAGCCATGCAACTAGGAAAATAGTACCATGATCCTCTTCTAAAGTTTGGTTCATGACAGACTTGATACCCACACGAGCACCTATATGCATGCATGCACAAAATTTTCTAGGGTGTGTTTTTCACTCATTGTCTGTGACAGAAATAGTACGATTCTACTTCCATCTTGTTTAAACCTATCTATTCAATATTTTCTATTATAGGTTGACAGAGATGATCCTAATGCAACCAAAACATTGAGCAGGCTCGAAGCTATACAGAAAACTTGCAGGGAATCTGGCCTCCTAAGTAAAAGGCATGCAAATTTCTGAAAATGGATTTGGTGTAATCAAAATTGGTGCTGCAACTGATGTGGCATGACGTGAGTCATTGGATGCATCTAAAGGTTCACGTCGTGTCACATTAGTTGATTACACGAAATCCAAGTCCTACATTTCCATGTTACTTCCAATGTATCTTTTCAGTACTGACAGACTGACAAATTTTTCATTCATTTAACTAGGAATTCTTTTGTACGTGAGCCCAGATACAACTCAGCCATGGTAAGTTTTTCGTTTTGTTTTTTCAATCCCGATAATGATGCTTTCTTAGACTATCTCCAATGGTGCAATTCGTGTTAGGTTGTATATACTTATTTTAATATTTTTAGTAGGCTTCACAATGCCATCATTTCTTATTATTTTATGCAACCTTCACTAATTTTCACTCCAATGATGCAATTTTACAAAATTAATTGTAATTAAATATTATGACCTACCTAATAAATTATAAAACTCCTTTTTGGATTACTATCAAGAGCAACCCATGTACTGACATAAATTTTTATAGGTTATATTCTAATGATTGCAATACTTTTTTTAAGTTACATTCTAATCTGTAGTCTGTCTGCAGGTTTTCACACTCGTGATCATTCTTTCCATCATCTTTGCTTATCTATCAGCCAACCGCCAAAAATAACTAGTCTAAGTTCGAGATGCTGGGTTTGGCTTCATGCGTTTCCGGCTAGTATTGGATTTTCTCGTGTGCCATGGTTGCAGTTCTTGTACATTCTGCATGAAATGAAATGGACAAATGCAAACCCAAAAAGAAATCCCAAATAAAAACAAAAATGTAAGATATAGTCCCTATAGCTTTGTGTTAAACTTACAGCTAGTCAACCAGGAACTTATTTATCATTGTTATGTGCTAGTGTTATTGGTGATTATGAACTGGAAGTGCGTTCACGGGCTTTTTTTTATTTTTTGTTTTGTCAAGGAAAGATATATGAACATTTGGTATGAGAATAAATAGATGGGATGGAATGAAAGTATAATTAAAAGATTATATTGCCTTTAAATAAAAATTTGAAAAATAAATATTTTCTATTAATCAATAAATCATCAGTAACAAAAATTCATTAACTGAAATTCCAAACTATATAAAAAATAATAATACCGCGTCTCTTCCATTAACGTTTTGAGGGTGAGATGAAACTAAAGGGCAACCTGTGAATAACCTTGTCTTTTTTGAAAGCCATCATCGCGAACGTAAGAAAAAGAGTACACAGAAAATAAAATAAAAATATAATGGATCTTCCCTCTAGCAATTCCTCTCTAGGTCTCCACATCCACAGCCAGCCACCGGTTCTCCCATCCGTGGCTTGGACACTTCGGTCAGTGCAAGGCTTCAAGTTTTCGCAAACTTTACTCGCATCTCTTTTCCAAGGATGCCAAGAAAAAGTCTGTATAATCTCTTTTCAAATACTATTGTTTCATTCTTTTTTAGTATTAACCATATAAAAAGATGTCATCTTAGTTTGTTTAATTTTTTTTTTAAAAAAAATATACACAAATAAGACAAGATAACATAAGAAAAATATATTCTTAAGATAAGATTGAGACAAAACAATATTTATAATAATATTGTGATTTTTTATTCTACTACATTAATTTTTATTATAAATATAAAATTTTGTCTGGATCTTATTTTGTATTTCAACTCGTCTTATTTTGAAATCATAACAAACCCTTTGGGAGGAATAGTGGCAAAGGGAAGGGAAGGGGCCATGACCCACTTGAAATTTTAATTTTATCTTAATATTTATTATATATAGTTAGTTATACATATTTGTCCCACCAAAAAAACAATTATATAAATTTACATAGTCTTCCCTAAAACCTAAATTCTCGCTATGCCCCTAGGTAAGTGTGAGCAAAATCAAACCACAGCCAAAACAAACTGAACCTCAATTATTCAAACCAATCTATTTAGTGTTTGGTTTGGGTTTCAACTGAGTTTTGAAAATTGCACTCTGCTGTTGGTTGTTGGATTTATGGTTTGGACACTTTAATCTATTTTTTTTTTTTTTTTGGCTGTAAATAAGAAAGGAAGTAAGATGAGAGGAAAGTTACAATCTATAATTTTAAAAAAATTTGAATCTAAATAAAAAAATTTAAAAAAACTTTAAAAAGGTTGACAAACTACTAAATTAAACTTCACTTCTCAATCTAAACTAAATTAAATTAAATTACACTTTATGTGTGTATTAATTTTTATACGAATAGTATATCATTCTCGTTTATATACTTATATAAGCGACATATTATCATTATAAAGCAGAGACTAAAAGACATTACAGGATTTGAGGAAGTTTAAGTTATTTTTAAGTTAACATCACGAACGCACTATGCAAATCCCAACACTACCACATAGGCAAGTACTAAGCAGAATCCCTAACGGGCTAAAGCCTCCAAAATTCCAACTCACTGTTTTGTGACTTCGACTAATTGTTTGTTATATTTCACACGTTAAAGTATATTAACCTTGTTAAAACCATAAGTATTTGGCTTTTGATGGTTGATTCTATAATTAAAATATCTTATTAGGTTTACCAACTTTATTGAACCCCTAAACTACTAAAATTAATCAAACCAAATATATAAAAAGTGATTCCACTTGTTTTTTTTTTTTTTTGAAAATTTAAAAATTCTAACCAAACTACACATATAATAATTAAGTGGTTTGATTCGTAATTTTTTTTTTTTAAAAATATATCAAACCATACTGTACTCACTCTTAACTTTTAAAAATGACAAAACACCAAGATATCATAGCCATGGCCACACTTATACATTTTACACTCTCAGCTCGTAACAATCAAATGTAATCTATTGGAATTTTTTCAGATTGTGGGGGCTTCTACTTGTGTGAGCGACCTTGGCCATAGAGGGAAGAGGAAGAACATGAGGGAGGGGGGAGAACAACCAAGGACCATCTCATATTTCTGTTACTCCTTTCCAACAGGAGTGATGGACTCCATTTTGTACAATAACCAAACGAGTGGATTTTGACTCCACTATTTTCATTCAAGCATACAAAAAATGTTCGTAGGTGTTATGTCCACACTTTCTTTCACTTAATAATTGATCTTATATTTTATGAATTTTTTCAACATACAGAGTTTTATTTTGCTTTTTAAAGTAGATAAATTATAGAAGGAAAAATCAATGAAAATTAAAATGATTAGATCATGATGAGTTTCACCAAGAATAGCCTAGCTTTTATGTATTGTTTAGTTTAACGGTAAGGAAGAGGAAGGGAGGAGAGGGAAAGGATTTTAATAGAAGGGAAGAGAACCTTACTTGATTTGTAAAAGGAAAGGATAACAAAGAATGAGAGACAAATAATAAATTTATTATTATAATTTTATACATAAAAAACATGAATGAAATAATTATTTTATATATTCCCTCCAAATCTCTTCTTTTGAAGAGGAAGAATAATAGGGAAGTGGAGGAATTTTTAATCGAGACTTTCCCTTCCTTTCTCTCTTATTTTTGAACCAAATGATAATTTTACAAAATATCTCTTCACTTAAATACTATGTTAATATATCTCAAAACAAAAGCCTTAATTTTATAGCGATACTTTCTATCATGAATATTGTCAAGCTATTGTTTAAATTTAAACATGTAAAATAATCATCAGTTTGGGTTTAATTGGAAATTTGGGCACACCCCATGCCCTTATAATAATTTCATTCCCCCCCCTTTTTTTTTTTTTTTTACAAAACTGGAAAGGTTAGGGAAAAAAAAAGAAAAAGGATTTAGTGTCTTAAAAACATAACTCCAGACACATCAGCTAGCAGTAGGTGGTTGTTATAAACCTTTAGGGTGCCTATTGGTTTATAAGGCTCACATCGAAGCTAGTTTGTAGGGGTAAGGTGCTTATTGGTTTATAAGGCCCACATCGAGCGCATCCACACTAGATGTGGGACTCGGAGAACCTCCCCAATGGATTATTACAATACTCCCCTGTTCACAATCGGACACCCACGAACGGCTCCACTCTGGACTCTTCTCAGTTCGTAGGTAGCCCTCTTCCCCTTTGGATAGCTTCACTCTAGACCTTATCAAGCACTACTAGGTAGCCCTTTTCCTTCTAGACACCGGCGGCGGGCTTGGAACCAGGCTCTAATACCACTATTATAAACCTTTAGGTAGAACTCATCCCTAAAAGCTAGCTTGTAGGGGGAGGGTGCCTATTGGTTTATAAGGCCCACATCGAGCGCATCCACACTCGATGTGGGACTCGGAGAACCTCCCCAATAGATCATTACAGTGGTCCATGCTATCCAAAACTTGTTTGTGAATCGTAGCAAAAGTATTATATCACACTTGTAGTATAGAGAGAATATAGGTTGTCGTCCTTACGCAATTGGAATTAAGCACCACAAGAAAGAAGCAAATTAGTGTTGGCTGAAAGCTCACGGTAAGCCTTAAAAACCGACGCTAATGGGGGAACTAGCATCGACAGCTAAAACACTCGACGCTAATTGTTGTGTCGGCTTTTAAGAAGCCTACACTAATTAGCATTGACCAAACCGATGGAAATTGGACTCTAATGTTGACGATTATAGTTTTTGTGGCTAACACTATTTAATGTCGACCATGCCTGATAGTAAATAGTCACTAGGTTTGCATGGGCTACGCCAATGCCAATTTTGGGTAGAGGCAAAAATTAAAATTTTTAATTTAATAATTTTAAATTAGGATTAAAATATTATTTAATTTGTATAATATGAATGAGAAATTTTAGATGATATTAAATTTAATTTTCGAATTAAATGAAATTAAATTTAAATGGACAATAACATTATAAAAAATGTGTAATAAACATACTCATACATAAATAAAAAAAAAAAAAAGAAGCTATGATATAAAAACCCTAAATTACTATTAGTGACAGGGCCGGCGATAGTAGTCTGGACAGGGATGCTCATAAGGAGATTGGTCACTGAGGCGTTGGTCATAGTTCGGATGAGGATGGCGAGATTGACTCACAAAAGTATATCCACCACCCAAACCACGCTCCATAGCTGACACATGTGCCATCATTGCATCCATGCTAGCCTGCAAGGATCACGCTAACGCTCATGCCTCTACTGCATCCTGATGGGTTGTGGTTGCCTGCTCCTTTGCTCTAGTTGCAGCCTCCTGAGCTACAGTTGCCTCCTATCGAAGCTTCTCAGCCTCATCAAAGTCATAGGCCAGCTAGCCGCTAGATGAGGCTCAAGAATCCTAGGTGAGTGACGTGGAACCTTGATGGAGGTGAGAGGACAAGTCCTTGGTGCCATAACGACGACCCCGAGTCTTGCCCCCCATTGACCTCCCTCCACAGCTCAAGCTTTTTTGACCCATCAACTTGTGGGCTCCCCCAACCCTCAATAGATATCTCGACTTAGAATTGGACCTCCCACAATCGGTCGTCACAGCGTGCATGTTAAAGCATAATAAGTTAACAAAATAAATTATTAATTCAATTTTCTTAACATAACGTAAGTAATAAATAGGAAGAGAAGTTGACTTACATAGGTACTCCAAGAGCGGCCATCTACCCAGCCCTTAGGCTTGCTCGTGTGGGTGGCAAGAAATAGCTCATCTGGATCTCATGAGAGCCTACCAAAAATTCAGTTATTAATTCAACTATTTTTGAATGAATTTCAAATTTAAACATATGAGAAAAATCAGTACCACCTCATTATGGGAGATGCGACCTATACTATGCACTACTCCCCTTTGGTTAATGCCCAATTGGTCTTGTTTTGGGCAGAGACTTTATGAAAGTCCTTTCTCGCCCCAAAGGTAAGCAGACTATCCCAAACCTCCTCACCAATCTAGTGTGGTTGCTCACCCTTCTTTCTTGCCTTGGTGAGCATATTAGAAAGGTGCTTGGACCCTCTCTCCTTAAACACCTTCTTAATATTCTCCTCATCACCAAGGTATCATGTAACATGATCTTACAAAAAGAAATTAAGTCAATGTAACTGTTTTAGTAATAACCACAAATAAAATAAATAACAAGAATTCAAATTACATTAGTTAGCCCACTTGAAGGACCCTAAACCAGTTGTTCTTAACTAGATTAGGAACCTCGCTCCACTTAGAGCAGGGAAACCAAAATTGTGACTTGATGGTCTCCCCAAGTGCATTCGTGGCTGGCCTATTGGGAGTCCACCTACACATTCACAAAAATTAAAAATAAAAATAAAAAAACAATTATATAAGTAAATATTAAGTGTAAAGGAAACAATAATTAAGGAAAAAGAAAAAGAAAAAACAAACGAAAATAAACTTAAGATTGGCCAAACAAACGTATGATGACCTTCCTGTCAGCATCCCATGCATATGCATCAGCCTACTAAGGGGTGGATGATGCTCGTCTTCATTGGAATCTCCCTGCTCCTACTCCTGCTACTGCTCCTCTTCCGATTTGGCTTCTCATCATGATCCTCATCCTTTAGAAGATCATGAGATCTATACCCAGGAGTAAGGATCATCGTGAATCTCATAGATGATCTAGGGAGGTCTAAGATAGACCTAGGTGGAATAGTTGCCTCATATGATAGACCACGGTCCACAATTAGTGCAAAATGGACCGATCTAACATGCTATTGTTGCTGGCAACGTCTCCAGTCAACCTTAACTACTAGCTGACCGGAGGAGATAGTCCTCTATCTGCCTCCCTTAGTGATAGGCATCTTGCCCATATCCTGTCGAGAAGACATTTTTTGCATACTATGTTTAATTTTGAATAGAACTCTAAATTTCAACACCTAGTTGAATAAGTCAAAAAACCTAAAAAAAAATAAAAAATTAATCAGTACAACAGGCATTATAAATTGATTATGATTGGGCAATTTTTTAATTAAATTTCAAACACTCAACTCTAAATTCTAAATTTCAACCATTAAACCCTACACCCTTGATCTTTACCCTAAACCCCAAACCTTATACCATAAACCATACATTTAAAACTCATTTAAATTTCAACCACTAAACCTTAAACCCTGGGTCCTGACCCATAAACTCAAACCCTAACCCTTAAACTCCTTTACCCATTAAACCCTAAAATAATTTATTTAAGTTATGCCACAACACAAAATAGACATATTAAAATTTCAATCATAATTGAAATTGTGGATCTCAATTTATTTGAGTTATTAAACTAATTTTAATCACTAAACCCTAACTTTAAACCCTAAACCCTCAATTTACTATGCAGAATTGTCTAACTTAAAGTTTTTAATTTTAAAAGTTACTCTAATAGGAGTTTTGATTTTAATTTTTAGTAACATTTATATTTACATTAGATATGTAGAGTACTACAGGATCTTTAAAAAAAATTCGATAGCATAACCTCTATATTGTGGACATTTCTTAAAAATTTATTTTTAAAATAGCAAAATATTTCAAAACTAAACGAGATTCCCACATAATATCAAGTTCGCCTATTGAGCCATAATCTCCACTAATGTGAGATATAATTCAAAATTACTAGCATATCAATAAATATAATATGACATTTTGTACATGTCAATCAATCAAACAAGAAGAACAAAAATAAAATACAATAAAATTACATATCAATCATTCAATAAAATTACAATTTAAATTAAGCATAATGATATAAAAATTTAAATTAAACATACTAAATTTAAAACCAATATAATAGAGCAAACATATAATCAATCAATCAGTACAACACAAGCAAAATAAACATAACTATGGAATTTAAACATACCAAGACAATAGCGAGTGCTATCTCGCTAAAAGTACCTGAAAAACACATAAAACAAATTAGCTAACTGAAAGTAAGATTAACCCTGTTAGATAAAAAAAAATTCAAAATATAATGAAAATAACCAAAAAAAAAAAAAAACTCATTGATTAAATTGAACCTAATGCAATGGGGACTTGATTAGCAATACAATGAGAGGCTCAAATGTACAAGAAAATTAATTTTGGGGTGAGATCTAGAGGGAGAACAAAGAGGAAGCAAGAAGGAAATGGAAAAAAGTGAAGAGAAACTGGTGCGATGCTTGTTATAACACGCATTCATGGCCGACGCTAATCACCATTTTTTTTTTTAAAAAAAAAAAAGTTAGCATCGGCTATGGCGGATGCTACTATGAGAAATTTAACCAATGAGAGAGTGATATCCTACAACTTTAGTGTCGGCAAGTCGAATCTTTTTTTTTTTTTAATAATTAGCGCCGACTAACGCACCATCGGTCAACTTACTTTAACCAAGAATGTATGCTTTTTACGTCGGCTTGATTGACGCTAATACACTGTAGACTTAGCGTAGGCTTAGCTGAGGCTAATGTACCCCTGAAATTTTTTAACTCTACTACAAATTACTATGGGCTTAGCCAACGCAATTAGCATTAGCCTCAAGGGTAACACTAAATTTCTTAGCTAATCTAAGTATTTCTTGTAGTGAAGTACCAAATTTGTTTCACAATTACTATTTAGGCGGTTCAATTATAAAGAGTAACAATGAAAATAAAAGAAAATCAATGATTAAAATGAAGTAGAAATCAAAGAGAGAGAGCCTAGGTTCGGGATTTTACCTAGAGCCTTAGTTATGAATACGAGTGATCTACTATACTAATCCTATTCAATTCTATGATTATCCAATTCCTAATTTAGTTAAAAACTAATCTCTTGGTGAATTAACCCTCTTTCCCTAAATAATTACCTAATCTCTTGACAAATTTCAATTTGATAAAGACATTAAACTTTAGGGAATTGTTAAGGACAAAATGACTTATGTTTACCTATCTCTAGCTTTCACTTAAGTCATAGCAATTATTCCTAGAAGCAATTCTATAAAACCATATCTTTATGTGAATTATAAACATTAAATCAATCTTATAGGTGATCAGGCTACAAGAGGTATTAAGAACATAATTAATTGTTCATGGAAATTGAAATAAAACTATACATATGTAAATCATTCAATCCAGAAACATAAGAACTCTAAGCTACATCCTTCCCTTAGTGGGATGTTTTTAGCTAGACATAATCAAAGCAGTAAACACAATAGTTGAAAGGAAAGTCATTGTTTTGAAGAAAGACAAAGCAGAAAAGAGCTTTTCTGTGGTGGAATTTCAAGATTCGTCAAATTCTTTGCGTTTCTCTTCAATTCCACTTGTAGATAGGCCTTTCCTATCTTTTCACGCACTTTAGAATACCTAAAATTAGATTTTTAAGCCTTTTATACTAGTGAATGAGCTAAAAATTTCATACTTGGTTGGGTTTGGCATGGCATTGGTGTTAGGTGATGGGTTTCCAATGCTAGGCGCTGGCTAAAGGCTAAAATTGTATTGCTTTCTAGCAGTCTAGTGCTAGGCGCCAACTATCTAGATTCAAATCTTCTTTGCTGCATCTTTAGCGCTAGGTGCCAGCTTGCCAAATTTAAATCTCCATTATTTTATGCTTTCCCATTTGGTTGTTTAAGCCTCCGGTGCTAAGTATTAGGCTTCCATACGTCGTGCACCTACAAAAAGTCATGAAAACAATTCCAATCGATGCTAAATATTTTCTTCAAACAATGAAACACTCGCACATTAACTAACCATACAAAATAGCTAGAAATCCTAAAGAAATTACTAAAATTACCATGAGAACTCACAAATTCCCAATGTAAATGAGCTAAATTAATTCTACTTTCATAGAGTTAACACATCAAACTTGAGTTTTGCTTATCCTCAAAGTAGAGACACTATCTAAGAAAGCAAGTAAAACAACTCTACGAAGATAACATGTTGTGATTTACAATTCCTCATGAAGCAAATACAACTAAAGACAATGAATTAAGTGAGAAAAATGACATGCTTAATAAATCCAATTAAATCACATCAATTAAAAAAAAGAGTGCACAAAGGTAGTTCTCTTCTTGTCTTGACAGATGTCTCATGAAAATCCCTAAGACTTAATAAGGTCAGAGGGGTCAAGACAAAGAAATTAAGCTCAATTAACAGGTAATACCTCTACAAATCAACATTCTCCAAAGATCCATTTAAGGTGAATAAGTGGTGGCTCTACTCACGTGTTTGCACTCAACTCAACGAAATCATCATGTCACTCAATTCACTCAAACACTAACTTAATCTTGTAAGTTATGACACGTAGGATTCCAAAGCTCAATAAATCATGCAAGTCAAATCAAAAGGGCTTTTTAAGTTTGTAATATCAAGGTATGGTACATGAAAGGGGTTCCACCCAATTGAACACTAGGCATTCCACTTTCCATACAAATTCACCCTTTACTATTACCTGCTAAGCTTCACTTAATAGTTTACTTTCCATCAGTTGCAGCTCATTTGAACACTTTTTGTTCTTCTCACTTTCTATGACTCTATTTTCAACTTCTTCTCTCTCTCTCTCTCTCTCTCTCTCTCTTTGAATCACAAGTTGCTCTTCAACTAAAATTCACCTTGATCTTTGATAATTTCTTTCTAGCTTTTTTGTTTTTTTCCTTTCCCACTTATAACTCACCCGGATGCCTGTTTGTGTTCATGTAAGTTACAGGAAGAAAATAAATACAATTTATGCACTTACTAAGCTAAAAAATGAGAAACTAAAGATATCTCTCAGAAAAAAAAAATCAACAAGGCTCAAAACCATGAACAATGGCCTAAATTACTATCAACTGCACACAATCACTGAGCAATGGATTCACTAAATTTATGCCAGACAAGAAAAAGCTATGTCATCCTCACCTCTAGTATTCATGATGTTCGGTAAAGACCAAGGCAAGGCAAAGTCTCCTCGTATTGTTGATAACTTTATCACCGATAATAGCGGGTGCCACTTGACTCTCTTTATTCTATATAACATGCTACATGAATCTATTATCCATGTGTGAATCTGATTTCAAATTGCAAATACCACCGTAGCACGCCATAATTTTCTCTTCATCTTTTCAAAGTAATTTCTGGGATTGGTATTTCAATGAAACTTCCTCAACGTGCTTTTTATTTATTTATTTTTTTTAAAAAAAATGAATTTTGTACTCAAAACTACTATAATATTTCATTTGAGTCAAATTTGAGTTAGATAGAACACAGTTGACAAAGCTTCCTTTCTGAGTTACTCTTTCCATGTTATTGTACAATTATAGTGGTTGAAAGGAAGTTCACAGCTCAAATTCATTAAATAGCAAACAAGTTTGATACATAAAAAACTTATTTAGGCACATATTTTATACTCAAATTAATAATTCAATTTAATTTGATTATTTAAAACATATATATAGTATAAACGATTTTATTCCTGAAAAACTTGTTAAAATATCTTTTACCATCGATAAAATTTCCTAGTTAAGTATTTTACTCTTAGTCGTACGTAACATATAATGTATAATGTAAAATTCTATCGGTATAATTTAGTCAAACAAAGTGAACTTTGAAGATGAGAGAATGGAAACTTCGCAGCAACATACATTCAGAAAAATAAGTCACAACCCCAAAAATAAGTCACAACCCCACGCATGGGTCAAGGCACTTTTCTTTAAGGACTTGACTGACTATTTTTTCAAACGTCTTTTTTGGGCCCTCCTGCTGGGGACTTAGCATAAACCCCTTTTACAGTATGGGATTTTCAAGATGCACAGTATGTAAGTTCAACGTCTTAACCATGTTTGTGAATGAAAATACTTTCGCAGTATGGGATTTTCAAGAAATCTACCTTGCCCACTGCAAGTACAATACCTGAAAAAAATTACATATAAAACAACTAAAGGTTGTTCTCTTAATCACAAGTGCAAAGGATAATTCTCCATTCCCCCTAATACAAACTAGATATTACAACTCCATATTTTTCACTAATTATTTTAAGCAAAACAAATACTAAACTTCCATCGTGATATAACTTTTGCGAGACATGAACACCAAAAAAAAAAAAAAAAAAAAATTACAAGAACCACAGAAAACACCATACTTGATTCATATTATTGTTTTAACAGAAAAGCCCTCTTGATCATTTGCAATCGCCAGGTGGCATTCCCAATGTTCATTCTTTCCTCTGGAGACTCTTTAGAGCAAGTAAGTCCGACCTCCAAGACTGAAAGAATGCACTTCTGGATGTTAGTTTGATAGCTACTAGTCTCTCCATTTCGCTCTTCTGTTTCTTCTTGAGCCAAGAATGGGGTCTACAACCTGCAAAAGTTTTTCAGCTAATGCGACTTTCACATAACTATGAAGATTAAACTCATCCACGAACATCTCCTCAGTGGGTCTCTTTCCTGTGAACATCTCTAACAGAAGGATCCCAAAGCTATAGACATCACCCTCCTTTGAAGCTTCTCCTCCAATGCCATATTCTACATGTTAATCCGTTATATTCCACAAAAGTTAAATGTCACAACAAATGAAGAATTTGACAAAATCTCAGTTTAGTTTAGACATAAAATAGTTAGTAGAAAGATATACCTGGAGCTGCATAGCCCACGGAACCCTTCAATCCAATTGTGCTAGATTTACCTTCAGAAACTTGATTAGAAGTCGAGAGAAGTCTTGCTAAACCGAAATCACTCACATGAGCCACAAGATTAGAATCAAGCAGAATATTACTAGGCTTTAAGTCACAATAAACAATTGGCTGTTCACATTCATGGTGAAGATATTGCAAAGCAGAAGCCACATCTATTGAAATCTCTGAAGAAAGTCTAATGATTGATTTTCACCTTGCTTCGGATGTATCCATTTCTCCAAGCTTCCATTTTCCATGAATTCGAAAACTAGAGCTTTGAAATCTTTGCCATTATAATCAACACTAGAGCAACAAGTTAAAATCTTCACGAGATTTCGATGCCTAATTCTTTTCAAGGCATTGCATTCAGCCAAGAAACTCTTGGTAGCTCCTTTCTGTTGTTGGTTGAGAACCTTCACAGCTACTAGTCTTTCCTCTAAGTCGAAAGTTCCTTTGAATACAGAACCAAAACTACCCACTCCTATCAAGTTATTGGGTGAAAGACCACTGGTTGCTTCCAGAATCCTTCTGTAAGAAACCTGGAGAAGTCCCTCGATTGTTGAGAAGGTAGATGTTTTCCTTTTACTTTTTCTTATCCAAAAACTAGCAAATGAAGCAGCCAAGATGAAGAAGAAAAGAACCAAGCAAATGACTATGATTCTTAACTTAGGAACATGCTTCTGTACCCGTTTTGAACCACTGGTAGGGCATAATGGCAGATGCAACTCTGGGACACCTCCGCAAAGGAAACCATTTCCTGTCAATGATATGGCACTAGCATTTTTGAAAACGCCTCCTGTTGGTACTTCTCCTTGAAGTTTATTGAATGAAAAGTTCATGTAAGAGGAATCTGAAAGAATCTGTAGATCTTTTGGAATTTCCCCTGACAAATTATTCAGTGAGAGATCTAGAATTCGAATACCTCTAAGGGATGCCAGAGATGCTGGTAAACTACTTTGGAAGGAATTTCCTTGAAGGAGAAGATATTCTAGGCTCAAGCAATCTCCAATGGCTGTTGGGATGTCCCCGGACAAAACATTTTCAGAGAGGTCCAAATAGTTGACATTTCTCAAATCACCTATTTCCTGAGGTAGTATGCCAACCAATGAGTTGTGTGACAACTTGAGCCAAATCAAAAAAGAAATTCGAAAAATTTGCTGAGGAATTGATCCATTTAAATTATTTTTTGAAATGAACAACGTTTGTAAATTTTGGCAATTCCCAATAACTGCCGGTATACTCCCTTCTAATCTATTATCGTTTAGCTGAAGTGTAATAAGCCCAGTGAGATTACCTATGGAAGATGGAATATGCCCAGACAACTTGTTTTGGTCTAGCCTCAGGACATTTATCTTTAGAAACTTCCCAAAAGAAGTGGGAATAATGCCTGTGAGAGAGTTTTTCGACAGCCCCAATTCGGATAAATTTCTTAAATTTGTGATTTCTGGTGGAATGGAACCATGTATATTATTTTCATCAAAAAAGATCCTAATCAGTTGACTCGAGAGATTTCCAACAGCTTTGGGTAGATAGCCTCCAATATTGTTCACAGCGAGACCTAGGTGTTAAGGCCAATCTCGAACAAGGACAACTTTTTCAAATGCCCAATTTCTTGTGGAATAACTCCCTCCAATGCGTTTATCGCTGCAGAAAAAATTAAAAGTGATGAAATATTCCCTAAGGTTGGTGGCAGGCCACCTGTGAGAATATTCTTTCCTAAGTAAATCTCTTCAAGTTTCATTAAGGAGCCAAACTCCATAGGTATAGACCCTGTTAAATGATTTGTTGACAAGTCTATGATTCTGAGTTGAGAGTAATTGGCCAAGCTTATTGGAACTTCTCCACTGAGTGTGTTATTCCAAAGCAAAAATTGTTGTAGACGAAACAAACGTCCAACTCCCAGTGGAATACGGCCAGAAAAACTGTTATTGCAGAGCATGATAGATCTGACAAAAGAGAGGTTGCCAGTATATGGTGATAGCAATCCACCAAGCCCATAGCCATTTAGTTCCAAGGCTGTAACCCTCTGGTTCTTCCGGTCGCATCTTACTCCAACCCAGTTGCAGAAGTGAGTTGAGCCATTCCAGGAGCCTAGTATTCCATTTGGGTCTTTGGTTATGGATTCTTTAAACTTGAGCAATGCCATTTTGTCAATCTCATTTATTTGTGCTGGTGTGACATGAACTGGCAGCAGGAATATCAAACTCAAAGAGAACAGAAGTAAAATTTGACAGATTTTGAGAGAGTCGGGCTTGACAGGCTTCATAATTTTTGAAGGTAGAAGATAATGAAGTATTTTGGGCACCATGTGTACTGAAGCAGCAACTCTTCAGACAAAATACTTATAGGAAGAAACAAGAAGTGTTGTAGTATCTGTACCACTTGCTTGGGTTGGAAATATTTGTAAGAAGTATCTTAGAATTACCTATTTCAAAAGTCATCGCACGTTAAACACTTGGCTGATCTTCACTCAAACCTCTTTCTAACTCCTATCCTCCCTCATCCATTATGGCTTGTGCAAATACTTTTCTCCAAGTAATAGTAAGAGAGATACAAAAAGAAAAAAATAATTAAAAAAAATGAATTTAGAAAATTAAGTGTACAATTGTAGTTATACACATATTTTTATATAAATTACTGTCACTAATATAAATGGAATAATTCAAAGTCGCTGGATTTATCTTTCTCACTTGATGAAATGTCAAGCTGTATTTTTCAAGCTTGTTGTATCAACTTAATTAACAGGAAAAGTCATTGTTTTGGAGTGGCCCCAGAATTTGCGCCGATCATCACTCTTTGCTTTCATTGTTTAATAAAGCATGTTTGACTTTTTTTTTTTTTTTTGTGGAATTTAATTATATACTTGACCTTTAATAGAAAAATAACATATGCTATTACAAGACCTTTTGAGAAATATGAAGTAAAGGCATCTTTTTCCTTTAACGTTGTTAAATCATTATTATTGGGAACTTTTAGAAGATAAAAGAGGGAGATGGAATGATATAAATTCATTAAACTCTCGTAGCTCTAACTGGATTAAGCCTGTAACCCTCCAGTGTTTCTGGAAACATGTTAACACAACTCAATCATAGAGTAAATAGACTTGTCCCACGAGCTCAAAATAAAGATAACAAGCCAGAGAAGATTGAAGGAAAATGAGAAAAAACAAGTCTTGATAGAAGGGGAAATTCTCAGCGATTGAATTGATTATAGCAGTCTCGAGTACAGCGCACATGGAGTTTTAGTTATACATGCTGCAAATGAGATGTTTGATAAAAGGTTAAAGAGATTTGATATGGTTGAAAAGTTTCATATCCATACTTTGTGCAAATGTGTAAAACTGTAATGGCATTTTTCATTGTCCTTTACCAATGAACATTGATTTTTATGGATTCAAATAGTCAATTAAGTAATCGACTCATTTGAAGTTACTGTCATTTTACTGTCTTAAAAATTCCCGGCATAATTCACTAAAGTATTTGATCAAGCTATTCGAATCAGAAGTTTTTACTTTATTTTTCTGAAACAGAAGACAAGTTGAAATGTAGTTTTGATTTGTCAAACTAATCATGGGAAAGCTGGTGTTGTAGGCAGATATGTTTTTGCTGTTGTATTCTCTTACTGTCCATTTGCATTCAAAGGGGATTTTATCTTTTTGGGAAAAATATATTATAACCTTCATCTTAGTACTAAATGTAAAGAAGAAAAGGAAGTGTTGACTGAGATTGCTTTTCTCTTAAATATAAATGAAACAAGAAAATGATATAAATCATTAAATTGATAATATAAAAATTGCTATTGGGGATTGGGTGGGATGACTCATTTTGTGGTAAACTCACTTTGCCATACAAATCAGATTGAATTATGGGAATCTTAGTCTGCCGCTCTCTAATCTGAACTGCAGACTTTTGATGTCAATGAAAAATTATTTGAAGGGTAGGTCCATGAGCTAGCAGATGCATGTGATAGTCTTGAGTGTGGAAGTAACTTGAAGGGTATGAAGTGAACAACTTTCCAGGAATTAACAAGTTTGAAGGTGAAACTGGAAAATTTTGGGGTCAGTTGGCTGCATAGTCAACACTTTGAGGGTTTTTATTGCAATTTTAGGGATGCAGACTCTTGAACGGACAAAGCATCATAACTATAACGAACTCAAGGTACAGATATATTTTTTACTATTTGATTATGCTATTATTGTTGTTTGTGAGGGTAAGATTAAAACATATGGTGAAAATTTATTCATTCATTAATGATTTATGTGATAATTCTGATTGGACAAGCTACTAGAAAGAGGAGAAAATGATAGAAAGAGATTCTTCATCATTATTGCTGTTAAGTTTAACAAGTGTGAATCTCCTCGGAAGGGAATTCTTCATGCATTTTATTTTCAGTCCCTTAGATAACCTGTCTGTTCGTGTTGCTTATAGCAGCTCAAGTTAGATGTATTTAGCAGGTATTTGTAAGAACAACAGTTGGACTATTGTCTGTTTATTTGAAGCACTTCCCTCTCGCTGCTTATCAGCTGCACAATAGAATTGCAAGTATGTTATTGTATGCATGATCTCTAGAAACTTACAATATTTTGAGTAAAATCTTCTGGTGTAGGGATAGAAATTTGCAGTTCCAATATTGAGCTCTTGAATTATGGATTTGTGAAAAAAATGAAATTATTGTATGTCACAAAAGGAAATTGCCTTTTTTTGCATATAGTACTTGAGTAGGTTCTGCAACTTTCAAATAGGCACAATCAAGAACCAAAAGTGAAAGCAATTCAGAAAAAATGAGGAGATTCTGCAATTAGTGCAACTCTAATCTAGGACATAATGGCTAATTATGTGGTAGACTCATTACTTAGATGGTTGTACAATTTCCAATTTATAACCAAGATAGTACACTTCTTAAATGTTAGGCTAGGGTTAAAATACTCATCTCCAATCATGTCTCATATCTTGTTTCATGGTAGAGTAATTGGTCAATTACAACCTTATGAAACAAGGTATGAGACAAGATTAAGGATATAATATTGTTTCGTTTGACTAATACTTTCTCAAAACAAGAGTAATAATAATTATATTAATCAATATTTTTTTTTTTAAAACAAAGGTGATTTTAAAGTTTGAACTCAATATTTCACCCATAATACCTTGAGATTCAATATGCTTTTATTGAGCCAATATGTAGTTAGTAGATGGTTGCTTATTATTCCTAGGGTTTATATAGGAGTTTTGTAGCCATTTTGTGCAATTTTGAGAAAGTTTTGTATCTAAAGAGAGAGAGCTCGAGAGTTTTTCTTGTTGCCGTTCTCACATCTGTAATTTGTGCAATTTGAGATTTTTAAAGTGATTTGGTGTGGTTCAATTCAATTTAAAGGTGGTTTGAAACCGTCGGTTTAGGTTGCTTTGTTAAAATTTAGAAATTTCTCTTTTTTGGATGGTTTGGAGGCAATTTGGAACAGTTTGAGTCAGTTTGAAAGGATTTTGGATAATTTAAAAATAAAATTTTGCAATACATATACAATGCCAATTCAGTTTAGTTTGAGACAATTTGAAACTTTTTCAAACCAACCAACCAAATTGCACCAATGGTTTGCAAATATTTTAAATGGTTTAAATTGTCTTTAGTTAGTGTTGGTCGGTTTCAATGTGGTATGGTTTGGTATGATTTGAGTCAGTTTGGAAATACCCCTAGTTTGTGTAATCATGTACACATGGGTGTAATATGAATTTGATATGCATTTTAATCAACCGTGTATCACAATACATTATTGGAAAAAAAAATGCCTAGAGAAAAAACATGATAAAATAACATTAATACCAATATTAGCATTAAATCCACTGAGAGCAAGACAACCAATGCATGCAAATCCAAATCCAGCAGTCCACGTTTTCGTTGAATCACCGAATGACAATGCTGTTGATTTAACTCCCACATTTATGTCATCTTCCTTATCCTCCTGAATGTCAAAGTCAGAAATAGATCTTGCTCAAGTTCATCATGTTCATAGAAACACAATCAATTGCATAATGAAGTCCCACTTTCAACGTCAATAACCATTTGAAACTACGCAATTAATAGGAGGAAGCATATCTTTTTTCTATAATTTCCCCTCCCATTCCTAATAATATTTTAACATTGTGAGGTATTAGCCATTTCTGGTTGAGTGACCAAACTCTGGTTGGTAGATATATTTGTATTTCTGTCAATCGTTTGTTAATCTAGTGGTACCTTCTTTAGTTTTAAGTATTAAAAAATTAAATTTGATGATATAAGTTTTATATATTTACACTACAAACACTCCCCTCCCCTTCCCTCAGCTTTTTATGTGTTTGTCCCACATAATTAGCCATTATGTCCCAGATTGGTGTTATTTGGTGATTCAACAATTAGTGCAACTCTTAAAAAAGGTACTTTGATAAATTGTTTATATATATGCAATTTTGGTAAAGAATCTATATTTTTGCAATTTTATAACATCTATCAAGAGCAGTACAATCGGAGCAACCTTCAAATGTTGGAATTCAGAAGATAAGGCAAAGAGAAAAGAAAAGAGAGATGAAGATGATGTACAGACAGTGCATTACCTCGATCAAGAGCAGTGAATACATGACAGAAGATAACCCCCCCCTCCTTATTAGCAATACATGACAACCTTGAAAAGATATTCATCCAACAGCTTAAATGCTTCTCTCCAATGCACATTCTATAAATGCAGAAAACCCAATAAATGAGGATACAGTGATGCACAAAACTAAGTAGTTAGAGGGTAGCAATGCCACAAATTCTTATGTAAAACACCTTATTTTTAGAGTATAAACCAATCAACCCATCTCTAAAATTCATGCAGCAGTGAAACTACTTGTAGTAAGTTCGATATAACACATTTCCCATTTATGCATCAGAGGGCTACGCAACAAAGGATTGGCAGACCCCTGTGCGCCATTCCTATATGCTCCAGACCAAATCCATTATTGTTTTCTTCAGTCCTAAATCAATAAAAAGATCCAAGCCAAAAGCTTTGTAAAAGTGAATAAAAACAAAGCTTTCATTCTACCCACTGCATATAATTTATAGACTTCAAAATCACAAAATTTCAATAGAATGCTGAGCTATCAATCTTTTGTTTCAATTTACCTATTTTATCCACTAAAATAACAGAAAGAAGCAAAACTACAACAAAAGCACACCATTGAATTTAAACTGCAGCAAAAGCAGGGGAAAATCAATATTACCAGATTCACTAACTCTGAAAAATACATGCATGAAACATATAATTTATATTAATAAGCCAATCAACTAATAATGTATTATGAATATAATCTAGCATAAGTTGTATCCTCGTATTTCTATCATTGGGTAATCTAGCAAATACTAACAAGTTTCAACTTTCCATGATATACTCAGCTAGAGCGGAGAGAAACGCAGAAAGAAAGAAGAATGGAAAGTAGAGTTTTCTCGGACAAATTTCATATCTTCAACCAAAGAGATAACCTACATCACTTCCTCAATTCACTGCTATGGTAAGCATATAAACTCTCCTTGTTTTGATATTCACTACTTTCTAGGCTTAATGGCTTGAAATTTCATATAGTCGGAGATATCTGAAAGAAAAAGACAGTTAGAAAGAGAAACAGAGATTCGAGATGGTAAAAGAGTGAGACGGAGAGATCTTGTTCAATGACAAATTCTTGTTCTTCAGTTAAAAAAATAAAAAATGACAAAAAGAATAGAAAACCCTTATATTTTGTTCTTCTTGTTCATTCAATTCTTATTTGAAGCTAATTGATTTTTCAGGCTTGTTTGGACAATGGTGATGGGAAAAAAAAAAAAAAATGCCCTTTACACTAGAAATTCCATTTCCTGATTTTTTTAGTCAGAATCGCACAAAAGGAATTAAAATTTAAACTCTAGATTTTAGTACTATAATCATAGAGAAAAAGGATAATCAATGATATGCTATGCTGCAAGTTGTTCGTGCTAACGATCTTCATTTTACATGGAATGAATTTAGAGTATTTGTTATTGTATTGTTTAGACGTCAAGCACCTGTAAACCTTTCTAATGATTGCAGAAGGTATTTTTTGGTAATCTAGATATTATCAGGGAGTAAGTGCTGAGACTTGACGAAATGGATTGATTATCTGATTTACCAAAGCACCTCTGTTAGGCAGTTACCAACTGAAGAAGATCAGTTAGCATATCAGAAGAAGAGTAGTTAGTAACTAAGTGGCAGTTAGCATGTATCAGTTAGGAAGTTAGCCAGCTAAGCAGTATATTGTAATCTTGTTCTCTCAGGTCTATTTATAGACAGAGGACGTGTAACTTCTATACATGATTAATACAATTTCTTCTCAGCTCATTCTTCTTCATCTTCTTCTTCTTCTTCTTCTTACTTCTTCTGACTGCTTTCTGCATTACGGCATGCTGTTCTAGAACCTCCTTCATAACATTCTATCAAAGATGTCTGTGAAAGATGCTGTTAGGACCAGTATTTTGTCCAAGTCTTGGAATCATACATGGTCTACATTTCCCATATTGAATTTTGACTAAGACGCCTACATGCAGCGAAACATTCCCGAGAATTTATAAGATCTTGGGAAGGAAAGAAACAACTTTATTAATCATGTGGAGAAAACATTGAAAAGGTTCCACGACCAAGATTTAGCTGTAAGAATTTAAGCTGGGCATGGAATATTCTGACTCAGTCCATGAACCCTCGTATTGACTATTGGATGAGACTGGCAAAAGAGGGTGGTGTTCAGGAACTATCGCTTAGACTAACTGATGATAGCAATGATTGCTGTTGCTTGCCTCCATGTATTCTTGAAGCCAAATCACTTACTAAGTTGAGATTGTGGTCTTTGAAAATTGAAAATGTAATCATGAAAAATCTAATTCAGTTTTCTTCATTGCAAGTATTATCTCTATTTTTAGTCTCTTCTGAAGATGAGAAGATAATTCAAAATATCATTTCTTCTTGTCCTTTGATTGAACAGTTGACTTTGGACAACTGCGATACGATGAATCCTGATTAGTATGGCTTGAAATGTGTTAGACTGCATGGTCTATATAAGTTCAAACATGTTGTGGCAATAGGTATAGAGGAAATTGATGTTGATGCACCAAATCTTGAGGATTTTCAATATGAAGCTGCCTTTGTCGATTTCCCTTTTAAGATCAACAAGGACAAGTGCAGGAATTTAAGAGGGATAGATTTGTCCTCTTTAGATTCTATTATTATCATCACTGACCAATGGTTGTTTGAGCTTTTTCGTAAATTCCATCTCCTTGAGAGGTTGAGATTGCACAAGTACAGGTTTTCTAAGAGGTTTAAGGTTTGATGTAATTCGCTTAAAGTTTTGGAGATGAGTAATTGCTCGAACTTGAAGGAGGTTATCGTTGATGCTCCAAATCTATGCTCATTAAAAATTTGCACTTGTGTAGAAATGCCTATTTTTAACGTTTTTGAAAATTTCAAGCCTAACACAATTTGAGATTATTCTCCACTTTACAAAGTATTGGCACTTTCAAAAGTTAAGAGAATTTCTCTAAGGGTTTGAACATAAGGACATTCTAGCATCCCTCTTCTTACATATCATTTTATAGATCAGCAACTAGATTATTTCATCCGATTAAAACTTCATCCTATTTTCTTTATATGCTTCAGTAACTTACTTTGCACTATGTTGAAGGAATTCAATCCAGATATATTGTGAGATATTGCAGTCTCCCTGCCAAGCATTAAACACTTGAATCTAAAGATAACTTCACCATGTTTAAAACTCCTGTTTTGCCTCTTGTCTTTGGCTTGCTTTGGAGCTATTGCCCTGCTACTATCTCCATCCAGGTGGAACATGTAAATAAAAATTCTGCTTCTTTTAGTAGAAGATTGCATAATGGCTTGGTTATCTTTGAGAAATCCTTGATGAATCTTCTGTAGAATCCTGCATGTCCCAAGAAAGTCCTCACTCCCTTGACAGTGGTGGGAGGAGGAAGCTTTTCGATCAACTCCACTTTGGCTTTGTCTACCTGTATACCCTCTAATGATATTTGGTGACCTAGAACAATGCCTTCTGTCACCATAAAGTGACATTTTTCCCAATTCAGCACCAAATTTGTTTCTTGGCACCTTTTAAGTACCAATGACAAGTTGTGAAGGTAAGAGTCAAATGAGTTCCCAAATACTGAGAAATCATCCATGAAAATTTATATGAAGTTCTCCACCACGTTAGAAAATAATGCCATCATGAGTCTTTGAAATGTTGCAGGTACATTACATAACCCAAATGACATTCTTCTAACTGCGAAGGTGCCATAAGGACATGTAAATGTTATCTTTTCTTGATCTTCAGGGGCTATGACAATCTGATTATAGCCAGAATATCCATAAAGAAAACAGTAGAAAGGATATCCTACTAACCTATCTAGCATCTGGTCAATGAATGGTAATGGAAATTGATCCTTCCTGGTGGCTTTATTCATCTTCCTGTAGTCAATGCATACTCTCCATCCAGTGACAGTTTTGGTAGGAATCAACTCATTATTGTCATTCTTTACCACAGTGAGTCCTCCCTTCTTTGGCACTACTTGCACATGACTCACCTAAGGGCTGTCAGAAATAGGATAAATTATGCCGCATCTAGCCATTTTTGTACTTCTTTTTTGACCACTTCTTTCATTTGGGGATTCAATCTTCTTTGGTGCTCTACTGAAGGCTTGAAATTTTCCTCCATATAGATCTTGTGCATGCACAGAGTGGGACTTATGCCTTTGATGTTAGCAATGGTCCACCCTATTGCATTCTTGTGTGCTCTTAGCACTCTCAGCAGCTTTTCTTCCTGTTCTTTGGTCAGGGAAGCAGAAAGAATTATCGGTAGTGTCTCTGAATCTCCCAAATAACTGTACTTTAAGTGTTTAGGCAATGGCTTTAGCTCCATTTTGGGAGTCTTCTCAGTTGAAAATTCAGTTATGTCTCTTGGCTCTACTAATGCTTGAGCAGATTTCTTGATGAATACTGGTGGGGTTGCCTCAAGTTGTTGAATGCATTCTTCTATGTCGGGATCTTCTTCTGGAGTCAATCCAACTAAGCAAGCTTCAAGAGGTTCTAAAAATTTTGAATTTTGCTCCACCTCCTGGATGCATTGATTTATGAGATCTACTCTGAAATATGATTCTTCATTAGCTGGATGCCTTAGTGCCTTGAGGATGTTAAAGGTTACTTCATCTTCCTGCACTCTAAGGGTCAGATTCCCTTTTTGCACATCTATCAAGGCTCTCCCATTTGCTAAGAATGGTCTTCCCAAGACGATAGAGATCTCCTGATCTTCTTCCATATCTAACACTATGAAATCTGCAAGGAAGATGAATTTGTCAACTTTAACTAAAATATCCTCTACTATACCTCTTGGATATTTGATAGATATGTCAGCTAGTTGCAAAGATACAGTAGTAGGCTTGGCTTCCCCAATATTTAGCTTTCTATAGATTGAAAGTGGCATGAGATTTATGCTAGCTCCTAAATCACATAATGCTTTGCTGAAGTATTCCTGCCCTATAACACATGGAATGGTGAAACTCCAAGGTCTTCAAGCTTCTGTAGTTGTTTCTTTTGGAGTATAGCACTGCACTCCTCATTAAGTGCAACTGTCTCATAATCTTGCAACTTTCTTTTGTTGGACAAAATGTCCTTCATGAACTTCACATAGCTGGGCATCTGTTCCAAAGCTTCTGCAAAAGGAACATTAATATGCAATTTTTTAAATACCTCAAGAAACTTTGCAAATTATTTTTCCAGCTTCTGCTTTTTGAATCTGTTTGGAAAAGGAAGAGGCAGCTTGTATGGTGGAGGATTATCGGGAAAAAGCTTGGATCTTGGCTTCCCCACTGGCTCTTGCGATTTGGGCTTCTTTTTGGTTGTGTCTTCAAGTGCTTTTTCAACTTCAATTTCAGCTTCTTTTTCTCCTTGTGGACAGCATCTAGTGTCTTTCCACTTCTCAGAGTGATGGCTTTAACATTTCTTGGATTAGCTTTAGTTGTGCTTGGTAATGCACCAGGCTGCCTTGTGGTTAGAAGTTGAGAAATTTAGCTTATCTAGTTCTCCAATTACTTAATAGAAGCATTTGTAGTTACCATGAATTGATTTGTCTTTTCTGTAAGATCAACTTGAGATGTTGCAGAGGTGTTGCCTGTCCTGAATTCTTCCATGAAAAATTAGGATGGTTCCTCTAGCCTGGGTTGTAAGTCTTGGAGTAGAGATTGTTGTTCCCCACATAATTCATCTCTTCGGCTTTTTCTTGCATAGCCTCCATAGAATTTCCTTTGAGTGAAGCAAAGTGGAGTGAAAGTACCTGATCTAGCTTGGCTGAAAGTTTGGCAAGTACATCACCATCTTGAATACCAGCCACCTTTCTGTCATTATCCCTCCTATAGCTCCAATCAGAGGTATTTGTAGTGACCTCTTCAAGCAACTCATAGGCTTCAGCATAATCTTTGTTCAGAAAAACTCCTCCGGCTGCTGCATCTACCACGGTCTTAGTATTAGGGTCTAATCCTCCATAGAATACTTGCATAACCAACCAATCTTGCATTCCATGATGTGGGCACTTCCTTAACATCTCCTTGAATCTCTCCCAAGCATCATAAAGAGATTTTCTATTAAATTGATTGAAGTTAACAATCTTAGTTCTCAACTTGGTAGTCTTCGAAGGGGGAAATATTTAGTGAGAAATTTTTGTTCTAAGGCATCCCATGTGTTAACTGAACCGGGTGGCAAAGAATTCAGCTACCTTCTTGCTCCATCTCTGAGAGAAAAAGAAAATAATCTCAGCTTAATTGCCTCCTCTGACACCCTATTATATTTGAATATGTCACATATCTCTAGAAAAGTAGAGAGGCGCAGATTTGGATCTTCATTAGATGCTCCTGAAAATTGATTATTTTTGACCATCTGAATCACAGCTGGTTTGATTTCAAAATTGTTGGCTTCTACAGCTGGACTTTGGATGCTTGACATAGCGTTTTGAATTTTTGGAACAGCAAAGGTGCGAAGAGGGATGTGTCCTCTATTCGGTTGTTTATTGAGGCTGCCATCCTTTCCAGTTATGGCTGCAAGTTTCGAACTACTCTCCTTGCTCTCAGATTTCTTTTAATTGTTTGTTTGATCTCTGGGTCAAAAGGGAGTAATTTCTGGGATCTTATTCTTCTCATGCACCAAAAAATTTTCTGAAAAAAAAAGGAAGAAATTTCAAAGTAAAATAGAAAAATAAAGTAAAAGTGCTTGAGTCACTATCTTATTAATTCCTCTAATATCAATGGCATAATCCCCGGCAACGGCGCCAAAAAACTTGATGTGTGAATTATGGGTGTAGAATTAGGTGTAGAATGGATGTGAAATAATGATGGAATAAAGTACAAGAGTACACTACTTTAAATTATAGAAGGATTATGTACTCAATTTGAAATATTCAAAAGTGTAGGTTGTCTTACAAAGTTTATGTTTAGACCCTATGTAACATTTTGGTTATGCATTTCAAGTCCCAGCCTTCAAGAAAAGGGAATTTATAAATATTATTCATTGTTATTTTGTTGGATATATCTCTTATTTTGTAGTATTTGAAATATCATATTGTAGTAAAGAAAAATAAATCTTTACTAGAAGGCATAAGCCATTATCTCATAATGATTTTTTTTATTCCCTGAAGTGAATGGAGAAACTATCAAGATATATAAGCACAAATATGGCTATGATTCGGAAAATATAGTATTAGTTATAATACTACAAATACCTCCCACCAGAAGTGAGAGAGTAGTGAAGAAAAGTGGTAAAAGGATATTTGAAAAACCACTATTATTTTGAGGCCATTGAGTTTGTACCTGTTGTACATCTAAACATCTTTTCAATACTTTTCAAGTATCAATGAAAGAAAGAGATTAATTGTTGAGACAATTTTGCTCCAGTCAAATGATGTTTTTAACTTTGGCTATGATAATGTGACAATTAAATGTGTCAAATTTCTTTTCCTTGAATGTAATGAGAGTATACATAAGAAATTATTGTTGTAGTTTACTTAGTTAATTTATTTTTAATAATTCTACGTTATTTGCTCTCTTGTTTAACCTTTATCAATTTAATATATTATATGATTTTACATTTCTATTGTACAAAATAATGTTACTACTATCTTCAGTAGTACAAAGATGATTGAGAGCTCCTGAAGAGCTGCAGGAATAAAAATGATGATAAAATGCTCCTGAAGAGCTAGTTTATGTTTTCATTAAGAAATTGTTGACTTCTTCCTCTAATTTGTACTACATATATGCAATTGAAACATATGTTGTTGTAAACTAGAAGTTTACAAGTCAAAATAAGTTTATTTTATATGGCATGACCGGTTGAGCCATCCTGGGTCAATAATGATGCAAAAGTAATTGAAAAAATATCATGTGAACTTTCATTGAAGAGCTAGAAGATTTTTCAATCGAAATGCTTAATTTCTCATATGCTATTTGTTCCCAAAGGAAATTTATTTGCATTAGCAAAAGTAAGAGTGAATCCCTTGTCATTTAGAATGTACACGAGGTGAAAATATTTATGGGCCTGTAGACCTACTAAGTGGATCATTTAGATACTCCTTAATTTTAATCAATGCATCGACTGAATGATCACATATTTTGATTAACTCATAACCTGAAGTTTATGTTCAATAGATTGAATTAAGAGCGTAATGCCTTAATTATATCTAGTTGAGCAACAAACATAGTTAATGCTAGTGAATTCACTTTTCAAAGTGACTATTGGAATACATAAGATGGACTTGCAGGCACCTAAAATTAATTGCAAGACCATTACTTATGAAATCTAAACTTCTAAAGTTTATTTGGGAACATGTGATTATTCATGTTATAACATTAATTTGCATCATGCCAACAAGTTATTTGAACCCCCTCTTATAATTGATTTATAGTCAGGAGCCAAGTATATCCCATCTATGAAATTTTGAATGATTTGCTCCACCACAATGTACTAGGATGGGACTTCAATGGAGGTTAAGAACATATGTTGGATATAGATCTCCATATATAAGTGATATATATTGAGTCACTAAAAGGATATTTATTTATGGCTCAGTTCGCCACTTGTATTTCTAATAAATCATTTATTCCAACATTAAGGGGGAGAGAATAAGCAGTTGAAAAAGGAGAATATTTAGAATGAATTATTACCTCAATCCTCATACAAAGCAAATATGAACCAGAAGTTCATATGATAATTCATTTGTATAAATTGCCAGACGCATTGCCTGACTAGTAAGAGTGATGAAAATCATGTGTACCAACTGCTATTGCTCCAATCAAAGTATAACTACAAACACATGAAAAGTGACAAACACACTGGTTCCAAAGATAAAATTCTCGAAAAGAAAAGGAGCTAAAAATCAAAGATGGCCAAATCGAGAATAGAGTAACTCTAGAAGAGTTAATAGAGGTAACTCTAGAAGAATCCTCAAATATTAGTTTCAAAGGAAACTCAGGTACTTGAAAGCCATGAAAATAAAGAAATCTCTATAGAATATTATGGAACCATAATGAAATCAATATTGTTGACAATGTTCACATATAATGTAGCACGCTATGTGATTGAGGATCATTAGTCAATATCTGCAGAGAAAGAAATGATTGGCCAAAAATTGAAAAAATGCAATTGAGATTCGCTTAAAAAGTGAAAAAGTTTTGGACCTATAGTTCAAACACCAGAAGTGAAAAGTCAGTTATGGATAAATGGGTTTTTGTGTAAGTACAAAAGAAAAATGATACTCAAGGATTTTTGCACATAACTGGCATTGATTTTGAAGAGATATACTTAATTGTGGTGGATGTAAGTATCTAATAGTACTTATTTAGTCAGGCAATATATTATTTGCGTCTAATGTATATTGTTGTAGTCGACTTATTCAATAATAACATACTTGAAGGATTTGATTTTCCTGAAACAATTTATACGATCATTTGAGTTAAATTTTGTTGAAGGAAATATATATAGAAATAAACCATTTGTCCTCATATCAGTGAGTTTGTGTGGATGATATATTATTAGAACTCCTGAAGAGCTTCCAAAGCTATAAATTACTTATAGAGACAACTTGCATTGAAATGCTTATATAGTAAAAATGCTAAAGTGATTATATATATATATATATATATATATATATATATATATATATATATAAATTATATCTATTATGATCGCTAAATGCGAACATACATTCTCTTTAGAACTTATGAGAATGATAAAGAAATATTTGGTCCTGAAGTACCAAATCTTGGTACAATTTAACTAGTTTGTCAATAGGACAATCTAGAAAATTTATTACCATGTTATTAATTTCTACAATATTTGAAGGATCTTGTATAATATTAGAGTTCGTTGACACAAATAACTTGATTGATACGCGTTGCACTCTTTTTCCCTTCACCATGGTTTTTCCCATTGGGTTTTCCTAGTAAGGTTTTTAATGAGGCAGCATTCGATTGCGTATACAAAGAATTGTGTACTCTTTTCCTCACTAGGTTTTTGTCCCACAGGGCTTTTCCTAGTCAGGTTTTTAACGAGACACATTCTTTAGTAATGGGCATTCAAGGGGGAAGTGTTATGAATATTTTGATTGGATGCCCATTTAATGGAATATTCCCTAGGGCTGACTTAGCATTTATTTATTTGTAATTTATTAAATAAACATTATCCTTTTAGGGCTAGGGTTTCACTTTCATTGTGTATATATACCCCCTTAGTGGATGAATAAAGTTGACCCTTTTGGAGGCTCTATTTTTCTCTCATCTCATTTTTCTCTACTTTATTCTCTATGTCTACTTTTTCACAACAATATTCTCTAATAACTCAAATCTCAAGTTGGTTAAAATCGGAGGTTATCATTTTTGGTAGCAGTTGTCTTCCATAATAGAAATTTTGTGAATTGATGTTCAAAAGAATTAACCATGCACTCTAAGGAACTGGAACTTCGATGATCTTTAGAAGTCTAAAACTAAGAAAATTACAACACGAACTAAACAAATAACACAAAGATCACCATTAAATAAGTGATGGGAAGAATAAGATCTTTTCGAGGTTCAAAGAGTTTCAGGTTAATTAGCCCTAGATACTTACATTACTTGAACATATACTGGAATACTAGCAACTATGCTATATTTTGTGAGTAACTCCAAGCCAAGGCTTCGTATTCCTATCAAAGATGCCCGGTCCATAGGTTGAACTGTATATCTCAACAAGAAGTGGAAACTGTAACCAAACAAACAAGCTTACTGGAACACTAGAAAATAAAATCACAGGAATACTTATCGATAGTCTTCCAGAAAGCATGATAGAAATAGCTGCATAAAAGGTGATCATCATAGTTGCTATAGAGATGAACAACATTGAAAGTCATATGGTTAGCTTGGTGGATAAGGATTTAAGAAAATCATCCTCAGCGTAACGCGATGTGATAATCCCCAAAAACATCAAAAGTGAAGTAGTTGAAGAAAATAGTGATATTGCATTTGATATCATAAATAGCTTAAACAATTTATGATCTTGAAACATAGGGTAAATTGTGTTTTGATTATTACCCCCTGGAACAGTGAAAGATGCAGCAAACACGATAGTAGCTATAAGAGCAACTACAACTGTGCAAGAATTGGTAGTTGATTTGATCCATTTCTTGCCATCTTTTCTCAAATCCTTATGATTCTCTATGAACAATTCTCTAGCAGTCATACAGTTGTTGTTTCTACTTTCCAGCCTTCCAGGTGGTGTAATATGCTGCATTTCGTGTATAAATGTATTTGAGACAAATGGTAAGGTTTATATTATAAAAATACTTTGAACTAACATTTCAATACATTTATAATCTTGAATTAATAAAGTGAACCATTTCTGTACAATATATAACTACAGAAATAATTATAAACTATAAGCTTTATAAGTAAGGATAGAAAAGAGCCAAGTTAGGTTGAGTTCTAGCTTGGCTCATATAAAATTTTATGAGTTCAAGCTCAACTTATTTAGTTAATGAATTAATTTTTTTGACTCATTTAAAAGCTTATGAGCTTAAGCTAGCTCATGAGCTGAACTTAATTAAACAAAATATAAAATCATAAGCATATAAGATAAGAAAAGTCTCATCATCAAAATCACATAAAATTGTAAAATATGATTAAATTTTATTATAGATAAAACAAATATATAATAGTTATCTTAAATAAAACTTAAAATGAAAAAATATACCAATCCAGCTGATTGAAACCTTTAGAGTCATCAAAGTCTTTTTTTTTTATTTTTCTTTTCTTGTTTCTTGTATGTGTTACTACTATTTTCCAAAAAAAAAAAAAAAAAACTTACGTTAAAACTTAATTGTTAACAATTTAATTATTTATTTTTAATTTCTACTATTACCAATTACTTATTAGATTTTAATTAGATAAATTATGCAAGCACACTAACATGTAAAACTTTATTAGTATAAAAACATAATATTAGTTTATATTATTAAGCTTCTCATTCTTTTATTTATTTATATATATATATATATATATATATATATATGCGAGCCAACTTTTGAACTAATAGGCCGAAATTATAAAATCTTAAGTTTAGTTCATTAGGTAGCGAGTTAAGATTACCAAGTCATTAGTGAGTCAAGCTAATTTAGCTAACGAGCTAGCTCGATTTATTTCTATTCTTATTTACAAATAAATTATTAAGAACTTAAGATCATATGTATAAAGTAAGAAAAACTGTCAAACTTATTCCTTCAACTATTCCAAAGTCCATTGGATACTGGAGTGAACAAGCAAAACAATCAACTATTTAGGTCATCATTGTATAATTAGCATATAAAAGTTAGATTTAACAAAAAAATTGTAAATTAATTTAAAAATAAAATTAAAAAATAAAAGGGCTACCTCGTTTAAAATCGAGCAGAGCCTGGATTAACCCTCTTTTAAGCGAGTCAGACCGAATAAGGCTTGGTTTTAAATGGGCTTAAAAAATTAAGCCATAATCTTGTTTTTCTGTCAAATTTTTGACAAAAATTATTTGTATCTTAAATTGAGGCTTATACATTAAAATTTAAAATTGGGCTAACTCAATTTAAATTTAACTAATTTGGATAGTTCATGACTATTTTTATCAATTCTCGTTAAAACTTGTAAGATAAGTTCTAACAAATGAAATGATTTTCTTTCATCCTAAATTTTAATGTTAACAAAATAGTTTCCAAAATTATGTTTGTGTTGAAAGTTAACGCGTGTGTGTATGTGTATATATATATAGTTGAATGTTTTTAAGTGTGGAAGTTTTTTTTTTTTTTCTTCGAATTTTAACCAGTTAGAATGAATATCACAGATAACTATTTTGGTATGGAGTGTCTAAGCTACATCCCGTTTAGGGATGGTGCAGTTGAAGAGGTTCTTATGAGCGAAGACCAATGTCTTGAAAATAGGATTGATCATTGAACCAGTAAAAAGAACAATTTACAGTTTAATAGTTTAATCCGAATAATATCGTGGCGGAACTGTAATTTTTTAATATATGCATATTTTTTTTAAAATCAATTATATGTAATTAATTAAAAATTATAAAATGGTAAATATCACTAAAATATAAATAAAATATAGTAAATTTTTCACATTAAATAGAGGGCTTATAAGTAACACTCACTGAAGTAGACCAATAAGGTGTTTATATGTGTGCGATTACAGACTCCAACAACCATAAGTGATGTAAACTATAATCATTTTAAATTTGAAATACTCTGGCGTTTAAGTCATACGATTCATAATTGCAGTTGTGACAATTGATCAATATTGGACCACGTTAAGAGGGTAATTACCCTCTGCTTATCACCCAGTGCTAAGGGTGTCTGGATATACAATACTAAACAACACAAAAAATTAAGGTATAATATAACTTTTTATATTATTCACTATTTTATTGTTTAATTCATTAGATAAAAAGTTTTGTACCATGTATGTTAAATTTATGGTAATATTTTATATTACATTATTTTTTAAAAAACATATAACAAGATTTAATATTTTATAATAATTAAAGTAATTTTATAAAAATATAAAATTTCAAAAAGAAAAGTGTTGTCGATCACTAGCCATTGCCTATATCTTGTTGGTCACTAGCCATTGTTGATATCTTTACGGTCAATGGCCATGGTTGAGATTTATTGTTATTGATTTAATGAGTTAATGTATAAAGGAATAGAGTAATTTAAGAAATAACAAGGTTAAAAATTTGTCTAATAATATGACAAATATTTGTCTAATAATTTAGTAAGTAACAAGATTTTAAATATTTACTCAATACTTAAGTTTTTTAAAAAATTAAATAAAAAATAAAAATCATTTGTTTTTTCAATAAATTAAACGGACCCTAAAGCAACTACCATGAAAATATATAAATACCTTTTAACATTATTTTCTTTTTTAATCTGAAGATCCATCATTACTAAAAGTCAAAATTTAGTGGATCTGCAATGAAAGAAGAGGGAATCCACCAGCAACAAGTGCTCCTATTACTTCCTCCAAATCTAGCCAAGGTATGAGCAACACTATTACAATCTCTTGGAACCCACCCAAATGAGATACCGGAGAAGTCTTTAGATAATTCTTTGATATCACTCAAAAGGTATCCTTATGGTGCAAGAACTTCATCATGGTGCTTCAATCTGTGTTTTTTTTTTTTTTTTTTTGGGTTCTATTTTTGTCAAAAGGTAAGATTTCATTAGTATGAACTGAAAAGAAGCCTTACAACCAATCAAACTCTTTGTACAAAAGAATCACGGGATTTCCCAGAAGAATGAAAATGGCTTAGCTTATGTGATTATTTCTATATAGGACACTAGTCTATAGTTACAAAAGTACATGTTTACAAAGAAACTAAAAAATCTACATAATGTAAATTAGGTATTCTAGAGTTTCTTGAGAATTAGGGTTATCTTTTTAAATTAGAGTTTATTTAGATTAATACTTATCTGTTTAGATAATTATAAGTTAAGATTTATCTTAAATTCTATTTTACATAATTATGTATTTATTATTATTATTATTATTATCTAGATTAGAGGTTTTTTTTTTTATTTAGTTAAAATTATATTACTCATAAGTAGACAACTTTGTATTCGGTTTGATCAGACTTGTAATGAATTAATATTATATGAGTTTATTTCAAAAAAATACATGAGTAAGTCAAGGAAATATTTTATGTTAGAAGAGACTCTAAGTTTATTTTAAAAAAATATTTTATCAAAGACAGTGCCTTAAAAGTTTATTTCACTCTATGTTACATTAATTTAGTATTCAAAGCTAGTTCGATCACCTATTCCGTTGTCCTTTTTCGCGATTCAATTTTTCCTTGTCAAAACTTGAAGTATTTAAATGCGTATTTGAATTAATTCAATTTTAGTTATATTCAGTTGAGTTTCATTTCTCTACACTTCATCTTTTTATTAATCTGGTCCATTGATAGGAAGAATTGTAAGTTTTTGAGAAGAGAGTAGATAAGTTAGATCATGAGAAATAATTTTATAGAGAGTTTAAGATAGAGATATTCTAAGACCCTATACAACCATAGAAAGGGGAATCCATAGAGCATAAGATGACTTAGATTATTGTAATTCACGTAAAAATATAATTGAATTGATAGTTTAAATTAAGTTAATTTAACCTTAAAAAAGATTTATTAATAAATTAGGAATACTTGATTGGCAATTAATATAATTAAGTTGAATTATAAAAAATAAAACATTCAATATGAATAGTTGAGGTGAAATCAGAACCTAAGCCTTAGTTCATTGATTTCTAGTTTGCAATTTGAATTTCCTTTATTTGCTTCACTTTTATTTGTTCATTAGCTAGTTCTTTTTTTTTTTTTTTTTTGCGCTACGCATGGGTTGGGGCAGCTAATTTACTAATTGAATTGATTATATTCAATTGTATATACATCGAGTTCTTTTTGGACACTATTTTGAGATATTTCTAATGTATAGAAAAAAATATGTTGGTATCTTATATCGAACGAAGACCAAAATCCATAATTCACTGTCGAAATGAAGACAGGTTGAAGGACACATCCGTTTAACTGAAAAGGTTGCATGGGAGACAAAATTGTATATTGGTCTAGCTAAGTTAAATGTAGACTAACAAAATGAGATAGTCCTTAAAATTCCTTTTTATTATTATTTTTTTTTTTGGTCTTTGTCCTTTTTTCATCTTAAACTTTTTGCACTAAAAGAATCTAAAATCTCAAGGAAGGTGAGAGTAATAATTGGGGGTGGTGCAAAAATTAATCCCAAAAATAAAAAGAGAGAGAACCACTATATACTTGGAACTTAAATGGATCCAAAGCACCAAGGGGATTGATTTTTACACCACCCAATTTAATATTTGCACCACTCTTTGCACTTTGGGATGGTGTGAAAAAAAATGTATCATGCTTTGCCAAATTATGCATAAATTTTGAGTTCAATCAACCACATGATTCTAAACAAAAAGTTAAAACTTTCAAAATAATTTATTTCAAGTATTTGATAATTTCTTTCATTCTTCACCAAACTTTTCGAGAACTTTGATTTCAATAAACACTTGCATAATTTTAAACGAATGATAAGCTGAAACTTTTGAAATCGTCTGTTTGAAGCATTTGGTTATTTCTTTGGGAAAATCTCAATCAACTCCAAAGCATCAAAGACAACCTGGACATAAAACAGGCCACAGTTAAGTCCAAACTACCAAAATAAATAAAAGAAAAAATAGCATAATACCAAAACCCAAAATGTTCTTGGCAAGGGCCTTCGATGAGAGAAGAGAGTTCGCGGAGAGCTATTTCTCAACACACAACCCATTTTAGCGGGGGACACGCCCCATGCTAAATTAATAGCATTTTTATCCCCAAATTACGCTGCTCTTTCAATTCACACACACTCCATGATCTTGTGAGCGTGCCCATTGACACAGCCATTCCCAGTAAGTTCAGCCATTTTTCTTTAAAAAAAATATTGTTTTGTTTTTCACCCATTTAGTTGTTTTTTTAGCACTCATGTATTTTGAGTTGTTCTCATTGTTATTGGGTGAGATTGATTTTTTCTATTGTCGATTCTGGTTGCCTGCATTTTTTCTTTAAATTTGTAGATGTAAATAGAGTTCGAAATTTGTTTAGCATTTTAAGTTAAACATTTCTTGAGATCTGTTTGGATAAAAATATGATAAATAGATCTCCAGATTCGTTTGCTACAAAAAAATAGATTTATGGATTTTGAAATTTGGTTATTGTGTAATCATAGATTAGTTGCAAAAATAATGACTTACCTGGATTTGAATCTATTCTTGGGATGCTCATGATAACACAAAATTAGATTGTATAACAGTCTAGCTTATTCCAGTAACAGCCCAGAATTTCAGGATGGTTTTATTAACAGTCAAGCTGCAAGGTAAATTCACATATTTATTCCTCTAGAATCTTTTCAAGGTTTAATTGCTTTCAGAAAAGAACTTATGTCTTAACACAGAGAACCCAGAAATTTTCAGAAAAGAATATCAAGAGTGGTTCTGAAAAAAATCTTCCATGTAAAAAACCATTTAAAACAAACCAAAAGATCATGTTTGTAATCCAAAAGGTCAACTTGTAGTCATCTCAACTCTCAACTTTGTTACTCTCACCACTAATAAATGTAACAGAGCAAGAAAATTAAAATGAGTAACACACTAAATATTATCCAAACTAAACGTTATGCAGAGATAAAAGCTTCTGCTTATATAAGCATCAAGTAAAGTAACCTTTACATCTTCTAATCCCTTTGACAATATAAATTGTTTGAGTTTTTAAATACATGATTAAGCCTTTTTAATAGATGCAATTTGCATTCAGACCGTCAATTTGTTATTGAAAAATAAGTCCATAAACCTAAGCCAATATCCAACTCAACCCAAACCCTAGCTACAGATGCAAATGTTGCTTACCCATGAGTGTTTTGAGTTTTAGAAAGAGAAAGAGAAACAGAGACAGAGGTGAGAGAGCTTCGGCTATCGTTTCCGCCTATCTCTCCCTGTGTATGGCATCTTGAGTTGAGAGGAATAATGGATTACGCGGGAGAATGGGGTGCAGGTTATCAGATCCTACGGTCCATAGCAAAAGTTGAGCTGATTCAACGGCCAAAAACTGAAAATGCGTATGTCGTTGACAGTTGGTGGTGAAGGTTATCAAACAGCTGTATCACCCATAATCACTTATAAGTAACAATTAAGTTGTAATACTTCAGTAATTAGTCGAGTCATCCTCGTACTCGTGAGAATGGCATCTGAAAATACTTGTTAACTCTACGGTAATGTATGCTTGCTTTTATTTCAGTACATATATTTTTTGGACATCACATTACCAGTTGAGAATCACCTTCAACAACCACATTCTACATTTTTTTTTTTTACTATATTTTGGTTCGTTTACTTATATTTGATCATTCTACATCTAAAACCTATGAATAGGGAATAAGCCAATTTCCTTCATTCATTGTTGCTAAAAATATTTTGAATCAAATTATTTCATAGTCCATACATCCAATAGTGTCTCAAACTAGGTTAATTATCATCATTCATAGTAATAGTCAATTTCACAAAGAATTACCACGCACTCCAAGGAACTAGAATTTGAATCATCTACAAGTAAGCAAATTATAAATTCCCATAAAAGAAAAACTAAGAAAATTGTAGCACTAACAAAACAAATACTAAAATAAGTACGAGGAAAAATAACACCTGTTTAAGATCTTTAAATAAGATCTGTTCAAGGTCCAGAGAGTTTTAAGTTAAATTACAAGCTCAAAAAATGCAGTACTAGTATTAGATTGCAACAGATATATCTTCAATATTTCCATATAGTTACATTACATAAACATATAATGCAACAATAAGAAGATTAGCAAATGTGTTATACTAGGTGAGACACTCAAAAACCAACGCTTCGTATTCCTCTCAAAGATTCCTGGTCCATAGGTTGAAAGGTAGACCTCAATAAGAAGTGGAAACTATAACCAAACGAATGAACTTAATGGAACACATGCAAATACAATCACAAGGATATTTATCCATAGTTTTCCAAGAAGCATAATGGCAATAGTTGCAAAAAAAGTTATCATCATAGTTGCTATAGAAATGAACATCATTGAAAGAGCTATGATTAGCTTGATGGGTAAGGATTTAAGAAAATCATCTTCAGCATAACGAGATGTGAGAATCCCTAGAAACATCACAAGGGATGTAGTAGAAGTGAAGAGTGATATTGCATCCGATATTATGAATAGTTTAAACAATTTATGATTTTGAAACATAGGGTAACCTGTGTTTTGATTATTACCGCCTAGAATAGTGAAAGAGGAAGCAAACATAATAGTAACTGTGAGTGTAGCTACAACTGTATAGGAAGTGGCATTTTGCTTCATCCACTTCTCAGCCTCTTTCCTCAAATCTTTACGATACTCTGTTAACAATTCTCTGGCAGTCTTATTATCATCATTTGTATTTCCACACTTCGAAGGGATCATAACATGCTCTACTTCCTGTACAAGTCTATTTGAGTAGTTGTTTAAAGTTCCCATTAGTAAAATATAATTATTTAAATAAAAGAATTATTTGATAAGGTTTAGCGTTAAAGGATTTAGGTATGATTGTGTTGATTAACCAAAATAAAAAAAAAAAATCTCATGTAAAAGCTAAATCTCAATAAAATTGTATAATAATATAGTATAGCATGTACCTTAAACCACTGTCGTTCTCTTTGCATTTGTAAAGCTGCACCAGGAATACGGTTAAGTTGTGCGGATGGTGCCAATAAGGCTGCCATATGTAGTGCCGTGTTGTCAGAGTTATCTCTTACGTTTGCAAGATCATCCCTAATGCTGGAAGTAACCCCATAAATGAGATTGAAGACCTTGGCCTGTCGATATTGAAATGCATGGAAGAAGAAGTTCCTTCCTAGTTTGTTTTGATCCACCCGACAACTAGGATTGACGTTTAATAATTCAATAATAAACTCGGGAATTCCATTTTCAGCAGCTTCAAATAGTGACCGAAATTCATCGGCATTTGACAATTGTGACAAGTCATCGAGAGTAGCAATCTCATTGCAAGTGATGCGTAGAAGTTCGACGAACATAACGTGGGTTAATTTCAATTTGTGTATTCTCTTGATTCCTGTTTGAATAATTGATACAAAGAATCAATTCAAAATATTGTGAGTATTGAAAAATAAAAAGAACAGTTGGTAACTCTGAATATTTAAATAATTATTATTTTCTTTAAAATTTTGTGAAACTTATTTGAGACTGAGTTTCGTATACTGATCACAATTGAATATTGGGTTATATTAATAATAATAATCTAATTTAAAAAGTTATAAGTTGAGTATGCGATCAATAACTTCATACCTGTCAAGTTGAAAATATATACGACCAATTGATGCTGTAAACCTATAAGAATAAAATTAAAATAAGTAAATTATCTTAAAATTAATTGAAATATTTATGAGAAATAAATAAAATTAATTTGTTTTTAATCTATCTAAAACTAAGTTAACATATTCTTAGGCAATACTATTTAGTACACTATTGAAACAGGAACTTAGCTTCTTGTGGAGCTGTTGGAAGCAAAGAAAAGATAAGGTGAATGTGGAAAGATGGCTTGTGAATGCTCAATAAAGTCTGACACTATATAATAAATAATAAATTTAAAAAGGATGTGAAGTCGTATATATTTGAAGGTGATTGATTTGCTATATCTGCTTCAAAAGAGGGTTGAACAACTTCACCAACCTTGTTCAGGGAGTTCGATGGGGATCCATTTCCAAAACATAAGAGAGGAATCCTAAAATTATCATTTTAAGTTACACAAGGATTAGGTTTTTTATGATACCTTTTTATTTGGTTACATGGGAGCACATTGCACTAGGGGAAGGGAAGAGAAACGTTCACAGTGGGAATAAAACCTAGGTTACATTAAACTCAACCATTTGGTACTCAAGACCAAAGAAAGTGCCACTAGACTAATAGGTTGTTAACAGTTTTATGATACTTTTTGTATGGCATATTGATGATATTTTTAATCTCTTATGAGAATTCATCAAAAATAATTCAATTCAAAATTTACAAGCTTTTTTGAGAAATTTATACAAATAAATTTAAAAATATTCCAAATTATATATTTAGGAAAGTTATTGAATTAGCAAGTGTGTCATGTATCATTATAGAAAACATATATTAAGTGTGATATTGGTTTAATCATTATCACAATTAGACTAGTTAAATAGTACGTTAAATTTAATCATGTGAAATCAGGATAGGAGAGCAGAAATGCAAGAGCAAAAATACATGCGAAAAAATAGTATAACCATTAAAACTCCTCTGGTTAATTTGTAATAAATTAAAATATTACTGTAAAAATTTACATAAATTATCTTAGTATTATCCCTCTATTTTGTGCACATTCTTTTTACACATGTTCGATTTATATTATTCTGTACATGTAAAATTGTAAATTAAAATATATATATAAAAAAAGTGTGCGTGCACGTAAAACTACTCCCTTATTTTTCAGATGTGTTCCTCGAAAACAGTGAGTAGCTCCACCAACAAATAATGAAATATGGGATAAAAGTCATAATATTCACAACAAAGAATTCTCACCATGAAACATATTTGGTACTTTGCTCATCTTATCGTTGCTTTTTCTTGCATTTGGTCTCTCGATATTAATCCGAATGTCTTTAGTTGCAGTGGCAAGTTCTATCTGGATCCCTGAAACAAAATATGCGAGCTTAACTTTTAAACTTAAATCGCAACTATATCAAATTAATGGTAATAATATGAATAAATACTTACAATTATAAATCCAATGTTCCCAAAATAAAAGCTGGCAACCACCAAGAAACTTATGGATTATTAGCCATAGACCATAATAAAGTAAAATTAATTTATTCATGGTAATTGCCAACCTTGGGCAGCGCCAAAGCAAATCCAAAGCCAAATCTACCATGCAGCATGTATAAAATATTAACCAAATCAATCATTATGTCTAGAAAAAAGTAAAATTTTAAAAAGAATCGCGTTTTAGTGTTTAGAAATTAATGAAAAAATGTAAAACTTATATAAAAATAGAAAAATTAATGAGACTTGTATTTTATATTTACAATTAATGAAATATCATTTAATATTTGAAATTTACATAATTAATAATGTCTCATTTACGGTTTATCCTCATCTCTAAGGGCTGAGTTTAACCAGACTCATATATTAAATATGATTGAATAATTAATTGTTTTTAATGCAGTAAATAGAAATTTTAATTATCTTCCTTAGTTAACAATGGTTCATAGAAACTTTCTTAATAATATTCAGTGTTTAACGTTAGAGATTAGAAATTATGATTAGGGTGGAAGGTCTAGGTTTTGGATATAGTGTTTATAACTTAGGGTTTAGAATTTAGAGTTTACCAAATAAAACAATATAAGAGAAAGTATAAGAGAGAATGTAATTATGTAAATAACAGGAGAGATATATCATGTAATAGTAATGGCTTTTTAAAATAATAAATGGGACTCTAATTATTCATATCAAGATCCGAAAGGCCATATTAGAAAGTTACACTAAATTTAAACTTTTTTTATTTATGCTTTGTTTTTTCTTAAAAAAAAAAAAAATATCATAGCTCGCCTATGGCGTCTGAAAGAAAGCATTGCCGAAGAAAGTTAGCACCATGATATCCCTTTTCGGGTACTAGTTCTTCCAATGGGGTGACTAAATAAAGATAGCGAGCCATTTCTTTTTGATTACTGAGAAGAGCCTGTGTGACAGGAAGAGTATCGAAATTAATTAGGATCATGGGAAGATTTCTGTTCTTTTCAATCATGCATTTTGCCATTTCAATTATTCCAGTGCATGCTGCTGTAACAAGTGCTGTTTCCCCAAATTCGTTTTTCCTTTCCAGATCACCTTCTTGCATCTTGTTTACCAACTCCTTAACAATATGCAAATGCTCAAATGTAACAGCAAGGTGAAGAGCAGTTTCCCAAAACTCCGAAATTATTGCATTCACTCCCTCAGGATGGGCTTCAAGGAACTCCATTACATCTTCAAGTCTCCACGGCGCACAGCCTTGTATAATGGTGCATATTTCTTATCATAAACCTTCTCCACTGCTGTTATTTTCCAAATGATTCAGGTTAGCTTTTCCAATTTAGGAAAATGACGTGACTTCGGTGTAAAAAAGCTTAAAAAGGCAAAACAATTGAAGGATCTATGCTTAACCAATAATTCTTTATAAGTAACTTTCGCATGAAATTCTTATCTAAATTATCCATTAAAAGTAAAAGACAAGCAACTGACCTGAATCATCATAACTGTTTCCTTGAGCAATCTCTAAAATTGAAGAGCACAATACATAAAGACCATTTTTTAAGTTATTTTGTTGCAAAGATTGTGGCATAGTCAACTTAATTACTATGAAAGTCTTTTATGAATTATCCTTGACGAGGGAGAGATGAAGAACTAACTTGAATTATTTGAAGTGTCTCTTGTAGCAACCTCTAAAATTGAAAAATGCAATACACAAAGACCATTTTTCAAGCCACTTACGTTCAAATAATAATTATTTTCTTCTGATGTATGATCTTCGCATAATTATCATAAAAGTCTTATTTGAATTATCCATGAAAAGTGAGAATTAAAAAAAAAAAAAAAAACTTACCTGAATAATCTAAATTGTCTCCTGGAGCAATCTCCAAAACAGAAGGCAAATTGGTTGTTTACATTAGTTTTATGTTTCAATGAACAATTATAATCAAATGAAGATAACTTACCGTTATACATGTGCTTTCGAATCAGGAAATTCATGGGAGAATGCAATATAAGAGTCATAAAATGTTGATCGATTATTTGACTACAAACAACAATTTTGAACCAAAAAAACGAAAAATGCCACAATAACGCTAAAATAAGAAGAAACACTCATTGGTTTCGTTCCATATGTAAACAGAAATATTATGAAGAGAAACACACATATCTATCAATGAAAATGGAGGAGACTTAACTCTTTCCCAGAATTTCTCCGGTGATCTTTGTTCCACCACAAGTAGGGGCTGAAAATAAAGATGCTAAAGAAGGAATGGGGCGTCTCCAGATAAATAGCTAGGCAGCATAGCTTTCATTGTCACACACATTTTATATTTTAATTTCAAGACTTATTCCTAACCTGCTATAATATATAATAATATTCATATAAAACTAAAACCTAATAATTCTATAAAATAAAAGAAGGGGTGACCCACCCAGCGGGGTGCCATAACCTTTATTGAATTATTTGGATCACTTTTTCCCATAACAATTGGCACATGTAAAATGTATTCCCATACATTGAATGAGTGAATTTTAACTAATGATGCAAGAGAAAAAAATTTAAATTTTAAGCATAGTCTTTATTCTAAATCTACTATGAAAGCCGTATAAAAAATTAAAAATCTATTATGAAAGTCAAGGCAGAACCACATGTAAGCAAAATGGGGCAATAATTACCCCTAAGGTAAAAAAAAAAAAAATTAGTATGTAATATTCATATCATGTATTTGCCTTACCATCCAAACATATTCAATTATTAAGGAGGAAAGAATGTTGTTATACATTTGTCATTCTTATTTCAAATTTTGTTTATAAATTAATAATTAATATGAGATTTAATTGAAATAGGTAAAAGATACCTAAATAGGTTACCAATCACAAATGGAATTCCTGCATGTGAGAGGTCACTGTATGCTTTCATTTTTCTTCTATTTGTATCTGTTTCCTTGGTTGCATGTCTATCAAATTTAGAATTTGACTAACTTATTTGTGGTTGAATATATCGCAGAACAAAAAGAGAAAAGAAAAAGAGAAGCATAATAAGAGTGCTTGACCTACAAAAAAAAAAAAAAAACTTAATGTCAAACAAAATATTTTCTTTTGGGGTTTGGTTGTGAATGTTAAAATCATCAATATTCACATCAGAACTAAATAAAAAGAAAATGTTCACATCAAAACAAAAATATATAATTATCTATACTCCCTTTATTATAATATGTGTTATTTTATAATTTCAAAACTTTTTTAATTTTTTATTCTTTCTATATCCTCATTTAATCAGTGTATAAAGAATTTCAAAATTTATCACAATCAACTGTAGTTACTCCTAATACTTACTCATTTCTTCTTTTAACCAATTATCTTTCTCTATTTCTAGTAATCCTCTTTCTCATTCTCTCTCTTTAAATTGAAATAAAATTTAGATGTATTATTGATTTCTTAATATCTATACAATAACCTTGTACAACATATATTATTAAATGAAAGTAAATGAACAGAGAATGGTTTCAACACATGATATGCAGTAATAAATAGCCGTAAGACTAATTACATATCACAATACAAATGTAGATAAATATAATAATAACTTTTTGATCAGAGTAATAATAATAACAATGATGATATTGATGATGAGACGCATTTCTGCTTAAATAATGCTCTCACAAGTAGTTAGTTACTAAACCTTTTTTTTCCCCCCTCTAAAATAAGGGTTTCAATTTAATAGATTCGATTCTATAAGATGTATCATATCATATAATCAAATAAATAGACTATAATTAAGAAGAAGGCTACATATCATACCAAAATTATGTCAACCTAAATTATATTGACATATTAGTTACATCTGCTCACCACAAACATATATAGAGAGAGAGCTGATACTTACACCAAATTGGGAGCTTCCCTGAGATAAAACGTTGATCACTAGTATTATGCTTTCCCATATTGCGTTATGAAGAGTCATAAGGAGTGCGCTTAGATAATCTTAGCAACAATCAAACTTTGCTTGTTTGAGGGTTCAAGAATGACTTCTTTTTGCTTATTCACTCTAAGTATATATTCTTTCCCTTCTTTTCAATAAAATTCTTGTTTCTCACTTTAAGATTATGTGAAAGCTGTGCTGGTAACTGTTGTAAATTTAAAGAAACCTGCTTTTTTCAGTCTTTTATACCATTGATTTATATATATTGAGAAAAACAATCTAAACCAAGAACTGATGTAATCTAAACACTTCAATGTATTGCAGTCCATGAAAACCAAGAAGTGCTGTCTGGTTGATTTTATTTAATAGAAATGCAATGCTTCTTGATTCAACATAAGAAGTACTTGAAGCGAATATGTAATGTCTTTCATTCTCGTTGCTGAATCTTCAATGTTTGCTTTAAGTGCATAGGATGGAAGTAGAAATATAAAAAAAGAAAATAGATATCAAGAAGAAGAAGACATATGATAGGCCTACTTATATCATGTGCTGAGATTATATTTTAATTATAAATTTTCAAAAAAGTGTTAGTAGGAAACTCAAACCCTTAACTATATTAAGAACTAGTTTATCCCACAAACTTAAATTATTTGAAAAAAAACTCAAGGTTGACTTTATATCTAACATTGTAAACCAATACGGGTAAATCGAATTGAAATGACAGAGCAAGTAACATAGCTAACAATCGCAAGTAAAGTCGTGGGGATTAGATCTCGTAATAGACATATAAAGAAACCAATACAGGAAAAGTGCAACTGAATTAAAAATAACTTAAGATATGAATATGTAATGTCTTTGGGCGGTGGACCCACACTAGCATGGCTGAATTTTTCTTTTTCTTTCTTTTATAACGAAGCATGACTGATTTTTTAAGACCAAAACCCAACAAAGTGTATGGGTTACCCTCTAAACAAAAAGTCCAATGTAGGGCATATAGCAATCATTATATTTTTCAAAGAGAATTCTTCCCATGACGCACACCTGTCATCTTGTTCCTCTTATCATCACTTTCTCTTACTTTTGATTTTCTCATATTTATTTGAATGTCTTTAATATGTATTGTTTTTCATTCTCATTGCAGAATCTTCACTGTTTGCTTTAAGTGCGTAGGATGGAAGTAGACCTTCCTAAAGACATCAATTGCATAAGGCGGGTCCTTTAGATATTTGTAAAGTAATTACCTCAAACCACTGTAGTTCTTTGCATTTGTAAAGCTGCACTACGGGTAATATGCTTGGATCCAAAATAACACCTCACTCATATTTGGATGGTCGAAAAGTCTAACTAGAAAATTTTGCAATCAACAGAGTCAGAACTCCATGTGTTGCAGTCTGCTACATCAACATGAAGCATCCATTCTGTCAAAGTTTGCCACGTGTACTCCTATATGAAATCATCCATCATGAAGAGTGCGAGTAAAAAAAATCATCTAAATTATCAACTATGTCTTTGGGAGCAATCTATGAAATGCAAGTTACATTTCTCTTTTCTATTTTATGTTTCAATCTGTAATATGAAGATAGTGAAGATGCTTTCCGTTGTATCCTTGATATTTGTAGCCTTTCAAAGGAGAGTGCAACCTAAGAGTCTTATAACACCGACGAAAAGATAAAGAAGAAGCAATTTTAAAGCCACTCCAAAATTTTATTTTTGATAACTTAATAATATTTTTATTTGTAAATTATTTTTAACCATTAGAATGAGAGTAAGATAAGATGAGGAAGAAATTGTGGATTATGAGAATATTTTTGTTCTTTTTGACAATGCCACATGACATTTGAATAGCATGTAAGGTTGCAGCATCCTTCCTTCTGCTAACTGGATTGGAAGGATTTGCTAAGTTTTCAACAACATCCCATTGATCTTGACCCAAAAGATCATTTTGAATCCACTCTCTCCATGCCATGTAGTTTTCTTCATTTAGTAGTTCCTTCACAACAAGAATATGAACCAAATTGCTCGTTTCCATTTTATGTTTCAATCTACAATTTCAATTTCAATCGACTGAAGAAACTTTCGTCGTATGCTTGATGTCAAAAGACATCTCAAAGGATATTGCAACATAATAGTCATAAATACTTATCACAAGACATAGAATTAAGAAGCAATTGCACAGGCAACATGAAGCTGTGTTACACTTGACGGTGCCCCTTCTGCTACTGGTAATTCAGGACCAGCCAAGGGTTTGGGTAGATTTTTAAAGCAATAACTCATTAAATATATATTGACTCCGTTTAATATTTTAAAGTGTTGATTATTTCATGACAATACTATATCTACATTTATGTCTACACCCTTTTGTAAACTTCACGTTTTGAACAAAATTGAACAAAAAAAGTAAAAATGTGAAAAAGATAAGAGAGTGGATGATCTTTTCAAAATGGCTCGAAGTTAAAAGAGAGATGTAGCATCTTAGCCTAAATAATATGCATATACAATGCCTGATGAAGTAATGAACCCCTTTCTACCTACTCCCTTTTACACCTTCCCCCGGTAGAGTGTCCCTTATGCTTCATAACTTGGGTAGGACTTTTATATAGGGATGGCAATTTCCCTGAACTGGGCAGGGAGCAGACAAAGATTTTCCGTTTGGGCAGGGATTGGGAAGAAAATTTCCCCTGCAGGACTGGGATGGAGGAGATCCCAAAAAAATTTCCGGGACGAAAATGGGCAATTTTTTTTTTAATTAATAAAAATTTAAAAGTATTTTTATTTTAAAATTAAAAATATATAATATGGGTGTTGTTGTAATTTTATAAATTGTTTCATTTTAGAGTAAATTTATTTAATTAAAATATAAATTTTTTATATAAAATATTTTTTAAAATTTTCCCATGGAACCTACGGGTCCTCAATTTTCCACGAGAATCACAGGCGAGAATCTAATTTTCCTCAATACCATAAACAATTATAAGAGAAAAAAAAAAATTTCCTGCCAGAAATTGAGAACAAAGACCATATTCTTCGCCTTGCCTTAGCCCGTTATCATCCCTACTTATATAGGCAAGGAGTGGAAAAGCTATGAATATATTGTAAAAGCAGAGTCCAACAAACAGAGAAGGTGAAAAGTGGAAAAGCCAATAATACAATATAAAAGCGAGGTCTAGCTCTTGACCTGTTACTTCTTTCTTCGCTTTTGACTGGAAAAGCTGAGAAAATGATTAGTGACATTCTTTTAATCAAAAAGGAAAGGAAATTGTGCTATTTTTCAATATATAAATACAAATAAGAATAACAGTAATAATAAGTAGGTCCATTATCATCTACCCTGCTTATAAAATCATTGATGAAGTGCTGAGTCGGGTATCCGAAGAGAATTACCAACTTACCTCTTTAGAAAAATGCTCCTAATTACATCTAAAAATAGAGTAAAGTAAATGCTTATTTTAGTTACTTTATTTATTTTAATCTCTTATAATTTCATTTTTTTTTGTATTTTAATTTTATTAATTTAATCATTTATGTTTTAAAATTTTTATTAATCTCATCTTTTAAATTTATTAATATTAAAAAATGTTAAGTATGAAATTAATATAAATTTTAAAATTTGATAACAAAATTAATTAAAATTTCAAGCATAAGAGACAAAAAAATTTTTTATTATAAATAATAATAATAAAGTGACCGAGAGATATTATTGCTTAAATAATGCTCTAACAACTAGCCAGTGTCTAATTTTTTTTAAAAAAGGTAAAAGGGTTTAAATTCTAATAATTTAATTAGTTCTATTAGAAGTATTATATAGTAAATACACTGTCTCTCATTGAGTTGAAGGCAACATATCATACTAAAATTGTCAACCTAAGGGCATATGTAGTGGTGGTATTTGAGTGTTGCATAGATTCTATGCATCATTGCACACAAAAATCCACAACTAGAGCACAATAACGTAGAAGAAAGAGAGGGAAGAGGGTTGCTTCTTCTATTGCCGTTGCACACTTGCTTAGAAGGCTTTTTTTTTTTTTGTATTTTTTTAAGAAGAAAGAGAAGGTTTATAAGAAAAAATAGATAGTTTGTGGGATTCATTTAAAAAATTTTAGAGTAGTATGAGTAAAGAAAAAAATTGTTTAGGTTGTATAAAATTAAAATATATATATATATTATTGTAGGACTCATAAAAATAATATAAATAATACTATATGGAACTCATGTAGAGTTTTATGACTAAAGATGGTCTAAGGCATATTCAAAGAACCATTAGTTGTTTGAGGGTTCAAAGAATAATAAATTCTTTAATAAAAGCGCAATGCTTTTCATATTCTCATTGTAGAATCTTCACCGTTTGCTTCAAGTGCGTAGGATGGAATTATGCAATATTTTTTTTCTCATTTTTCTTTATTTTAAAGGATCATTTATTTGCACAAGCAAAGGAAGATATATATTCATATAGATAATTTATTCGAGCGAATTTCAACACCAGGAAGTGGCCATCAAATTCTCAATTAGCTTGCTTCAACATAACATGGATATTTTGTTGGATTGATTTTTCAATTATGGTACATACTTTTGAGACAATTTACATGTTCAGTTTTTATGTATGCATCTTATTGACTATGGTTTTGTTATTTCTTTGGCGTATAGCAGATTGCTAGACTTTATTAATTTGTCAAGGGCAAATGTCGGTAGGAGTTCCTGTGTGATAAAAGATCATTTGTGGCCTTCAATTAATTTTTCACTTTTCTTTGAACACGCAGACCTTAATGCCTTTTCGTTATATATATATATATATATATATATATATATAGATATTATAAATATTTTGATTAGATGCCCATTTAATGAAATATTCCCTAAGGCTGACTTAGCATTTATTTATTTATAATTTATTAACTAAACATTATCCCCTTGGTGGATGAATAAAGTTTGCCCTTTTAGAGGCTTTATTTTTCTCTCCTCTCAATTCTCTTTACTTTATTGTCTGTGTCTACTTTTTCACAACACGTTATTAACACGTGGCTTTACCCTCCCACCATGTTCCGCCACCTTGTGTCGGTAAAGTCTTTTCCATTCATCATCACTTCCTACATTAATCACGAATTCCTGAAGCCATCACAGGTAATAGCTCTCATTTAGTTATTTTATTCACTTAACACAATAGCTTTTATTTTTGATTATTCTGTTGTGCTTCACTGGTTTACAAGTGGCGGGTTCATGTGAACATGAGCACAATGGCCAAGCAATTGTCTTTCTTCTTTAAAGAGATTGTCCATATGTGACGTCTTTCTTCTTCTAATTGTTTAATTTTCTTTTATTGAATATGTTCAATTTAAACAATTATTTTATAAATTGTTTTATCGATCTAGAAGATTCATAAGATGAACAAAATCTACTATTCATAAGTGGTTTAGATTGGCATTGAATAGATCAAAGCCATAGATAGCTTTGAAGTTTTATACTATCTAAAGACTTGTATAATTCTTATAATGAATAAAATTCATGTCTTGTCCTGAAGTATGAGGTAAATTAATTTCTTTATTAAATCACACATCCTGAAGTATGTGATAATATGATTTCCTTAATATGTCTCATCTAGAAGCATGAAGACAATTTATTTTTGAAGTTGTTTGTCAAGCCTCATCCTAAAGTATGAGAAATTTAAGTTCTTTTATATGTCTCATCCTGAAGTATGAGAAAATTTGATTTCTCTTAATTTGTCTCGTCTAGAAGTATGAGATTATTATTTTAATTTGTCTTATCCGGAAGGATGAGATTTTTTTTTTTTTAATTTGTCTCATCCAGGAGTATGAGATAATTTTTCTTAATTTATCTCCTCCAGAAGTATGAGGTAATTTATTTGATACACTCTCATCCAAAAGCATGAGAAATTTTATTATCAACAATTAAATAAGTAATTTGATGTAAAATGGATATGAAGTTATCCATTTAAATATGATTTATTATGAACAATTCATTTTCTACAAAATAGATCCTGAAAATTATCCATTCAAATAGTAATCAAAGTGGATCTCAAAGTTATCCAACTAATTGATAAAGAGTTATCTACCAAGAGACAAAAATGGCCTTGTTGGGAATCGAACCCATGCAGACCTAATTCAACATTAGGTGCGCAGCCACTACACCACAAACACATTGTATAGATCGTTGGTTTATTACTTATTCTAAATCAATGGATTACTAGTTTAGTGCATTTTCCTCTTATACCATAAGCCAAGTTATGCTTGTACATAGTAATTTTTCTGAATATGTTTAATGATCTTCTTATAGTAATAGTAATTGTTATATATGGATAAAGTATGATAGCTGAATTTTCTATGATAATTGTATATATGGTCTAAAAGAATCGGAGTTACACTTGTCTAAGTTTTCATATTATAGTGGAATGAAGCAAGAGGCATCCATCAATTTTTTCTCCTATTTATGCCATAATAATATCACTTATTGTGTCCATTTTCTAACCCAACATACATTAAGATATTATGCCATTAATCGGTCGATTATATATGGCATATAAATGTAAAAGTGTATTTGGGTGAATATTTGACCTTTGTTTTAAATTACATATTTTGTTTAGTGATTTTGAATTTTGGAGAAAATATCTATCATTTTAGTAGCATTTATTTATTTATTTTACAAATCAAGTGAAAGGGATGATGTACTATACAAAGATCTAATAAAAGTGATTAGAAATTGAGTTGTAAGTATGAGCTCTTTATATTTTGTGATCTTATTTAATATGAGTCAATTTAGCTTACTATATGAGTTGCATTGGTAAATGCATATTACTTGGGTGGTTAGAAATTAACTTATTCTTTTACTAAGCCCTATAGTACAATGTTATGGTACTTTGAGCTAGCTATGTGAGCATACTTCATATTGCATGTGGTTATGGAATAACCCATACCTTGGGCATGTGCTAAATCATGTTGAATAATTTGTTGATATTTGGTTTATTGTTATGCCTTCAATTCAAGAACTTAAGTTAAAATTGCAAATTTATCTACTTCACTTTTAGTGCTTCTTCGTCTTACTTTCAACATTATTATGACAAATATTGAGATACTTTTGAGTTTTATTTGAGACTATTATTCTCAGATTATCTCTGAGTTTCACTATTTTAAATTATGGAAGGATTATACACTCAATTTGAAATATTCAAAAGTGTAGGGTGTCTTGCAAAGTTTATGTTTAGACCCCATGTAACATTTTGGCTATGCATTTCAAGTCCTAGCCTTCAAGGAAAGTGAATTTATGAATATTATTCATAGTTATTTTGTTGGATATATCTCTTATTTTATAGTATTTGAAATATCATATTGTAGTAAAGAAAAATAAATCTTTACTAGAAAGCATAAGCCATTATCTCATAATGATTTTTTCTATTCCCTGAAGTGAATGGAGAAACTATCAAGATATATAAGCACAAATATGGCTATGATTCGAAAAATATAGTATTAGTTATAATACTATAAATACCTCCCACTAGAAGTGAAAGAGTAGTGAAGAAAAGTGGTAAAAGGATATCTGAAAAACCACTATTATTTTGAGGCCATTGAGTTTGTACTTGTTGTACATCTAAACATCTTTTCAATACTTTTCAAGTATCAATGAAAGAAAGAGATTAATTGTTAAGACAATTTTGCTCCGATGTTTTCGACTTTGGCCATGATAATGTGACAATTAAATGTGTCAAATTTCTTTTCCTTGAATGTAATGAGAGTATACATAAGAAATTATTGTTGTAGTTTATTTAGTTAATTTACTTTTAATAATTCTAAGCTATTTGCTCTCTTGTTTAAGCTTTATCAATTTCACATATTATATGATTTTACATTTCTATTGTACAAAATAATGTTACTACTATATTCAATAGTACAAAGATGATTGAGAGCTCTTGAAGAGCCGGAGGAATAAATATGATGATAAAATGCTCCTGAGGAGCTAGTTAATGTTTTCATTAAGAAATTATTTGCGTCTTCCTCTAATTTGTACTACATATATGCAATTGAAACATATGTTATTGCAAACTAGAAGTTTACAAGTCAAAATAAGTTTATTTTATTTGGCATGACCGATTGAGCCATCCCGAGTCAATAATGATGCAAAAGTAATTGAAAAAGATCATGTGAACTTTCATTGAAAAGCCAGAAGATTTTTCAATCGCAATGCTTAGTTTCTCATATGCTATTTGTTCCCAAAGAAAATTTATTTGCATTTGCAAAAGTAAGAGTGAATCCCTCATCATTTAGAATATACACGAGGTGAAAATATTTATGGGCCTGTAGACCTACTAAGTAGATCATTTAGATACTCCTTAATTTTAATCGATACATCGACTAAATGATCACATATTTTGATTAACTCATAACCTGAAATTTATGAGATTACTTGTTCAACAGATTGAATTAAGCGCGTAATGCCTTAATTATATTTAGTTGAGCAACAAAAATAGTTAATGCTAGTGAATTCACTCTTCAAAGTGACTATTGGAATACATAAAATGGACTTGCAGGCACTTAAAAATTAATTGCCAGACCATTACTTATGAAATCTAGAATTCCAAAATTGATTTGGGAACATGTGATTATTCATGTTATAAAATTGATTCGCATTATGCCAACAAATTATTTGAACCCTTCTTATAATTGGTTTATAGTCATGAGCCAAGTATATCCCATCTATGAAATTTTGAATGATTTGTTAATTGCTCCACCACAATGTACTAAGATGGGACCTCAATGGAGGTTAAGAACATATCTTGGAAATAAATCTCTATATATAAGTGATATATATTGAGTCACTAAAAATAATATTTATTTATGGCTTGACTCGCCACTTGTATTTCTAATAAATCATTTATTCCAACATTAGGGGGGGGGGGGAGAATAAGTAGTTGGTAATGGAGAGTATTTAGAATGAATTATCACCTTGATCCTCATGCGAAGCAAATATGACCAAAAGTTCATTTGATAATGCACTTGTATAAACTACCATATGCATTGCCTGATTAGTAATAGTGACTAAAATTATATGTACCAACTGCTACTGCTCCAATCAAAGTATAATTACAAACATACTGGTTCCAAAGATAAAGTCCTCGAAAAGAAAAGGAGCTAAGACTCAAAGATGGCCAAATCGAGGGTAAAGTGGCTTTAGAAGAGTTACCAGAGGTAACTCTAGAAGAGTCCTCAGATATAACTAATGTTTTAGTTTTAAAGGAAACTCAAGTACCTGAAAGCCATGAAAATAAAGAGATCTCTATAGATTATGGTGGAACTAGAATGAAATCAATATTGTTGACAATGTTCACATATAATGTAGTGCCCTATGTGATAAAAGATATTGAGGATCATTACTAAAGATCTACAAAGAAAGAAATGATTGGCCAAAAATGGAAAAGATGCAATTGATGTTCGCTTAAAAAGCGAAAAGTTTTGGACTTGTAGTCTATATACCAGAAGTGTAAAGCCAATTATGGACAAATGGGCTTTTGTGTGAATACAAAATGAAAATTATGCCTAAGGGTTTTCATAAATAACTGGCATTGATTTTGAATAGATATACTCAATTGTGGTGAATGTAAGTATCTAATGGTACTTATTTAGTCTGGCAGTACATGAATGATATTATTTGCATCTAATGAATATTGTTATAGTCGACTTATTCAATAATGACATCCCTGAAACAATTTATATGATCGTTTGAGTTAAATTTTGTTGAAGGAAATATATATAGAAATAACCCATTTGTCCTCGTATTAGTGAATTTGTGTCGATGATTTATTATTAGAACTCCTGAAGAGCTTCCAAAACTATAAATTACTTATAGAGACAACTTGCATTGAAATGCTTATATAGTAGAAGTGCTAAAGTGATTTTATATATATACAAATTATATTAATTGTGATCGCTAAATGTGAACATATATTCTCTTTAGAACTTGTGAGAATGATAAAGAAATATTTGGTCCTAAAGTACCAAATCTTGGTACAATTTAACTAGTTGTCAATATGACAAATCACCATGGCATTAACTTCTACAATATTTTAAGGATCTTGTCCAATATTAGAGTTCGTCGATACAAATAACTTGATTGATACGCACTGCACTCTTTTTCCCTTCACCATGGTTTTTTCCCATTGGGTTTTCCTAGTAAGGTTTTTAATGAGGTAGCATTTGATTGCGTATACAAAAAGAATTGTATACTCTTTTCCTCACTAGGTTTTGATCCCACAGGGTTTTTCCTAGTAAGGTTTTTAACGAGGCACATTCTTTGGTAATGGGCATCCAAGGGGAGAGTGTTATGAATATTTTGATTGGATGCCCATTTAATGGAATATTCCCTATGGCTGACTTAGCATTTATTTATTTGTAATTTATTAAATAAACATTATCCTTTTAGGGCTAGGTTTTTACTTTTATTGTGTATATATACCCCCTTGGTGGATGAATAAAGTTGGCCCTTTTTAAGGCTCTATTTTTCTCTTCTCTCAATTCTCTCTACTTTATTCTCTGTGTCCAATTGCATTTCTTTGTTATGTTCTATTTCGCAATGGGATGGCTAGGTGATTTTTCAAGTCCACTACTATTCCATACTTATCATAAATAATGAAAATTTTAGCACATTACTTTTAATTTTAGCATATCTCTCTTAATTTTTTATTTATTTATAGTCGATAGTTCATATAAATTTTTAAAATAAATCTTCATGTAAATTAGAAATTATTTTAAAAGTAAAAAAAAAAAATTCATAAAAATAAAATTATAAAACATTATTATTATTCGTTTAATTAGATTACATTGTTAATGTTTTTCTCTCTTAATATCTGAAATAATATGTAAAATTATCTATGTCACATAAGCTACTGTTAAAGTGAAGGTAAGAATTTTTTTTCTCAAAACATAAAGCTTATATTTTTTATAAGAAATTTTATATTATATCCATATGCATATTTCATTAAGCTTGAATAAGCAATTAAGGTTTTACTTGTTGCCTTATTTATTTCTGTTTATTTTTCGTTTGCTTTTGCTTATAATTGTCACTTTTATTTTGCTCATGTAATAGATACCTTTAAAATAATTCAAACAAATAGAATAATTTAGTTTTAAAAAATTTTAATATTTAATTTAAATGATTGGTTTATAATTTATTTATTAAGTGAATTTTTCATTATATTTTAACATATTGTAGAAAATAAAATATATAATATATCAATTATATAAATAAATATATATTCTAAAATATGATAAAGGTTTTAAGATATTACTGAAAAAATTGTGTTTAGTGTCTTGCTCAATGCCATTGTTATAGGTTAGATTTAAATATTGTGTATTTAATTATAGAGGAAATATGTGTAGCTTTTAAAAATAAGATAAGTGAAAAGTAAAATAACTATAAGAGATGTAAAATTTATGAATTATTAGAGGTATTTATGATAGTTTAGTCTTTTAACTATTGACTCATACCTTAGTTAGTCAATTGTTAAAAATTAAATTTTAGTGTAGCATATTTTCAAACTATAAGAGAAATGCATATAAGCTTTTAAAATGGACGGAAGTTAAGTAAAAAACAAATTAATTACAATAGAGGTTGATGTAATTTTATCTATTTCTTTCTTTCTTATATTCTCCTCTCTTCTCTTCCTACTTTCTCCCCCGTCTCCTTTCTCTAATATTATTTTGTAAAATTAAAGATGAGAAAGGACAAAAAATAAAGATCATGGAGAGAGAATCGCTCCAAAAGTTATATGAAAAGTAAATTCACCGTAAAACAAATATATTGCCTTTCTTTACTAAAAAGGAAAGGGGGTTATCTACTTGTTGCAAAAAGTACTATTAAATGCTCAACACTATCTCAAGTGGGTTAAAAAGAGAGGTCATCATTATTCGTAGTAGTTTTTTTTTTTTTTACCTCCTATAGTCCTGAGTATGTAGTACAGAAAGTTGTGAATTGATGTTCACAAAGAAATACCATGCACAAACTAAACAAATATCACAAAGGTTACCATTAAATAAGTAATGGGCAGAATAAGATCCCTTCAAGGTACAAACAGTTTCAGTTTAACAAGCCCTAAAATGTAGCATTAGTAGTGGCTTGGAGCACACAAATCTTCCTGATTTCTAGATAGTTACATTACATTAACATATACAGGAATACTCGAAACTATGCTATATTTTGTGAGTATCTCCAAGCCAAGGCTTCGTGTTCCTATCAAAGATGCTCGGTCCATAGGTTGAACCGTATATTTCAACAAGAAGTGGAAACTGTAACCAAACAAACAAGCTCACTGGAACACTAGCAAATAAAATCACAGGAATACTTATCCACAGTCTTCCAGGAAGCATGACAGAAATAGCGGCAGAAAAGGTGATCATCATAGCTGCGATAGAGATGAATAGCATTGAAAGCCCTATGATTAGCTTGGTGGGTAAAGATTTAAGAAAATCATCCTCAGTGTACCGAGATGTGAGAATCCCTAAAAACATCAAAAGTGAAGTAGCAGAAGAGAAGAGTGATATTACATCTGATACTATAAATAGTTTGAACAATTTGTGATCTTGGAATATAGGGTAACCCGTGACTTGATTATTACCACCTGGAACAGCAGAAGAGGCAGCAAACATAATAGTAACTATGAGTGCAGCGACAACTGTGCAGGAAGTGGCATTTTGTTTCATCCAATCCTCACCCTCTTTCCTCAAATCCTTATGATGCTCTGTGAATAATTCTCTAGCTGTCTTACCTTCCTTGTTTCTATGTTCCCAAAACCCAGGTGGTGTAATATGCTTTACTTCCTGTATAATTGGAGTAATTTGACTCGAGTGTCCATCAAAAGAGGAGGAAAATATAATTATTTCAATAAATAAAACATTCACTTTTAAAGCCTAAAATGTCATAAAACTCTAGAATTAGTATTGTAGTTACCTCAAACCACTGTAATTCTCTTTGCATTTGTAAAGCTGCACCAGAAATACGGTTAAGCTGGGAAGATGATTCCAACATTCCTGCCGTATGTAGTAGGCTATTTCGATTATCATCTTTTTCGTATAGAAATCGAGTTTTGGCAACAAGCCCATAAATGAGGCTGAAAACTTTTGCTTGTCGAAACCTTACTGCAGAGAAGAATAACCACATTCCAAGGCTATCCTTCGCGTATTGAGCAATCGGATTAGCATTGATTACTCCAGTAATAAATTCAGGAATTCCATTTTTAGCAGCGTCAAGTATTGAATCATGTACATGGGCCTCATCCAATTGTGAGTCAGTAACTAAAGTAGCAATCTGATCACAAGTGAGACGAAGAAGTTCATGAGACAGCGCATGGGTTAGTTTGATTTGGTATATCCTCTTGACACCTGTTTTAATAAATGAAACAAAGAAACAATATTCAAAATACAGCGGATATTAAAAAAAAAAATTATTAACCGTAAAGAGAATATTTAAATAATTATTATTTTCGTTGAAATTTTTGTAGAACTTGATTTTGATTCAGTTTCATGCAGTGATCTAAATTGATCAGATTATTTTTAACTTGATTTAATTGATAGATTATTTTTTAAGTAAAAATTATAAATGAGTTGAGTATGGGATATATATTGTCATACCTATTAAGTTTTTCAGATTGAGGGTGTGTACTTACCTATCAAGTTGAAAATATATTCCACCAATTGATGCAGCATACCTAAACGAATAAACAAAAAATAAATAAATTAAATAAACAAAAAGATAGAAATATGCATGTAATAAAAAAGAGTTATGTATATATGAACTAATTAATTTGATTTTATAATTTAGAACATTTTATCTTAAAGGGTTTATTATTATTATTATTATTATTATTATTTCTATTGAAGGTTAACTTATTCGTGAACGATAATATTAAGTACACTAGGAAAACTAAATGTTTTTGCGGTAGGAGTTGAAACAAGAACTAAGGCTATTAGAGGTACTGAAAAAATAAAGCATGGATCGGAGACGACTTATAAAATCTACGTAGAGATCTTAATAAATTTGAAAATGATTTTAGACTATATAGAATTGAAAATGATGGCTTAGATGTAATTTCGCCCTAAAAAATTAGAAAACTTGAAAATGATGGAAAATTGTATACAATCGAATGCTATTAGCTTGCTACCTCCCCTATAAAAGGGGCTTGCACTAACCAACCCCTGTTGAGGGAGTTCTATTAGAATCTAAGTCCTAATATTAGTGTCATTGGCAAAATATATAAAAGAAAAGTTATTAAATTTTAGCCAGAACAGTTATTAATTTTTATAATAAAATAATAAACAAAGCAACGGAGGGAAGATGCCAAATTAAAGATCATCAAGAATAGCAAATTTTCTTTTACACAATTAAACACATATTCCATCAACTATTTAGATTTTGAGGTGCACCATGTGACTCAAATTTTCAATACCACTAAAAGAATACAATATTAACACTAATTAATTTAGTTTAAGCTGGGTATACTATAAGATTGACAAAGCTTTTTTTACTAACCTATCTGTTACTATTATCTAATCACATAAAAATTACCTTTAAATAAAAAGTATGTTATACATGGCAATACTTTTTTATCCTACAATTTTAAAATCTTGATCAATGACATCTTTATTGACTTAAAGAATTGATATACTAATATGTTAAGTTCAAACTCAGCTCTCTTTTTTATATAGAGAAAAAAAAAAAAAAAGAAGCTAATAATAGGTGGGTAACATTAGCTGCTCAAATTAAAACCAATGGAGAAGTGCTACCTTTGTAGTAGTGAATCGGAACCTAGCATTTGAAAAATTTGAATGTTTTTAATGTTCTTTACAATGACACCCAATTTAATAAGTGATTCGATCCCCAAAATCCATGCAATTTTATGGGGTAAATTCCCTTCCAACAAATAGTCTAACGTAAATATGCTCAATACATGAAAGTCTTCAAAAAAATAGTCTAATGGTAGTTCAAAGATATTTTAATATTTTATTGAGAATTTATTTAATTTCAAAGCTTAAACTATATCTAAAGAAAATAATTTTATATTATATCCATTAATATTTACCTAGTGTTTTGCTCATCTTATCATCACATCCCCTTGCATTTGATTTTGTAATGTTAATCCGAATGTCTTTAACGGCTGAGGCCGATGGTATTTGAATCCCTGTAACAAAAAATATGAGCATAATTTTTAAACCTCAATCACATCAATTGATGTGATACGTGAAATTAATTATTGTAATGTTTAATTTAGAGGTAATACGTATCCCGAGAAAATAGCATTACAATGAAAAACAAATCAAACCAGCCCCAATGGATGCCTAATGATTGCAATCTTCAAGTATGAAAAATTTCTACAATATATTTAGAGGAAGTGTCAAATTGGTACTTACAGTTATAGATCCAACGTTGCCAAAACAGAAATCGGTGCCAACTAGAAAAGATAGACGGCACACGAGCTAGAAACAACACTGCAGTATCACCATCTTCGTCTGGTGTAATTGCCAAGCTTGGGCAACGCTCAAGCAAATCTAGAGCCAATTCTGTAATGCAGTGTAAGACCAAAACAATAATGAAGTCTGTAAGGAAAAAATGATAAAAATAAAAAAGCAAATTAATTGAATTAAATTTACACTTTGGTTATTGATGCATTTTTTCTTTTTAAAAAAAAAAATGATTACTCACCAAGGTAACTGAAAAGAAGGCATTGCATAAGAAGCTGAGCACCTTGATATCTATTTTCAAGTAAAAATTCTTCCAATGGAGTGATTGAATAAATGTAGCGAACCATTTTTAAATGAGCATTGAAAACAGCATCTACAACGGGAAGATCACCTTTCCCATTTCGGATTTTGAGAATGTTTTTGTTCTTTTTGACCATGCATTCTGCCATTTCAATTATTCCAGTAGGTAGCACTTCGGAAAGAGCTGTATTACCATCATGAGATTTCAATTCCAAATCTTGTTCTGACATCAATTTTACCAACTCCTCAACAATATGCAAATGCCCAAATTCAGCTGCAACGTGTAGAGCTGTGAACCCTAAATCATCAATTCTTGCGGTCACTCCCTCAGGATGCTCTTTAAGGAAATCATTTGCAGCTTTCCAGTCTCCACAGTACACAGCCTCGTATAATGGTCTATACAGCTGTAAAGAAACCTGGTTTTCTGCAGTCATTGTCCAAAAGTTTCAGCTGTAAAATAGCTGATATCATCATTTTTCAAGCACTTATGTTTGACAGAGATTTTTTTTTTTTTTTCTCCCCCCAAAGATCATATTGTAAATAGCTTAACCCATGAAATTCTTATCTGAATCGTTCATGAAGAGTGAAAGAGAGAGAATGAGATGAAGAACTAACCTGTATCCACTGATGAATTGGAAGGGCTTGAAGGTGAGGAATTGTACTCGTTGGTCAAGGCATCCCAAGCAAGTTTGGCTGAAGGAATATCCATAATAAGTGAAAGTGCTTCTGGGCCACATGACATTTGAATAGCATGTAAGGCTGCAGCATTCTTTTTTCTCCAAACTCTATACTCTGCATTAAGCTTGTCTTCTGGATTGGAAGGCTCAGTTAAATCTTCAATAACATCCCATAGATCTTGACCCAAAAGATAGTTTTTAATCCACACACTCCATGCCTTGTAGTTCTCTTCATTTAGAAGTTCCTTAACAAGTGGAACACAAACCAAATTGCTTGTATCCATTGTATGTTTCAATCTACAATTTCAATCGAGTGAAGAAAACATAGTTATATGCTTGATGTCAGAAGACAACTCAAAGAATAATGCAACATAATATTTATAAATACTTATCACAACGTAGTTATATGTTGCACTTCACGATGGTTTGGATCGATTTTTAAAGCAGCAACTCATTAAATATTAGTTGATTCCGTTAGATACTTTAAAATGTTGATTATTTCAGGAAAATACTATATGTACACTACACCCTTTTGTAAACTTCATGTTTTGTATTTACTTATAGGAAAAAATTGTGAAAAAAAAAAAGTAATAAAGTGAAAAAGATAAGAGAGTGGATGAACTTTGCAAAATGGCTCAAAGTTGAAAGAGAGTTGCAGCATCTTAGCCTAAATAATGTGCATATATACAATGTCTGATGAAGTGAACCCCTTCTACCCACTCCCTTTTCCACCTTCCACCGGTAGACAGTCCGTTATGCTTCATAATTTGGCTAGGACTTCTATTGGCGAGGAGTGGAAAAGCTAAGAAGCTATCGTAAAAGCAGGAATCGCACAACGAGAAGGTGAAAACTGGAAAAGCCAAGAATACGATATAGAAGCAAGGCCTAGCTCTTTATCTGTTACTTCTTTCTTGGCTTTTGACTGCAAAGGCTGAGAAAATGATTAGTGATATTTTCTATATTAAAAGGGAGAGGAAATTAATGTGCTATTTTTAAAATATACAAATACAAATAAGAGCAACAGTAATAATAAGTAAGTCCATTATCATCAACCCAGGTTATAAAACCATTAATGAAATGCTCACGTGGTGCCCTACATGATGCTAGGAGCGAAATTGATTTTGCATAAGTGTAACTCAGGACCAAATAAAGTTTTAATAATAATAATAACTTAATAAAGTGACGGGAACAGGGATGTTCATCAGCATCGATCCTATATGATTGTAAATGAAACAACAATTTGTTTAAAGTACTCATTTTTTAAGATTTAAACGTTTCGCTTATTTAACTTAAAAAATATATATAAAAACTTTAGTATAGGCTTCAATCCCAACATAATTCCTCACTCCAAAAATAAGGTTGATTATAACTTATATCTCGACTAGAAACTCGAGGGAAGTTCCTCCATATTCAACGATGGCGGACTTGGTGAGACTAAGTAATTGTTGTTTGGTACAGGGTTTAAATTTTTTGCAAGTTAAAATTTTTACATATATTTTCTTTTTCTTTTTTTAATTATGGTAAAAAAATACTATCAAAAAAAAAAAAAAAACTGAACAAGAGAAAATGATGAATTAACAAAGTTAATTTAGCAAACCCGTCAAAGTCTTATTGATTAAATTGGTTTCAGTTTCACCTATAGATGCTATAGTGCTCCAAATCCAAAGAGAGAACCTTTTCTATCCAAATAACATGTTACTAAAGAAAACAAAAACCATAATATACAAAAGTGATTATAAAAATTAAAGTTGGAGATTAAATTATTCAAGTCATCGTTAATATATATATATATATATATATATATATATGAAATTTATAAAATAAAACCTTTCATCTTTCTTTCTTTTTTTTTCTCTTGTAGCACGTGCTCATACATAAATCTCTAAATAGAAAAGTTATTTAAAAATTTTAGGACAAATCTTGACATTTAACCCATTTAATTTGTATTTTATTTTTGTATCATTGAAATGATTAAGGGTTAGCCTAGCCTAATACGGCGAGCAGTGACCTCACCCGTAATTACTTCAATGGCTGAATGTAATTAATTTATGTTTCTGAGATAGGTAAATCTATGAAAAGTAATAGCTACAACTACATCTTAGTTCTTATCATTTTCTAAATTCATGTATTACTAAAAGTTATAAATAAATCTGAATTTTCTAGCACTATCTGGATCTTCGAAACAGAAGGCAAATTGGTTGTTTCCATTAGTTTTATCTTACAATCTACAATTATAATGTTATATATGTGCTTTCATATCAGACAACTCATGGGAGATTGCAATATAAGAGTCATAAAATGTTGATCCATTATTTGACTATAAACAACAATTTTCAGCGCAAAAAACGAAAAATGGCACAACAGCACTAAAATAAGAAGACGAACACTCATTGGTTTCGTTCCATATGTAAACAGAAATATTATGAAGAGAAACACACAGTATCTATCAATGGATATGGAGGAGACTTACCTCTTTCCCAGAATTTCTGCGGTGATCTTTGTTCCACCACAAGTAGGGACTGAAAATAAAGATGCTGAAGAAGGAATGGGGCGTCTCCAGATAAATAGCTAGGCAGCATAGCTTTCATTGTCACACACATTTTATATTTTAATTTCAAGACTTATACCTAACCTCCTATAATATATACTATTATTCATATAAAACTAAACTTAATAATTCTATAAAATAAAAGAAGGGTTGTTAAACAACCATGACATAACATTTATTGAATTATTTGGATGACTATTTCCCATAACAATCGGCAAATGTACAAAGTATTCCCATAAATTGAATGAGTCAATTTTAACAAATGTTGAAAGAGAAATAAATTTAAATTTTAAGCATATGGCTTTATTCTAAATCTACCATGAAAGTCGTGTAAAAAAATAAAATCTATTATGAAAGTCAAGGCGAAACCACGTGTAAGTAAATGGGGCAATTGCCCCTAAGGTAAAAAAATTTTTTAGTATGTTATACTCATATCATATTTGCCTTACCATCCAAACATATTCAATTATTAAAATATCCTACAAATTTAAAATATTTATTAAAATTGATATCTAAACACATATTAAACAAAATTTTAGACAATTATTAATAAAAGAATTGAGTCATCTTTAATTTTGCCTAGCATGTGTCAAATTTTGCTCTCTTATCTGATTTTTTATTTTTTTTCGTTCACTCCCCGATGAATCCCAGAAATCAAAATTTCAGTTTCAAGGGAGAAGAAATATTTGGAAGTTTTGGCATTGTTTAAATAAATTATATTGGGAAATGATTACTATGTTGATATGTTGTAGTTGCTTTTTTCTTTTTCTTTTTCTTTTTTTGGTTAAATGTTGTAGTTGCTCTAGGAACATGTATATTGAATTGATTATTGAGAAAATTAAAATACTAAGATATTAAAAGAATAAATGGTTAATGTTGAGACGAAAAAAAATTTCCAATTCATGAATTCAGATAAAAATGCTAAAAAATAAATTTTATCAAGTTTCAAATTAAATAGAATTTTAGATGGCGTATTAATAAGGCATATGGCTTAACTTTTCAGCCATGATTTCTACTTTAGAATATTTATAGTGTGTTCTCATACATTCGCACGGTCAATTTTGATTGAGAATAAAGTTTTTTTTTTTTTTTAATTCCCTTTGAGTTAGAAATTTAAATCTTAAATATAGACTTCATTTTAAATATATCAAAAAATTGTACCCAAGTTCAAATTAATTATAGCTTCATAAATCAAAGGTTGACTAGGAATAACAAGAAAATAAAAAAAAAATTATAAAGAGTGGACAAATAAATCAAATAGATTTTTTATAAGAGGAGAAAATTTGTATGCATCACCCACCACGTTCTCGTTTTCTTATATTAAACAAAATGGTTGGGTAGCATGCAGACTATCTTGAGGTTTGTAAACAATATAAATCACATTTTTTAGTCATCTGTCTCCCTCGTCTCTTCTTTAACCATTACCTAGCATTCTCACTTACCATTATACCATTGTTTGATATTGATATTTTTCAAGTGTGTAACTTGACTAAAATCTTTGAAGTTACATAACTTTACATAAAATTATCTATTTTAACAATGTAATCACTCATTTAATTTAAAACATTTCATTTGATAGATTCACGCCATCAAAATAGAGCTTTTAATATTAAATGTGTAAAAGTCAAAACTTTGAAAACACTATGACTGTGTTTGGGTATCCAGTGATCTTGCCATAGATTTTATGTAACTTTTTGAGATTTACCAAACCGCATGATTGCTCATGTTATCCAAAAAAAAAATGGCCCACTTTTGCACTCTTTTTGAGTTTATCCAATTTTTTCTTACTTGGTTGCACAACTTCATTCTATGTTTCTCTTAAACAAATGATGCAGTGAAAATTGTGTGTAATGGAATATAGTGTAATTGTACATTATCAGTGTAAACTGCAGAATATCCCAGGGTTATTGTACCCAATGGACTGTATAATTGATTACTAAAATAGTCACTATCACTGCCACCAAGTATAAACTAAATATATAATATCCTACTCCTATTTGTTTAGTCCAATTCAAATATATGATATAATAACAAAACTTATCTAAATAATTATTTAGTGCACCTCAAACACTTGATAAAATAAAGCTTATTAAACTCTTATTATATCCTACTCCTATTTGAATATTCATTTTTATCCTATCAAGTGTACCAAATAGCCTTAAAGGAAATGGTTTCTTAAGCAACCAAGACATTTTCAGTATTCACGTTTGACAGCATAAAGTAATGCGCATCTAAATATTGTAATCTTATTTGGGAGACTGTCAAGCACTTGTAAAAATAATACAATAATTCCACTTGATTGAATATAATAATACTGGTATAAATAATATTTATTCAAAGTCATTCTTCCTATTGGTAATATTTAATTAAGTGACCTATTACATTGAAAACATTTTCAATAATCTCGTGTAAACAACAGATAATAATAGGCATCTAAATATAATATAATAGTCATATTTAACCATACATAACAACCACTCTTGCTTGAATGAAATAATATTATAATAAATTAACTAAAAGAATTATTCTATAAATAGTGGAAGGTGTTTGTATGCTACCATGTGATAAGGTTTGTTGGATTGTCGTGATGACTTTTTGTCCAAAGTCTCTCTCTCTCTCTCTCTTTCAATGATATATTAATAGAGTTTTCTTATTTGTGCTTTCGTCTAGTATATCATACTACATGAGAATTGTCGATATTGATAACGCATAATAATACACATCTGAATACTTTAATTTTGCTCGAGGTGACAATGTCGAGCATTAAAACATAATAAACTAATTCTACTTGATAGAATAATATAATACTTATATAAATCTATAATTTAACAAAATTCTTTACATCTTGATAGGGCTTGTTACGCAACCATGTCATAACCATTATTGAATTATTGTGACAACTTCTTATTCAAAGTCATTCTTCCCATTGGTGATATTTAATCAAGTGATCTATTCCATAGAACATTTTCAATATTCTATTGTGAACTAAACATAATGATTGGCATCTAAATATAATAATCATAATATAATAACCATAGTTATTCATACATAAAAACGACTCTTGAATGAAATATTGACCGAAGCACCATCTCCTCCCTTAAATTATCTTAATCAATTTTCTTTTTAGTGTCCATTTATGTATTTTGCACCTGTTAAGTGTGAGACCTAATTAAGATGATAGCAATAATCAATAAATTCGTTATAACAAATGTGATTATAAAATTTTGAACTCAAATTCTTTGACCAAAAGTGCCTTGGAATTTAGACTGCAACCACTTATAAGTCAAGAAACATTGGGGATTTCTTTTTTTTTTTTTTTTTTTTGGGCATCCAGGTATCCTCATGCCCTTTGAGTGTGAGACCTACTCAAGACATAGTAATTAATAAGTCTCTTCTAACAAATATAATTTTAAGATTTTGAACTTAAGATCTTTGATAAAAAAAAAATGCCTTGGGATCTTATCTCGCGGCTAATCAACCAAGAACATTTTGGTATTGTGGACTTATTTTAGACTTGAAGTTTTCATGGTAATGTATAAGTGATATTCCTGCACTCCTTGTAAATGCACGCTATTAAAAGATGGTGTTATATTTGAAGATAAGGCATGAAATATTTTACTATTTTACATGGTAGTTTATCCTGAATTATCTGATTATAAAACGTGGATAAGTGTTTATTTTTTCATTATATTTAGTTATTTGTTATAAAGTATATGATTCTAAAAAATCAGTAGTACTAAATTTTGACAGGGAGTGCTTTGTCTCTGATTGATTTTACTAAGTTCAAACCGAATTAATCAATAGTATATATGTGGTTTACACCAGAAAAAAAGTATGTAGTTGTTTGGTTATTTAATATATTAGATACTTTAAAAATAATAACTACATATTATAGGGAGAAAATGTACTCATAATTGCTCTTACTCCTCGATAAGAATAATCCTACATACTAACTCATATGTAGGGTGGTGATGCTTGTGGGTTATTTCCTCCACCCGTACCAAAATAAAATCTACGTACTTACGTTTTATTCTTACCTACACGTTAAAAATTTAACTGGCGATTCAACTTTATGTGCAAATTTTATCTGAAATAGTCTTCCATTTAGAATGAAAATTTAATAGACAAAGAACGAAAAGGACCACAAAACTAAACTATTAAGAAGAAACACTAATTGGTTTTCTTCCGTTTGTAAACAGAAACTGAAGCAATTAAGAGAAATACACACTTCTATTAGATGCCCAAAAGGAAGGTTGCAAGCCATCGATAATAAGATAAAATTTACTATTATTTATTTTTTGGATAAAATATAAATATTTTACCAACAGAACGAAGCTATACAAAACAGTTCCGGTAGCGCAGATTCAATTGGAAAACCCCTTGCATTTTTATTTGATAAAATATCAATATTAGTATGCTTAATTTATTGTGATAAGACATATACATATCTAATTATCATAAAATCCTCTATTTTAATTAAATAATATGGATACATTTAAAAAGCCATTGGCTAGGGCAAGCTTTGCATATGCCAACTTTTACAAGTGTCGAAGCTATTTAGTGTTTTTTTAAAAAAAAATTATTTTAGGATAAACTTTAAAAATATCTTTTAAACTTTGTGTCACGTATTTTTATTCTAAATTTTCTTAAAATTTACACTTAAATCTCTGAAATTTTGAAAATGTGTATATTACCTTAAAATTCAACTTCTACTAAAAAATTTATTAGAAAAAAAGGCATTTGTATCATAATGTTTCTCTGTTAATCTCTTTTTTCTGATAGATAAATAAAAACAATTAGTAAAAATAGAGAAATTTGTGGAATACGTATAATTATTTCTATTAAATTTTAACATAATTTAGAGCTTTTAAGGATAATATACACATTTTAAAAGTTTGAAAAAGTTAAATTTACATTTTGAAAATTTTAGAGACAAAGTGTATATAACACAATTCAGAGGGTATTTGAGAAGTTTATTTTATTTATTCATCTGCAACTATTACAATTTTTAAATTGTACTTTCTAATCAAATTTTTTAATAATATAATTTTTTTTAAGACTAAAACTTAATAATTCATCTGTAAAAACATAAGTCTGTAAATAATTATGGCCCAAAGAGATAAGAAAGAATAAGTTATTATATTTTATTTTTATTTCTAATAGAAGTTAGAGTTCAAAATAGTACATTTTAAAAATTTAAGATAGTTAAGTGCATATTTTAAAATTTTTGAAGATAAATGCATATAACACAATATTTAAGAGGCTTTTTAAGTTTTCTCTTTTTTAAAACATATTATTGATATAAGGGAAGGGAAGCTGGGTTTGACTCCAGATTATAAAAATGCCATAGCCCTTGTGAGTTAAATGAGACTAAAGGCAAGCAATTAATAAAAGATTTTGATCATAAACAAGAATCATCCCATTTAAAGTGTTACTTTCGTTTAAAGTATGAAAGAGAAGTTCATTAATTAAATAGTTGATGTTATTTAATATTGTCAAGTGTACATATCTACAGCTGTGCATGTTAAAATAATTTTGATAAAAATTATAAGAGAGAAATGCAATAATATAATCTAACACAAGTTACTGACCAGCACTGAAGTGCAATAATTTTAATATTCTCAAATAATGATGCCTCTGTTCTCATCAAGTCACTGTTGTATGAATTTAATTATATCCTGCGTGCAACATACTAGATTTATAACTCTATAGCCTAGCAGTGGCCTTACAACAATTTAAGTAATAAAAAATGCAAACACAACCAAAATTGACACTTCAAAATATTGTATTATATTATTTTTATCACAAGGCCTTTTAACAGAAAAAAAAAAAAAAAAACACTTTGTATTATTTTGGGTGTTTGAACTAACTTCTTTTAAAAAACGTAAAATATGTCTAGAAGTTAATAAAATTTAAACTTTTCAAAAATAGGTAGAAAATGTTTAAAAAAAGCAGAAGACCACAATGAAAAATCACCTGTCGAAGCCAAAAAAAAAAGCTGCTTTTTTACTTATATTTTGTTTTGCTTTTCATTTTTTTTTTTTTTTTTTTTTGCTTTTGCGCCGTAAAAAAAATTATTTTTTATTATGTTAAAAGCAATCACTTCATTTTCCTCTCAACCATATTCTTGGTCCATGGGATGAAAGGTAGATCTCAACAAGTGAAAAATGTGACCAAACAAACAAAAAAAACACTCAAATAAAATCACATAAATAACTATTCATAGTCTTCCATGACAGCAATAACCATCATACCTTTTTTTTTTCTTGAAAAAAGAAACCATCTAATGTTCGTACTAGATTAACACTAAATGAGTCAAAAATAATTATAAAAATAACAAATTTCTTTTTATCATGTTTTTAATGGAACTTCACTTTTCATAACTTGAACTTGAATTTTTTATTAAATTAAAATAATTTATTTTATCAATTAATCTACATATTTGATATATCATAGAATCATTGTAGCTGTTATAGAGATAAACATCGTCAAAAGACTTAGACTTGGCTCTTTTAGTACGGTTTACCTACGATTCCTCTGTTATAAAATCTCTATTAGATTCAAAACTTTTTATGAGAAAAGAACATTAATCTCTGCTCACAAAGTGCCAAGTCATAGGTCAAAGGTGTATATTGAAAATTAGTAACATTATTATTATAAGAATATAATAATCATAATATAATATTTCAATGTGCTGTTGATCTAAAGACATCCTTTTTAATACCAAAAAATTAAGTTTGATATACTTTGAGTTCTACTTTCACAGTAGGCATTTTCTTTCTCCTTTCCTAACGCATTACGTTCCTATGTAATAAAAAAAAAATCATAATATGATAGTGATACATTTATTATATGTAACAAACGCTTGAATAAAATAACTGTACGTAGACAAAATTGATGATACTTTATCATACATAACAACAACTTGCTTGAATAAAATAATCTACATTAAAGCAAACTAAAAAGTAAAGTTTTAGATAAAATGTTGAAAAACAGGAGTTGTTTAAAGTATTAAAATTCGAGACAGAGATAAAAAGGTCAGTCAAAATGGGGTCACAATAGTTAAAAGAATAATAGAAAAATAATTGCAAGGTAAAAGAAGATGAGTTAAGGCAAACTCTTAATTACTTTGAAATATCTTGCCAGAGGTGGTACCAAGGGAGCCAGTGGGACCATGCCTCTCTAAGTTTTCTAACAACTATTATATAGTGGTCACATGTGCTATGCCAGAAGAATTTTTGACAGCACTTTTAGGTGTTGTACATTTAATTTAATTATTATAGTAAATTACATTTTTTTTAGAGGTTAATGAAATGTTGTGTTTGGTAAATTAAAGACAGTGATTCTTCTATATACGATGTCTGCTTTTGTTTTTTAATCTTCTAGTATGATTATATATAACATTATACAATTCACCAACAAGCACATAAATGGCAATGATTCTATGAATTCAATTCATTTCACAAAGCATCATCTTGAATTTCCCTTTACTCACACATTGCAAAAAACAAGGTGTATATTTAAATTTCTATTACAAACCATAATTTCACCAAAATACTCTAGGCACACGTGAAACTATGATACACACAATATATTTCCCTTCAAAAAGAAATCATCATGCTTATCAAACTTGCGGTAATTTTCCCACAAGCTTTGAAGTTAGGAACAGAATAAAGACAAGCGACATATAAAACATCAATGCATTCAAATTCCAACTTCTCTCCATTTATTGTAAGGATAGGTGCTTTCCTTTGAGATAAAGGATCAAGAACTATGTTTCCTTAAAGTATATCAAAGACAAGGTAGCACAAGACAAGAAGAGCTCATTACACTTCCTCATAAATGACAATTTAGCTTGTGAAACTTTACATTCAAAATTTGAGCTAGACAATATGTTTACAACGTCAAAAATCATGCTAGCAAAATTTAGATAAGGAACCTGTTAGCCCATGAATTTTATGTTCTTGACTCAAGAAATCACTTTGCCCATGGAATGACTAATGAGCAATCTGCACACATGAATTGAACACACAAGGAACGTCATGATAATATAATGATTTAACACATTCAAGTTCTAAAGATCTTACTTTATCACTTGAAAGGAGAATAAAATTACTAAAGACAAAGTTTGTAGGAGATCATCATTGACAAAAGACTTTTAAAATTAGTCAAAATTGACTTTTAAAATCGATTCCTAAACTGATTTAGAATCAAGTAATGCTAAAAGTCAAACATTTGACATCGCGTGTTAACATAACTAATGTTAATTTTTCCTTTTTTTTTTCAAAAAAAAAACAAGAGGAGGGTCTTTCTAAATTGGGTGAGAACTTACCTGATTCAGAAAGTTCACTTTTAAAATTTTTTTAAATGCCATACCCAATTTGGAAAAGTCAAAATTAAAAAAATAAATAAATTACACCAATCTCCGCTCCTCAGTATAACTTTGATTTTCGCTTATCTCTCCTCTATTTTAAAAACCTATGTTTAAACCCAGCTAATTAACACCGTTAAAAAATATTGATTACTTCTCTTTTTTCCATTTTCTCTTAAATTATAGCCTTTTATCATGTTAAATTTTTGTGTGCAATAATATATTTTTATTAAATAATTTTAATTAAAATCATGAAGTATAAATTAAATAAAACATAAATAATAAAAATTTGAAATAAGTGAAATATTATTTGGTTTTTGGCGTGCGCGGCTATTTATAAAAGTTAATTTTCTTTTTTAATTAATTATGTCATCCTATTTATTTTCTTTGATTCATAAAATAATTGTTTAACCTTAAAAAATTCTCTAATTTTATTTTATAAATAATTAAATAATAGATAGTTTTAGATAAATAAATAAATTTTATTTTATTAAATATTTTAAATCTTGGTAAAATTTTTAGCCAAATTCATTATTAAGTAGTCAAATATATATTTATTTGAAACCTCATAAATTTTAAAGAAATTTCTGAGCCTTTTTCTCAAGCATGTATTGTATTTGACATTAAAAAAAAAAAAAAAAATTGAATGTTCAACAAAATTTCCTTAAAGGATAGGAGTTCGAATTGTTTGCTTTTGATATAGTTTACTACATATATTATATTAAATACAATATGATATATTTTAAAACATATAAAGTATTTTGTTGATATTGGTTTAAGATAAATTTCTGTTTCTACATCTTTTATCATTTAATTTAAATGATATGTTGAGAGAGTGAGTTTTTCACCACATTCAAATTCAAATGTATTGTAAAAATAAATTTTATAATTAGCATTTATGCAAAAATATATACAATAAAATATGACAAAATTTTAAGGATTTTATTTAAAGAATTTATGACTAATAATTGGTTAATTCAATTATCATAAGTTGGATTCAAGTTTTGTATCTTTTCAAATTATAGAGGAGGTATGTGTAATTTAAAAAATGAGGGTTGGTAAATGAAAATTAAGTAACTATAAGGGAGGTCAAATTTGTCATCCTAAATAGTATTAGGATAATTTAGTTTTGTTAACCATTAGAAATTAGATTTTAAGTGTAGCATATTTTCAAACTATAAGAGAGATAAGTGTATATTTTAAAAATATACGAGAGCTAAGTGAAAAATAAAGTAACTACAATAGAGGGTGATATAATTTTCTCAAAAAAAAAAAAGTGACAATTAATACTCGAGAGAAAAACAGTTTTATAACATCAATGATATTCCTTAATGGGCTTCAAACATTGATATACACAGGTACAATTAAAAGCAAAAGCAATTGAACACAAACTTCAGTTTTCATCAGAATAGTCTATGCCACAGTATGCTTTGATGCGACACTTAGATATTAAGGCTTTTTCTGTTATATAGAAATTCAGGTAACGATAATGGTCAAACCGTTTATCGCATTTTGGATGTTCTTCATGAATTAGCTCTTATTGTGTCTGAACTATTTTCTTCATAATGAAAATAGTCCCATGGAGTACCTTTCTTTCTTTTTCCTTCTGATGACTCAGGTGTTTACAAGGGCGTATCCTGTCATTGCTCCAAACCTATGTGATTTGATAGAGAGAAGACATTTTTTAAAATCTGCAGAAAATTAAATCCTTGTTTGCACAGAGATTCACAGTGCCTTTTGTCTACACCATAGCCATCAAACATCATTCTCTTGGTGATTTGGTCCCATTCTGCTAGAAGCTTTGCATATAGATTCAAAGTTTCACTGTTCCAAATATAGTCAAAAATTGAAACATTAGAAAAATAAACCAGTATAAGCAATCCCCTCCCTCCACCACCCCACAAATATTATATATATACATATATAAGTACAGTACCAGAAATGATCATATCCTGCAGGCCACATAATTTTTATGTACTTCTTAACTCCTTCAATGATCAATGGGTCATCAATGCCTAGGGATTCATATAGAGGGAGAAAAGTACTTTCTCCATAGTATCTATTGTAAGGCTTATCACTGGTCTCTTGTTTTTTTGTTTCCAGTGGAAGATCAAGTAGTTCTTCCATTAGCGTGAAGACTGAGTTATAAACCTCCAAAGGAACCTTATCCCACAGTGCATAAAAACAGAAAGCAGCTGCGTATCCATAACTAAGAGATACGGCCATCTTCTTCCGGTCGATTCCTTGAAAAGCTAACTCAAATTCTCCAAAACTCACCACAAACCTTCCATCATAAAGCAACTTATTAATAGAATGAAACTCACAATGCAAACTTTCATATCTATGACAGTTAAAAATGAAAACCACACTTGATGAGCTTGCCGATATACGACTATCTTATGACAGTTATAAATCTTTTATGGCTCCTACTTAAGGCATTCCCCATTTGGGGAGTATGTGTTTTATAAAACACATTAGTAAGGAGAGTGTTTAAGAAAAGGAGGGGAGTGCGTTAAGCTCTCCCCATATTTACTGTATTAACCTTGAGATGTCATTCTATTAAGATTAGAAATTCATTCCTTGAAAAGAAATCCAGCCAGAAGTGGTCCAAAATACATATATTCATTAATTTCTTATAACAGGTTTGCCATAGGATCATAAATAGGTAGATAAATGTTTATTCAATTTATAGAAATTCCGCTCTAACATTTGACTACCTTCACATCCAAGTACCGCTTAAGCTATTGAGATCAGTCATAAGGAGCAGGGAACCAGAACAAAAAGAAAACTATAAAGGCCGGGTGCAGGATACAGATTATTATACAGTCTCAAAACGATGTTTTCAAGTCAAATGCATGCTTTACTGATGCAGGACATGCAAAATATACTTGACAAATTTAGCATCAAATACATAATGATAATACTCTTGGCTTCAATGGATTCTGTTTTTCAGATAGCAGCAGTAATACATTCTACAATATAAGTAATAGGTAATTCATAATATATGGCAAATTGGCAATGCATCAAATAGAGAACATACCATTTTGATTGAAAAAGTCACCGCCCTGTAAAATAAAAACCAGCAATTACTACAACATAATGGAAACACAAAATGGGATTGGACATCATGAAGATTATTACAATTATCAGTATGGACATTATGTCAATTCATAACTATCTTGTGCCATTCATGTCAATTGTTATTAGTTCCAAGGTTTTCTTTTTAAATTTTATAGTGGTAGTGAAGCATTACTTCCGTAGTTTATGAGTATTGTAAATTGAAACTTTATTGTCTCCATTGCTGCGGAGGTATACGCCAAATCTTGCAGAATAATAAATCACATTCAATTCTATCTGACACTATAGGAACCGAAGAACTGGAAATGCAAAGAATTTTCAATAACAATGACTTATGCAGCAATTTGCAATCGGAAGTAGTTATCAATGTTGCGTTAAGGTGATATAGCATCAACGAAATTTCAGATGCAAATTACCATTTATTGGATGAGATTCATCATGAGCCCTTGACCGAACTGACAGCAAAAGAGAGAAGCTGAAAAGAAGACATTCAATATCTAACAGAAAAAACAGTGACATGATTTATGACTGAAACAACAAAATCATCAAAGATTTCTGAGAATGAAATTAGAAACCGAAGAGAACCTGCCGGGATTCACGGTAAAATCAAACTAATATCAGTGGATTGACAGACTGATGAATTTCTATCATCACCTTGCTTTTCCCTCCCAATAAAAACATATATCATTTACTATGCAATGCCAAAATTACCCACTAACTCAATACACAAACAACAACCAGTGAAATGTCATCACAGACTCAACCTTTCTCCATTTCAGTACAAGATTAATACACTAAATAACTAGATAAAGATACAGAAGATAAGAATACTATTAGATATTCAATTCAATTGATGATAACCAGAAAAGAGATACCAAAAACAACTATAAAAAAATTCCTTCAATCAACTGTTCTTATGCTAAATCACTAGATAGTTTTCAAAACTGAATATTTGTAACTGTAAAATCAGAAACTGATGGGTATCAAAGATGTAGAATGTAGGAACACAAAATTTTAAGTAATCGATCTGACAAGCATGAATAATATTTACAGTCACAATTTTATAAAGACAAAATACATTAAAACACGTCCAGTTGCATTCCAAGATTTCTAGAATTTTCTCACAAAAAAAGAAACATACTCGGAAGTGCATTATAACATAAGTTTCCACTCAAAACGTCCAGCCATTCCGGATTCAACAATATTGACTTCATTTGTTTTTCTAGTTATGCTTTAGGACTGTTCTAGAGTTACCTTTGAGGACTATTCTAGAGTTTATCCTATCATCAATTTGGTAATCTTGATCCTAAGCTTCTTTTTTTTTTTTTTTTTTTTTGAGGATTTTTATCTTAAGAACTGTTGTGCTTGTCATACTTTATGTGTTTGTACTTATGCTCTGATTGGAACAATAGTAGTTGGTATGCGTAATTTTAGACATTTTTATTAGTTAAGGAATCTATCTAGCAATTTATTAGTTATCTTTTAAATGAATTATCATATGAACTTCATTCTACATAATCTCTTTTCCCAACTGTTTATTCTCCACCCTAATGTTGTAAAAATTGATTTATCAAGAAGACAATAGGCAAACCTAGCCAAAAATCTCTTTTTGGTGATTCAATATGTTTCATTTATATGGAGATTTATATCTAATATATGTTCTTAACCTCCATTAAAGTTCCATCTTGGTACATTGTGATAGATCAATTAAAAACATACTCCCTATGTTTCATATTATAGGACTCTTAGAAGTTTTAGGTGTTTCTTAATATAAGACACTTTACGAAGTTTTAGAATTATTTATTATTTTTTTTTCACATTTGCCCCCTAATTAATATTGCCTCTTTTTCAATTCTCATATTTTAATTAACGTGGAGAATTAATAGCCAATTAGAGTCTAGCATTAAATAGTGGTAAATTTGAAATATTGTATTTTGCTTTTCAAAACCAATATATTAACTTATTTTAACTACATTTCTTAAAAATATATGTTTTGGTTGAAAGGGCCTTATAATATGAAACAGAAGGAGTATTAAATATTCAAGATTTCTGGGATATACTTGCCTCTTGACTATAAGTCAGTTGTAAGGAGGGTTCAAATAACTTGTTGGCATGATGTGAATCAATGCTACAACATGAATAATCACTTGTTCACAAATAAATTTAGGATTAACAAGGTGTTGCTCAACTAAATATAATTAAGACATTGCACTCTTCATTCAATCAATTGAGCAAGTAATCTCAAAATTTTTACGTTATGAGTTAACATCAAACAAATATGTGATCGTTTAGTCGATGCATCAATTAAAATCAACAAATATCTAAATGATCCACATGGTAGGTCTACTGACCTACAAATATTTCCACCTTGTGTACATTCTAAAAGATGAGGGTTTACTCCCACTTTTACTAGTGCTAATATATTCTCTTGGCAAACAAATAGCACATAAAAGGCTAAACTATTGAATTGAAGAAACTCTTCAATGAAAGCCCACATGATTTTGAATTACTTTTGATCATTGTTAACTCAAGATGGCTCAACCGTTTGTGCCAAAGAACAAACTTATTTTAACTTATAAACATTTGGTTTACAGCAACATATCTTTCAATTATACTAATATAATGCTGATAATTTCTTGATGTAAAATTTTATTGGCTCTTTAGAAGCTTTTAATTATCTTTTTTCGTTTCTTTGACCCCTCAAGAGACTTTACTCATCTTTGTATTACTAAATATAGTACTAATTTTGATTCTCATAATACTAACTTATTAATATAATATAAGGAATTGATAAATAACATATAGTTTAATATAAGATAGAAAATAACTTATCAAAATAATTAAAGGTAAAAATTAAAATTAAATATTGTAATAATTATTTATGTATATTCCCATCATCTTGAGGGGATCAAAAATTTTAACACCTTTAATCGTTGATATGACCATAATCAAAAGTAACACATTGTTAGATGAAAATGAGATCAATATTAGCTTTTACTTTTATTGATGCTTTAAAAGGATTTAAAAGATGTTTATGTGTGTGATAAGTACAAGCTTAAAAGTTTTTTGATGCCACAATAATAGTGAATTTCTAAACATCTCTTCATCACTTTTTATGATTGTTCTCCCACTTTTGGTGAAAAAATATTTCGTACACTATAACCATCTGTACACCCACATTCCTTAATATTGTTCTATTTACTTCAAGGAATGGAAAAAGATAATATAAAATATCCATGTTCTCTACTTGCAATATCATAGTTTACATGTTAAATATAAGACCTATAAAATTATTTTAGTAGCAAGCAACAAAGATAAGTTTAACATTCAATCTCAATGTGAAAAAAAAAAAAAAAACGAAAAATAGTGTTTTAAAGGACCAATGTGAAAAAATGAATCCCTTATGTATATAGCAAGCAACAAAGATAAATTTAACGTTCAATCTTAATGTGAAAAAAATAATGTTTTAAATGATCAATGTGAAAAATGAATCCCTTATGTATATAGCAAGGGAATATTTATTTCCTAGCATACAATCAACTAAAGATTTTATATTACCAAGAAAATTAATCCATTTTTCCACATCCTAATGTTCGCATTTTTATTAAAAAAAAAAAAAAAGAGAAATGATAAACTAACAAGTGAAAGTAATTAATTAGAAACAAGAAAATTAAAGGATGCAAATTAGATAGTCACATAAAAGGACATTTCAAAAAAAATAAATTGTCTTGTATTTTTGGATGAGACATGTTAAAGAAATTAAATTGTCTAATGCTTTTGAATAAGAAGTATAAAGAAAATTAAATTATCTCATATTTCAGGATGAGACAGAAAATCAATTGCTTTCATACTTTTAAATGAGATATATCAAATAACAAATAAATTAAATAGTCTATGTACTGCATGTCTTTTATTTATCAAAAAGACATAAAATGTCTATGATCCATGTAAATGGAATTTTTACTCAAAGCCAAATATAGCTTTTACTTATTCAAAGACTTAAAGCTAATGATTCCGCCACGGTGGCACCACTTCATGATTAAAGATTAAAGTGCCATTAACCCAAAAGAAAAGAATGGTGTTGAGCAATATGTCAATTAAAGGTGAAGAGCCATGTACGAGTTCGGTGGCGTAGTAATTAAAAAAGCGCTCTCCAATCTCTATTATGTAAACTGTCTTATATAGTCTCTTATTGATTGATACAATCACAAGCATATTGTATTTGTTGGACGTGAGTTCAATAAAATAATCATGCAGGAACTTTTGAACCTGTTAAAGCTTAACGTCATATATATTTTCCCTTGAGATCAACTCAATCTTCCTTTGTGCTGATTTATGAAATTATCCAAATAGATATAGAGAATGAAGAAATAAGAGAAATATATCGCTGCTAAAATGAGTACTTTATTTATCAACTAAGCGAATATTTATATAGATGGTGAAAAAAGTTTTTATACAAATAAAATTTTAAAAAGATAAATATAAAATAAAAAACAAGTTCTAAAGTAAAGAATATTCTAAATGGGAATTTAAAATATTCAAAACAACAATAAATTTTACGTTATCAAAAAAAAAATCAAATTTTATAATTATTTTAACCGTCCAAAGGAATTAAAGGAATTAATGCAATTGAAGCAATTTGTTCATTTACTATATTGAGAAAATGAAAGGAAAGGATATTATAGATTTTATTATTCTATTATTTTAAAAAACTCTAAAAAATTTCAGTGAGACATGTGTACAGAGGTGGAGTCATTTTACTATATTTTATTGTTTTATTATTTTGAAAACTCCGAAGAAAACCCTCAGTGAGACATGTGTAAAGAGGTGTAGTCATTTTAGTAGATTACTATATAGATAGATGTATAAAAACTAGGATTTTAATCTTCTCATGTTGGACTTTAAATTATCATGATACTGGCATGTTGCTTAAATCTAGTCACTCAATCATATATATATATATATATATATATATATATATATATATATATATATAATATATTAGTTAAAAGTTAAGGGATAATCCGATCAAAAAAAATAAAAATTGAGGGATCAGTAAGAAAATTCTACTTGTTTGGATAGAGACGTAAAAGCTCAGTTTGAAGAGAAGCTGCTCCTAGCTAATTCTCCCCAAATCAAGTTATGTGGCGTGCCAATAAAACATCAGTTTGGCTTTGATTACCAAGCATTACCAAGAAAAAAGAAATTTTATTTTAGTTGCCTAACTAGGAGTGGGCAAAATCCAGACCAATCCGCTTAAACCGCCCGAACCGATCTGAATTGTATAGAAATTGATTTGATCCGATTGACTAACTGTTTAGATTGGATTACAAAATTGTCAATCCAATTACAGTGGTTCGGTTTTCGGATTTGGATGTTTAAAATCCGAACTAATCCGAACTGGCCAAAAATTATATTTTATATATATATATATATATATATATATATATATATTATTAAATATATTAAATATAACTGAATTTTATTATATATTTATGAAATAGTTTATTAGAAATATAAATTTATATTAATAAATATAAAAACTAGTAAATAATAAACATTTAACTCACGCTTTCCCTTTTCGAAATCAAAATCCCTAACTCGCTTTCCCTTTCTCTTCCTCGCCGTCGTCTGCTGGTCACTGCTAATCGTTTTTTGTCGCGGTTGCTGGTCTCTGCATATCTTACTACTACTCTGACACTATTATTTGGGTATTGCAAATTTGCTTCTTCTTTGATCTCGTTTTTGTGGTTGCTTCGAGAGAAAATGAGAGAAACTGACACTTTAGAACTTTGAGTTTCCTTGTATAGTTGATGGAGTAGGCATAAACCTTTTTCAGGGATTTGGCTTGAGTTGTTCTCAGTTTGAAATCAGTCTACATGTTTTTATTTTCTTTTTGTCCTGCATTTGCAAATTGCAAGGAACTGATGAAGTTTGGAAGAAAAAAAGAAGAAAATGAATATAAATGGTATGTTATGCTTATTTATTACTTAGATAAAAATTGTAATTTGTTTAATTTTTTTATGATGACTTTAACTTTTATATTTGTGTATATATGTGTGTTTTTTTTTCATAATATTATTCACAAATCGATTAAACCTACCGAACAGAACCGCATTTGAGGGGTTTGGTTTGGTTTGGATTTCTTTTTTTTTTTTAATTTGAAAAATCCAAACCAAACAGAACCAAAAATTATTTTGCGATTTGGATTGATTTTTTTTTTAAAATCCGAACCAAACCGCCCAATGCCCACCCCTAGCCCAAACTCAATATAGGCTCTAATTATCTTGTTTAGCTTAAAAAAAAAAAAACAAATATCTTGATTGCATTTTAAGTTAGAGGAATTGAATTATTTTTATCACATACCAATTATTTTTTCTTTGAAGTGACACATACGAATTAATTTGAAGTATAATCCATTGATTCAAACATCTTTAAAAAAGACTAAAAGGTTTCATATTTAAATATTTTTCAATTAAAAAATATATAGTTTCCATCTATTTATAAACTAAATATTAATATTAAAGTTCAACCCTAATCAAGAAAAAAATTAAAGTTCAACAGAAAATAAATAAATATTCAAGCATCATTTTTTTTTTCTTAACAATATTCAAGTATTATTAGAGCAAGACATATGAAGACTCGGCCTACAATTACAATTAAAGCGCAGTCACATTTATATTTATTTTTGGTCGATTGAGATTTTTTTTAAATTTAGTTTTGTTCTTAGATTGTGTCAGTGGTTGTTTGGTTGAAGGATTTATTCTGAGTGGAAGCTACAGTTCACAAGTAATTTCAATATTTTTTTTTCTCGTTTTTATGGGTTTTTGGGTGTCGCCAAAACAAGTTGGATATTAAGCGGAAAAGGGGAAAAAAAATTAAGGAGGAGAGAGAGTGTGTTTTAATTGTAGTCATTGATTTAGTATTAGAATAATTGAATAATTAAAATTTAAATAACATGATAATACCACGTTGAAGTCCAACACACAAGAGGATCCAAATCTTAAAATCTGTGTACAGGAAGTAAGCCAATGGCTCAACATAAATAATTATCTTAAGCGTATTTAAAAAAAAAAAATTGAAGTTTTTTCCTTTTTTTGAAGTGTTATACATATATTTTTTTATTAGAATAATAGAAAAATAAAGACAAGGAAAACTAGAACAATACAACATGATTTAAGGTAATTGTTTGTCAAAGAGAAGGTCAAACAGCCTTGTGCTTGCCTAAAAAAAAAAAAAAAACCACAAAATGATAGACTATCAAAAAATTTTGAACTGCTATGAGTAGATACAACACTTAGGGCTAGTTTGGCTTGGGAAATATTTTCATATTAGTGTTTCATTTTTTTTTATCTTTTAAAATGTTTTTTTCATTTCATATTTTTATTTTTGAAAACATGATTTTTTATTTTCATTTTCATTTGCTGGGTTAATCATAGGTTAAAGAATTTGATGATAAATTCATATCCTATAGACACCGATGATCAAAACAACAAAAATACATCAATAAATTTTGTCAAACATCTCGTCATTCCAAAGTTTACAAAATTATCATTGTTTATTTTAAAAAATGGAAAATACCTTTTTGTATTTTTAGATTTTATTACATTTCAACAAATAATTTTAATTAAAACATTTCCTATTTACTAAGCCAAACATTTCAAGACCACTTTTTATTTTTACTGGAAAAAAAAAAAAACAAAAACCAACTAAAGCAGGCATTCCCTTACTATCTACCAAGAGAATTATAGAGACTTGCCAGTCTAGCAAATACAAATCTTTTCAATTATGAACAATAATTAATATAATGGTTTGTCTATCTTATTCATCTTATGCACTTATGCATATGTTAAGCCTTATTAATTGCATTCATTAAAATTTTATTAAAAATTAACTCCATTAACTATAAATTATAAATATTTAAATTTTTCATTTCTATTTTATTTTTTATCTTCATGCTAATTTCTGGTAATGTGCTGAAGTTAATATTTATTTTATTTTTATTTTTTTTAAATGCAAACGTTCAATTATAAATATTAAACCTTAAAATATTATCCTAGACTTTAAAACATGAACAAAATAAATTATACAAACTTTAAATTTTAAATTTTTAAACTCAAAATTTAAGTTTTAAAATTGTGAACTCCAAACTCCTAAACTCTAAAGCTAAATTCTAAATTCTAAACTTTAAATCATACACCCTAAACTCTAAAACCCTAATACATTAGACATGATTTAGAGTGAAAGATTTTAGAATTTAGGGTTATGATTTTAGAGTTGAGAGTTTATAATTTAGAATTTAAGGGTTTATAGTTTTGGGGTTTAGTTTTAATGTTAGGGTTTAGTAATCAGAATTTGGGATTTAAAGTTTTGAGAAAATAAAAGAAATATTAATTTAAGGGTATTATAAAAAATTAATAGGAAGAGACAAAATGAAATAAATAGTAAAAAATCGTATTAATTATCTATAAATAACAACACCAATTTTTAATGAGATTCTAATTTAAAATCATGTAATTAACGAGGCTTAACATATGCATGGGACATAGGATAGAAAAACCGTTAATATAATAGTACCTAAATATAGCAAAGTTAAATTAGTGATAGAAAAACTATTAATATAATAGTACCTAAATATGGCAAATTTAAATTAAATTATTATATATAGGTATAGCTAAAATATTATTTTAGTCCTTCTTAAGTTGAAGTTGTCTCAAAATAATCACTCTTAAATCAATGTTGAAAAAATAATCCTGATTAAATTTAAAACGTCACAAAATAATTTTTCCTTTATAAAACCGTTTATTCCTTACTGACGCGCCCTTCTTTCTTCACACATAGATATTTGATAGGTGATATGGACACTAACAAGACGTGAGTGGGATACTGATGGCATTACAAACTAACCAAAATTTACTAGGTCGTTTTCCAAAACAAAGAGCTTTCAAAAGTAATCAAGATGAATCAAAAAATTGTTCAGGAATTGAGGAGACTTCAATGGTCTCTTGCCTTCATTTGCCAAAACAGTAAAAAAAAAAATTCATAATTTTAGTTCTCCGGCTCAGCCCAGCACATGTATTCTAACGTTTTCTATTAGTAGTTCTCATTGGCTAAGTTCTCCTGACGATTATGTTAACGCAGGTGGGAAGATGAGCACGTTTCTGTATTGGGAGAAGAACGATTACGTTAACGCAAAGAAACTTTTAAGAATTTTGGAGTTGCCTAATTAGCATCTACGTCACCCATCGTACCTCCACGTGTAAACAGAAAAAATAATAAAAAATAATATGAGCAATAGTCAACAGTGTTTTAACAAATGGACTATTTTATGACTATTTAAATTTACAAAACATTATATTGTGATGACTTTAATCTAATCTATGAGAGACAAAAATAGTATTTCAGTCATTTAGGTACTTAGTTCTAAATAGAAAAATAAAAGGCGAGATATTATATATAGGACCTAATTTTTATTATAGGTGATATTTCATTTTTCATGATAAACTCATTTATTAGCAGGATATAGCTTTTTTACTAAGTTCTCTCTGTTAGGTTTGTGATGGATGATTTAGATGTGCCTAGCACTAATCTAACCCAGTAAAGAAACCTGATCCTTCATTAACAACTTGTTTTCCTTTTATCTTGAAAGGTTAATTAAGAGATTTTTGGGCTAAAGCAAGTATTTTTTTCGTTTGTTGTAGCAAAAATTACTGTGAATCAAACTATTCTATTGTCCATATATTCAATAGTGTCTCATACTTGCAATGGAATTCTATGCTTCAAAGATAAAAACCCTCCAATTCAAGACACGATAGCAAAAGCGCAAAACCTAGCAATGGAATTCTATCAAACTCTAGACCAGTACAAAATCAAACAAAACAAAGCCATCGTTATAAAGAGTGGACCCTTCCTCTATCCCAGTGGACGAAACTCAACTACAATGTGTCGGGTCAATCTAATCCGGGAACTATAAGCTTTGGCGAAGTGCTAAGGGTTGGCATATGTGCATACCTTGGGAGCTTAAAGCTCTTAATCTCATTAGTTCTAGTTTTTAATCTTGGTGCGCCCATTTCTTTAAATATAGGTTGAAATCTCTATATGTTTCCTCTAGCTATAGTAAAAGAATTTTTTTCTTTTTTACAAGAAAAAAAGAGTCTCCCACTTATGCTATCTGAATCTATATAGCAGACTTCAGGGAACTCCATTCTCCAGAGTACGTAATGTTTAACTCTGTTTACTGTTTGCTTTTTGTTTAATGAAATTTCCTATTTACCAAAAAAAAAAAAATGTGGTTGTCTGCCTTTTATGGTGATCATTTGAATATATAGTACAGAACACACGCTCCAAGGAACTACAATTTCTATCATCTCTCAAAGTCTAAACCTAACAAAACAAATACATCAAGGATCATCATTAAAAAAGTCCAAGGAAGACCAACCAATTGAAGAGTTCACAGTTAGATCTGTTCAAGGTCCCTTTTACTATTGGCTTACAACACAAAAATTGTCATGATTTCTATCTAGTTACATTACAGAAACATATATAGGTATACTAGCAAATACAGTATAAACAGTGAGTATGCAACATCAACGCTTCTTATTCCTCTCAATGATTCCTGGTCCATAGGTTGAAAGGCAGATCTCAACAAGAAGTGAAACTTGTAACCAAGCGAACAAACTTACTGAAACACAAGCAAATAAAATCACGGGAATAATTATCCATAGTTTTTTAGGAAGCATGATAGAAATAGCTGCAGCAAAGGTGATCATCATAGCTGCAATAGAGATGAATAGCATTGAAAGCCCTATTATTAGCTTTGTGGGCAAGGATTTGAGAAAATCTTCTTCACCATAACGAGATGTGAGAATTCCCAAAAACATTAAAACTGAAGTTGTGGAAGAGAAAAAGGATATTGCATCTGATATTATGAATAGCTTAAACAACTTATGATCCTTGAACATAGGGTAACCTGTGTCTTGATCATTACCACCAGGAACCGTGAAAGAGATTGTGAACATAACCATAATAATAAGAGCAGCTACAACTGTATAGGAAGTGGCAGTTCCGTTCATCCACTTCTCACCCTCTTTTACCAAATCCTTATGACTTATTGTAAACAATTCACGTGCAGTCATACCATCGTTGTTTCTTCTTTCCCACCTTGCAGGTGGAATAATATTCTTTACTTCCTGCACAAGGGTATTTGAGTAATTGACTCAAGTATCCATCAAGAAAGAAGGCAAAAACATAATTATTTTAAAAATATTGTTGTGAAGTATGGTTTAATTTTGAATGATTAATATAGTATATCTGGCCAAAGTAAAAAATAAAATAAAATCACATGTAAAAGCTAAAAACATCAATCATAAAACTTTAGATGCGAATATAGTGCAGTAAATACCTTAAACCACTGTAATTCCCTTTGCATTTTTAAAGCTGCACCAGAAATACGAGTAAGCTGTGTGGATGGTTCTAATTTTGCTGCCATATGTAGCACGTTATTTTTACATCTATCTTCGAAATATAGAGCTGCAATGTCCTCAGTTAAGAAACGACTGACAACTTTGGCTTGTCGAAATTTTATTGCATGAAAGATAAACAGCCTATTAAGGTTGTCTGTACACGCCCAAAGGAACGGATTGGCTTTCATTGCTTCAGCAATAAACTCAAGATTGCCATATTGAGCAGCTCGAAGTATTGGAGCACATGATTTAGACAATTATGATTCCATATTTAGGGTAGTAATCTCATCAAATGTGAGGCGTAGAAGTTTACCGCACAGCTTATGGTTTAATTTGGACTCGTATATTCTCTGGATTCCTGTGTTAATAATTAAACAAATAAACAATTCAAAATATTAAGCATATTGAAAAATAAAACGATTAGTTCATTTTAGTGAAAATTCTACAATACCAGTTATCATATTAGCTACTAAGTAATTTGACTTCAAGCAAACAGTAAAAAGAATGTTTCAATAATTATTATTTTCTTTGGAATTTTGAAAGCTCATCTTAGGTTTAGTTTCATTCATCGACTGATTTCAATTGATGGATTATTATGCTAACAATATGTTAATTAACAATTCAAGAAATTATAAGTAACTTGTATCTGATCATACTTATCAATTTTTTAGTTGAGTATGTACATACCTATCAAGTTAAAAATATATACGCCCAATTGTGCAGTAGACCTGTAAGATTAAACATTAAGATAATTTAAACTAAAAAAAAAATGGCAGCATGTACTGAAAAGATATAACTATATATCAACTAATTAATTTGTTTTCTTTTAAGTCCAAACTATTTATCTCAGAGCCTTTTAGAATCTCTTTATTGCTGGTTAACTTATTGTTGAATAATATAATATTAAGTACACTATAGAAATTAGTACTTAAATGTTTGAACTGGAACCTGGCATTTGAATTCTCACCATGATACTTGCCTTTTTTTTTTTTTTTTCGCTCATCTTACCATCAATTTCTCTTGTATTTGATCTCATGATATTAATCCGAAAGTCTTGAGCCTCTGAGGTAGGATCTATTTGAATCCCTGTAACAAAAGATGGGGATATTTAGTCACGTATGGATTAGTTGAATTTAATTGAGGAAATGTTGATGTTAATTCATGAAGCCTAACTATTGCACTTTTTAAGTATAGAAAATGCATAAAGATGTTGGAGAAAATGTCAAATTGGTACTTACAGTCATAGATCCAACGTTGCCAAAATAGAAGCTTGCATCCACTACGAAACGAAGATGGTTTACCAGCCAAAGTCCACATTAAAGTATCACCTTGATGATCTGGCGTAATTGCTAAGCTTGGGCAACACTGAAGCAAATTCAGAGCCAAATCTATCATGCAGCATAAGGCTAAAACAATAATGAAGTTAGCGAAAAAGATAATTTGAGGAAACAAAAGGAGAATGCAAGGTTAAATTTTACACTTTGGTTAATAAGCTTGGTATTTTGATGCCCACCTAAGAAGTTTGCAAGAAAGAATTGGATAAGAAGCGTAGCACCAAGATTTCCCTTCTCAGGTTTCAATTCTTCCAATGGGGTGACTTTATTAGCTAAAACAGCCACTGTCACAGGAATCTCATAATCAAGTTTACTTGGGATTATGACAAGATTTGTGTTCACTGTGATCATGCATTCTGCTATTTCAATCATTCCGAGGGCTGCCGCAATTGAAAGAGCAGTTAAACCAAAACTATCTTTCAGTTCGGTATCTTCTTGTGACGTCAGTTTTACTAACTCCTTGACAATATGCAAACGCCTATATCCAGTTGCATTGTGAAGAACTGTTTGCCCAAAAGGATTTCTTGTTTTCACACCCTCGGGATGGTTTTCAAGGAACTGTCCTGCAAAATCCCAGTCTCCATTTTGCACAGCCTTGTATAATGGTTCATAATCCACTCCAGAAATTGCTATCATTTTTCAAAAGATTAATTCCGGTTAGCTTTGTGTACCGGTGCATAATTCATACCAGGAGAATTATAATGGGATGTTTTCAAGTACTTATGTTTAACAAATAATTTTTTCCATAGATCGTAGCATAACTACTTACGCACAAAAGTCCTATCTGAATTATCCATGAAAGCGAGAGAGAAAAAGAGAGAGATGAACTGACCTGAATTATCTGAAATGTTTGAAAATATTGGATGTAATGTGTACTTATTTTTCAAGGCTTCCCATGCAAGTTTGGCCGAAGGAATATCCACAATAAGTGAAAGTGCTTCTGGGTCACATGACACTTGAATAGCATGTAAGGCTGCAGCATTCTTCCTTCTCTAAACTCTGGACTCAGCATCACCCTTGTCTTCTGGATTGGAAGGCTCTGCTGAGTTTTCAACGATATCCCATAGATCTTGACCCAAAAGGTAGTTTTTAATCAATACACACCATGCCTTGTAGTTTCCCTCAATCAGAAGTTCCTTCACAACAGGAACACAGACAAGATTGCTTGTTTCCATTTTATGTTTCAATCTATAATTTCAATCAAGTGAAGAACACTCACGCTTCATATTACTAACCAGAAGGCAATTTAATGGAGAATGCAATGTAAAAGTCCTAAATACTGACCAGAAGAGATATAGAATTAAGAAGCAATTGCAGGGGCACTCACGCTGTGTTGTACTTGACTGTGCCACTTCTGCTACTATTAACTCTGCACTCAAGAATTGGAGAATGCAATGTAAGAGTCCTAAATACTGACCAGAAGAGATATAGAATTAAGAAGCAATTGCAGGGGCACTCATGCTGTGTTGTACTTGACTGTGCCACTTCTGCTACTATTAACTCTGCACTCAATAATTGAAGCATTGATGAGCAGGAACCCAGCCATGCGTGTGGGTTGACTTTTAAAGCATTAACTCATTGAATATTAATTGACTCTGTTTGATACATTATAAAAAGTTGACTATTTAACTATCCCAAAATGAAATTTTTTTTTTTCCTGCACCAGGCGCCCAACTAAATTCAATCATCAAAATTTCAATATTTATTCATAATAATTTGGGAACCTTATAGTTTCTATATACGCTATGTACGATAGTGTATAGTGGTACACACAGAGATATATATGACTGTAGAAATATACAACATAATAATAAGCGCCAAAAAAATTATCAGAAGATATTACTGCTTAAATAATACTTTCGCAATATTACTGCTTAAATAATACTTTCGCAACTAGTCAGAGAAATATATCATAAATAGACTCTAATTAAGTTGAAGGCCACATATTATGCCAAAACTTTCAATCTAAAGCATATTCAAGAACATCTACAGTCTGCGCACAAAAAAACACATAGAGAACTGATGCTTACTGGAAGTTGGGCCTCCCTGCTCTTCCTTGATGAAAAAGTTGATCGCCATTATTATGCTATTGCATCGTGAAGAGTCTTAATGAGTGCGCCTTATATAATCTGATTAAGGATCTTTGCATAATTATCTTATTTGAGAAAGTCTTATTTGAATTATCCATACACAGAGAGAGACAAAAAAAAAATGGCCTGAATAATTTAAATTGTCTCCCAGAGTAATCTTCGAAACAGAAGGCAAATTGGTTGTTTCTATTAGTTTTATGTTTCAATCTACAATTATAATGGAATGAAGATAACTTACCAGTATATATGTGCTTTGATATCAGACAACTTGTGGGAGAATGCAATATAAGAGTCATAAAATGTTGATCGATTATTTGACTACAAATAACAATTTTGAACGCGAAAAACCAAAATTGCCACAATAGCACTAAAATAAGAAGAAGAAACACTCATTGGTTTCGTTCCGTATGTAAACAGAAATATTATGAAGAGAAACAGAGATCTATCAATGGAAATGGAGGAGACTTACCTCTTTCCCAGAATTTCTCCGGTGATCTATATTCCACCACAAGCAGGGACTGAAAAGAAAGATGCTGAGAAATGGGGCGTCTCCAGATAAATAGCTAGGCAGCTTAGCTTTCATTGTCACACACATTTTATATTTTAATTTCAAGATTTATTCCTAACCTGCTATAGTATATAATAATAATCATATGAAACTAAAACCAAATAATTCTATAAAATAAAAGGAGTGACCCACCCAGCCGCATGCTATGACCTTTATTGAATTATTTGGATCACTTTTTCTCATAACAATTGGCACATGTAAAAAGTATTCCCATAAATTGAATGAGTCAATTTAAACTAATGATGAAAGAGAAATAAATTTAAATTTTAAGCATAGCCTTTATTATAAATTTACTATGAAAGTCATATAAAAAAAAAAAAATCTACTATGAAAGTCAAGGACATGTAACAAAAATGGGGCAATTTCCCCTAAGATAAAAAAAAAAAATTTAGTATGTAATACTCATATCATGTATTTGCCTTATCATCCAAACATATTCAATTATTAAAATATCTTAAAAATTTAAAATATTTATTAAAATTGATATCCTAAACACGTATCAAACAAAATTTTAGACAATTATTAATAATAAAATTGAGTGATGTTTAATTTTTCTTAGCATGTGTAAAATTTTGCTCTCTCACCTTTTTTTTTTTTTTTCTTTTCTATCACTGATGAATGTAGTAGTAAACTTCAAACAAATTTTAAACCCAGGAATCAAAATTTCTGTTCGAAGAGAGAAGAAATATTTGGAAGTTTAAGCCTTTGTTTAAATAAGTTATATTGGGAAATGATTACTATCTTGATATGTTGCAGTTGCTTTTTTTTTTCTTTTTTTCTTTTTTTGGTTAATTGTTGTAGTTGCTTTAGGAACATGTATATTTACTTGTATGCATCACCTACCACGTTCTCGTTTTCTTATATTAAACAAAATGGTTGGGTTGCATGCAGACTATCTTGAGGTTTGTAAACAATATAAATCACACATTTTTCAGTCATCTCTTCTTTTATTATTACCTAACATTCTCACTTACCATTATAACGTTGTTTTTGCCGCATCAGCTTTAAGTGTAGATTTAATTGAAGGGTTCCATCTAAGATGGCAACCTTGTAAAGAGAAGGGCATCAATTGGCCATCATTTAAGGTAGCACCCTTTAACCTGATTTTTTTTTTTTTTAAAGAAAAAATAGCTTACTTTTGTATATAACTCCCTTTCTACCTTACGTCCATTTGTTTGGGTTATTTATTACAAAATTCTTTAAAGTGTATTGTAAATATTCAATGTGTCTTCACTTGTTTGATATTGGTATTTTTTAAGTGTGTAACTTAACCAAAATCTTTGAAGTTACATAAGTTTACATAAAATTATCTATTTAAACAGTGTAATCACTCATTTATTTAATTTAAAACATTTCATTTGATCCATATACACCATGGAAATAGAGCCTTTAATATTAGTTGTGCAAAAATTAAAACTTCAAAAACATTATGACTTTATATTTGGGTATCCGTTTTGGATGATCTTGCCGTAGATTTTATATAACTTTTTGAAATTTGTCAAACTACTTTTGCACTCTTTCTGAGTTTATCCAACTTTTTCTTACTTGGTTGCACAACTTCGTTCTATTTTTCTCTCAAACAAACCATTCAATCTGATTATTTATTGTTTCTCTCAAAAAAAAAAAAATATATATATATATATATATATATATATATATATATATTAAGTGGTTATAAAATCAAAATGAATTATTCTCTACAAAGTTATGTAATAGTAACATCTGCACACACAAACATATATTTAGCAAAAGAGAACTGATACTTACAGAAAGTTGGGTGTCCCTGCGCTTACGTAAGAACACTAGTTTATATTGTGAAGACTCTTAATGAATGCGCTTATACAATCCAAGCAAAAACCAAACTTTACTACATGACACATGAGAAAGTTGTTTTCATATTTTTATTTTCTGTTTTCATTTTTACATTGTCATTTTTTAAATATACATTTATCTATTTTAGTTTCATTTTTATTTTCACTGACTTTTCATACCTATTGAATGAATAACCAATAATCACATTCAATGATTTTTTTTTTAACTACTAATATTTTTTTATCAAAAAGTAAAATAAAGAAGTCCAAAAGTTACAAAATTATCACTGGCTATTTGGGAAAACATTGAAAAAAAATTGTTCGTTTTCAATTTTTAGTGTATTTTAAAAATGATTTTCAATGAAAATATTTAAATAAATCAAATATATTTTTATACCTTATTTTTATTTCCACTAAAAATAAAAATAAAAATAGCCAAACCAAACATCCATAATATTTGGAGTTGAGACTTCTGAGCTAACTACAAAGCTAAATTGTGTTTGGATTTTTTTTTTTTCAATTTACTTCTATTTTTAATTTGAAAAAGAGATATTTATCAATGTAGCCAATAAGTATTATGGGGTTGTCGTACCCAAGGAATTATGACTAATTACTAAAGTACTAAAACTCCAATAATGCTCAAGCAATCAAAAGAGAGTGATAACATCAATATAAAAGAAAAGGAAACAGAATAACAACAAAGAGAATTAAAATAAGAATTTGAGTAAGAATATGAGTAGAAGAAATAAGGAATAAAAGCCTAGGGATTCAGATTTCACCTCAAGTCCTTGACATAGACATTCATAATTCAGTTATGACTTTTACGATTATTAATTGCTAGCCAAGATTCCCTCATCTAATCAACCAGCCTTGGCGTGAGGTCCAATTGAATCTAATTACAATTACCAACCCTGCTACGGGCCAGTGCAAGTTGTAGTAACCATAATTGCATTAAGTTCCATGGACATCCCTTTCGAGTATTCTAGGAGATCTCCCTTGTGACTACACAGGATTTTGGGTATAAACACCCTCATAACCCTATGGATTTAACCCCCGTGGTCTAGGTTAACTAATCATCTTCCGAGTTATAGAGAACCCACAAGTTTCACCAACTAATTGGCCAGAAAAGTTAAGAGTGAAGAACAAAAAATTAAACTTCAATTAAATAAAAGCTAGAATTGTCATAACATCATCAATCATGTCTACACAAGTACTTGGGCTACATCTTAGCCCCTAGAGAAGAAATTAGTTATACATGATGATGAAAGAAATCATAATGGTAAAATAAGAAAACATGGAAGTAGTAAAGATGGGTGACGCCTTGCTTGCTTCCTTGGATGCGTCGATGGCTCGCTATGATGATTGGTGGTCTCTTGGATGTGTGGTACTTTGTTTCTCAGTCCTCCTTCCTATTTATAATTCCTCTATTTCTAATTAGACTTAACCTAGGACTCTAAGTTGCATTATACTTCTTAGTTCTAATGTAATCCTAATCATACTTTAATTAGGATTCTAATTACAATGCAACTACACAACTTCAATCCTACTTTAATAATAATTTTGGAGAGTCCTTGGTGTCTTGAAATCTTAATTCTTGTAGGAGAATGATTCCTGAAAGTTAAGTTAGGTCAAAACTCTTCAAAACAGGTCCAGCAACCCTACAGCTCGCCACGGCGAAGGCCTCGTCTCGCCACGGCAAGCATGGCAAAATTGAACTTTTCCTCTTGGGTTCACTTTGCCATGCCGAAGCAAGGAGCTCGCCACGCCGAAGCTTGGCAGAATGGGGAACTTTGCCTTTTTGCTTCCAGCTTCAACCTGAACCTGCATCAAACAGAATTGGCATCAAAAGCAATGTGTTTTACCATAATTGTGGACATAAATGCAAGGAAATTGAACCATAAAAGTCTATACAAAATGTGATTATCACTCATGCAAGTCCATAGCAAACCACTCTGTTGTACCCCCATTCCCATGTTAGTTTTAGCCCAAGGAAGATAGCTAGGAGTTTTGCTTACAGGTTATCCATAATCCATCCATAACCTGTCACACCCTTTACCTATTAACCAACGTGGTCACACCAAATACAACCAAAACCCGCTTGCCATGTGTTCCCCATCGAGCTGCCATCCACATTTACAGCGTTAACCCTGTAATTTGGTGCCACCCAGCGAACCCATCTTTACCTGACCAACCCAGGGTGTTGTTGCTTAAAACAGGCATACATAGTCTTTGCAATTTGCATGGTAGCCCCTAGAGCTTGAGTGAGTATCATTTGATCTTGCCCTATACACTAAGAATTCCTACATGTCCATGCCCACCATAAACCGACCAAGAAGAAATGGGGAGATCGACCATCTAAGGCGTGAGCTTGTATCCAACTGATGACATTACTATTAAAAAAAGGGGATCCTTGTTGAAATCATCTGATACCATATACTCTGGCTGAGAGGACAATCCGAATACAATGAAGAATAGTTTCTTCTTCCTCGACATTGCATCTTTGGCATAGTGGAGAGGTGGCTAAATCTCGTTCAAACCTCTACAAGTTAGTCGGCGAAGCGTTGTGGCTAATCAACCATATAAGGAGACGGATGTTCTTTGGTACTGGCAGTCTCCATGTCCAACTCCAGTTACCAGCATTATCACAGGCCTTCCCTCTCCGATATCAACCATCTCTACCCTTGCTTCTTGTGTATTCCCCCTTTAGTTGTCCCCTCCACACAACAGCATTCAAAACTCTCTCATTGAATTGAATGTCTTGACTAAGGATAGCCTCTCGAGTTGTTAGCAGGACCGCCCAAACCAGATGATCTAGGTGCCAAAGCCCATCAACCCATAAGTCCTTCACTTTGTAATCAATATCTTGCACCTCTACAAACGAGACCAGGTCAATTATGGGTCCCAAACTGCACCAGCTATTATACCAAAAGGACATATCACCTACCCCAATCTGAGTGTATAGCCTTCCTTGAGTTCTTTCTTGGCCTTTATAATAAACTTCCAAACATGAGAGCCCATGGTACGTGAACACGGTAAAAACTCCTCTTGACCAACGTACTTGTTCCTTAGCACCTGGACCCAAAGCTTGTTTTTGTTGTTTATCATATCCCACACTAGCTTGCCCAATATAGTTGTATTGCTCAACCTTGTTCGGCGAACACCCAACCCTCCACTTTCTTCAAGATGCAACCACAGTCCATTTGACCTGACGTAAGCCCTTCCTTTCATTAGATCTCCAAATAAAGTTATGCATACATTTATCTATATAGTCACAAACACCCTTTGGAAACCATGATAAATGCATGTAGTCTGTCAGTATGGCCGATATGACTGACTTAGCCAAGGTGGCTCGACCAAGTTTGTTAAGCAATTTGGCCCTCCACCGCGCTAGTCGACTTTGAATTTTATCGTAACAAACCAAAACTTCAAGTTTTTCAAAATGGAGGATTTGGTGTTCTAATGTCATTTGGACACCAAGGGCGAGTAGAAGCATAAATATAAAACAAAAGAAAATCAACTTAATTGATAAGCCTACGGCACTACAATTAAGTTAACTTAGGTTGAATTTACCACACCCCATAATTCAAGAGTTTTCTCTCTTCTAACCTAAGTTAGATAAGAGAAGGATAAACTCAAAAATAATCTTAGAAGTTTGATGAAAATTCTCCATTCATTAGACAGATTATATATATATATATATACACTTTGGTCTCTTAGTAAAACTAAATGTGCCTCCTTGAAGTCAAAGGTTTTAGGAAATGCAAGCACTCACCTAGAAAATACAAGCATTCGTTGATACATATGTAATATAAACTCCATTAGCTACTCATACTTTACCAAGAATATTGATTAAAATAATATATATATATATATGTTACAATAATTTCCCTAGGAAACAACATACTTAGAAAACACAAGAAATGCCAAAATAACCTTAGAAAATTACTAAGTTTCTCAAAAATAAAAGGCTAAAATAATGTACGAAAATAACATAAAAATTAGAAAATACTCTTGATTTTGGAACATCATATCTCTTCAATCTTTAGGCCAAACCCAAGCTTCTTAGCCATTCCTTGAGTAAGAGGCCCAATGAAACAATTATGGAAGTCTTGGATAGAATTAAGCTCCTTTCATTCGCATCATGTTCTCTACTTAGCAAGAACCTGCGTCCACATCATTGAAACCACAGGATGAAGTACTACGAAACCAATCTTGTTCAGAGACATGGTATTGTGGGCGAATCAAACAACAGCTGCAGTCGACAAGGTGGATCTCCTAGTGAATAACCTAGCTCATATTAAGTTGGAGGAAGGCAATAGACTTTAACCTAAGGTATCCCTTAATGACAAGGTATTTAAAGAGATGTGCTAACCATGGGAAGACACATTGATTGTGACATTACTCGGCAATAGACTCGGGTTACACTCCAGTGGCTTGCATAGAAGCGCAAGGTCACTCTAGAGGCTTATGGGCATTGAAGCATGCTAATAGCTCATATAATTTTACTATTTATGATATCTCACACACTATTACTATGGAAATTGCCTTTGGTGGACAGGCTTGGTCTTGTACAGGTATCTATGCTAGCCAATCCCTTTGGTTAGATATCAGATATGGGAATCTCTCGGCCAAGACAAAATGCAGACCTCCAACCCTTGGGGATTTTAATGAGTTCTTATATCAATTCAACCAACGTAGAGAGGCTTTCTCTTATTTTAAGTCATGGTTTTAAAACATTAATTCAAAAAGGTCATCAATTCATTGGTTTAACCTCCAAATCACTAGTTGAAATAAAGAAATTTAAAAAATATTTAAAAGCAAAAATTTTAAATTAAAATTAAAAATCATATATAATATAATTTTATAATATGAAACAAAACTCTTTATTTATTAATATAAATTATATGATTAATAATAAAAATATTAAGATTAAATCCAAGTATTTGTATGGTTGATTAAATTTTTATGAGATAATCTCATATTTTAATGTGAAAGAATTATCTTTGTCATTAATATTTTAAGTTGTAACTTATGGCTAGTTTAAATTTATTTTTTATTTTCTTAAGAAAAGTTTATTTAAACGAATTCAAACTATTCTAATAAAATCAATTTTTATAATACTCAAATTTTGTAATTAATAACTAAAAATTATTACAAAGAAATGCATTATGCTTATCAATTATGGAACATGGCATGCATTTGGTGCATATTGTTTTGTTTTGATTTTTCGTTTTTGTTTTTTGAAATCCATTAGCTGATTATTGACACACAGCAGCATGAAGAGTTGAAGCAAGCAAATCCATTAGGTAAACTGTAAACTTGTCTGCATGTGTAAAAACCAAGCAAATCTAAGCTTGTCCCCAAGACCTTTTTTTTTTTAAGAAGTCTCACACCGCAGTGGGAAACAAATTTATTTGCCATAGGAAGCTCCATGGGAGAGTTAGATTCTGGATAAGAAACTGGACAAAGGGATTGGGAACCATTCGTCACGCATGGCCTTCCCCGAAGCCATCGTGGAAGTTCTTTGTAGGTTGCCCTTCGACCACAACCCCCTCTTTCTTAGATGTGGCATTCCTGCCAACAGGGGTCCCAAACCGTTCAAGTTCGAAGTAGCCTGGATCATCCATGGAGACTATCTTCAGCTTGTGTAGATGCTTGGCACATAGCATCAAATGGGGTCTCAAAAGTGTTGGATAAAGATAGAGAAGCTTCCATTGTATTTAATAGGGAGACTTTTGGGAGTATTTCTGGCAGAAAACAAATTACCGAAACTCGACTTAGAGGTATATTCAAAGGACAATGGAGAGGGTTGACTCAGCTACTCTATTGAGATTGAGAACCAATTGCAACATGAATATAATCAAACCTTATTCCAAGAGGAGAAACATAGGTATCAGAAGTCACGGGATAACTGGGTTAAGCTTGGGAATAGGAATACAACTTTCTTCCATACTAAGACAATAATCAGGAGAAGGCATAATAAAATTCATGGGCTTCACCTTCATGATGGAAGTTGGTGCACAGACAAGCCTATATTACAGGAGGAAGCATTCGTGTACTTTAATGCTCTTTTCTCCCCTACTTTGTTTCCACGGGCAAGCGGCTTCCCCACCCAAAATGTCTCCCGCGTAGATGAGGGCATGGCTCAAAACCTGGTGGAGCCAGTAACGAAGAATGAGTTTTCCTTAGCTTTAAACTCTATGAGATAGTATAAGGCTCCAGGCTTACATGGATTCCAGGCTATTTTCTTTAAGCAATATGATGTTTGGCATATGGTCAAATATGCTTTTGCTTCAAGTTAGTTTGATCCATCTATTGGCGAGACTCTTATAGCTCTGATCCCCAAGGTAGATCTACCCTTAAATTTTAAAGAGTTTCCACCCATAAGCCTGTGTAATGGTCTGTAAGATCATTACCAAGGTCATGGTAATCCGGTTGAGACCCATCCTAGGGGAATTTATTGGCCCATTACAAAGCAGTTTTCTGCCAAGGCAGGGCACCCAAGATAATGCTATTATTTTCCAAGAGATTGTCCACACCATGCAGAGTAGGAAAAGAGTTGCAGATATTGTCTCATTTGGGAAAATACTTAGGATTTCCAACGCTGATCGGTAAGGTGACCCAAAATTACCTCTCCGTGTAACTTAAACGCACACCCCATGCCAATTGCACACCCCAAGCTTCTTTCTCGATCAATCTTCCACTACAGCCAAGTGAAGTAAGATAGAATCGAGGAGGCTCACAGACCAACCGAAGCAAGGCCAATTGCAAACAGGTTCAAAGTTTGAGCTCTGCTTTATTTTCTCTTGGTTTTAGGGGAATTTAGTTTGTGTGTTTTAGACTAAAATTTGAGGTTGAGTATGTGTATGATTGTTCCAAAGGGGTTTTGCATTGAAAATTGGTTTTTGAAAAATTTTACAATATTATAAACACTTTGAGGAAAAAAAAAATTCCTCTTACACTATTTTAATTTTAAAAAATATTTTTACTTTTTAAATTAGATAAAATAAGCATTTATCTTTTAAATTTAAAATAAAAAATAAATATTTTATATAAATAAAAAATACGTTAATAAAATTTATTTTTATTCTTGACTTAAAATATATAATAATTTATTTTATATAATTTAAAATATTATTTTATATAATTTAAAATATTAATATTTTTTTAAATTAATAATAATGTAAGAGAAAAAAAAATTCAAAGAGTTAAAAAAACCCATTAAATTTTATCCTACGAAATTATCAGTCTTAGTTTTTGTTTTTTTTATAAGTACTATAAACTTGGATACGAACTTAAAAGTTTGTAAGCTTTAAATTGTAAAAATAATAAGTATTATGAACTTCAAAGACTGTATGCTTAAAATTTTGAACTTGCAGATTTTAAAGTTCAGATGTTAAAAAAAATTTAAGTATATGTACTTCGTAAGTTTAAAATACAAGCATGTAGATCTAGAAATATGTATTGAGAAAAATAAAATATTTGGACCTATTATATTTAGAAATTTGTATTACTTAAAAAGCCAATATACGGATTTTAAAATCCGAGTCATTCATGATTCTTACCCAGTACAAAAAAGAATCCATGATTTTCCTTCTCACACATTCTCTTTAAACTTTCAAGCTCAGAAATTCCACATATGAAGAAGAAAACAGCTCACCCTTTATTTTCAACTTTCCTGGCCACCCTTGCACCAATGTCACCCATGAAAATCAGTTTTGGGGTGTCACTAGAAGAAAAGGGAGTGCCAAAAGAAATGGCCTAGTTCATAAAAGTTAAGTGAAACAATGGCGTGAATTATTATATGGGCTTCTATCTTCTTCCAAAGTAATTACTCTTTTTTTAATGAGACTCCTCCGGTTTTAATTGGCACTTTTAAAGAACGGTTTTTCTTATGTGTACACTGCACGTAATACCTATTAATAAATCTGATTAAAATAATTGTATTAATTATATTCATTAGAATTCAGATAAATTACCCTTATTCTTTCATATAACATTTTGAAGTTTAAGGTTTTTAGAATTTGGAGTTTAAAAGTTTTAAGATTTATGCTCAAATTTAAAGTTTATATTTCAAGGTTTTAAACCTGAAGTCTTATGGTTAAATTTGAAGTTTAGAGTTTAAGATTTTTAAATTAAATGTTTAAAGTTTGAGTGTTTAAGATTTATATTTAAATTTAAAGTTTATATTTTAAATTTTAATTATGTAATATCTTGAATTCTAATATTTCAATATCTTAAACCCTATACACTAATAAAAAAATTATAAATTTTAAATCCTAAACCATAAATTATAAAATCTAAATCTAAACATAAACCATAAACCTTTAAAGATTAATCCTAAAACGTTAAACCCTAAATATTAAACTCTAAATTCTAAAACAGTACACTTCAAATTTTATATGAAAAAATAAAAATAATATAAAAATTATCTAAATTCTAATGAGTGTAATTAATACAATCATAATAAATAATATCTTTATTTATTATAATTTTATATGAATTCAATTTGATATATTGTATGAACATATAGGCACATAATAGAAAAACCATTTAAAGAAAATTATTTTTATAGGTAATTTTAAAAATTCAAGATTACATCAAGTATTATTTTTAATAGAATTTAAATATTATATTTTTAACTATAACCTTTTACCAACTGTAACTATTTCGCTGTTATTAAGATAAAACAAATTAACGATATAAAAAAATTAGAGAAAAAAAAACACTCATACAAATTCTATTTCTTAATCTATGTATTGGCCTACAATTTCAAAATGAATTAACCAGAAATTATTAAATATAATTATGATTATAGAATTCAGTACAATAATTTATTATTTTAAGCTTTTTTTTGAAAAAAAAAAAATTACTTCAACTGAAGGCCTATTGGGGGATTTCTTTTTTACACATCTCGAAATTTCTTTTCCTACATCTCATATAATTCCAAAACTTCAACTTCAGGATGTAATTTTTACTTCAGAAAAAGTGAAGTTCCAGGATGTATGGAAAATAGAACTAGAAAAAAGGGTATGTGCAAAACAAAATACCCTGAACTCAAAGTCCATGAGAGCTTACACCCAAACCCAGCCCAACCTACATGTACCCTTCAAACACAACATGGAGATTTCACAGTTCACAGTCAGTGATAATCTAGATAGACGAATTAAAGGAAACAAGCCCCGATATATGAATTAACGGATTCAGAGAGAATGAACAGCTCTTGCATGAATTAATAACTTTTTTTGGGAAAAAAAAAAACAAAAAAAAACAAAGACAAACTCGGACCATATCAATTGATAATATAAGAAAAAGTTGGCAGCTATATCACAAATCAATCTATTTATACGCTCAGAACACGTTAGCCGGCTGAAAGCACAAACGCAGAACATACACACATGCAAAAGGGAAAATTAGAATACTTCAGCAACTTTGCTAGCAAGAACCCGGTCCCTTCTTTCAATGTAACCAAATGGAAACCAACCTGCTTTACCATTGCATTCACCCTCAGCCCATCCATTGTTTGTCACCTGTCAACACCACATAAAACATCATACTATGACCAATTTGGGATATACAAGTACTTAGGATGTTGAGGACTCACAGAAAATGACTCTCTCTTTTAGATTATTTTTCTGTTTCCAAATTCCAAGGACAGGAGAAGCAAAAGCAATATATACATGCCAAGTTTGGCAAAAGATGGAAATTATCAATCACTAAATGCAAGAAAATTAATCAGTTACTACTTCTTGTTGGATTACTAACCAATCATGTTCTGACATATTGGATCATAAATAAGGGGTTTGGTTTAGCATCTAATCCCTCCCGAAAAAAAAAAAAAAAATCGTTGCCCAAAATGGATTTTGGAAATGCAAACTTGTTAACTTTCTCCATGATCACTTACAGCATTGCTGGCACTTAAAATCTACTATTTGAGAAGATTGCAAAGATGTTTCTGATTCTGTATAAATGGATTTTGTATATATTAGTGCGTGGCTTGCCCATTTTAGATTCATACAAATAGTATCTGAAACTACTTTCGTAACCTTTCAGTTATTTGATTCCTAAAAAATGATGCAAACAATAATATTTAGATTCAGCAAGCTACAAACCTTCCGAACAACAACATAATCACCAACTGACAGATTCAGCTCCACATCAGAGTCAGCACGGTATGGAAACATAACCTACAAAAATGGCAAAAGATACCAAGAAAGAAGAGTAAGCAATCATAAATTATTTTCCAAGAAGTAGCACCAGTAATGTTGATACTAGACAATCTTTCATCAACCTCTCCTAAGAAGTAACCCATGAAATCAGTTGAACCATTATGTGTCTGAGAAGCAAAAACACCATTCACTTCTTCATATGATGGGGGTGGAGGCATGTTATCCACACTTGGAGTAGGAGGGGCTTCAATTCGTTGTCGTTCTGATATCATCTATCATAATATATACAATTACATATATCAGATAATCAAATGCTGATACAAAAGAAAATGACCTAATTGTCTGTGATGACCTATTTGACATCTGTAAGGAGAATAGAATGGTAAAAAGACCAAGAGACATTATTGCTTACCTCTCCCTCAAGCTGATCAAGTATTTGGAGGACTCTTTGATGATAGGCACGCTCTGCTTCAACCTTCATAATCAAATTTAAAAGGCTGGATTAAATAGGAGTTATGATTTCCTATAACACAGATCCAAGAATTTATTATCTTGAAGAAATGAAGCATCAGGTGGTAAAACTGCAGTACCATCGCTATAAGACGCTGAAGTGTCAACCTTTGTTGCTGAGCTTCAACAGCAGCCATTGCTGCAGCAGCTTCCTTCCCCAATATGGCCATGTTTGACTTAAGATCTTGCAGCTTTGCTTCAGCTGCCTCTAATTTCATAGCATTCTCAGCATTGCCAGGTATTTCTCTTACTTTTGCTTGGCGTTTGGAAACTTCAATAGCCTGTCTAGGTTCAAAAGGCAGCATAAATACAGCTAGAAGCAGCAAAATAAAATCACTAATGAATTAGTTACTTTACTTAATCTCAGTACATAAGATAATTCTAACATGACTGGAACACAGAATGAGATGAAGACTTGTAACAAAAGCAAAATGAACCCCCAGAGTAAACTAAAAATCAAACAACCTACCAAAAAAAAAAAACATCAAACAAAATATCAAATTACTGAATACCTGAGCTTCAAATTCCTGTCTCATTCTGTCGTAACGTTGAGTTAGATACCGTGCATCTTCCAAAGGAGCTCCCATCACCATCGCTCTTAAGGGCTCTGCAACCTAAGCATTGAGCAAGACTTCAATCATCACATTTTTCTTTTTTCACTTTTACCCAAAAAAAAACTACAACCATCAATTACTAGGCCAGGACGATCATCACCTCATTCTTTTTTTCTCTCTTACAAAAAGAAAAGGAAAAAAAAAAAAAAAGATTTCAATCATCAATTACCAGGCCAAGATGATCACAAGCATAAACTAAACAAATCAACAATGCAGATATACACACATTAAGGGCTCTTGTTGAATGTCCAAGGCCATATCTACTCTAGGTTGGACCTGGCCTACATATTCAATTTCCATTAGAGTAAATAGATTCAATACCTGTGTGTCCTAAAACCCAATGGAATATGATGCACAACAAATAATGATAACCAGAAAACAAAATTGAGGACTTAAAGGAAATGGGAGAATATAGTACACATACTCTAATACTCAAACATCAAGAGAACTAACTATTGCATGGCCCATATAAATGCTGAAAACTTCTTTTAAAAATGAATCCCTTACTCCAATTAAAAGAGTAGAAGAAAACATGTTCATGCATTCAGCCAAGCATGATGGAACTTAAATCCAAAAAGGTGCAGCACAACTAGAAGGGAACAAGGATAAAAATAAGTAACCCATCAAAACAGTGAAAATTCATTAGACTGGCTAAGTTCAAATGCTTTAGGCTACCTTTTCTTGGCACAAAAACAGAAGCATAGCATTTGCACATGAAACTTGACTGTAGAAACCCCAGGGTTTGGATTTAAATAAATAAAGCAAAGAAAATATAACTGCTATCAAACCTGTGTTCCAAGAGCTTTAAGTAAGTTCCCACGCTCCTTCTCCATTTGAGCACAGGCACGTGCATAAGTTAGTGCAGCTCTAGATAATGTACTACCACTGGTACATGTATTTTCTGCACCATATTTCCTGCTATCTTCTGACAACTTTGTTCCTATTAAATAAGATGCAGATAAATAGAATAATAATATAAAGTTCTCTAGAGCAAACGAGAAAAACCAAATCAGAAAAGCTTCATCAACCAACATCACTAACCAATTTCAAGTTGTTTGGACCCTGTAACAATATAACCTTCTACACCACGGACAATATCTCTTTGATAATGCTGAAAAAAAAAAATTGAAAGACATCTTTATTATGGAAAATTTGACATTAAAGAGAGAATAGAGGATTAGCATAGGAGACCAGGCTACCTTTCCAGCTCGTGTTGAAATGTAAAGTTTCTCAAGTTTCTGATGGTGCTGGAGCTCTACCTCATCAGTGACCACATTATCTGAACCTCCATATCCCCCAGCCCCAAACTGTTTTAGGACAGCCTAAATAACACCAATTGTGATTAACACCTTAGTAGAGAAAACAAACAAAAAGTGTGGAACATTTGGAAACAATATAAAAAGGAAGAAAATAAATATTCCGCAAATCAAACAACACAAAAACTGGCCATCTATATAATGCATCCTAAGAATAGTGCAAGAATAATGTAATTGAAGTGAATAAATGAATAAACAAGCCACCACACCTTAACTAATCTTCAGAACTCAAAAGACACTAATACTAACAGTGGCAAAAACATCCAGAACCTTCTTAAGCATAAAACGAGCAGCGAATTATTTACGGATTCATCTAACTAACTCTAACCTATGAAATGGATTCTTAATTTCGTGACCAAGTCCAACGAATACGTAATCAAAAATACAAATGTCCACAAGCTTAAAATTCAAATTCTTCAGTAGGATTTGCAGAATCAAACACTGCATAACTTTTCACGAATAATATGCTATTCTCTTCCCAATTTGGCAATGCAAGTGCAGAATTCAAAAGATCCAAATACTCCATACTCACTGGTATCTCATTTATCTGAACAAAAAATTATAATCCGAACTAAGGACAACCAGCGCCAAATTCCCAAGTTCATGAAACAAATCAATAAACCGTAGCAAGTGGAGATAAAACAAGATATACAAAATACAAGGCCAAATGAATTCATAAGCTTCAAGAGGAAGGTGAAAGCAATTGAACAGATCTATTCGCCATAGAACAGCGAAAGATCTGGAGAAGAATCAGGCGAATGAAGATAGATTTCGTATGAGATTGAGAGGAAGAAGAAGAGAAAGAGGAAAACCTGTTGTTGACGAGCGACTTGTTCTCGAAGCTTGGTAGCTTGCTTTCTGATAGCCTCCATTCACCAGCGAATGGATTTGAATCTGCGAACAGTATCGGTTGCAGAGCGCCACCAGCTACAGAGTTTGTTTCCGAAAGGACAGAAAGAGAACGAAAGAGAGCAGGGGACGGCTTTTCAAAATTGTAGTGGAAATTCACATCAATATGTTCAATGGAGCTTTGGTTCCTTCGCGGAGACACTTGTTTATTTCAAAAAATTATTTTTATCAACAGATTAATTAGTAATTAATATTTAATAGCATACTTTTTCTTTTAATAAAACGAGCTTAATTACTTATATTCGAAAAGAAAAAAAAAATCTGGAACTTATAAATATAGAAAAGGCCAAGTGTGATCTATCAAATTGCTTTGTGTTATAAATATTTATGTTGGAATGTTCATTTATTAAAATATTTTTTATGAATAGTTTAATAATTTATATATTTATGTATAATTTATTAAATAATTATTATTCTTTCAAAGTTTAAAAATTCACATACTTTTATTTATATATATATAATAAATAAAAAAGACTTTTGAAAGGCTCTATCTTTTTAAAAAAAAAAAAATTCTCGACTCAATTCGTTATATCTCTTATTTTATAACCTTTTAAACTTTTTTAAAAATTTAGAAATAGTAACTAAATCACACCATGTTTTGCTAATGACTTATTAGTTCATTGGCACTTCTATTAATTTATAGTACCCAAAGATTTAATGTTATGTATAAAATATTTAATGTTATATAGATTTTATTTTTAAGATAAACATTCCTCTTCCCTTTTCTTATGACTTTAGACTTTAATGTAACCAAGAAATATCACACCATATTTGTGTAGTTCCATTTTCAAAAAAAAAAAAAGGGTCAGAATCACCCTACTCTTCTCTTTCTTATATAATTATATAATTATTACATTTTTTGCCCCTTTAAAATTTTTTAAAATTTGTGTTTTATATTATGTAAATTTAGGAGAACCAATAGGAGTAAAAGGATGATTTTTCGTGGCTTGTATTATTCTTATTAATACAAATACAAGGTGATATGTTTTATTTTCTTTTTACTAAAATTTAAAACATTAGATAAATACACAAATAAATAAAACAAGTAAAACAAATAAAACTTATTACAATTTTCAATTCGGATGTAAGCATAATTTTATTTTATTTTTTTTGCGTACGTTTTCTTTTTCTACTCTTTTGTAAATGACATTTTTTAAAATGACACAAAGTTGCAAAGTATAAAATGACATTTTCAAATAAGGTATAAAATGATTATCGTTACCAATAAAATGAGAGAAATTATTTCAATTTCAACTTAATTTAATAAACAACATTTTTTACTGCTTAATTTTTTAAAAGAAGTTAAAAAAAATGTTTCTTTATCCCAATTTCCCCTCGTTCAATAAACTCAATTTTATTCTATTCAATTGGGTTTAAAATATGTTTGAATTCTTTATGTATTTCGAATCAGTTAAGCCTGTAATTCCCATTGAACCAGTTTTACCAGTTAATCTAGTCCATTTTTTTAACTGTTGTAGTTTTGCCCCAGAGTAGAATTATTCCATCATATAAAATTATTGCTGATTATTACGTGCTTTTTATTGGTAAATTTATTTCATTTACATTTTGAGTGACATTATATTAAATTCAAGGCATATTTTAGTACAACATTTTTTTTTTTTGTTTAGGCAGAATGAATTTATTTATTTATTTATTTTTATTATATGAGATAATCTAATTTCAAACTTTTAGATACTATCTAAGTCATTAACCACTAAGTTATACCTAGTGGCTTGAAGAATTTATCCATTTAAAAATTAGGTTATGCAATAAAACTTCAAAACAAGCATAAACCGATATTTATAAAATCTCTACTAAAAAGAAATCATTTATAGTAATAGTTCAACTTAAACCTTATAGAAGAAATGATTCTAATTTTAGTAACTAGGCTAATATTTATTGGCAAAATTATCATTCTTAGTTTATATTTAAGGTATTATAATGATAAGTAAAAAGTAAATACTTTATAGAAAGTGAGATTTCATAATTTCAAATTCAAAATCTTTTTAGTTAGCCATGAGTGCTAGATCCTAACATATATTTTTACTAAATCAACACATTGTAAATGGCAAAATTACATTTGTATAGTGTTGATACTCTTTGAAAGAATTATTTTCTTCTTTTATTTTGTATAAAGGAGGGGAGGATAGATGAGAGATAATGAAAGGAAGGAGAGAGATTTTAGGAAGAATGACCTCTTATTCTTTGATTTGTAGAAGAGAGGAGAGAATGGGAAAAAAAAATAAGTTTTATTATTATAACATTATAAATAAACATAAAATCTAAAATATAATTGATAATTTAGTCATTTCACATATTCCCTCCAAAACCTCTCATTTTTGGAGAAGAAGAATAAGAGAGGAGAGGAGGAATTTCTTCAAGTTTTCCCTCCCTTCCAAACAACTCCAACCAAACACTATGTTGAAGAACATTCATAAGGGTATGTTTGGATTGATGGAAAGGAATGTAATGGAATGGAATAAAATGGTCTTTCATTGTTTGGGATATTTTTTTAATAATGGAAATTAATGGAACAGAATGGAAAATTTCTATCCTTTTTCCCTTCAAACCTTCAAAAAAAATTCCCTTCCAAATTAGGGTAAAATGGATAGAATGGAACATATCTTTAATTAAAAATGTTATAAAATTACTTTCTAAAATTTATTTTTTGGTCACTCTCACTCACACTCATCTCCTATCTCTGTCAACCTCATACTCGATCTTCAATATGATTAAAATTTAAACCAATTCATAAATGCTTGTTTGCCATAATATAGCTTTGTTCGTGCACTTTTCTTGCCCAATATGAAAGAGTAGAATCTAACTTCATATGTTAAATCTCTCTTATATATTTAATTAAGTAATTCAACCAATTATCTGTTACTTCTTATTTTAAATTATAATTTTTCATAGATTTGAATCTATGATATTATAGAGATATTTTAATTACTAAACTTAAATATTTTTATAAAATACCCTAAAATATAAAAACAATTTTTTTTTTTATTTTGGGAGAAAATCATGTGATGCAGTTCAGACATATGTATTTTCAAGTCTCAGGTCATTGACACGATCTAAGAGATAAAATCTTTGTTTTAAAAACTAATAAATAGATATAAAAATATATAGATAAATGAAACTGAAAATGAATATAATCTCATCCAAAATCAGTTAAATATGGAACGTCTCATGTAAGAATGAAAAAGGAAATAAAATGTTTTATTATTATGTTTGGTATGTAATAAGAATATAAGAATACATTGTTTAGTGTATAAAGAATAGAATAAAATTCTTAACAAAATAATCTTCATAATTTTTTAAAATAAACCTCACCCAATCATGCATAATGTGGCAATAGTGATATTTTTTATAAGAGGAATAGTTCAATATTTAACTGATTTTAGAATTGAGCGACTATCTCATGATAAAAGTAATCATACATGCATAATGTGGGAAAAAACCGTTTTAAGATTGCTCAAATGTATCAACCAAACATGCCCTAAGTAATCATTTGTTTGATGGTTGATTGGCAGTCATTTTTTTTTTGTCATAGAAAAAGATGTGGATATAAACTTTTAATATCAACTCAAACATTTAAAAAGAAATCGAATTTGATCCAAAAATATAATAATACCAAAGTTAAACACGCATAATGTGGAAATATATCATTTTAAAATTGCTCAAATCCATAGACCAAACATGCTCTAAGTAGTAATCATTTGCTTGATGGTTGATTGGCAATCTTTCTTCTTTTTTTGTCATAAATTTAACGAGGATACGAACTTTTTAATACTAACTCAAATATTTGATATGAGATTAAATTTAATCTAAAGATATAAAAATGTTAAAATATGTTGCACTACTACTTCCTTAATTGGCAGTCATTTTATTTTATCTAGAAAATACAATGTACATAATTATTAATGCACCTCCTTTAATATGTGAGTTATTGTAAAAATAAAATTATAAAAAAAAAATCTGTAAAAACAGGTGTACTATCTGTCGGTCAGCTCTCCCTTGCGGTTCTGAATACTTATCCTGTTCATTTATTAATCAGCTCTCCTTAGTCCTTATCATGAAATCTCTTTCATGGACCACAAGCTTTGAGGTTCACACGTCCATATTATAAAACCATTCCTGAATCTAAATTTTATCAAAAGCTAGCAGAAAACTGAAAACTTGGCCAATAAAAAGAAAGGACCTCAACTTTAGTTCGTCAAAACGGAAAGGTGAAGGTATCAAAATGATGATGAAACTAACCTCTTTTCTTTTCTTTTTTTAACTTTTGCCCTCTCTTAATGTCCCCATCCCCTGACACTGCTATAATTTATCTCCGGAAGTTAACATGCTGTTTGGGAAATTATTTAGATCTTGGCAGTAGACGTTGGTTTCATTTTATTTATTTTATTTTTTACATCTTTGCTTTTACCACATATTACAAACACCAATAATTTGAGCTTGCTGAGGTGTGACATTATTAATAATATATTTAGAATTGATACGAGCAAAGTAAAAGGCATAACTCGCTTAGTATAAGAAAAAAAAAGTTAAAACCGACCCTAATATTTATGAGATTGGGATAAAATTACAATAAAATTCTATCATCACAGTAATATAAATAATATAAATAAGCAACGCTACTAAAGAAGTTAATAATTGAAAAATTCATAAATTTTCATATGAGACTTTCATAATTCTTATTAAAATCTGTTATACTGACTTGAATATCGGTGGCTCAGTACATGATCATTGTTTCTCTTTCTTGCAAATAGTCCACGACCTATCCCTATGCCTAAGAACCAACCGGTTTCTTTGAAGCCTAATTTTATTTCAAAGAATTGTTCTAAATAGCAAAATAATTACATTGATTGGTACATTTTTACTCCAAACTTCTTATCATTTCTACCAAACTAAATCACTGAGTTAATAAATGATCTCATCTAATGTATCCTGTTTCTTTGCTCTTTTTCACGTAGGATCTAACTTAATTCACAGCTTAATAACAATAAGAACAAAATATTTATGTGTGGAGTTTGAGTCTACGATCTTCCTTAAGTATTTAGTTGATGAAAGCAAGCACCTAGAAGGAGAGAACACTTCAGCAAGTAACATAATAGTCTTCTCTTTAAGTTTCAATCAAGCTTAGCAACGAAGAAAAGTTAAAAGTCAATTGTTGAAAGAGCTTGGATTTTACGCATGTTTTATAGGTCGTTTGATGACTTTAACGTAATTTTTTCTAATTACCTTTTACTTTAATTTAAAGAAAGCAATAATAATGGACCAATCCAATAAATGAAAGTAGAGCAGCATGACTTGCCTATTTACAAGTTCATAAGAGGATTTCAATTACCATTGAACTTTCCAACTCTTTTGATGAAAGTGGACTTATGTAATGATTGATTTTTACTCTATATGTTAACTATTTAAAAAATTATTTAAAATAATCTATTAATACTTAAAATATTATTTTAATATTTTTAATCAATAAAAGAAAAGTGAGACAAAATATAAAATAACTTGTGAAATTGAAAATGTTGTTCTAATTGATAAACATGACTATATTAATAGTAGCTCTCTAAGAATGCATTAGGCTAATGGAACAAAGTTTGTTTGTTATTTTAAATCATATCTCATAAACTTAGGCTTAATAGAATAAAGTTTAAAATGAATTTTGTTTCGTTAAAATCAAGTTTGTACATTATTATATGAACTAAATTATTACTCAAGAGACATTATAAAAAAAATTCTCCATAATCCATTACAGTAAAAGAGAGAAAGTAGGACCAGTACCTACTATAGGGTACCCATTTTAACCTCTTCTATTGTAATGTCGACGTTATAGACAGAGTCAACGCTAATAGGACATGTTTTGAGCCCCCACAAACATATGGATAAAAACCCCAATTCAATGTTCTTGACTCCACTCTCTCTGTCCCTCACACACACACACGATCAAACCAGAGGCACCAAGGTTCCAACATAAATAATTGGAGCCAAAAGCGAAGCAAGTCTGTCCACCGAAGGCGTGAATGCTGGCATTAGTGGAGCAGGCACTTAGTGGATTTCCTTTTCGCACCAACAAACAGTAACACACAGAAGCCGAAAATTTCAGTCTACAAAGCCAAACCCACCACTGAAAACAGTATTTTCTGAATGTTCATTTCATTTCTCTCTGGTTAATGGCTCGCCCTTGGAATTTTGGAGTCGCTTTGATAGTCCTTGCTCTGCAACAATCTTGTTTCCTTGCCACCTCTGCTTCCAGCAATGTGAACTCTCTTCTTCTTCTATTGCTTTTCTCTTTAGTAGCTTTTCTAGATAAATATATGAGTTTGCTTTTCTTTTTTTCATTTTCTCTTTAATTTTTTGTTCCTCTTTTCTTCCTGGGTTTTGCTAGGTTCATATTGTTTATATGGGACACAGAAGCCACAATGACCCTCAGCTGGTTGAAGACTCCCACCTTGACATACTTACCCAAATTCTTGGAAGGTTTCAAGTTTTCCAACTACAAATTACTCATTTTTTTTCTTAATAAACTTGTTTTGTGCTTGTCTGTACATGTTTTGAGAAGTTTTCCCATCTGGGTTTTTCAGCAATTTGTCAATGAAAAAGATTAAAACTCATTAAAGAACTCTCAAGGGGATTGAAAAAACAATTGATAATCTGTTATCCAATATTTTTACAGTGATAGCGCGGCTAGGGACTCCATTATTTACAGCTATAAGCATGGATTTTCAGGATTTGCTGCAGTCTTGTCACAGACTCAGGCAAAGCTCATTGCAGGTAGTGGCGATATTCAAAGTTCAATTTTGCAGGTTATGGTGAGGGAATTCATTTTGATTGTTTGGAGTTAAATAATATTAACTTCAAGCCAAAAGGAAAGTTTTAGAAATTTTTGTGTATTTTTATTAATCAAAATAATTAGGATTAATAAGTGAAAACCTTTTGTCAGCTTATAGACTTGTCTTTCTAGTTGAAATTGAAGTCAATATTGTTGGACCAAAAATGCTAGATAGATGCAAAAGGCAATGAGGTTGATGGTGATGTAGCAGAGATACCTAGCAGTCTATTATCACGCTGGTAAAACAAGCACATAGGCTTTACTGGCTGTGCAGCCTATTGGTCCCACCCTGAGACAAAATCATAAAATTGGGAAATAGTTCGAATCTCCAAGGTGGTTTGGTGAATTCTTCTTAACATATGTGTTCCATGCTTGGCATATCTAATCATCTACAGTTGACTGTAACGAGGTCATTGATATGATAAAATATTAGTAATTAAATTAGATTGTACAGTCAACTAATCTATTAATTCAACAATTAAGAATTTGTCATGTCAGCAATTGTAATATAGTCAATTTCACGCAATTCATTAGCATAATAAGAAACATTAGAAGTACTCTACACAATTCAATCGTTTATATATATATAAAGAGAGTATTTTCAATGGTTCTAAGTATGCTACTGAATTGCATATAGACAATAATTAGACTTTTGTGATTTTGTTTGGCTTGAATTAAATTAGTTGGTGTCAAATAACATTATTTCTTAATATATATATATATATATATATATATATATATATAGCTTTAGCTAATTATCATTAAAAACTGTATCTATAAAAACATTTAGAAAAATGTGAAAATTTATAATTCTTGAGTTTTGATAAATTGTAAATTCTCTTCCTTAAAATGCTCTTACATATCATTACAACATTTTTTTTCTTCTGTCTGTTTAATAATTTAAGCAGATTTCCCTGGCGTAGTCCATGTAATTCCAAATAGAATTCTTAGTCTGCACACAACCAGAAGTTGGGATTTCCTGCAAGTGAAGCAAGACAAGGTGAGTGGAGTACTTTCAAGGGGTCAATCTGGCAAGGGCACAATCATCGGGGTCATGGACACTGGTTAGTATGGTGGAAATGCAGCACACCAACATTCATTAACTGAGATTCTCATGTGCTTATAATCATTCTTTAATCTGCAGGTATATGGCCAGAGTCAGAGAGCTTTAGAGATGAACATATGGAAAATCCACCTACTCGTTGGCGTGGCAAATGCGAAGAAGGACAAAACTTCAGTCATTCCCACTGTAATAGGTTGATTAAATTTATTTCTAGTCATTTTCTGGATTCATCACTTATCATGGTGATTGTGATGTTTTCTTTCCTTAGATTTTCTATGTTAGAAACAGAAAACGAATTCAGATGGATGGGTATTAATATAATCCGAATCATTTCCTATTTACTATTTCTCGTTTTGAGCATAAATTAATCTCATATCCAAATGATATAAGATACATTGAGTGTAAAAAGAAAACGGCTACAAATTTTTATGCAGTTCTCTGTTTATAGTAATGTTATTAGCTGCTATTACTGTTTGTTAACACAATCTGGCACAATGTAGAGTTACTCAACTGGGGTCTTTTTTGCTTATAAATCAAGCCTTTCATGTTCCATTTTCCATTTTTTTCTCTGAACACTTTTAGCTACTAGAGCTTGGATATTCCTAAACTAGATACAAAGTATTAATATAATCCACTAGATCAAAGTAAAGAGTCATTTCCTTTAGTGGGATTTAACGTTTACTACTTCCCGCTCTAAACAAAGATTAGTGTCAAGGACATCTTGGCTGTAAAAGAAAATGGATAGAGATTTTTATGCAGTTCTGTGTTAATAATAATGCTGTTAGCTGCTATTATTGTTTGTTCACATAATCTTGTGACTATTGTCATATAACCTAGAAGGATCTAGGCTCTAATTTGCTTATAAATCAAGGCTTTCTTGCTACACTATTCATGTTTATTCTCTGAACATTTTAGCTACTAGAGCTTGGAAACTCCTAAACTAGAAGCAGCCTTAACACTCTCACTTCTGTACTATGACAGGAAAATTATAGGTGCACGTTGGTATGTCAAAGGATATGAAGCCGAATTCGGAAAGCTAAATACAAGCGATGAAATTGAGTATCTATCTCCGCGAGATGCTTCAGGCCATGGCACTCACACTTCATCAACTGCAGCCGGTGTTCCCGTGGAAGATGCAAGCTTTCATGGGCTAGCAAGAGGATTGGCAAGAGGGGGTGCACCATCAGCTTGGCTTGCTGTATACAAAATTTGCTGGTCAACTGGGGGGTGCAGCTCTGCTGATTTCCTTGCAGCATTTGATGATGCATCATTTGATGGGGTTGATGTTCTTTCACTATCTCTTGGCTCATATCCACCGTTGCCTACTTATGTTCAGGATGTGCTGGCCATTGGATCCTTCCATGCTGTATCTAAAGGAGTTACTGTAGTATGTTCTGGTGGCAATTCTGGCCCATATCCTCAAACTGTCATAAACACTGCACCTTGGATTATCACTGTAGCTGCAAGCACAGTTGACAGAGCTTTTCCATCTATGGTTACCTTGGGAAACAATCAAACTCTACTGGTAACTTGCATCCTTGTGTTTATGGTGTTGAAACGGAAGATTTTTTTCTGAAATTTTTGTACAAAATATTGATTTTGATCGAGAAAAATTACTATTTTATCAATGACACTATCCACCGTTAACAAATCTATCCATGATACTTTTGATTTAATAAAATTGTTCTTCACACTTTAAATCGTTAACAAATATACCCTTTTGTGAATGTCCATTAATAACATCTAACAAAATTTGCCTATGTGTGAATTTCTTGATGTGACATATAGGCAAGTTCCATTAGCTATTATTGATAGACATCAACAAAAGGGTATATTTGTTAATAATTTGAAGTGTAAAGAATGTTTTTGTTAACTCAAAAATGTCAATAATGAATTTGTTAACGGTAAATAGTGTTAGGGACGAAAATAACATTTTTCTGGCTCTTATTTCATATGGGAGTACCTAAAGTGGGTCTTGAATTGCAGGGTCAGTCTTTGTATACAGGAAAGGGTTTGAACAAGTTTTATCCTATTGTTTATGGAGAAGACATAGCAGCCACCGATGCTGATGAAGAGAGTGCAAGGTAAACACCTTGCTTATTATTTGTATGATATCTACATGAAACCCGGATTGTGAAAATGCATGCATACATGATTGAATTCTACTCAGGAGTTGTGATTCAGGAAGCTTGAATACCACTTTAGCTAAAGGGAAAGCAGTTCTATGTTTCCAATCTCAGTCACAGAGATCAGCTTCAGTTGCTATAAGAACTGTGGTGGAAGCCCAGGGCACTGGTCTTGTATTTGCTCAGTTTCCTACTAAGGATGTTACCCTTACATGGAGTATCCCTTGTGTTCAAGTTGACTTTGTAACTGGAACATCCATTCTATCCTACATGGAAGCTACCAAGTAATTCAACAGCGACTCTTGATTTTTGTGTAATTTTAAATTGTTTGGATTAACTTTTTTTTTTGTTGGAAGTCTTTCTCGAAAAAAAAAAAAATTGTGTAATTTTAGACTATTTGAATTGGCTTCTTATAAAAAAACAAAAACACCTTTTAGAAGCTAAAAAAGTGCTTTTAGTAAAAGCATGCAGTATGATGCTTTTAAAAAATGTATAAGTAGAAGTAGATTATAGTTTTTATGAAAAAATCTACTTTTTGACTTCTGTTTATACTTTTACACTTTAAAAGTATATTTTTAAAAGTCAATTGAACCGGAACGATCGTACGAAAACTTGTCTGCATAATGATACAGGAAGCCTGTAATAAAATTCAGCATGACCAGAACAGTCGTGGGACAACAGATGTCGCCGGAAGTGGCATTCTTCTCTTCTAGAGGACCAAGTTCTCTTTCTCCTTCAGTCCTAAAGGTTCTGCAACGCTGTAATTTTCTCAATAGATTTTCTCGTGATAATCTAAAGATTTTTTAAAAAAATCTTTTATTCTCTATCTGTTGCAGCCTGACATTGCTGCTCCCGGGGTTGATATTTTGGCAGCTTGGTCACCTGCTGCCAATTTTCAATCCGATGGAAGTGAAAATGATTCACCACCTCTTCACTTCAAGATTGAATCAGGAACTTCCATGGCGTGCCCCCACGTTTCAGGCATCGTGGCTCTTGTAAAGGCCATTCATCCAACTTGGAGCCCAGCTGCAATCAAATCTGCCCTGGTTACAACAGGTAGATTCAGAAAAGGCAAAATGCTAGCATATGTTAGTCTTGCAGCTGATCATTTCTCTATTTCTCTTGCAGCTTCTGTCAAAAATGTATATGATCAAAACGTGGGAGCTGAAGGAGCTCCACACAAGCAAGCTGACCCATTTGATTATGGCGGTGGTCATGTTGATGCTAATAAAGCCATAGATCCTGGCCTCATATATGACTTAAAAATCTCAGATTATATTCACTTCCTTTGCTCTATGGGCTACAATAACTCTGCCATCAGCTTCATGGTCAAATCTCCTATCAAATGCCATAAATCACCCAAGTTCCTTTTAAATCTTAACCTGCCTTCCATAACCATTCCTGAGCTAAAGCGAGGCTTGACGGTATCAAGAACAGTCACAAATGTTGGCCCTGCAGAGTCTATTTATACTGCTCGTGTTATAGCTCCAGTTGGTATATCCATAACAGTTGAACCACAAATCTTGGTGTTTAATTCTACAAGGAAGAAACTGAAATTCAAGGTGACATTTTCTTCAAAGCTTAAAGTTGAAGGTAGATTCTCATTTGGGTATCTGTTGTGGGAAGATGGATTGCACCAAGTTAGGATACCCTTGATAGTTCGAACTGTTGTGGATCAACTTTATGTAGATGCATAATAATGAAATTGTCATAAAATGTACCAATTTTGTTGGCACTGGACTCAAGAATTGGGTGTCTTAATATAGCAGTTTTCCGGTTGACTGCAAAACAGGCAACGAGAATAAAAGAGCATATTTATGTTCCCAAAGTAGCTCTTGTCTTGGTCATTGACATCAATTAACAATTGAATTTTATGATATGGTCGACATTTGATCAATTTTAAAAAAAAAATGTTATTTATATCTACTTGTGTAAATTTGTTTTCATCATTTAAGTATATAATATTTTTAAAATTTAAAAATAGATAAAATAAATAAAATGGCCCACTGCTTAAAGGCCCAAAAGATTTTTTTCTTTTACCTTTCCAATAGGCTGTTTTTTATTGCTTAAAAAATAGAAATTTCACTTCTTTAATTAAATTACAACTTAAAAAATATATCGAAATTAATTGAAAACAAAACTCACCATGACATAGAATAGGGAAGATATAGTTTTTTTTTTTAAAAAAAGAAGATGATATTTAAGATATTTTTTATGGTGCTTATTGTCTTTGAAGACATCAATTTCTGCCTCTTAAATTGAAATGGGAAGAGGGGGAGGAGAAAGTATCTAATTTGAAATGCGAAATGCCAAGTCAAACGTGACCTAACACCTAGTATATATAACAGTGCCTCTACTCTATGGAGAGACTGGCCCACTACAGATAGATTGTATTAGGTTATCAACTTAGTTGTCCAACACTACATAGCTTCCTTATCACGTGCTCCATCAATCATGCTTATAATTTAATATTATATATATATATATATATATATATATATATATATATATATATATATATCCACTTGTTGTCATTCTCTCTAATACTTGATGGTTTATTTAATGGCGACTTATTTTACTATCCGGTCTTGCTCTATTTTTAGATAAATTATTGAATATTGATTATTGAAAATTTTGCATAATGACATCAATATATTTAGGGTTGATCATGACATTTTGAGTCTAGGACAAAATAAAAAATAAACGTCTAACTATATGCAAAATAATTACATCGTTGTTGTTTATTATTTAAATAAATAAATGAATAAATAATCATAAAAAATAATTTTTTAATATTTTTTAAATGTAAAATTATTAATAATAGTATAAATATCAGTATTTTTCAACATATCTTTCTTAATATATAAAATGGCTAAATCATTCAACCTTTTTTTGTGTGACATTAATGACCTCAAATATATTTTTAATAATTTTGAGAAGAGTGAATAAGAAGTTGAGTAATTAGTATTATTCTTTTCTCTTAATTTTCTTCTTTTTTAGAAAAAAACCGTTGCAGTAGAATTTTTTTATATATATTTTAATTATTAAAATTTAGAGATTAAAATAGACAAATCTATAAATAAAAAGAAATGCTCTATATAAAATTAAATACTTATTAATTATTATTTTTGAAATTTAAATATTATCATTATTATTATTATAAAATAAACCTATTTTAAAAAAAAATGTGCACCTTCTTGAGTATATATGGTCATAAAATACATAATTGAAATAATGTAAAAATTAATAGGCATTAGTTTTAGTGGTAAAGAGCCAATGTTACTTAAGTATGTAATTCAAATTTAAGTTTATATATATATAAAAAATATCTTTGAGAGAGATTTACTCTTATTTAGATCCTCCAATTAACTTTGCCCCTGTTTATACATCTTGGCTGCAAAATTTATATAAAGACAAGAATTGAGAAATGTCACAGCTCTCATGAATAAGAGCTGTATATATAGAGAAGAAAACGAGAATGTTTCTAAATGTTACGTAGTGGGAGATATGGAGAACGTGAGAAATATTTTGGTGGCATGGTAAAAGGAATACTTAGTTAAAAAACAAAAAACAAAACAAAACAAAGCGATGTAGTGCAATGTTCTAGAAATAATTCTTATCATTATTTTCAGATAACTCAAAATAAAAATCATAGGCCCATGTCCATTCGCATGTAAGCCTATTCTCTAGACCCTTTGTTCTTTACAAGCCTAGTATCACATCTTAGAATATATGGGTTAAGTTCTCCCCTATTTTAAGAATGCGGAACAGTTAGAATACACACTTTTACGTAACAAAATTTATATTTAGCCTCAAATTTTGGATTTTTAATGTTAGCTCACTTATCCAAATTTTAGCTCCACCACCTCAATACCTTAATATTATCTAATATAAATTTTTTAGAGCCCGTATGGTACACTCGATAAGAAAATATAAAATAAGTTAAAATTTTATTTGGAGGGAGAAGAATGAGATAAGATAAAAAAAAAATATTTATTTCACCTCACATTCAATCACTTATTTTTCTTTGTCTCCAACTCTCTACCACCATTGCCACTACCATACCACCACCGCCACCACTATTGCTGTCACCGCCACACTACTGCGGCCGCCACCTTTAGTCATTGCACGATAATTTATAATATATTATGTTATTATCAAATTTATTTTAAATATATAAAATAATATAATATTATTTAAAAAATTATTTAGTGCACATCAAATATTAAATAAAATAAAAATTTATCAAATTCTTATCATATTTTATTTTTATTCAAATCTTTTATCTTATTCATCTCTATTCTATCTTGGGCATCAAACGAGCCCTTAAGGAAAAATAATCTACTTAGTTGAACAGTAAAATTTAAATACTTACTCCCTTCTTAAACCCAAAAAGAATATTTATTTCCTTTCAATAAAATTTTTTTAAAAATGATTTTTGTCAATCTGGTGATTATATCATATCATATTATAACATTAAACATTTATCTCAAATTTTATATAAATAAAAAATTCTTAAATATTTAATATAAGTGATCACATTTACTTATAATTTAGGATATATTTATATTTGTTAAAATAAGATTATATCATATACAGTAATACATTAATCAATTGTAAGACGTTATAAATTCTTACAAGTTTAATCTATAATATAAGATCTTTTATTTTGATTGTTAAATTTATGAAATTCACATTTTATTAAGAGTTTTTTTTTTTTCTTTTTGTCATTTTATTTAGAGTTACTAAAAGAAATAAGTACGACAAATCTTATTTTTAGATTTTCTCTATCTTTTTTAATATCTACAAATATATATTTTTTTTCTAAAAATGTTAAATCTAAATTATTGGACACCAAAACAAATGAGTCCCAAAATGTGATAATGAATTATCATATATATGATCATAAAATGCCAAATTGACATAATGTAACATATAAAGCACTAAATTACTATAAAACTTTTAATATGTACAAATATTTGTCTCCAAAAACGTTGCGTCTTAGTTATTGGACACCACGATAAAACATGAATCCACTCGTCAGCCACTCTCAAGTCACCCATTTTATGTCTCAAGATTCAATGTAGAGAGCTCACATGAATCATAGCTACTAAGTGGACTGACTCGCATATTATTTTGCGCCTTGAAGTAGGGTCGTCTCTACAATTGCACACATAGACAAATCAATGTCGTTTTGATTTTTTGATGGGAAGTGCTCAAGGAGTCACCTCTTTTCCTACACACCTCCCTCCTCATACACACCCCCTGTGTTTTATTTTTTAATTTTTTTCTTTTAAATTGCTATAATTTTTTTTAAAATTTTATATTTAAATTAGTTAAATTAAAAATAAAAATAAATTTTTTGTATAAATAAAAATTATTTTAATAAAATTATTTTTTTAATTTAAAATGTGAGAGTTTAATTTAAAATATTTAATTTTTTTAAAAAAATTAACAATAGTTTAAAAAAAATTTAAATTCAGTAACACTTTTTGGTCATTTGTGATACAACTATTGTCAAAGATATTTTTTTTAAAAAGTGAGACACTAATATATTATTTAATTTTTTAATTTATAATTAATTTTAAAAAACTTATATAATTTTCATACAAATATTTTTTATTATTTTTCATAAGTATCTTCTAATTAAAAATAATTTTATTTTAAATATTATCAAACACTAAATATAAATATTTCTTCTAATAAAAAATTAAAATCAAATTTATTACATTATAAAAACTAACTCCTTTTAATAAATCTAATCTCAATTAATACAAAGACGTTTTTTAAATATATAATCTTAAATTTAAATTAATATATTTAAATAAACCTAATTCTTTTTAACACTAGCGCCAATAATTGTCGGTAGTATTGCCAAGCAGCCAAGATTGTTGATTCATAAATTATAAACTCCAAAATGGCACGAACCATCCACGTGTAAGTGCCATTGCCACGTGTTTTGCCTGTTGATTATTTTATAATCTAGCTTTCGTCACGGGCGGCCGCAAAATTGGTCCAGATTTCGGCTTGAAACTATGTGGACAATAGTGAGGCTGCCGGTGAGACTGATGGCCCGCATACAATTCTATTTCTCCAAGACATTTCCTCTTTAATTCCATGCAGGCCTTTGTCAACAATGCACAATTTTTTTTTTAAAAAAAATTCTTCTTTTTTAAGTTTCCTTTTTTTTTGGTCATGTCTTATGTTTTATTAAATAAAAAGAAAATTAAATTACAGCTTTTAGCAGCTCAAAACTGTGCTTATGTTAAGAAGCTATCCTTTAAGAAAAATGGTAAGATTGCACAAAAAATAAAAAGAAACATGGTAAAATAAACCAATTCAATGAAATATAGGTTAAAAGTCTAGAGTTTAAAATATTAAATTTATATTTATTGAAAAAATTGTTGATTATATTTCACTGTAAAAAATAAGAAAGAAAATTCTCTTTTATCTTTGCATATCATCATCTATTTAAAAAAAAATTATATTTTAAATTAGATAAATTAAATTTTTATATTTGAAATTAAAAATAAAAATAAATTTTTAGTACAAACCAAAAAATGTCTTAATAAATTTATTTTTATTATTAACTTAAATTATAAAAATTTAATTTATCTTTTTTAAAATAAATAAATAATATAAAAAAATTCTCAAAAATGAATGTATAATCTCTCCACAATTTTTTACATAAAAATTTATTGAAATACCTTAAATATAAACGAACAAAGTCATCATGAAGTAATTACTTTGAGAATACGTATCCTCTGTTTCTTTCTGTTTAGGCATTAGCTTTATTTTAGCTTTTTTCTCCAATACACACCAAAAGGAAATAATTGCCACCGGCACATGTTTTAGTTCCACGTTCAAATTATCATATGAAGAAACTTTAATGGTTGGAAAGAAAAGTGTTCTTTATTTCTATCATCTGCTTAAAAGTGCTTTTTTTAATATGGTTAATAGTGGTTTTTTTTATACTTTATTATATAGTTTTTTATTAATAAAATAATACTGTGTTAATATAAATTATTTTTATTAATAAAAACTGTAAAATAAGATATAAGACACATTTTAAACAATAAATATTGTCTCATTTTCACTTAGAAAACGTTTAGGTGTGACTAAAATGAAAAACAAAAATATCTGATAAAAAAATGAAAAGCAAAAAAAAAATTTTTGAAAAGTAAACTTATATAATCATAATAATTAATATAATTAAAAAAAAAGAAGAGCAGAAGTCTAATTCTTCTACTGTTTACCTTTCCCATGCCAGCTACAAGTCCATGATGCAACGCGCTACACAAACAAGTAAATAATAGTTCCAAACTTGAAAGTCGAGCGCCTCAGACTTTTAAAAGTCAAATAAATTTCGACCCTTCGATGTAAAATCATTGAGGAAAATCTAACCGTTAAAATATTCACGCGCCAAACAGTCAAGAGTGTCTGACGTGGTCATCACATTAGAAAACAAATTGCGGGAATTGATTATCCATAATAAACCTCATAACGAAGCGTGATTAACGCGGCGAAGCAATCCTATTTCGTAAATAAGCCAAACTCGGAGGTTAAAATTTCTCGAAAACGGAAAGATTAGGACAACAGCAAATAAGGCAGTTTCGTGGCAGTTCGTTAGATTTTCAATTTTTTTTTTTTGAAAACTGCTAGCGCCAAATTGGGGTTTAAAGCACACAGAGTCAATCTGAACCGTTGATCTCTGTAACGGAAACTTGATCGAGGTGATATGATTGTAACAGTCAAAACCGGCGTGTGATTTTAACGTTTTTGTTTTTAACTTGTTGGGTTGGACCGGACCAGTTTTGGTTTGGTCAAGAATTAAAAATAAGGAAAAGTCAAAAAAAATAAAAAATCAATTTTTTCTTTTTTGATTTTTGAATTTTAAGTTCGAAAATCCCCCCGGCCAAAGCCATCGAGAACAAAGACCCATAATAGTCAGCCCCACCACATGACCAACTGTCACACGCTTGGTAACATCACCTCCCCTCTCTTAAAGAAATTTTTGGTTTATTTAAATTTGTAAATCGTACAAACATACTGAGAAGAGAAAGAAAAGATAAAGATAAACCAAAACCCAGCAAGCGCCTGTTTCGGCCACGAACCAGCGATCTTTTCGGTGCCTCAACCAACAAAACGCCACCCCATTCCGCCTTGTACGGTTTTCCCTTATTGGTCTTCGCCTTTTTCAGGTAAATACTTAAAAAGGGAACTTCTTTTGTGTTAATAGGAAGAGAATCTATGTGGGAAAATTTTGGAGGCTTGAAATTTTCTTGTAATAATGATTGAATTTGTGTTCAGAAATGGAGGTTGTGATGGCCAAAGCGTTCAAGTCAAGTTCGTGCAGAGAATTAGCTTTCATGAAATCGACCCCGCAGGCTTTTTACGATGACTATTGGTGCTTCAATCAAAATAACGGGGTTTCTGGTGAAGATTTCTCTGTGGACGACTTACTTGACTTCTCCAACGGTGAATTCCAACATGGACATTTTGGTGTTGGGAACGGTGATAATTACGAAGAAGACGACGAAGAGAAAGACAGCCTTTCTGTTTCCTCACAGGACCGTGGTGAAGATGATAGCAACTCCAATTCCAGTAGTGTTTCCGGCGGCGGCGCCGATTCCCAGTCCTTCTTTGCCAGCGAACTAGCCGTTCCGGTGGGTTTTCGTTCTCGGTTTCTTTTTTTTTTTTAAGAAAAAAAAGAAGCATTTTGTAGTAATAAAAGTTAAAGTCTAAACCTTTTTTTTTTTTTTTTTTCTATAGGTGGATGATTTGGCGGAACTGGAGTGGGTTTCTCATTTTGTGGATGATTCTCTCCCGGAGCTGTCGCTTTTGTATCCTGTACATTCAGAGCAAACGAAGAAGAGAACTGAACCGGAACCTAAACCGGGCATGACGGAAAAGCCTTGTTTCCCTTCAAGAGTACCCGTTAAAATGAGAAGTAAGAAGAGTCGAAAAGCCAACGCTAGGGCCTGGTCGTTTAGCCCATTACTATCCGGGTCAGGGTCATCTTCTTCGTCGTCTTCATGTTCTTCTGGGTTTTCCTCAACGCCGGCTCTAATTTTCGCCGGCAGCGTTCCAAACTTGGAATTCTCAGAAGGCCTTGGGGAACCGCCGGCCAAGAAGCAGAAGAAAAAGTCGGAGACACAAACTGGTGGGTCCCAATTTCAGCGTCGGTGTAGTCACTGCCAGGTGCAGAAAACCCCACAATGGCGAACCGGTCCACTAGGTGCCAAAACGCTTTGTAACGCATGTGGAGTTCGTTTTAAGTCCGGTCGGCTTTATCCGGAGTACAGACCGGCTTGTAGTCCAACCTTTTCCAGCGAAGTTCACTCAAACAGCCATCGTAAAGTGTTAGAAATGAGAAGGAGGAAGGAGATGATGACGGCTGGAACCCAGTCCGGGTTGACCCAGGCAACAATGGTTCCGAGTTGCTGAAACTTAGATTAGGTAAAGTAGGTATACATTTACCAAAAAACCGGTCTCAACCCGGTTTGGTTTTGTAAAATAGTTTAATTTAGTAATAGTAGTGCTAGTCAGCTAGGCAGGGTAACCATGAGGAAGAAAAGAAAAGGAGTTAGGCATTGATTGTTTGTAACTTCGTATTCCATTCTCTTGGCTTAGATTTTTTTTTTTTTTATTATCATTATTATTACTATTAGTATTATTACTACTTCATTGGTCTCAATTTGGTTGTTCATTAAGGTTTTGGCGAAAAATTAAAAATGGCAATAAATAATTTAATTATTTTACTAATAAATGTTCTTATTATTTTTTAACTATTGAAAAATTATAAGTTAATTATTTGTTAAGATTAAAAATTAAAAAAAAAATAAAATGTAATAAAATTTTTATTAAAACCACAATCAAAATTAGACAAGGAAAATATTATTTTCGAGTAATTTTTTTTTAAATATCATCACCACTCTTGAATAAACTTTTAGAACTCAAACTTAATAAATTCAACATTTATGTTATAAAAATTATATCAAAATTAAATAAAAAAATTCTTAAAAATTAATTATGATATAATTTTTATATTATAAAAATTTAATTTAATAAATTTAAAATATAAAAATATTTTTTAAAAAGGATAAAAAAAAGTTTTCCTCTATTATTATTTTGGTTGAGTTTACTGTATTGGGATGAAAGCATTGTGGTCCATTTTATTTGTGCCTCTTAATTTGGAATTCAGTAACGTTTGAATTATTCAACTTGGTTCAGCGGTGCAAGAAAGATTGTATCGCATTTGTGTGCGTGAGAGAGAAAGCGGGAGAAGTGGTGGGTCAAGGCGTGATTGAAGCATTAAAGTTGGGTAGTATTGATTTGAGACCACCGCAACTGTGCCCATCACATAGAAGTGATTCATTATCTTTATCTACGCCTTTTCTGCCTAAGTCACCCATCAAATTTAAATGGGGAGTCAACAAGTATCAAATTATGGGATAACATATTTGCAAAAGCCCAACCAAGATTTGATTTAAGAACTTGGGAGAGAAACTATATTAAAATATCTCCATACTATTAGATACATAATTAATTTTTGCTTGAAAAGAGGTCAATCTCTAGTCAATGAATACTAACAAATAGAATTTTTATAGTTTTTGTTTTGGTAAGTGAAAGTTTAAATGGGTTAAGTTTTGAAAATTCAGCCATTAGTGCATGTCTCAAAGCTAAGAAAGAGCAATTTTATTTTTTTTTAAATGAAGGTTTAGGTGAGGTGGTCTTCGAAGCTCATCGGACTTGTATAGTTTATGTATAATTTATGTAAAGAGTTATATGGGAGATTACATAAAGAGTTGTATAGTTTAAACTTATGTAATTTGTAACAATGAGTTATGAGTTGCATTAATTATAAAAATTAAGAGACATGTTGAGTTTATTTAAAAAACTTTATAGATTTACATAATTTGAGTCAATAAGTGCGAAAGTTGCACAAAATACTAAAAAATGATGTTACATCATAAGACCAACTTGAAAATAATTATAAACAACTCAACAAAAATTACATAATTATAGATAGTCTTAATTCTAAAACATATTTAAAGGCTCAAAAAGCACTTATAAATATTTTTACAAATTAATACTTATTAACAAAGTTATTATAACAAAAGAAGGATTTGAAATCACGTCTTTGTCTTTGTAAATATAAATTTTACTTTTATCAACTAAACTAATTTTTTCCAACTCTTATTTTATAATTTTTCATTAATATTCAGAAGAGGTTGCAGAAGAAATAAGACGTGAAACATGAAAATGTATCATAAGTCAATTAATGAGCGGTGTTTCATTAATGGATTGTTAATTATATTGGGTATGGTTGAAAGAGAGATACCATAGCCATTATGGAAGAGGGTGTTTCTAACTTTACATATTGAACGTGGATCAGTGCATGCATATGGATGAAAAATAATGCAGTTGGTGGGATGTAAAGCGATTCGTAAGATAGTCCATGAAGAAGAATATAAAGGCCGTTCAACCAACAACGTGCATCGGATGGACGAGAATGATTTAAACAAAGACCGTTTTGAAAACCATCCAAATTAAAAAAAGCATAAAAACCACTCAATTTGCACGTGACTAGCACGTGCTTCTGGTACGATCGCATTTGATTTTATCAACTGGTTGGTTGCACGCCGACGAAGCAAGCATAATAAGATTCATTACTCAAAACGTAATATTCTTGTTGAATTAAAGCTCCAACCTTTTTCTCCAATTATTTTATTTTCTCTTTTAATGCTATCCACATAAGGGTGAAAGCTAGGATTTTTAGATTTCAGAAACTTTCAACTATATAGGAGGGAAAGTATAGAAAAATAAATATTTATTTTAATTTTTTATATTTAAAATTTTTATAAATTTAATTTTTCATATTTTAAATTTATTAATTTATTGAAATCTTAATTAATTTCGTCTTTCACACTTTAAATTTATCAATTTAATCTTTCGCACTTTAAAAATTTTATTAATTTCGTTCCTTAAACTTATCAGTATTTTTAAAGTGTTAAGGATTAAATTGATGAGTTTGACAGGATTAAATGATTAAATTAATTAAAATTGTAAGTGTTAAAAATTAAATTAATAAACTTAAAGTGTAAATAATTATTTACTCATCTAAGAAAAGTTGGTTTGCTGAAATTATATTATTAAATTAAGTGAAAATATTTCTTTTCATAACAATTTTGGTTTGATAAAATCAAAGTACCAACAAGCCCTTTTTTATCATTAAATTATTAGATATTGATAAAAATTTAGAATCAGATTCAATTATTGAAAAATTCTATGTGGAGATTGATTTGAAATTGATCTTATCATTTTATAAGTTATAAAAAAAGAAGGGATTCCCTTTTCTTTTTTAATGATTTTATTACGTCACCATAACAATTTTAGCAACCTAATCATCCCCTCATGGGTCATGACTAACCATATAAAAAAAAGGAGAAATTTTGGTTAAATTACATTGACACATGGCTTTCGTTGACTCTACGGCGGATTCAGAAATCTTAGGCTGGGAGCAATATAACATACTACAATATTGAGCAAACTCAAATCATGAAAACATACTACAATGTTTGGGATCAATACTAAAATATTTTACTCAACTCAAATTATAATTAGCTAATGTTGAATTTAATATTAGATATTAAATAATTTTTATGTTGATTATAATATTAGATACTAAGTATTTTTCTTAAAAAAAATCTCTAAGTGATCTTGTTAACTATTATTCAATCTACTCAAACCATTTATTATGATTCGGTTTAAAGATATATATATATATATATATATATATATATATATATATATATATATATATATATATATATGTGATATTTTTCTCTTAACTTTTTGTTAGTCTATTATTGGTAATGTGAGATGACTGCATTTAGAGTTTTTTAGAGAGTAAAAGCTTTAAACACAAAATTGGGAAGAAACTGCAAATAATGTGAAAAAAAAATAGCTGCTAAACAAATTCTTCGTATGAGTTAACATATCAAATTTTCTAACTTTTTATTAAACTATTGTACCGCTCAAATTGATCAAAACAAACTGCAATTTATGGGTTGGGTTATTTTTTAAAATTTTAAAAAATACAAACCAAACTGCACCATAAATATTTGAGTAGTTTTGGTTTAGGATATTGCTAAAAATTAGCATTAAATCGCACTATGCTCACCCTTTATGCTGAATAACAATTTTGGGCTTCGAAACGTTAGGCTTTTGAATAGCGTATACAGCATGGCTTGTGTAGTAGAGATTGGATTTGTTACAATTGATTGTCGCATACAGTCAACTTTAATCGTTTAATCTATATAAATATGGATTAATTGAATAGATATATGTAAATTTAATGACTGACAATCAACTGTATATTATGATTTGACTGTAGCACAACTAGGTCCCATGCAGTATGCCTATACTTTCGAAGATTCGCGGTCATAAGAAAAAACTTCCATTAAAGAAATCTTACTCTTTATAGTAAAAGAATCAATCCTAATGTTTCATAAATTTTGAAGCTATTCCAGACTTATATAGAACATAGTAACATATTCTTTTATTGGAATTTTTTTTCGGGGTATATATTTAGAGTAAATGCATGTGTAAAAATAATTTCTATTTCAGTGATTTCTTTGTTTTAAAAGGAATTGGCTTTTAATTGAGATACTTTTTATACATAATACATATATTTTTTGAAATTTTTTATACGTTTTATTTGAGGAAATTTTTTGAAAGGTTTAAAATAAAACAAAAAAGCCAAAAAAGTAATATCAGCATGGCCATGATAAGTGGGGAAAAAAGAAAAAAAAAAAAAAGTCACTTCCTTTTCAATTTAGGGTTTATATTTTAAGAGGGCCCACTTTTAGTTGTAGAGGACCATTTCCTATTACGCCTTGGTCAAAAGTAGGAGTGGGAGTCTAGTTTGCAAGCCTGGGAAGTATTTTAGGCCTATCGTTTTCTTAATGAAGCAGCCAAAGATGACAGATTTTTCAAAGGAGACTGGGCATTTTCCAGAATTTTATACAAAGAATTGTGACCAAAGCAAATGGTTACTATAATAATTTAATCTTTGAAAGAATGAAAAGTATCAGAGTGATTAAAGAGTTTCAAGGAAGAAATAAGATTCATTTTTACTGTCTGTGCTTTATACATATAATCCATAATGAAAGGAGAATGGGGCCAAAAAACTCAGTTTTGGCAAACCCTAGAGATGGTTTCCACTCCACTTTTGATGGTGTTGGTAGGTCATTAAGAGAATGATGACTTTGCTCTAGGTAGAGTTGCTTGGATCCTAAATAGGTCATGCTTGGTCTGCAAAAAGAAAAAAAAAAGGGTTAGTCCAAGATAATACTCCGCTTAAGTCAGTACAAAGATCTAGAACACTAAAGACAAAATAGGAGTACTATGAAGATTTTAAATTTTTTAATTAACTCGCCTCATTAATAAAGTCCGTATCTTAATTGTGGGGGTATTTTCGTTATTCTTACGAGTGGTGTGAGTGTAAAATTGAGCTTTGGTTCTTAGTCCTAATTCCTTATGTGATGTGGGCTGTGTCCGACAATCTTGATCCATGTCATTGGAAACCAACCTATGTAGTAGTGTAGGAAGCTGGCAGCTATCTGTTTGTCAATTATTTCTTATAAAACATCATTCCAGTGAACACCATTATAAAACAAGAATTTTGGTAATTCACTAAACTCTTTGAATTTCTGTGTCACTAGGAAAATTTCCAGTCTCGCGTTGCAACAAGGAAAAATGATGCTCTTGCTTCACATATCATTAAGAGAAATGTTTATCATGCATTGGCACAACAACAATATTTGACAATTATGGATACATGGACAAGTATATACACATGATCTAAATCTCCATTTGGTTGTATAAGGATGTATTCTTTGACAGGGTACCCTTTTTTATTTTTTAGGAGTCGTCACCTATCATTTTAAATGTTTTTTGGTACAATTAGAAACCTTACCTTATATTTTTTAGGAAAATAATTTTGTTTACAAACCAAAGACAGGTACAAGAGTCCAATTATGTATGAAAAAAGTGTTAGACACCCACAATATCCACTAAATAATTAGCCAAAATTAACTATGCAAGAATAATATTACTAAAAAAATGTTTTATTTATTACCAAAATAAATACAATTACAATTATAAATAAATTGCAATAAAATTAAAGGTACAATTTATAATACTAAAAATGAACCTAAGGTCCTTCTAATCTTCAAGATGTGTAAACAATTATTCCAGAAGGTGCTTAACTCCACCTAAGCCAAATATTAGTGGAAGGCTTATGGACTCAAAGTCTATAGTGGTTACCTTAAGAATGTATGCATACTGAAATACAATTAAAAATTAGAGAATGAAATACAACAAAAATTACATTGAGAGTATAAATTAAAATAAGATGAAATTTTCAATATTGTTTTTTGAATGTTCCTCTATAAATGAAAATAATAGGCAAAAAAAGAAAAACAAATAAAATAGAACAAAGTTGAGTAGAGAACCAACGCTCTTTTCTCTGAATCTCTCTTTTTAACGCCCCCTACTCAGTTGTTTCTTCTGTGCGACGCGGCCTAGCACCCAAAATTGTATCCTAACTCCTCCCTTTTAAACAGGGGATTCTTTCCAACTTCCTTCTAAACTTTTTCAACACCCTAAATAACTTACCTAAATTACCTTTTGTATTAAAACAAATTTCACACATTATAGACAAACCACCGGCGAAAAAAACCAAAATAAGCTAAAACCACCATAAACCCACTGCACCCATCGCTGGAAAATATTGACGTCGCCAAAAAACTCTCTACAGTGCATGTAATAATTAGGAATTATAGTCTAAATTTAAAATTCACATTTTTTTTTTTTTTTAGAAATGAGTATGTTTTTCACATACTATGGTCATTGATATTTTAAGCAAAGATTTTGTTGTTTTATTCTAGGCTCAGTGCTTTTTACCATTTTTGGCTCTTGGGTGTGTAAGAATAGGTAAAAATTTGAGTTCTTTTTTGAATATTTTTCACTGTTGTTACTTTGTATTATGAAATTTTAGAGATCAAATAAATTTCGTAATGTAAATTGATTTTTATTTTTTACAAAATTTTAAATTTCATAGTTATAACTAAATAAATTATATATTTTGAAGGCAAATTTTTAATATAACATAAAATAATATTGATATATTGTAATTTCTTGTTGATTGTTAAAAGATATTCCGAGCATTATATATAAAGATCTTTCATATTATAATAAATATTTGTGTTCAAAATATATAAATTATTCAGTTGTAAATATAGAGTTTCAAAATATGTAATAAAGAGCACTGTGGAGAGAATTCAATTTACATATTTTTCTATACCCAAGCTTAGAAAAATGGTGGAAAACACTCCACTCAACCTGAAATATCAACAAATCATTGGTGAAAATGTCAATTTATAATAGATGAAAAAAAAAAGAGAGTCCCATTCTCCAACAAATAGCAATGGTTAGAAGTTTAAGTTAAAATTATCACTAATTACCAGCAACGTGGAGAGAAAAATGAGTGATTTTTTATGTCGACAAGATTTTCGATGATGAGGTTTGGTCTCGTTGGTTTCTTTTCGCCACTTAACGTGAATTTTAGGGTGTGTGAATTCTGTTTTATATTAGGGGTATTTTTGGAATTAAGAAAGTTTAGGGTGTGAGAAAAAGTTCAAATGGAAGTTAAAAAAGAATCCCCATTTTACAAAAACCAACCCCACTCACACCAGTAGCTCCAGTTCATTGTTTCTTTCATTTTTATATAAATACTTTTCATTCAAATCTCTATGAGGCCCAATCTGATCTTTCATTTTTTTTTATTAAAAAACAAGGCCAAACTCATTTTTTCTGTAAGCCCAATCTCTCTCTTTTTTACTTCTCACAGACCGCTGGCCCTTTCCCCTAAGCTTCCCTTGTCCTAGGTATTCTTTTTACACCACATAAAACCTATGCCATAAATTACAAACAGGCCCTCAAACTCATGAATAGGCCAACTCTAGAAACTATAAGCCACTATTTCAGGCCAACCAAGAGATTTAACATCTCAATTCAACACTCATTCACACATAGTGGCAATTGCACAAGTAAGGAACTCTAACAACCCATCATCCTATTATCATATGACCTATGAAACTAAAGCTAAAAGCTGCCGATTTACAGAGAAATCATATTGACTCTCAAATCACAAAATCACCTTTGACCAATAAACATTCTCACCAAATAAGACCAAACATACTCCACAAAAAGTGGGAAATAAATCATGCATGCACAAATAGAGAAAGAATGGGAATGACAGCAACAACAATACAAAGACAAAAACAAACACCAGCATTGATTTACGACTCAACTGAGACAAATGAAGCAAAACCTCACAATGACATGGAAAATAAGAAAAGACACTGACTTATTAGAACCTCACCATGACTGAAGGACCCAAACCATGTATAAGCATCATAGGTCCTTGGTCAATGAATGCCACTAGTTCTTTGTCATTCCAAAAAGAAATTCTTGAACTAGCAAATCAAAACTGCACAGCTTCAATCATTTTTTTTTTTTTTTTTTTTTTTTTTTTTTTTTTTTTTTTTTTTATCCTGAGAATCATAGGAAAGAATGCATGCAAGGCTTGAGTGTCACAGTCTCACTTGCGACACTCACTTTTAGCCTCTACACTTCTTAGTTTCCTCTAAGATTTTGTAGAGAGATAGAGAATGGTCCAAAGGAACTCTACATCAAATTTGGGACTTAATGTATCATCGGATAATTTCAATTTTTGTAAGATTGGGGTATTTTTGTAATTTTTTAAAGACTCACTTGTCTAGCGTTGAAGAACACATGACCACGTTCTTTGAATTTTTCTCTCAATTTTGATAGGTCATTTGCCCCATTCTAACACCCGGTTCTTTAAAAAAAACCTTATGTTGGCTAGGAAAAATTGTGTTAGATCCTGGTATAAGAGAATCTGTGAATAAAGCTTGGGAGGGTCTTGGCACCGGCATAGGGGATGACTTGGTGTTGCGCTATATTTCACCTACACTAATCCAACTACTTGTACATATGAGACATTGATAAAAGAAGTAGCCATTCTTATTTTAATTGTTTCGACTCGTGTTGCTTACTTGCTATTTGTATTGGTTGTGGATGATGTGCGTCATTTGAGATTGCTTGATTGTGCATTGTCCCCTTGGTTGTTATTAGAGTTATTGTGCCTTAATTGTGAATCTTGCAAAGTATGCTTCCGATTGTGAGAATTAAAGATAGACTGACTTGTTAGTGGGCAAGTGCTGCATGGTCTAGCTAGTTGAACCTTGCAACCCATGACAATGAGCCAAACTGCAACCTAAATTTTATGCTATCCGAACATCTTCAATTCTAGTCCGAAACATATTCAAACCAAAAGAACAACAAGCCAAGAGATGAGGGTCAAAACATGATAATGAACAAGTCAAGCCAGAATAGTGATCTCTACGTTACATGGACTTCCAATAGGTTTTAAGGTTTAGAACAAAATTCATTCCCCTTAGATGTTGACAAGAATCATTCACGAATAAATCAAGACCACACTTATTCAAGATCAAAAAGCAGCCAGCTTGAGAAATGACCCAAAACTAAGTACAACAACATAGCAAATCACACAATGAACATTGTCAGAGATCGCATATCAGGATAAAATGCCTATACCTCAATTAAGAATGCGGCAATCAATGGAAAAGGAATCCCTGCTTCTCACTTGGTGCCCAACACCTCTCTTGCTTCCTTCTTCTTTTGCCTAGAAAGTGTCTTATCAGCTTCTGAAAATCTTTGAAGTTCTTGACTGCTAAAAAGTATCCCAAAACCCCTAGTTGCTCCCCATTTATAAAGTGCAAAGAACCCTGACTGCTGAGCACGATTTTGAGTAATTGTTGAGAGTCAATCTTCTTACCCCATGATATCCGTCTTACTCCCACTTGTTCAAGTTCATTTTTTTTTTTTGGCTGTCTCATATGAGAAACCACACCTATCACTTTATTACATCATATCTTGACAATAATGGGTTTTAGGTTAAATTTGGCTCACCTAAAAAGAACCTCATTTGTCTCATAGTCTAGCACATTGTTAAATTGACCTCACTCCTTTAAAAAGCTCAAAATGAATTTGTAAAATACTTAAACAAAATACAATGTTTATAATTTGTTTCTCTTTACATATTTTCTTATAAAAGAGCAAGATAAACTTTAGCTTATCGAGAATTTGAGATCCTTGCGTATGAAATATGTAAAGATAAAAAAAATACATATTTTGGCTAGGGATAACAACTAAGTACTTAAATTTTGATGACAAAGTCGATTAAGGAACATTGACAAGAATTTTACCGGCAAAAAATTAATGGCGATAATTCAAATTGACTAGACTAAATTTGCACGAAGTCATTTTGAAGGAAATCTAACAGTTGAAATCATAATGGCAATAAAATTAGCGGGGAAAATTTGAATTAAATGAATTAAATAATCATGAGATCACTTTGAAAGCAATTGAGCAGCTAAATATTAACCGCAAGAGCATTAATGGAAAAAATGTAAATTTACTGAATGAATTTAGTACAAGACACGTTTGAAATAGATTTCAAGGCTTCAAAATTAACGGCAATAAAATCAAGAGCAAAAATATCTAAATTGACTGAACCAAAACAAAATAATTTTGAAACAGATTTTATGGTTTGGAAAATTATCGGCAAGAAATTCAATGGCAAAATATTTGGACCAAATCAGTGCAAGATTATTTTGAAATAGATTTATGGCATGAAATTTAACTGACTGAATCAAATTGATTCAAGGTCATTTTGAAATGGATTTCTTCGCTTGAAAAATCAACAGCAAAAATTGACTGAATCAAATTAGTGAAAGATAATTCTAAAATAGATTTCATGGCTTGAAAATTAACAGTGAGAAAAATCGACAGCTAAAATTTATTGAATCAAATCGGTATAAAATCATTATAAAATGAATTTCATGGCTTGAAAATTAACGGCAAAAAAATTAGCATCAAAAAATTAAATTGCTCGAATCAAATCAGTACAAGATCATTTTAAGATCAATCCAATGGTTGGGAAAATCAAACTTGCAATTTTCATCACTTCGTGAAAACTCGATTCATCACTTTGGAAATTCCAAACAAAATACAATGTTTCATTGCCCCCTCTTTATATGTTTTTTTATGGAGGAGTAAGACAAAGTTGTCAAAATTCTCATTTAAGGAACATGTAAAGATAAAAAAAACAAAAGAAGAGAATTACTATGGTGAGGATGTTCTCCTTAGGATAGGTCATAATAAACTCTTTAAGCAGCGTCCAATTCAATCAAAAAGCTCCAAGTTTTAATCTTAATTGGCAAGGCTTCACAATTTCAGTAAGCAGGCTTCCCTAATCATATATCCTTTTTGTTTCCTCCTCGGCTTCTGTTTATTCACTGATTAATTTCCTATCATTTACCATCAATTTAAACATGTTTTGCCCTTGTGTAGGTTATAATTGTTGACGTCGCTTAAAACTGGAAATCATTATCATAATAAATTCTTGAAGCAATACTTGAATATTTTGTTAAATCAAAATCATATGCTCTTTTTACCCAATTCATCAATTCAATAATTAAACATGGAGATAAGTATATAACAGAAGGAAATTAATTCATTGAACTAATCCCTTTTTATTTGAACAAGATGGGAAGCAACTCGAGCATTTTATTTGATGGAAATGAAGGTATATACATGAGAAAAGAAAGAACAACAAAGCTTGTGAAAACACCAATTTGCCTCGATTTGGGTTTGTAATGAGATTGAACTTGTCCTATTAAATATGTGCCTACATATCCTCGAAGAGGAATCAAAGCCTATGTAGTTCAGATGTTTGATGTAGGAGCCAACATGGATTCAAGAAATTATAATTTAGAAATTTGCCCCAATTTATAATTCTGTCATATCCTGACTAATCAATTCTCATCTTGTCTTGAATAAGACTTCCATGCCTTGGCGAAAACACATGACCTCTAATGTTAAATTGTCAACCTCATCACCCTTTTCAGCCCTAGTCATGACTTTTGAGCTTTCAAGTAGTAACCCATTTTTATTTATTATTTTGCTTTAATTTTGCATAGGCTACCCTTTCGAGTTTTCAGCCTAGTGAGCTTTTTTATTTTATTTTTTTCTAGAATACCCTAACTTTTGCATAGGCTAACATTTCAGGTTTTCAAGCTAGGGAGCTTTCTTTTTTATTTTTTCAAAACTTTTGCTTGGGCCTCTCTTTTAGGTTTTCAACCTATTAGTTTTTATCAGAGTGATAATACCTTTTGATGGCATCTAAATTCATTGGATGAGAAAGCTCTCACCCATTCACATCTGTAAGAATTAGTGCTCAGCCTCCTAAGTAGCAACACAAGGCCCCTAATATTTTGGAGCTCATTTCCCACGAGCATCTTCTTGATGGGGTAACAACCTTTTGAGCACCAAATCTCCTAGTTGAAACTCCCAAGACTACAACTTCTTGTTAAAGGCTCTAGCCATCATTCGTTGATACAATTGCCCATGACAAATGGCGATCAAGCTTTTCTCATCAATGTATTTAGGTGCAAATTGAAAAAAAAAAAAAAAAGAAAAGAAAAGAAAAAGAATACTGTCTTAAAAGCAATATTCCATACACATTCCAAGCATAGAGATTTTCCATGTTTGTCTTCTGTATCTTCCATATATGAAGGGGAAGTTAAACGAACATAGCAATCTAACAAAACAAATAATATATTAAAGGAACTTCAACGTCATGTCCCATGAGAAGGACATTGCAATTAACAAAGATTAATCAAACAAAGAAAAGAATAGCAAAGTAGAGTTAAAAACAATAGAGGGACGGAGTACACTATGTCCCAACCATATTATTAGCACCTCTTTACTATCCACAAAATACAACAAATAGCCAACCCTCGTTTCTACCGTTAAGTATATGTCATTCACTTTTTTGGAAGACTATCGTGTTATATGCTCGTACATTTGTGGATACTTATTTTTTATATATATATTTTTATTTTTATTTCATATGTGTCCATTCAAATTCTTCCAATTCTGCCTCCATAAGGACTTTGAGCGAAGGGATTTCCACTTCTCTGGGTGTTATTGCTTCCATGTCATACACCAGCGAATAAGGAGTTGCCCAATTGGAGATTTGATTGAGGTGCGATAAACATACAAAGCATAAGGGAGCATTTTGTGCCAATCTTTGTAAGTCATCACCATTTTCTTAACTATCTTCTTGATGTTTTTGTTGGCTACTTGGATTGCCCCACTCATTTGTGGCTGATAAGGGGAAGTGTGATGATGTTTTATCCTAAATTGCTCACATAGCTTTTGCACTTCACCACCGTTTAAATTTTGGCTATTACCTGTAATGATCCTTTTTGGTTTACCGTATCCACAAATTATGTTCATTTTCAAGAACTAGGCTACTATTTTCCAAGATGCTACATCATAAGAGGTAGCTTCCACCCACTTGGTGAAATAATCAATGGCAACTATGATGAAGCGATGTCAGTTTGTAACTTTGGATTGATCGGCCTAATGATATCGATTTCCCACATTGTGAATGGTCAAGGAGTTGTCAAATTGGTGAAGTGGGAGCAATGGTGCTTTAATGCAAATTGAGTAATATGACATTTTTGATATTTTCGAACATAATTCATGCGGTCTTTTTTGAAAGTCATCTAGCTAATAATATCCTACCCTTAGGGTGCATTTGATACACATTACAGAACAGTACAAGCAAAACAACATAGCACAAGTAGCTAAGTTACAAGACAACTTCTAGTCTTGTTTACTGTTTGTTTGTTAATTCACAGGACAAAAAAAATTATATTGTTTACTGTTTGATTAACATAAGTACTGGATAAAATAATATAAAATTTACTATAATATCCTCTGTGTTATACAATATTTATTATTTAAAAAAAAGAAGGTATTAGATAAGATTTTGACATAAAAAATTCTTATTTTTGGATTTTACAAAATTGGAATCGTAAAAGAAAAAAAAATTATCCAGATATTGCATAGGTTCATTTTGCACAATAAAAAAAAAATTTAATTCTGAATTTTTAAAATCTGATACTCTGAAAATCATTAAATTCTGGAAGAAATGTTTGCTTTGTATTTTCGGAACTATAATCATTAAAATCTGGTACTGTGGGTCTTTTTTTTATCATTTTGTAGGGAAAAAAAAGTGATTCGCTTTAAAATGATGGACTGGACTGCACAAAAAATTTTGTACTCTGTTTGATTTTAAAAAATACAATGGTACTGGACAAAAATATTCTAAAGTACTGGATAAATCTTCTATTTTTTGTTCCTCAGAAAACCAAGGGACAAAAATTTTGTCCACAGTATAAAAACTTAAAAAGACAAATTTAACCCCACCTCCTCTATTCAGATCTTTCAACAAATTGGGCCTTCTAACGAGTAAAATCAATTAAAACCTCTTTTCACTATTTACACACTAATACCTTTTTTTCCCTACAAAATGACAAAAAAAGACCCACAGTACAAGATTTTAATGATTATAGTTCTAAAAATACAAAGCAAACCTTTCTTCCAGAATATAATGATTTTCAGAGTATCAGATTTTAAAAATTCAGAATCGAATTTTTTTTTTTTATTGGGCAAAATGAACCTATGTAATATCTGGATTATTTTTTTTCTTTTACAATTCCAATTTTGTAAAATCCAAAAATAAGAATTTTTTATGTCAAAATCTTATCTAATACCTTTTTTTTTAAATAACAAATATTGTATAACACATAGGGTATTATAGTAAATTTTATATTATTTTATCCAGTACTTATGTTAATCAAACAGTAAACAATATAAATTTTTTGTCCTGTGCATTAACTAACAAACAGTAACCAGGACTAGAAGTTCTCCTGTAACTTAGCTACTTGTGCTGTGCTGTTTGCTTGTACTGTTCTGTACTGTGTATCAAACGCACCTTTAGTGTGTAAATAGTGAAAAGAGGTTTTATTGATTTTACTCATTGGAAGGCCTAATTTGTTGAAAGATCTGAATAGAGGAGGTGGTTAAATTTGTTTTTTTAAGTTTTTGTACTGTGGATAAAATTTTTGTCCCCTGGTTTTCTGAGGAACAAAAAATAGAAGATTTGTCAAGTACCTCAGAATATTTTTGTCTAGTACCATTGTATTTTTTAAAATCAAACAGAGTACAAAATTTTTTGTGCAGTCCAGTCCATTATTTTAAAGCGAATCAAACAGACCCTTACGATCTTCCGAGCCATCATGTGACCATTTACATGAGTACCACAAATACCATCATGAACTACATTTAAGACCTTATTAGCTTCACTTGTATCCACACATCTCAAGAGAGTACCATCATGAGTTTTTTTTTTTTTTTTTTTTCAATTTGGTTGTGCCGTCTCAGATGAGAAACCCTGCATCCACCACTTTCAAGTCTTGAGAATAATAAAGTGAATCAGGCTTTAGGTTAACTTTAGCCCACACCCAAAGAGAGCTTCATTCTATTGTCTAGCCCATTTTTGAATGAATCATCATTCTAACAATAGAAAGTGATTGTTTTTAATGTGATTTATGCCCCAGTTTATGATTAATTGATCAGGATATGAGCTTAATTGTTTCTTTTTATCATTTTTAGGTCAAAATTGCCCTTGGAAGCAAAAGAAAGTGATTTTACAAAGTATTGGGCAAGAAAAGGAAGAAATTGAAGTTTTTGAAACTTACACAGATTGCAACTACACGGGGTAGTTGAATTTAGACACTTGTGGAATGGCTCATTAATGCGACCTGTACTTTTGAGGTGTCGATAATTACACAATTTGGGCCAATTCAATTACATGTTGTGTTATCCTACTCTTAGTTTGTGTAGCAAGTGTACTAGTAGTTTCAATTATTGGATTTCAGATACACAAGCCTGATATGCAATTACACACCATGTAATGGCTCATGTAATCAATCCTTATTTTGCTATAAATTCAAGGAACATGATTTTCTTAACTTTTTCTGTCATCTCTTAGTTCTCTAGGTTAGATACTTGTAGAAAACACTTAGTCTAGAGGAGAGGCACTTACCTTGGAGATCTTGGAGTGGATTTGGCTATATCAACCCTTGGAAGATCAACCATTCTCCTCCTAGATCAGATTATCTTCTACTATCTCTCTGTTTTACTTTGAATTTGTTGTAATCATGTGCAACTAAGTCTTCGGAGTCCGATGATTGATGGATTAATCACATTCTTGTAAAGGATTGGTAATTTCCAATGAATACATATGTGAACTTGTGATTATGATGGGTTTTAATTGAATTCTTGTGAATATGCATGCTGTCCTCTTTAATTTTAGATTTAATTAACTTTAGAATAACTAATGTTCTTGAGTTAATTGATAGATCTAGCATCACAATGATTTCTATGCAACCTTGCTTTGACAAAAGGGGGCATACATGAATTTTAGCACTAAAACCAATCTAATTTTTAGGGTTCTTGCTTTGATTGAACATTTTGAGAATTTTAACTTGGTGGACCATGTCGATTATTGTGCCTCTTCAACTGGAGTGAGCTATCTAGTATCACCATTAGTAATGTTAATTTTTAGCATTGAAATGTTAAGGCCTCATTGGGTAGTTTTCAGTTTAAAGTTTTAAATTTTAAATTTAAATTACATATTTAAAGTAAAGGATGTGAGACTTTTTTTCTTTTTTAGCAAGATACATCAACTTTCAACTAAGTTTTTATCACTTGAAATTAGAAATTATTCCTTTTTATTTAAAAAATAAAGCTAAATAATTTTAAAATAAGTAAAATAACAACGAAAAAATAGTTTCATTTTTTAGTTTGAAAACACTCTGTTTTAGTTATATTTAAAAATTAAGAACATAAAACTCAAAATCACTCCAAATAGGTCCTAATTTAGCTTGAATTTCAAGTATCCTCAGCATTACCTGCAATATTAAGATCAAAAGTTATATAGCTATAAAGTTAATAAAAAAATAAAAATATGCAACATGAAGGATATTCCTTTTTCCTTTTCACGACTTTTCTATTTATTGGAATTAAGGAAAATAATACCATACAATAATACATATTCCCTTATGCTTTTGGTGAGATGCCGAGAAGGTGATCCTATAAGGAAATATTATACAAAAGCCTTTACTGTTATGGGAGGGCCAAAAAGAAGCCTTTTCACGGTGATAATAGACCAGTTAACTAGTTAAGTACCTAGAGAAAGAAGAATGATCAACTTGACTAAGAGAAAGGGAAATAATATTCTATCTTTACAGTAAAATTTTATTGTGCACACACTCCGACAAAGAAAATTGATTAGTGAAGAATTTCAAATTACAATATCTGAATATTTCCATTTTAGCAATTTAAATTACAATATCAAATTATTTTTATATATAACAAAATAATAAATTAGCTAACTTTTTAATTGGAGTCAAATGCAAATATAATATTATATTGTAGTCGGTCTTCTGCTTTCTAGATTTTCATGTTTGCTTGTGAAAAAAAAAAAAAACTACATTAGAAAAGGAAATGATTATTTTAAAATGAATATTTTCACTATTTTATGTTATCATAAAGTAGGCATATATAAAAAGACTAATCTCTTTGAACATAATGAATTTAGATCTAAATATGTAAAGAAAAAAATATTTATATTTAGTACCACACAATACCTTTAATAAGATTAAATACTTATAAAAAAAATACGCACAACTTGCCAATTTAATGCAAAACATATGAAACACTAACAATTTTTTTTCACCTTATTGACCATCTAGAAGGGAATTGAAATCCTATAACCTTCTCCACAAACTTAAATGGGAGTTCACCAATAATAAGCATCGAGAATCAACCTGTATTCTTCTTGATTAAAACCATTGTTTTAAAAATCACACTGAACTGTTAAATCAGAGAGACTATTAATTTACTAATTTATTAGTTCAACCGTTGGATCATTCGTTGAACTAGAGAAATTTTAAAAATATAAAATAAAAATTATAATATATAAAAATTTAATTTTATATAATATAAATATGAAATGAATTAATATATAAAAAAATCATAAGTCATAAGTTATATTCCAATAAAACTAAAATAGATGAAATATATAACTTATCAAAATTAAAATATATTATATTAATGTTAGATTGTTTTAGAAATAATTCAAATATATTATCAAAATTTATGCGGTTTGAATCCTATAGTGTCACTTTTCTTGCATTTTTAGATAGCACGCGTGACTTGTTAAACCATGTTTTGACTAGTTCAAATGGGGAAAAAGCATGATGATGTGAAGCGGACCGGTTTCCTAGTCAGTTCCCAATTTCACCAGTTGAATCAACCGGTATGGTTTGGTTTTTTAAAATTATGATCAAAACCATCCAATTTCATTGTTTTCTCACCGTCTTCTTCCTTTGGTTTACTTGAATATCTAATATGCAACATCTTAATTATTTTGGGGTTTCTTTCAACAAATTTTTAAGTGGTTGCTCATTATTGAAATCTGAAATTGCAGGTAAATATGTCTTAGAGAGGGTGAATATGACAAATAAAATTTTGCGGAATAAACTGTCAGTTTTCAGAATCAAGCACGATATAAAAAACTTGGTTTCAAATAGTTTAAGCTTGATTACAAAAACTTTACAGTTTTTAAGTGTGATAAAACGGAGTAAAACTTTAAGTTTAAATACTATGCTGGAAGTAAATATATGTTGAAAATAAACAGTGTAGGGAAGAGAAATTGCTCAGCTATTTATAGTGGTTCGGTCATAACAAAGACTTACGTCCACTCCTCTCAAAATCCTTTAAGAGAGTTATCTTCATTATCTTCACTGGTTTATAAGATTCTAGCTACCTCTTACAACTACATAGCAGTTCAACAATACTTCCTACGCTTGGTTTTCCAGGATGAACCAAAAACCTTTACAACTTAGATTATGTCTCTAAAAGACTATGTCTACCCCTTTCCCAGGTTGCAACACAGAGAATAAGGCATGACAACCTTTACATAGAGTTTTGAGGAGAAGAAGAAATGAAGTACAGAGTGTGTTGCTTCTTCAACAGATTTTCCAGTAAATCCCGGTACACCAGAATTATATACCAGATGAGAGTATTGGTGCACAAAAATGAAGAGAAGAGGATGAAAACTTGAGAACTTCTTGAGAGTGTATGCAAATGAACCTTTTGTAATATCTCTTTCTTATTTTTTGCTTTGAGGCTCCCCCTCTCTTATATAGGCTTTAGAAATATGATTGTTGGGGCACCATTAATGCTGCTGAAAGTCTCTCTTCTCTAGATGTACTAGGTTGCCTGTGCCAAGCTTTTGTCCAAGGGATAAGAGTAGGGGTGGGCACGGGTCGGGATGGCCCGGTATCCCGACCCGGCCAGGAGAGTTTCGGGACACAATCGGGACGCGAGACGGAATCGGGATAATTTTTCAGTGTCCCAGCTAATTTTGGGACGTTACCGAGATAGGCCCAATCCCGTCCCGGAACCAAGACCCGCACATCCCGAGTTCAGCCTTCAGTTTAGACTTTCCATCCTCGTTCCTCACTCTTTCTCATTCTCTCTTCACCTTCATCAAGCAAACCCTAAATCACAGATTCATCACTACTGTCGGCGGGTGAGGAAGATCCAGATTCACCATCTCAGAATTATCTCAGGTTGGTGTTAATTTTATTTGTATAATAAGGTAAAGCTGAGGAACTTTTGTGATGGTCTAGTCTGGTCTGTAGTATCCGATGCGAAGGAAAGAATCCATTGTGGTCTCTCAATTTTAAAATTGAGATCCTACTCCAAGCCACTCTTAGTCTAAGCGCTCTCCCAATTCCAACCTGACTCATCTAATTGTGCTTTCTACCTACACAAACAGACCCATGATACTTTTACAATCTCATTCAAGATTTCTGCTTCAGACGTTGCAAAATCGCCTTCAAAAGTACCTTCTTCTTCTTTTATGCTTTCATTTGTTTTCTTTATTTCCCTATGAATATATTGATTTTTGATTCTATGGTTGCTAACTGCATTTTATACTTTCTGATACATTTGTGATAAATGAAGTCCTGCATGTCCGCTTCTGGGCACTTTCAATTTTCAAAGTTAATTTATTTCTATTTGGGCAGCAACCTCTTGGCGTTTGTGTGGTGATATTTTGAGAAAATATGCTGCTCCTAACGAAGATAATGCTTGCATTCACAACCCTTTTCTTTGACCAAATTGAATTTGATTTAATGTTCTGGTGCAATGTGCTTAATTCAAGTCGAACCTTGTTGTTGGTTGGCTTGTGCCATGTTAATTTCTTGTTCTTAGTTTTATTTTGTTATATTGGGATGGCTATGTTAATTCCGATATTTTAAGATGATAAATAAAATATATATTTTTTCTTTTCTTTTTTGTTTTTTCTAACATGGTTATGGCTATATTAAGATTTCGATTATGATGTGTATGATTGAATATGCCTATATCACTTATTGGTTGAAACCTAATTAGCTTGAGAATTTTCATTTGAAATATGTTCATCTTCAACTCAAACTTAAATATGAGTGGAGCTACAAATTTTAGCTTAAGCTTGCCCCTGACAAGCTCAACCAGGTATACAGACCACCGTTGCTCTCTTTATCTCTCTCTCTCAAATTTACGAAAGAATTTATATTAATCTTTTGAGCATATTGAACCAGTTTTTTGTTTTCATTTTGCTTTTGTTTTAAGAGGATATATGATGCTTCTTGCTTTGTATCCTTTTTCTTGTCTTAATATATTCTCCTTTTATCAAAAAAAAATTCTCCCTTTCTTTCTGAAATTTTAAAATAATATATTAGTCTTATTTGTGCAGTGAAGAAACTGAATGGATTGTGCATAGCTTGTTCTTGAATCACTAAATTAAATGGCAGTGTATGAGATCATGCTCAGATTTGTTTATTTGTTATATGAAGTAAGTTGGAGAAAGTTAACACATGGAAGATATAGCCTGCCTAGGATGCTCATTTTGTTTATAGCCTTACTGTAATGAAGAAACTTAGTTGGATGGCTATATTATGTTATTCTTGACAGAGCATTTCAACTTTTTTCATTGTCTAATTGTTGCCAGTAAAGTACTGGACTTCATGTCAAAATACAATTCTATGTCCTCAAGAAGGCTACTCTTGATCTTAATTTGTAAGATGTTGCTAATAACAATGCCAATTATCCTTCTTTTTTTTTTTTACTTCCTGTCCCAATCTAAGTGAGTTATCATGATTCCAAAACTTATTTCTCTTTCTTAATTTATCAGTCACGGAATCCTTATTTCATCTTCTATTTATTACAGTATTGAAAAAGGAGTTGAACTGGACTATCAGTGGGTTGAGTTTGATGATGTTCGATATCATATACAGGTAACCATTTTTTTTAATATACAGATAATTATCGTGACAAATATGCCAATGGCAGCTTTTGATACTTTGATACTGCTGATTGAATTTCACAGTTTATTGTATTGAAGTGGGTTTTTGACTCTCTGGATTTGCATATTTGACCAAGTCAAAACAATTGTAGGTGATGAAGAATCCACATATTTTGTTGTTGTCAGTATCATTACCCCCCCCCCCCCCTCCAGAAACTACTTTCTTGGTTGGACTTCCCTTTGGAGCCATAGAAGCAATAAAAGCTGCATATGGGGTGGTTGTGCAAATTCTCGATCCTCCTAGGGATGGCTTTAACCTGACATTGAAACTGAATCTATCTAAGCTTCCTCAAAATCAAGGCACAGTAAAATTCCTTGCTTAGATGTGACCAAAAGCTTGAGGAATTATCACATGTCCTAATAGGAACTTAGGTTAATTTTATCATTATCCTGGTTTAGTTAATTTTATTTGTAGAAGTTCATGTGAGGACATCTATCTGTGTGTATCTAGTTTCTGAACATGAAAAGTTGAGTGAAGTTTTTGAAACTGTATTTGGAATCATCTATCCATATAGCAAAGTAAGGATTTTTTGGCCTTGTGACATGGTATAAAGCTGTGTTGATGTATATTGGCCAATATGTGTTTCAATAGTTTGACAGATTTTCCTAGAAGAAGACAACATTAGATTACATTTAGCATTGATACTCATCTCACATAAAAAATACTAATTAGTGAAATTGAGGAACACTTAAACGTTCAATCATGTACTATAATTTATCATGTACAGTTGCCACTGCCCTGGTATGTTACAATCTCCATTTGCATGAAATTTGAAAGAAAGACTAAGTTTATGTTTCACTTTCTATGAGGAGAACAACGTTGAATTTTATTTGTTGCAGGCTATTATGGCAGAGGCAAGATCTCAACAAGCTGCTTCCATGACAAAATTCCATTGGCTTGGACATAGGTTTCCAATATCAAATGCAGAAACAAGGGTGGCCATTTTGAAACGTTGGTAACTTCTCTTTGTAATTCAGAAGTGTACCAAGGTTAGAAGCAAACTCCATACTTCCTAGAATTTAGCAAGAATCAGATACTTACTTTTTTTTACACTTTCTGTTGATGAAAAGCATGCCCTTCTGAATTTTTCAACAAATGATAGTCTCCCTTTTGGTTTTTCTTTAATTATATTTTCAACAAATTAGTGCATATTATGCTGGTCCGGGATGGGACAGAATTCAGGACCAATCGGGACATGATCCAAGACACAATTAGGACGGGACTCGGGAGACAACCGGGACATGCATGTTTATTGGCGGGACAGGACAACTCTAAGGTTCAGGACGGGACCGGGACGGAGATTCTTGTCCCGGCATATTTTCGAGACGGGACTGGGACAACCCAATTCCCAGCCCGTCTCGGCCCGTGCCCACCCCTAGATAAAAGTGGTTGCTGTTACTTTGTTCCTTGTTGCACATTGGTCTTTGTGAGTGATAACCATTAGCCTTTCTGCTTTGGAGGCCATCATGGACTGTTGCATGAAGTACCAAAACAAGCTTTTGACCTTATGCTTGAAAAACAAGATTTCCATTTTTTGTATAAAAGATGAATGTTTTAGGTATGCTGAAGTGACAGACCCATTCTACACTCTTTTAATGTATCAGAAATAGCTTGTCTTGGTTATTGACTAATGGTCCAAACATAAAACCCATACATATGACTATTTTTCTGTGTACAAAAGGACAAAATTCTGCACCCTGTAGCTCTGCACTGCTGCCATCTTTCTGCCATAGTATGATAGTACTAGGTTGACTTTTGAAGCACACTTTTGTTGCAAAGTTCAAAAACTTGGAGACCAAGATGAATGTGACAAGCAACGGCAAGGAGGGAAAACCATTTTTATTACCAAGAGAGAAAAAGAGATGTTTGCATTACAGCACAAAAAATATTCTGGAGATGGAGGAGATAAAAAAAAAAATTTCCAAGTGACTTAAAAAATTGTTTAAAGTTGAAATAAATTTTTCTTGATAAAATAATTCTACCAAAAATAATATATATATATATATATATATATAATATATATATATATATATATATATATATATATATCATTTTTCTAAAGTAAGAATCATTTTCAAAAATAAAATAATATATGTATAAAATTTTCAAAAGTAAGAATCATGCTTAAAAAATATTTTTTTCATCAAAATCAATAAAAAAGGTTGACTAAAAATAAACCTTGAGCTAACAAAATCCCATTTTTAGTACAAGAACAAATCCAAAAATCAAGCAAACGGAGGGCTGAAAAAAAATTTAGAAATAAACTAAAATTTTTTTGTCTTAAAACTTATATCTTATAATAAGGAGTGATACAGGAAATGGGACAGTAGATTTGGTCCCTATATGCATAATCTTTTTCATAATGATTACATATTACCTTTCTCAAAGTTGTATTTTTGGTAAAGCCATCCCAAACAACAGATTTGACCTATATATTTGATTTTAGTATTTTTTATGTGCTCTTTATTTGATTTTTAGTGATTTTTTGCTATAAATATTTACTTTTAATTGAGTATGTTTCGTTATATAAGTCTTTGTTTATTCAAACTGACACAAAACAATGATTTTAAAGTGTTTTCAGACTGCCCAAAATCATCTCAACTCTCAAACCACTAAAGCAACATCGGTTTGTGTTTTTCACAAACCACCTATATTAGTTCAGTATATTTTTTACTCAAACAGCACTAAACCGATCTACTTAAACCTAGTGACAATGCTCATCCCTATTTGTGGACATTGCCAAGCAGCTAAGAAGATAAAGGGAGAAAATGAGAGTTACCTTTAGGGATTTCAATTTTTTGGACACGTGATGCAAATGAAATGGGTGAGAGGCTGTTCAAGGCTTTTGTTTTGTGCTTGTTTGTAATGTGATTCAATTTCGTGTGCGTTTTGTTTTCTAATTGTGAAGTTTGATTGTGTTTCGATTTGTTCGTTGTCTTTTTCTTTAAATGGTAAATGATATTTGGTAAACAATGGTTATGGAATTGATTTATAGAGTTAGATTTATAATTGTGTATATAAATAATAATATGATAAATTTCATTATAGTATATACTAAATGTGGCATTTAGTTCAATTTTTAGAAGATTAAAAATTGTCTAAACTAAAAATGAAATTGCATTTAATGATTTAAAATTTTTTCAATTCAAATCAAATCAAATGACTTGTCAATTAAATTAGTTTTAGTGTTGATCAATTTGGTCTAGACAATTTGAGCAGTTTAGTTAGGATTTAGCTCATCTTTAACAAGAATTTAGCTAAGCCAACTTTATATAACACTTGATAATATATAATTTAAAATTTGCAAAATAATATCTTCTACTTGATGGCCAATTATATCATTTTGTTAAACTAAACTTCATGTAAGTCAAGTACTTATTCTCTAAAATACCTAGTGATCTACTTTTGTCAAAAAAATGGAGGAACTGCAATTTTTATATCAAACATCAAATCTTTAAGTTCACTTTGACAAGACGATAATTAATTCTTGAATAATTTATTCTAATTTATCATAAGTTATTCTTACAATGAATAAATTTGCACATAAAATTTGTGAAATTAATAAGTGAACTTATTTAAAAAGAATAATATTGAAAAATTACTTTTACAGTTTATTCCATTCTACACCCTTCTGCTCATATATATATATGTATATATATATATGTTTAACTCCCCTCTTAGTTTTTCATTTTTTTTTTTAACTTAAACGTCCATATGGAACTCCTCTTTTGTTTCATCCCATCTTTTCCATTTCATTATATCTTATTACATTTCATCACTTTCAAAACTCTCATTAATTTCTTCACAAAATATAAAAAATAGAATCTTATTGCTTAACTAATGTATTTGATATTGAAAAAAAAAAAAAATAGTGCCTACAATTATACTTTTTGCTATAAAATTTAACTCGTGTTTGCTATATGTTTTTTTCTCATTTAATACATACATGGATATAAATAAAGATAAAAAAAAAAAAAAAACTAATTTCACACCCAAATATACAAATTTACATGCACACCTCACTTATTTTAATAAAAAATTATTATTTTAATAACAATATTTTAAGACACTTGTTTCCGGAGTTCTTATGATAATTTGATTAATTTAGAACTATATATAATTATAAAATCTCTAAAACATTATTCTTGAGCAATTGAATTGTCAAAATTGAGTTTTTAAAATAATAGCAATAGTTGTCAAAACATAAATAATACACTTGCAAAAGGAAACGTTTATTGTGCAACACTTTTTAATGGTTTTACCTCATAAAACAAAAGAATCTTTCATAACAAAAGTGCTAACCTATTTTTTTTTAATATCTAAATATATAACTTGAAAAATAAGAAAAAAAATAAAACACACACACACACATGTAGTAGGAGGACGCTAGTCAAGTTGGCGCCCTCCAAGTAAGAAAATTATATTTAAGGGACGTCAACTGGTTTGGCACCCTTGTGAAGGAAAACTTTATAAAGATGCCAACCTAATTGGCGTCCTTCTATTAGTCCAAAAATTGTAGTATATTGAGAAATAATTTTAGGTTAGTGGTATTTTGATAAAAAGTTTTTATTTTTGTGTTTTTAAGAGAAATTAACGCCAAATCAACCCTTAGTTTCTACTTTTAGAATAAAAATAAAACATTCATGTACTAAAAGAAAAACTAACTTTGTTGTTCAAAATAAATTTCTTTCAATCTTAAGTTCTTCTCTTTAATTTTTCTCCATTTGTTTAATTCTAAATTTTATGAAAAGTTTGTAAAAATATAAGTCATTTTTCCTAAAACCGAATATGGTATTATTAATATTGCGGACTAAATCGATGACTAAGTTTTTGCGAATTCAAGTTGCATCATGTATCTTGCAATCAAAGAAAGTAGTTTGAGGTGGGATGGGGACCATTTGACACTCAAATTAGTGTATAGAATGACTGGTTGGATATAGGTTTAGAATATAGTAGAAGAATGCTTACAATTTTCATTTATGGTAAAGTATATATACTATTTGGTGAATGGTCATTTCGTAATTTCCCCAAATGTCTCTTTTTTTTTGCTGGGCAAAACCCTAAAAGAGGAAAAAGCCCATCTTTAGTAGTGGCCCATATCAATTAATTTACCAAATTATGATAAATAGACATGTATTTTCTTACAAGTGTGTTATATTTCATGTCTCATCTTTTATTTGTTAGAATATTGAAAATTATGTGAAGATGTTAAAACACAATGAGACAATATATGTCCAGTCTATTATTAGACATAGGATATAATTTATCCTTTTTTTTAAATAAATTTAAAAATTGTTGATTCTTCTTTTGGCATGAACTGTTCTAAGCCATTTCTTTTCATACCTTTAATTTTTCTATTCTTACCCACTCTCAAGTTAAATTTACTAAAGTATCCTCTTTAAAAAAAAATTACAACTCATCCCACCCCCATAACTCAGTCACACGCCGCCTCTGGGTTCTACCTTATGAACCCCCCAACTTTAACATTTGCCCCCCCCCCCCAACGTGTGAAATGACTAAAATGCTTATGTGGGCTGAAACAAAGGCAGCCACGTCCCTTCCTCCTCCCCCTCGGCCAACATTCTCCAGCCCTCCCTTGCGAAACCCTAACCATTTCATGAGATTATTATTGCTGTTTTTTGTAATTTTCAAGGACAAAGGCAATGATTTCTGAGTGTGCGAAGTTCAGTTGCAGTATTACATAAGGTTTGCACTCTGTATTTGTTAGCGTTCTGGGTCTGGTTTCTGGTTATTAAAACAGATGTGTATAGCTGAACGAATACATAAAACGGTTCTGCATGACCGTTTTAAGTACAAAAAACGGCCCTTCATATCCGATAATTTTATTAAATTGGCCATACAGAGCCGTTTTTATAACGTACTTATATGACCGTTTTTTTTTTCTTTAACGGATTTGCATGTCTCTTTTTTGTGATCGGATGTGCAGAGCCGTTTTTTGTCTAAAAACGGATATGAAAATCCGTTATTTTGTCGGACAGCTCATTTCTTGAAGTTGAGCTTGTAGATGAAATTGACCGTTAATAATTTAATCTGATAAATGTAGGAGAAGAAGGATTGATTATACTCTGAAGATGCATAAGGATCCGTACTTCAACTGTGAATTTATCCCACAGGAAGAAGTGGATCTAACAACGGAGGCAGTTTCAGTTAAAGAGGTTTGTTATAAATATATTGTGAGACTATGAACTATATTTTTTGACAGTATTTAATGTGTGGAAGATTAAATATTATGTTCACAAACAAATGAAGATGAAATATGTGATCGTGATGGCTCTTTTACAGGAGAAGACTTGACTAACCTGTTCATCACTAATGAAGTACATTTTTTATACTAAACGATGATAACATAACACAATTTTATAGTTGTTTGATCGTTAATTGATACTGATTTTTTGTGAACAGACATTTAGCACTAGAGATGACCTTTTGGAGTGGGTAAGAGAGATTGCAAAGACTGTTGGCTTTGTTGTTGTAATCAATAGATCGGAAATAGGAGGCGAAGGAAAGCGTGCACAAGTCATATTAGTGTGTGAACGTGGTGGTAAATATAGGCCCACTTCTAAAAAAAACAAAACAGTGCTGGAAACTGCAACAAAAAAATGTGAATGTCTATTTAGATTGAAGGGAAGACAATGGGCAACTGGTTTATGGAAGCTGCGAGTACAATGTGGATACCATAACTATCCTGTAGCTGAGTCGTTGCATGGGCATCCATATGCTGGACGTTTGAATGAGGATGAGTTAACTATGGTAGAAGAGATGACACAAAACAGAGTTTCTCCTCGAGATATATTGGTTTCTCTGAAGAAGAAAAACACAGAAAATGTCACAACTATAAGACAAATATGTCATGCCAGACAACGATATAAGGTAAAGATAAGGGGTCCACGAACTCCAATACAACATTTAATGAAATGTCTGGATGAATCTAAATATTTGTATTGGTATAGGAGTGATGAGGGGTCAGATGTCGTTAAGGACATATTTTGGACACACCCTGACTCAGTAAAACTATTGAATGTCTTTCCAATTGTTTTGATGATGGATAGCACATATAAGACTAATAAGTATCGTCTCCCACTTCTTGAGATTGTTGGTGTGGCATCGACAGAATTGACCTTTTCAGTCGGGTTCGCATACATGGAGTCTGGACAAACTGACAACTTTGAATGGGCTCTTGGGAGGTTGAGAGACTTATTTTGGCAAAATGAGTTATGTCCACAAGTCATCGTGACTGATAGGGATCTTGCATTGATGAAAGTCGTGGGGCTTGTATTTCCTACTACAATGAATTTGTTGTGTCGATATCATATTAATAAAAATGTCGAATCAAAATGCAAACAAACCGTTGGCAATTATGCTGATTATGAAAGGGTGATGGATGCTTGGGATATGGTTGTTAGTGCTTGTGATGAGGAGGAGTACCGTCACGCTTATGGGGCGTTTCGAACCACATGCGCTGCACTCGATAGCTTTGTTGCATATGTTGACGATACGTGGTTAAACCCACACAAGCACAGATTTATTCCAGCTTTGACAGACAGGTTCATACATTTGGGAAACACAACGACAAATAGGTATGATGATTTTTTTTATTACATATGAAATTTGCATTTATGATGTATATATGTGATGGTGTTATTGTTATCCTGATTATAGGGTGGAGGGTGCACATGCTAACTTGAAACGAATTTTGCAATCATCTACTGGGGACCTTCATAGCTGTTGGGAAGGAATTAATGCTCTTTTAACATTGCATCACACTGAGATAAAAAGATCATTTGAACACAGTCTGATGAAAGTACAGCACAAGATGAATCATTCCTTGTTCAAACATTTGCATCACTGTGTTTCACTTGCTTCAATTAGACATTTGTCGAATGAGCTTAAGAGAGCACAGTCATATGTTGGTGCGGACATATTTACGTGTGGTTGCCGCATTAAAAGAACCCAGGGGTTACCATGCGCACATGAGCTTGGCCAATGGAACAATTTGAGTATGGTGGTTCATTTAACCTCAATTCACCGTCACTGGAAGACCCTCACATGGGAGGTTGACCATAAAGGTCGAGGGATTGTGCCTTATCGTGAAGCTGTTGACCTGTTATGGGTTAGGTTCAATAGCTTGACAACTGAGGAGGAGCAATGGTCTATGTACCACAAGACAGTTGAACTAGCACGCCCATAATCTAGTTTATTAAAGCCACCACAAGATAAGGTGAAGACAAAGGGCGGTAAAAAGAAGAACACGAAGAGATCATAATCATCTACGAAGCGTGACCCCTCATATTTTGAGGTGGTCGATGCACAGTGGGTCACTATGCACAATAGCATGTCATCAGGATCAAGACCATCCACAAGAAACTCATTGACACCTGCCAAACCCCCCCGTGCACGTAGTAGATCAGTGGGTAAAGGTTCATCTGAGCCACCAACCAAAGATCCGTCCAGCCAAGACATTCATGTACGTGTAGGTACATTTGACCAATCAGCAGGGCTCATGCAATCTCAGGAGTATGGTACTGTTGGTAGCAATGGAACCATTCCTTTTCTTGATCAATTACCAATATGTATCCATCCCTTCATAGAGGATGTCATTGATGTTCGACCAGATGGGAATTGTGGCTATCGGGCAATTGCATTAGGCATAGGCCTTACTGAGGATGATTGGTTCCGAATATGGCAAGAATGTATTGCAGAGATGATAACATGGCAAGCACTATATACTGAAATGTTCCTCCCACGAGGATACAACAGATTGCTCTCATCACTTACTATTGATTCTGCTACATCTGCTGTGTTGCCTGAAAAGTGGATGTCTATACCCGATATGCCATATGTTCTTGCATCCCAGCTTAATGTCGTGGTTGTTGTGTTGCATCCACAGTTATCACAAGCCTATCTTCCGCTTCACTCTAAACCACCATTTAGTATGTCAAACTCAGATGAAGCCGTGATAGCCTACGTGAATGGGAACCATTTTGTACATGTAATTAATTTGTTATTTTTTCTATCATAATTTTGCCACCTATTTTTACTTTTGACTTATTTCATTTATTGTTGTCACAGGTTAAGCTGAAGGACAACTCTCCTATACCACTTGTTGCACCACAATGGTTGTATGCTGCATCAGTAGAAGCTCATTACTGGATAATACCATTTTTGGAGCGCATAAGACAGTTTGAAGCCTTGGCACGACAATGTCAAACATAGTTGTGTTGATGTTTTAGTCTATTCATTCATTTATGTTATGTAACGATAAACATTGTTATTTTTGACTAGACAACTATGTACTTAGCATGCTTGGAATTGTGTTTAATTCTTAACAAATTAATTGTTTGACCCATCTGTAGCCTTAGCATTTATTCATAGTTTGTTATGTTTGTGCATGATCAAACGACTATCTATAACCGAAACTATATTAAAACGGTTGTGGGATACATTAACAATTGTAAAATAAAGACGTTCAGCGGCATACTCACATTAAATAAAAAAAACTGAATAAGTTCCATTTGCAAAATAAAATAAATAAACATGTTTCCAAGTGCTAGTGACTATGTAAAAGTAATATACATCAATCGAATACATCAACCCCTGGATGGGCCGGCACCCTGACTAAACTGATGACTGATCTGTTCAGCACGGCCGGATGCACAACGTATCTCACCATGAACTAGTTGCAACAACCGGCCAAGGTCCGTCTGCTCGTTTGCTAATCTACGGTCGAAGATTGTGCGTACGTATCCGTCTGCTGTCCTTAAATCATCCTACATAACCCAAATAATAAAAATAACACATTATTAAACACTTAATCATTCAAATACCCAATAAGTAATATGACAAACATCTATTCAGAATCAAGGTACTTACCAACAAGTCATCAATAAGTGAAGGTCTGTCTGTCGAGTCCTCACTCATGTCAGGATTTGTCCATGTAGGAGGACTAATGACACGAACTGATGTGGGCAACATGTAAGGATGTGATATCATTTGATACCACTCCATGTACCCTGGCTGCACTTGTCCAGGTACAGTCACGGTTGGCCCACGTGCCTCAGCACTCAGCACGTGATGGTCGAAATGATCCCACATGGCATCGACCTCTAACAAGTATATCGGGCCATCATTTGCACGCATTGGAGGAGGTGGAATAGACTGGACACGTGAGAACTGCCTCAGAACCCGTTCTGGCTAATGTGGCTCCAACCACATCCCAAATCGCATCCTACCAGAGAAGAAAGATACAGGGTACAATGGATGGTAGGAGCGAGCATCATCGTACGGGGTCCACTCTATGTCAATATGTCGGAGACAGTCCAATTGTTTCCGTATAGGAGGCACCTGACCACTCCCCCTCCGAGATGACCAACGCGCTGCTCTCGGAAGGTTCTCCCGATATGACTCGTTTAGGAGGCTGGACTGGCACATACCGGGGAAATGCTCGTAAATCCACGCCTGCAGACAATGCAACAGGGAAAAAAATTAGTTTGTTTCACAATAAATAAATAGTCATAACGTAATCAAACTATCAACATACCAGTAATAGGGGTAGGCAACCAGCAATCTGTCTCGCCTTATGCTTTGCGGCATAACCGAGTTGCTTATATAAGTGGGTCAGACATATGGCTCCCTACGGCAAATCATGAATGCCATCGACGTCTCGAAGCAGCTCTAGGTAATCTGTGAGCACAGTCATCGATGACTTGTCTGCAAAGATAGTGCAGCCCAGTACAAAAAACATAATTGTCCTAGCTGCTTGGAGCCACCTCCCATAACTGAGCTGAGCAGCTATGATTGTCAGCAGTGACTCAAATCTAATGGCCGCCTTCCTGCATGCTTCAAATTCTTCAATAATTGTCACAGGTGGAACTCCCAGCACATCCACCACTGGCCTGACGGCTTGCTCAATCGTCAAGCTGGGGACAGAAACAAATCTACCTTCCATTGGAAGGTGCAGCAGTGATGACACATCATCTAATGTGATGGTCATTTCCCCGATCGGTAGGTGAAACGTGTTAGTATCTGCATGCCACCTCTCGATGAATGCAACTACTAGTGCCTTGTCAACCATAGAGTAGTCCATCATCAATAATGGCTCCAGCCCTGACTGCTTGACAATGTGACGCACCTCCTCAGGCATTGCGTCATACTGTAATGATTTAATTTTATTCCCATGAATCATGGTTTTGATAAGAGGTCGCTCCTGTTTTGTGCACGAAAATTTGTTAGTTATACACAAATTGTATCAAAACCAAATCAAACTTTAATGTACACATACATTAATGTAAATGTCATAGCTTACCCGTTCACCCGCCCATACGTGCAGTGCAGTATGACCTCCATATCTCCTCAGAATGGACAAATCATGCGGTCCACCAGGTGCTGCAGATGTCAACATGTCATTTCTGCGTATGACCTCCATGACCGTCTCGCAATCTGCTCCGCCAGAATCGTCACCCGAATCAGACTCATCAGAGGGGGCCACAACTCGAACATCCTCCATCGACTGGGGTACAGAAACAACTTGCTCCTGCCTCTGGTTCACACGCTCCCTCCGCGCAGAAGCAGTCAGTCGTTGGCGGTCACCCGCTTGTGCCTGCTGGGCTACTTCTGCGTCTCTAATCAATGGAATCTTCGTTCGTGCCATTTTACCTACACAGATTATAGCATTGGTGTTAAATAATCAATTGTAATCCCAATAAATTATAACAACATACTTAAACTTAATTTTAAATTAAATTCAACTAAACAAGCACGAACAAAATGGCCTTGTAAAGCTGAAAACAAAACAAAATCGGCCCTGTATATCTGTTTAAGAGAAACGGCCCTTTAGAGCCGAAAACATATCGAAAACAGCCTTACAGAGCCGCGGATATGTAGAGCTGAAAAAAAATACAAAACGGCCCTCCAAATCTGATTAAGAAACGGCTCTTCTTGGGCCGTTTATCCGCTAATAACAGGCATGCAAGGCCGTTTTTAGTCAATCATAACAAGACATTAAAACGGCTCTGTAAGGCTGTTTGATTTTCAAGAACAGCCCTATAGAACCGATTATAACATTACGTATGTGAGACCATAAACGGCTATGCCTAGCCATTTTTGGAATCAAATTGGCCCTGTAAGGCCGTTTATTGCCATTGCCGCGTAGCTTCTAAGCCCTAACCATTCTCGGCCATTTCAACTCAAAATCATACCACCAAAAAATTAACATTGCGAAGGAAGATATAGTAGAAGAGAACCCTTACCTTGAATGTGTGAAAATCGGTGCAATCCTCGCAAAATATTTCTGACAAAGAAATTGAAGGGAATCGGCGAGAGGAAGAGGAAGGGAGGGTTTCGGTTGGGGGGGGAGGGGGGGCCGAAGGTAAAGTGTCCATAAGGGTATTTTGGGTATTTAAAAAAAAATTAAATGAGAGGGGGGGCGTTTGACAAAGTGAGGGGGTTCAAAAATTAAAACCCGCCGCCTCTTTGGAATTCATCTCAAATCTCTCTCTTCTATCTCTTTGTGCAACCCAAAGCTTATGTTTTGAGATAGTTGTGCCTTTTTATTTTTATTATCTATTTCTCATTTAACATTATTTTTACTCTTTTTTTATTAAAAAGTTATAGTTTGTTAGCATATATTGCAACAAAAAAATGCAATAAGTTTTTTGTGATATTCAAATCAAATAGTAAAATTCATATTGATTTGTTTTTTTTCAAGATATGTGAAATTTGAAAACATAAAGAAATAAGTAGTGATGATTAAATGAGTGTGTATGTATTTAACATAATTTTGTGAAATTCAAAAACTAGCGTGTACTTTCCTATAATAGAGAAAAAAAAAAAGAAAAAAAAAGTTAATGGTTACTTGAACAATTTAGTAGTATCCAAGTTTAAAAAATAAAAAATAAAAAAATCATATCTTAGCCAACAAGAGGGAGAGGTGGAAAAGAGAAAAGGGGAGACTTGTATGAGTTAGGGGTGGGATTATGTTTTTAATTTAAAAATGATATTTTAGTAAATTTAATACCAAAAAATAAAAGTGAGTAAGAATGGAGAAATTTATAGTATGAAAAGAAACCTCCACTTTTCTGGCCTTTTAGGTCACACAACTAAACTATAGCCTGAACATGCTGGGCTCCATGAGGGCCATGACTCAGGAGGATTTCTTTTGTCACCCCTGTAATTTCTATTATCACCCCAAGTCTTTTTATTCTCAAGTGAAGTGACGCATCTAGCCCTCTGTAAATTAAACCCTTGTTGCCTTCCTCCCACCCCCAGTCACCATTCCGTTACCCCAAAACCCCCGCTCTCTTTCTCTCTCTAGCTTAGGTTATCTTAATACTTCAATGATTTTTGTGATTCTATTCTAAAATTCTTCCTTATAATTGATAAAGCAGTGATGACAGTATATAAATATTGAATATTTACTTGGGGAATATTATTGATGTCACCTTATAAGGCTGACTATCCAACATAAATGAGCTTATTAAGCTATTGATGTCATCTCGTTGTATAGTTTTTGTTTTGTAAGGCTGAGTATCCAACAAAAATAATCATGGCAACATTCAAACTTCTCATATCATATAGGCATTGGCATCATGTGGAACCTCATCAATTGGTAGATTGACGCTGACTACTAACAACAAAATAAAAAGAGAAAAATTTATTTTTATCTTTTTACATTATCACCAATTTTAAAAAATACTCTAACATTTTAAATTAAATAAAATGAACCATCACATTTTAAGTCAATAACAAAAATAAATTTTATTGAAGTGTTTTTTTGTTTGTACAAAAAGTTTATTTTTGTTTTGGACTTAAAATGTGATAGTTCATTTTGTTTAGTTTAAAAAATGAAAGTCATTTTTAGAATTAACGATAGAGTGAATGGACAAAAAGAGAGTTTTCTCAAATAAAAATAGTAAATAAAGGTTATATAAGGTTGAATTGAACAATGGAAAGAACAAACACAAACAATTCAAGTTCTACACATATAAGTACCTTGGAGTCAAAACAAAAACCTTCCTCTATTTTAATTATCTTAGTGCTTAAATGATTTTTGTGATTCCAGGTTTGCTCCATTCTTTGTTTCATTATAATAGTATAGTGTTCTTTATTTTATTTTTACTTGAATGAAATAAGTAAGTTTGAATTGCAGGAAAAAGGATTAAATATCACAAGAAAAAGCAAGGCTGAAAGGGTAAAGTAAGACTTCTTTATTGGGTTCTAGGCATAAAAGTGATTTGTGTTCTTTGTGAATGTGAGGTTATTAGTTTTTGTTTTGGTTGAATCTTGATGTTCCAAGTTATAGGAATTTTATGAATTTTTGGATTGAAATAACGTTCTTTCTTTGCTTTAGAGTTTGGTATTTGATTAATCAATTTTCACGTGTGATTATAGAGTCTTTATTGGAGAAAATTTCTTTTTTGCTTTTTCATACTATTGTTAATTTTAAAAAGGATTTTTACGTTTTAAATTGGATAAAATGAACCTTTATGTTTCAAGTTTAGAATAAAAACGAATCTTTCATACAAACAAAAAAATGTCTCAATAATGTTTTCTTTTGTTCTAAGCTTGAAATATGTAAATTTATTTTGTCTAATTTAAAACGTTAAAGTCTTTTTTAGAATTGATAATAGTATAAAAGAGCAAAAATGAGTTTTTCTCATCTTTCTCGACACATAATTCTTTTCATTATTCAATGATTTGAGTTTTCATTATTGGTATTGTTTTAGCAGGTTATTGCATGTGAGATGGAGAGCCTGATAACTCCAAGTTGATCAATTTAAGGGCAAAGAGTTACACCTACAACTGTAGATACACGATGGAAGGAGGTGGACACTCCATATGTGAGAAAGAAGATAAAGATCGAAGTCATTAGAGTCTAGTGCTGCACCTCAATAATAGCTTTTATTGTGTATTTTATGATAGGTTACAACATGTATTCTCTTTATTATATATAACTCGAGTCTATGCAGTAGATCTTTGTTGACTTCTACTAATGTTTAAAGTAATGTTTATTCCGTTTAGTTATATGCAATGACCCAGGTTATATATATTATAGATTATATGATACTTTGCAGGTATATAAGTTTATACAAATCAAAACCTATTTTATATATTTTGTTATGGATCATAATATAATTTGTAAGTATTAAATATTTATACAAGTTGAAACCATTTTATATAGCGTTATGAATTATTTTATAATTTGTAAGTTCAGAGTTTTATTATTATAGACTATATGATAATTCATGAGTATATAAATTTATATAAATTTATTTAAGTCAAAACCTATTTTATATATTTTGTTATAGATTATAATATTAATTCGTAAGTATTTATAATTTTATTATCACATTACAAAACACTATTTTAGATTATTGAAATAATCTAGAAGCCTGTAATACTTAGAAAAAAATGTAAAAGATGAACTTGTATAAAAACTAAGGAAGAAGTGGATCACTTGAAATAAGATTCAAAACGAAAATTACATGGTCAAGGTTGATGGGGTTGTGATAAGACGAGATATAGAAAGATAGGTAGTAGTTTGTCGGAGTTTTGCTCCAATGATGTCGATAAAAGGAGTTTTGGGGGAGAGAATAGATTGTTCGGCAGATTAAGTAAATGGGTCAGGACTGGGAGGAAGGGACATGGGGTTTAAATAGAAGCAGGGGTAGTTTAGTCATTTTACAGTTTTGGGGTGATAAATAGAAATTTCGGAGGTGTTAAAAGAATTCCCATGACGCAGCCTTAGGGCGACTAGGCTCAAAAGGCAAGATAAAAATTTTCAGTCGGAACTCTGGCTATTTTGGTTTTTCAACATCAAATACTCAAGCCCGAAGAGAAACTCTCTTCTGTGCAATAACTTCTGTTGTTCTATACGAGCTTAAAATCCTAGGGATTTCAATTGATCAAGAATCAAGAACTCGAGCTTAAAATCCTAGGGATTTCAATTCCCAATTTCAATTGTCTACCATGGATGCCGAGGAAGAGGAAACTCCGAGTAAACCTTTTTCTCCAGTCGAACAAGAATCCGTAACCACCTCGGGTGCACCAGAAGAGCTTCCAACAACTGCGCTACAATGCCAGTCCGAGCTGGAAGATTTACAACACGTTGGAGGAGAAGACGAGCCGGTGGTGCCACCACTGGGACCAGCCTCTGGTGAGGAGGAGAAGGGTATGATCGCAGGCGGGTTGGGTGAGGCCGTGGGTACCAGCACAAACATGGAAAATAGGGATAAGGCAGAAGTTGCCAATAACGAGGTCAAGGCAGTGGATGAAGTGGCAGAGACAACGGAAGTGGCGGTTGGAGCCGATATGGGTGAAGCGGTGAAAGAGGCAGTGGTGTCTGACGAGGAAGTTAAAAACGAGGGGTTAAAGATTGCTGATTTAACTAATGAGGGCTTGGAAATGAAAATGACTAGCGAAGGGGAGGATACGGCCTATGTAGCAGGGGAGGAGATAGTTGAGGATAGCATAGCGTTGAAGATGGAGGCTGCAGAGGAGGGAAAAGATACAGGCATATCTGACCCATCGGCAAAGGAGAGGGATTTGGATGATCCGGTGAAGGATTCCGTAGATGGGATTGATATGGAAGATGAAACCATGGAGGCGACGGAGAGAGTGGACGAGAGGGGAGTGGCAGAGGATACCAATGTGGTTGACATGGCTGTGGAGACCAGAAAGATGGAAGAGAAGGTAGAGGAGGCTACCTTGCCAGATATGGTGATGGAGAAAGATGAGAAAGGGACGGAGGCAGCTGAAGTGAGAAATCTGGCTCATACTATAGATCAGGCAGAGGCAGATGGGCATAGCATGGATGATGAAATTAGGGAGGGAGATGACGAGGTGGAGGTGGCAGAGGAGCTGAACGTGGTTGGCTCAGGAGAGGAGGTAGATGCCGCTGGTGCTGAGGAAGAGGCTTGGGAGGCAGAAGAGACTGAGGTGCCAAATGAAGCTGATATGATGGAAGAGGAAGGGGATGCTGCTGACACAGCGGAAGATGCAGAGGCTACTGAGGACGCAGAGGAGATGGAGGAGCAAAGTAGAAGTATCAGTGGTGGGAAAAGAAAGCGAGGGAAGAATTCCAAGTCTACTGGGAGAGTTCCAACTAAAAAAAAGGTGGAAGAGGATGTTTGTTTCATTTGCTTTGACGGGGGTGAGCTTGTGCTTTGTGACCGCAGGTGAATTATTACACAGGGATTTATTTTGTATTGCTGTTGTGTTCTTGTTTCTATCTATTATTGTTCTAAGTTCAGTTTACATATTCGTGGCATTTTTGGTGTTTGTTAGGGGATGCCCAAAGGCTTACCATCCTTCCTGTGTTAATCGTGACGAGGCATTCTTTCGGGCCAAGGGTAAATGGAATTGTGGTACGTTTCTTGTTTGAGCTACATTTACTTATCAAGTCATTTCTGTGTTTACATCATCATTTGCATCTCTGTTTGTTTTTTTTTTTTTTTAGGGGGGGGGGGGGGGGGGGGGGATTAGAATGTAGCTTAGATTGCTGAAACAGCATGGTCAGGGAAGCTCTCAAAATAACTTTCTAAAGTTCTTTTGTTAAATTTAATTGAATTACCAACCTTATTTTAGGAGGAAGTTTGTTATTGGTCTTTTGCATTTTTGTTGGTCTAAAGGCTCAATTCAGTTACTTGTGTATGTTTATTTTTAATGGCTGCTTTCTAGTTTATAGCATAATCAAGGTATACTAATCTCAGAAATACTTTTCTCTGTTCAGAACCCTGTTTTGAGATCTCGTGTGATGAAAATATTGTATCTTGAATCATTCCAAATGAATCATGTATTAATAGTTTTTTCTCTGAACTTTGGGGTTATATTTAATTGTTTGCATCGTTTTATTAAGGCACTACTTTCAGATGTGTTGACATAGGAAAGTGATTGTTGGATGCCAAGGTTGTTGTGATTATCATTGTCATTTTTTTTGGGAGGGGGCCGGGGGGGATGAGGGTGTGTAGTCTTCTGTTAACAAGTTCTACTTTTCTGTTCTCTAGATGCAAGTTTGAGAAATACTGAGTGTATGCATATCGATGAGAAATTTCATTGTGTAATAAGTGTAAGATCCCGGGTTTTGAGGTGAATATCCTCCTCTTCTTTTGCAACGTTTCCTTTATCTAATAATTTTTTTCCGATTTTTATCAAAAAGAAACTGCAATTAATTTTTAATTTTTCCAATTATAAATCCTCAATTCAGTTTAGTAAAGGATGGCATACTTATCTTTCTTTCCCCCTCCCCGAAATTTCCCCTACTTTTCATTTATTGCATGTGTCCTGTTTAGCAGAGATAGTAATTGGAAGTACTTTCTTTTTTTTAAAAAAAAAAATCTCTTCGTCTTAACAACCTAACTGAATCCATCTTAATTTTCAGCCAACAAATTCTTGCTATATAGCATTACTCCATTATGTTGGATTGTTTTTCCACATCTGATTTACCAGATCTTTTGATCTTTATAATTGCAGGTTGGCACATTTGCAGCAACTGTGAGAAAAATGCTTACTATATGTGCTTAACATGTACGTTCTCGTTGTGCAAGGGATGTATCAAAGATGCTGTCATCTTATTAGTTAGGGGAAACAAGGGTTTTTGTGAGACATGCATGAGAACTGTCATGTTGATTGAACGAAAGGAGCAGGGAAACATACAGATGGTATTTCTTCCCTCCCTTCCTCCTATTCTGATGTGCTCTGAAAGTTTTTCTCTAAAATTATGTAAATAGTATGTTTGCATTATGTCTGTGTCCCATAATGATGAAGGATGTCCTTATGGGGTGTGTCAATTAGTCTAAAGGTGGTATATCATTTTTTCTTGTCATTAACCCTTGTTACTTAGCTTTCCACTTTTGGAACTTTTGTACATGCATGGGCATGAAATCACATATCTTGATATCTGCGAAGTTTTTGCGCAATTAAATCAGTTGGCTCATGGATGGACTTGAAAATTCAATTGTGTTGATACTACACTGTGGGATTGATGAACTACAATGTAGCTTTTGAAGATTGGTTCATGTTGGATATGAGTTATTTAATGTAAGAGTGCTTGCAGTTTTGACATCTAGTTATGGCTGGTGAGAGGGTTACATATTTGTGATATAATTATGACAGACATGATGGGTTTCTCGGTTCTCTTAGAAACAGATGGATAGTAGTAGTTTTGGTTAGGTGAAGAGGAGTTTTAAGGGGCCTTATACAGTACCTTGCAAATTCTATTCTAAGAAAATTTACTTACAAGCCTTTGGTAGGAGAAAACAATACCTTAGATTTTGATATCATGTCTGATTCTAAATTAGGGACACAAAATACTTTTAGGTTGAGTTCCCTTCTGCTAAATAGGATCAGTCTTAAACTAAGGGAGGATACCATCTGATCTTTTTGTTTGTGTGCCTTATATTGAAAGAAGGATCCATAGCTAAGTCAATATTGTGTTTTATTGGAAAAAATTTGCTGTTTTGGTCCTCACAAAAGTGCCCAAGAAGGGAAAACTGGAAGAGAATGGAATTGTAGAAGGTTTTAATGAAATTTTAGGAACTTCCAATTTTACTTGTTAATACTAAAGGTGCCATTACGGCAGATATAAAGGCAAAAGGTTATAGAACGCTTTTCCATTCTACTTTCAAAGAACAATACCTCCATTGCTTACCCTTTCAAAAAAGAATTTAACCAGATAAAGAAGTTATTCCTTTTCATTTGTATGTTTAATGTATGACTATTAAGATACTTTTATCAACAAAATATAAAAATAAAATTCCTTAGTTTTTCTGCTTCCACAAGTTGTAGTTTTTTTGCTTACAATGGAGATGCCAAGAAGTAAAAATGTAATGTTAATTCTTTTTTCATGAGTTTTTGATTGCAAGGTGGTTTTATTTTTCCAAGTCTGATTACTTTACTGTGAGGCTGCATGCTCTAGCTTGACCCTGATACACGAAGGTTTTCTTCCCTTTTCTGTAGTATTGTTTTGTTCATCAACCCTTATGGGAAAGTTTTGATTCTCAGATGATGATTACCTCCTAAACAAGTTGTTTGACTGGGTTGGAAATGCCTTTATACTGTTCTTACTATGGAAGTTGCAGTTCTAGTTAAACCCTCTTATCCAATTGTGTCTAAAAGTTCTAATTCAGTCCCTTGGGTATGACGTTGTACAATTAACTTCCTACTCTTTTTGGCATGCCTGATGCAGGGACAAGTGGACTTTGATGACAAAAACAGCTGGGAGTATCTTTTCAAGGACTACTACACAGATTTAAAACGGAAGCTCTCTCTAACATTTGATGAGCTCACTCAAGCTAAAAACCCACGGAAAGGATCTGATATAATTCCTGCTAGACAGGAATCACCTGATGAACTTTATGATGCTAATAATGATAGAGGATCACATTCAGACAGCTCTTCTGAGAATGTTGAAATGACTAATTCAAAAAGAAGAAAAGCCAAGAAAAGGATGAAATCTCGTTCCAAGGGAGGGGATTCACAAAGCACAGTGACAGCGATGGATACTGAAGGTTCATTTGCCGATGACAGCTCTGAGTGGGCGTCAAAAGAACTTTTGGAGTTTGTTATGCACATGCGAAATGGTGATGTCTCTGTTTTGTCTCAGTTTGATGTACAGGCTCTTTTGCTAGAATATATAAAAAGAAATAAACTTAGAGATCCTCGCCGAAAAAGTCAAATAATTTGTGATGCAAGGCTTCAGAATTTGTTTGGTAAACCAAGAGTGGGACATTTTGAAATGTTAAAGCTTCTTGAATCCCATTTCCTACTGAAAGAGGATTCTCAGGCTGAAGATTTGCAGGGGAGTGTTGTTGATACAGAAGTTAGTCATTTAGAAGGTGATGGCAACTCCGATTCCCATCTGAAGGCAGGCAAAGATAAGAAACGTAAATCACGTAAAAAGGGTGATGAGAGAGGATCTCGAAACCTTGATGATTATGCAGCAATTGATAATCATAATATTAATTTAATTTATCTAAGACGCAATTTGGTGGAGGATCTGCTTGAAGACACAGAAAAGTTCAATGATAAAGTTGTTGGGTCTTTTGTTAGAATAAGGATTTCTGGTAGTGGCCAGAAGCAGGACTTATATAGGCTGGTTCAAGTTGTAGGTAATATATTTTGACAACAGAACCTTTCATGCTGTTATTACTCACAATATTATATATATGTGTATTTTCTGATCTCTGCTAACATCTTCATGGTTAGGTACATGCAAATCATCTGAGCCATACAAAGTTGGTAAAAGGACAACAGATATCTTGCTAGAAATCTTAAATTTAAACAAGACAGAGATCGTATCAATTGATATTATCTCAAATCAAGAGTTCAAAGAGGTGATTCTAGACAAATCAGTTAATCTTTCTTAATTGACTTTGTTTCTCTCTCCTTTATTGATATTATCTCAAACCAAGAGTTCAAAGAGGTGATTCTAGACAAATCAGTTAATCTTTCTTAATTGACTTTGTTTCTCTCTCCTTTTTGTCATCTTACTCATCTTATAATGTGAATGGTGGTTACCTTTTACCATAATCCCACTGGAATGCAATGTCTTTCTCCTTTTAAAATAAAACTTCAGATTATTATGTACATTGCAGACAAGCAGATTTTAGTGCCTACTGATTGAATCAACGGTAATTCCCCACTGAAGTGTACCATTTATTAGTCAACAACACCCCGTGCTGATTAGTTCATATGTTCAAAATGGAATTAGAAAGGATACCAATTAACCATATGGTGTTGAAAAGAACAGGATTATTACTGTAGTATTTTGTTTTTGGTTTTTTCTTCCCCCTTGGTAAGAAGTAAGAATTGTATCACTGTACCAAAGCATAATCCAGTACAAAACAACGAGGGAGGTAAGAAACCAAGAGAATGCCACCATCCAGGAAGGGTTCAAACCCTTGGCTCACCAAGGCTCAAGGCCAAAATACAATTTTAGAATAGTAAGACCTATTACAAAGATTGGGTTAATTATCTCTACTATAAACATGTACAAAAGTGTGGTCAAGCAGACAGTATTTTGCTATTATCAGAGTTCATTTATATAGCTTGATTTTCACATTGACATTGCTTCTTAATGAAGGATGTTGACTAGTTTTTTTATGGTTTTGTATGTGTCAGGATGAGTGCAAGCGTCTCCGTCAGAGCATAAAGTGTGGGCTCATAAATCGTCTGACAGTGGTAATTTTTTTGGTTCATGAAATCTTACTTGGATCAGATGTATAGTGTGCACTGACAACACTAATGATCTCTTGTAGGGTGACATTCAGGAGAAAGCATTGACACTCCAGGAAGTCAGAGTAAAAGATGTGAGTTGGGTTTAATTCCTTGGCTTGTTGCCCATGGGCAGCATATACTTATACTACTTTTCAGAAATTCTTCTTCAGGCAGTTCTTTTAATGAGGAAATGTGTATCTGAAAGAATGCATATCTTAGGGAGATGAGAGAAGCCTTTTATATTTACTTTCTGTTGGTTTCTATTGAAAATATAAAGGTATTGTCAAATGGAAATATCTCCTTAAATTCTCTGATTATTTTTTAATAAACGTAAATGTGATGCCAATCTGGATGCTAAGAATTACGAGAAACAGAGATAGTGGAGCTATAACTTTCCAATATTTCCCCTTTCGAATTTCTTAGCTAGCTTTAGCATGATTGCTTCACTTTGGGAGACAACTTTTTTACGTTGAGTTTCTAATATCATTTTGTTAAGATGTTTAAGATTACTTTTTTTTTTTTTTTTTTCATCTGTGGGTATTTGTGATATAATTGTAACATTGTTATTTAATACGTTATTCTGGCTTCTATTGCAGTGGCTAGAAACAGAGATACTGCGGCTAAGTCATCTTCGTGATAGGGCTAGTGAGAAAGGACGTAGAAAAGAATATCCTTTTTCCTTTAACTATACTGGTGCTTGTTTGCTATATTTCCTTGATGTACTAACACTTATAACAGCTAATTTCCCCTCCAATTTAAAGTTTTATATAGTCTTGTTTACAGCCTATTGGTTATTCCTTTGTATTAGTATAGAGCTTTAACAAATACTTTTAAATCAGAAACTGGTAACTCCTATATTTTGATCTTGTTATCCGAATAAAGGAATTCTTTAGTTTTAGTTTCTGATATTTCATGTTGTCATTGTTAATTCTTCATTCCTTGAAGACCTGGAAATCTTTTTTTTTTTTTTTTTTACTTTATGTTCACTTGAGAAGATTTGGTATTTACAAAGCATAGTAATTGTCTGCAACAAAAAGTCAAAATTTTTAGTGCCATTTAACCAGTTTGTGACCTTAGCCTTTGTGTGATGAATGTTGAAGGTACCCTTTTAAAGATGACTGATCGATTTGTAACACGGAGTATTAAACATTCTTGGGCTAATATACTATATTCAGTTAAATGGTAGGGTATAACTCTCTATTAGCTAGAAAATGTGTTCTTTAATTTTGTTGGCAATTGAGTTCAGTGTGGTGATACTTACGTTTAGGTAGCAGTTGAAATCTTATTGCTTCTTGTCATGCTAACTGATACCAGTTCTGGGATTGAAATGTATTGTCATAATGTAATTACATTCTTCATGATAAAAGCATGGTTTTGTCCTGTTTGTCTCAGATGTTGCCTATTTATTTTTATCAAATTACTGTGTATGTTTGAATTTGACTAAATACTCTGGATTTCTTCTATTGAGTTAATCCTTGACTTTGTCCCACGCTCAGAGAATGTGTAGAGAAATTGCAGGTTTTGAAAACACCAGAGGAGCGTCAGCGTAGATTGGAAGAAATTCCAGAAATACGTGCAGACCCAAACATGGATCCAAGTTATGAGTCTGAAGAAGATGAAGATGAAATAGATGATAAAAGACAAGGTCTTTAACTATGATATGAACTTGTGAACTCACTTTATTATTAAGTTTCTTCTTTTTCTAATGTGAATTTTGATTTATGTACGTACAGAAAACTACATGAGACCCAGAGGAACTGCATTTAGTAGGAGGGGGAGAGAGGCAGTTTCTCCTGGAAGAGGCAGTTCCATTTCAAATGATTCTTGGAGTGGAGCAAGAAATTATCCTAATTTAAATCGTGAACTCAGCAGGAATTTATCCAATAAGGGTTTCTCAATGAAAGGTGATGATGTTCCTAATGCTAATGAGGTATTAGATGATGCTCAGTTGCTCCAGAGAAGAGACAGGGAAACACAACTGTCCAGTAGTTGGGAGAGGCAAAAGATATCATCAAGCTTTGAAAGTGGGGCTAGGAATGCCCAGCCTGTTGTATCATCTGAGTCTTTTTCTACTTCTTTGTCAGAAGCTTCTGGTGTACCATCTTCTACAAGCATAGTTCCACCAGCTGTGAAAATTAATGAAACAGAAAAGATGTGGAATTATCAAGATCCATCTGGAAAAGTTCAAGGACCATTTTCCATGGTGCAGTTACGTAAATGGAGTAACACTGGATATTTTCCAACCGAGCTGAGAATTTGGAGAACCACTGAGAAGCAGGATGAATCTATACTCTTGACAGATGCACTAGCTGGAAAATTTTCTAAAGATCCACCAGTGGTGGATAAAACCTTTGCAAAGGCTCAATTTGGGCACGATCTACACTCCTCTTTATACTCCATGAAACCACATTTGCCAGTACAAGGTACGGAAGGTCCAGTTGGAGGTAGAACAATATTTGATCAAAACAGTGGATCTCGGAAATCACTTGGGAGTATGTCTGCCCCTCTGACAGTTGAGGTACCTAAGAATCCCACTAACGGATGGGGTTCTGATGCTGGTATTAGACATGAGTCAACAAATCTTCCATCACCTACTCCTGCTCAAACTACCCCAGGCAAGACTAAGGGGCAGCGGGCTTTTGAAAATCAATGGTCACCTACTCCTGTCCAGTCAGCTGGCTCTCTCTTGGGAAATCAATTCCCAGGAAGTCATGGAGGTTTGCAAGCCCCTGCAGTAATGATCCCAGAGAATGTGGTGCCAAATGCTCAAAATTCACAACCCGGTATTAATTCTGCCCCCAAGTCAGAGACGGGTTTACTTCTGAGCTCCACTGATATTTCTCGAGTACATCCTCAAGCAGCTGCAGCAGCAGCACCTGTCATGGCTGATACGTCAACAAATACAGGTGTTGACATTAAACCTCCAGCTGTAAATATGCAAAACCTGGTTGTGACTAGTCATAATTCTCATGCTGAAACTCAAGGGTGGAGATCTGGTTTGGTTCCAAAGCCTGAAATTGCTGGCTCTATTCAGTTACGAGGGGGTGAACCACAGGCCTGGGGAGGTGCTCCGTCTCAGAGGTTGGAACCAATTAATCCTGCTACCATGCCAGCCCAGCCGCCTCCCCAGGGTCAATGGGGTGATGCTTCATCTGTCCAAAATGCTGCCTCATTTAGCACTGGAAATCCAACTGGGAATTTCCCTACACCAGGCTTTCCTTCTATGCCTACACCTGAGCCTTGGAGACCACCGTCTTCAAGTAATCAGTCAAGCAATCTACCTCCAGGACCACCAAATATACCTTGGGGCATGGGTGTTGCAGAAAATCAGAATACTGGTTGGGGGGTAATGCCAGGTAATCCGAATATTAGCTGGGGTGGGCCTCTACCTGCCAATATGAACATCAACTGGATGTCTGGTCAAGGGCCAGCCCCTGGAAATCCAAATCCGGGGTGGGTTGCCCCTAGTCAGGTGCCATCACAGGTAAATTCAGTCAGTTGGGCTGCACCTGGTCAAGGACCTCCGCAGGTAAATACAAATGCAGGTTGGGTTGTGCCAGGTCAAGGATTAGCACCTGGAAGTGCAAATCCTGGTTGGGCTGCATCTTCTGGGAATCCAGGCGTGTGGGGAAGTGAACAAAGTCATACTGGAGACAGGTTCCAAAACCAAGGGGATCCTGGTCCTAATGGTGGAGACTCCGCTTATGGTGGGGGAAAACCGTGGAACAGGCAATCCTCTTTTAACAATAGAGGGGGAGGAGGTTCCTCCAGGCCTCCTTTCATGGGGCAAAGGGGAATATGCTTATTCTATAAGAATGGGCACTGCAAGAAGGGATCTTCATGTGATTACATTCACAATTGAGTTGTAGGGCTAAATAGCAGCGGAGAAACATGTCTTACTACTGTACTGTATTTTCCCATAACCTTTCTTACATTGTCTGATGAGTGCTCCATATATGTAGAACTGTGCATTGTAGCATCTCATGTTATTTTGCTTATTTAGTTGCCTCTTTCGGCCTTATATTATTCATGTTTGTTCTGAGTTGACTAGTTACAAGAGTGGGGCTGGCCTTAGATTGACAAATAATGGTTAGCCACTGATGAGGTCGTAGTCCATAGCTCTTTTGATTCATCTGAATGTGGGAAAGCAATTTTGATGTGGAAACTCTAAATTAGATGAAAATATTGAAGAAACTTGTTTTTTCCATTACAAGTTCCAAAATGTCTTGCTTTTCAAACTAAACTTCTCGAGAAATTCTTGTGAATTAGACAAATAGATCATTTGCTGACTTTTTGGTTTTTTTTTTTTTCTCGAGTAATGCAATGTGACAACAGCCCATTTACTAACTTATTTAAAAAGACAGGGTGTGAAGTTGAACATTGTCTTTCAATAATTTCTCCTCATTTTCAAGTACTGTTAGTAATATTTATTCTTGAATCTTGATGTTAAGACTTAATAAAGGCTACGGAAAGTAATAATGGCATTGGCATAGTTATTAAGCAATCCATAACTTAATATTTATTTATGTTTTTGATGAATCTCCAATTTGATTCTGAATGCTTAGCTGGATGACTTTATTTTTTGATGATCTTAAATCATTGGACTTGAGACTAGTATTGCTGGGTGCTGGGGTATTTTCATTTTCATGGAGACTATGTTGTCGACCACTAATAATTTCTCGCAATGATTGATTAACTAACCAACTAAACCTCGTTTAGAGAAATTCTAAATAAAACTGCGTGCAAGAAATTTAATAATAGCTTGTAAATTGGAGTATATATCAAATTCAAAAACTCTTGGAACTAGAGTTCTAGAATTATGTTCTCACAAATAAATTCCATGTTACTGTAAATGTTATTTTTGAAGGCAAATTATTCTAAAGTAAATTCATGTTTTATTTCAAAATACAACAATTGTACTTAAATTAACCATTGTCCTATTTTTATGGTTATTGCGATAATTTATAAATCAGGGTAAAATTAAAAAAAAAAAAATTGACCAAATCTTGAATTTCTAAAACAGCTAAAATTTAAAATCAGGGAGTACTTTTTTACGTTAACAAATTGCTATATGCTTATGACACATAGCAAGAGCTCAAGTTTTCATGTACATAACCTTTGAGTTCAGAAGATCTCCAAGATATATGATTAGAACTTGGCGTGTCTAGTTTGTCTTTATGATGTTAAAATTGGCAATTTCATTGTCTTTGCTTTTTCATATGGGAGTTTCTTAGCATTGGCCTAAGAGGTTTCTTAGAAAAGGTATGGTTCTCAAGTTTGAATATACACTTTCCATATTTCTCCCACTAAAATTGTTTGATATATTTGACTTCAAATGACAAAAAAAAAAAAAAAAAAAAAATTCTAATCCTAAGATTCATGAACCAAGAAAAATATAAATCTTAGAATTTATGAATCATGTGATTCTTAAAATGTGTTTGGTTAATCGCATACTTTCATAAGAAACTTTCTTAAAATATCTTTAGAAGATTAGTAAACTATTCTTGTTAATGAAATTTATATTAAATGTTTCAAGAGATTCTATTTTTAAGAAAATTCATACCAAACACATGAAACAAGAAATCTTAAGATTTTCAAGATTTTGAAAAAAAAAAAAATCCTTTTACCAAATATCCCCTAATATACTAATTTTACATCTAAAATAAATATTGGCAGTGGCAAAAATATTTGTTCAAAGATTTTAACTAACTCAAGAACTACCATTGAAGTTTCTACTGAATTCATCTTTGAAATTTGGACCATTTAGAATTGAAATTATTTGAGTGAGTTAACCAGTCTGCTTATTTATATTATTTCATTGATTCTTGATGTATGGTGGGACCTCGTATCCCTAACACGATATTAGAGAGTTAAAAGTTTTGGAGTGTGGATGCATGCACTAAATCTTGAATTTTCTCTTAAGATCCGCTCTTACGTTGTCAAATATTTGTTGGATCAAAACTAGATCTTATTTGAAAGGGATTGAGACAATTCAGAAATCAAATGGAGATTGGAAGAGGTAACCTAAAGGATTTGAGGAAGAAAAGAAAGTCAAGTAACGAAAGATACGAGCAAAATACTGAGATTTGTTTGAATTGATATAGGAAGATCTTCCATGTGGTCTATTTTTCAACTACTAAAATGATGTCAATTAATTAATTTTTTTTTTAAATAGACATTTGTAACATAGTATTTGTATGAATATTTCTTGTTTACTTGTGATGTATTATTGCATCACATTATTTAAATGTGAGATTAATTGATATTTAAAATAAAAAAAGATAAACTGATATTCTTATTAATATGTGTGATTGTAAATTTTTAAACTCAAAACACTTTGCATACACATCTTGAGTTTATTTTTATTAGATAAAACTCTATTTTTATCCTTTTACAATATCGTAAATTTTAAAAAAGACATTTACGTTTTAAATTAGATAAAATGAACTCTCATAGCTTAAAACAAAAGTGAATTTTTTGTATAAATAAAAAATACTTCAATAAAATCCACTTTTGTTCTTGGTTTGAATTGTGAAGATTTATTTTGTTTAATTTAAATGAAAAAGTAAAAAGAATTTTTTTTGTTTTTATTATCATTGAACCAATACAAGTTAGTAGTTTATATTATTGAACTCACGCAAAATGTGTTGAACATGATTTGAAAATTTCATATCACATATGTAAGAAGATATTCCCACGAAATATGTCAAATAACATCAACTTTGACTAAAACATTTGATTGCCGTCGAAGGAGCAATTACTAATTAAATATGAACAGCAAAGAAGACACGGCGAAAGAACCGGGAGCAAATCTAGGTAATTATTGCACTTCAAAAAAAGTGAATTAAATGCATATCTCAAAAAACAAGGAAAATGTCAGTTTCATGTTTAAGATTACAGAGGAAAAAAAAACACTAAATCAAAATAAATTTTCTTAAGAGAAAAAAAAAAAAAAAAAGAAGAGTAAACTTCAAAAACACCCTTTAAGTATTATGTCATGTGCATTGTCTTTAAAACTTTTGGAAAAAAAAAACTTATTTTTTTTAAGCTTTTAAAATGTGTACATTATTTCTTTGAAATTCAACTTTTGTTGCAAATTTAACTGAAAAAAATTTACATAACATTGTTTTATTAATCTCTTTTTTATGATAGACAAATAAAAATAGTTAGTAAAAATAGAGAAATCGGTGAGATATATAAAACATTTTCTATTAAATTTTTAATAGAAGTTAGACTTTTGGGAGTAATATGCACATCTTAAAAATTATAAAAAATAAATATATGTTTTAAAAATTTTAAAGGCAAAATATACATAACACAAGATTTAAGAGGTGTTTTTGAAGTTTTTCTAAATAAAAAAGATAAAAAACCATTTTTTCTTTTTAATAAAAGTAAAAGAAAACTCTCATTTTTTTCTCTTACACTATCGCTAATTTCAAAAATGACTCTCATGTTTTAAATTAGACAAAAGAAACTCTCACATTTCAAGTCTATAACAAAGTGAACCTTTTGTACAAATAAAAAATATCTCAATAAGGTTCACTTTTATTTTTGGCTTGAAATGTGAGGGTTTATTTTGTTCAATTTAAAATGTTAGAATTCTTTTTAGAATAAGTGATAGTGTGAGGGGATAAATAGAAGTTTTTCTCTACAAGTAAGGATTGATTAAGGTTTATCAAATAAATATGAATAGTTTCCTTGTGCTTTTGTTTGTCCTAAAAAAAAGATATATGGATATGTCACTAACACTAAGCATGATCTAGTCGTGAAACATTAATATATATAGTTTGTAGGATTGAAGATTTCAAGCGCTTTTTTCTGATCAAGTATCAATTTATTTTTTTTAAAAAAAAGAAGTAATATAACCAATGATGTTTTCGTAAAATCATATGCACTTTGTAATCCAACAAAAGATCTTTTTGTTTGAGTTATTTTATAATAATTATCTATAAAAATTTACAACGCTAACGATTTGCAATACTCCAGTGAAAAAAAATGAATAGTTAGAATATTCAACACAATCTAAAGGACAATTTATTATGTTTGAAATTTTAATTTTATCAAGAAAATAATTTCGATAAGATTGGAATACAAAGTCAAAGAAGTGTTCATAGTATACCAAAAACCAATAATTATTAAATAAATACCCATAACAAATTTTATATCAAATCTAACAAAAACATCCAAATTGCCATGGCCCCGTAAGTTTCCTCAAAGACTGTCAAACTTTCTATATATATATACTTAGCCATTCACCCCTAAGAATCCATATCATAGAAAAGCAACAAATACAAAACCCTAGCTTCTCCAAAAGAGAAATGGTGAAAAATTCCGTAGTTCCAAAATCTTTCCTTCTGCTATTGCTAACAAGCTTAGTGCTCTCTCAGGCACAACCACAGCCATGGTCACCTCTCCAAGCACCCAAAGAACTAGCCAAAAAGCTTAACCATGGACCTAACTCCCTTTTACTTGCCTCTACGGATTTTGGCCACACAGTTCACAAAATCCCTTTGGCAGTTTTGAATCCAACGTCCATAAATGATATCTCAGAGTTGATAAAATTCTCAAAGTCACTTCCCAACCCATTTACCATAGCTGCCAGAGGGAATGGCCACTCGTTGCATGGCCAAGCCATGGCATATAATGGGATTGTGATCAATATGAGAGAGCAAAATAGCCATAGAAATGGGTCTGGGATTGTTGTTTCTTGGAAAGCTCCTTCAGGTTATTATGCAGATGTGGGTGGTGAGCAGACTTGGATTGACGTGTTGCATGCAACCCTTGAACGTGGACTCACACCCCTTTCATGGACTGATTACTTGTATCTGACCATCGGCGGCACGCTGTCCAATGCAGGTATCAGTGGCCAAAGCTTTCGATTTGGTCCTCAGATCAGCAATGTTCATGAACTGGATGTTGTTACAGGTATGACATTTGCTTCTTTTTCTAGTTTCTTAGTTTCAATGACGACCAATGAGAAAGCCATGAGAATTGACTTTGAAAAATCTATCCATTTTTCTAAACTACCATGGGCTTTTTATTTACCTAACATGGTAGTGGTTGAAATCAATTGATTCTTTATTCTATATTATAATAATGTCGGAAGGAGAAGGGGGCAAGTGGGGCCCTTAACTCCACTCCTTCAAAATTTTGTTGATTTTTAGGTATAAAATGTTTTCAAATTTTTATGGTAAAATTTAATGATAATTAAACTTGTTCTCTCATTTTCTTTAAAAAATTTGTTTGTTATTCTAAAGTGTGTCTCATAATATGTCTTAAAGTATTTTGTTAGCAAAAAATAATAAATTCATACATGGTGAGTATTGAAATATATATTATTTTATAAATATTTAGTCAATAAAATACTTTAAAACAAGTTATAAGATACAATTTTACTTTTTTAAATTTTTTTTAAAAAAATCATTTTTTGTCCTCTCACATTATTACTAATTTAAAAAGAATTTTAACATTTTAAACTTAACAAAATAAACTCTCCCATTTCAAGTCAAGAATAAAAGTGAATTTTATTAAAATATTTTTTATCTATAAAAAATATTTACTTTTATTTAGACTTAAAATATGAATATTTATTTTATTCAATTTAAAATGTAAATTATTTTTTAAAAAATTAACAATAGTGTAAAGAAATAAAAATGAGATTTTCTTCTTTTTTTATTTTTGACCTCTTGTGCTTGATTTCTGAATCTGTTATCTTGATTAGGTTTTCTAGACCTTCAAGAGATCTAATCCTCACCAGGTTTATGCTTTATCTACAATTCAACTATAAAAGACTTCTGTGTGTAGTTAGTTTTTGACATAAATTATCTTTCATCAACATTTATACTCGTGGCACTCTTAAGAATCTATATTCAATTTCAATCTAACAAAATGAACATGTTGGTACAAATCTTGTTCAAAGCTTTGCTCGAATCATGCCTGCTGTCTTCCAGCTAATGAGATGGAATTTCTAAGCCTAAATAGTGAAATTTAATCATCATGAGAACTATGATTTTTTTTTATCGGATTATGAACTTTTATTTAATTTACTACAAAATCTTGGAATGTTTAAACTTATAGATATAAAAATATGGAAACTTTTACTATAATGATAATAATAATAATAAAAATAATAATAATAAACTTTGTAAGTCAATAATTTTTGAAAAAATCAAACTTTGAGAAGTCACATTTCATATTGCTTATCCTAGCTCAATGAAAGTATATTCGAATATAAAATTTTATTAGATTGTTGGAGGAGAGAATAAGCCAAATATCTAGAAAGAAAAATGTCAATCTTTGATTATCTTATCTTACTATTTGTATTCATTTTAAGTTGAATAAAGTTCAGTTATAAGAATTCATTTAATCAAAGAAAATGTAATTAATAAGTTGATTAAGCTGTAATTATCTTGATTAGGCTATCATAAAAAATGTTATCTTGATTAGTCACCATTTTTTTTTCTTTGAAACAATTGGGAGAGGTTGAACCCTGACCTCATGAAAGTTACCAAAACCCCAAATCACTTAATGAAAGACTTTGTTATTCCTTGGTTACATTCCAGAAGTAGCAAGTTGTTTTTTTCTTTTTCTTTTAGATATGCACACAGTGGCTATATCCGTTTCAGCTGAAGATTGTACGGTTCTGTACAGGGAATGGAGACATAATAACTTGTTCTGCAAAGAACAACTCTCAGCTATTTTTTGCAGTTCTTGGAGGTTTAGGTCAATTCGGGATTATAACCAGAGCAAGAATACCTCTTGTACCAGCACCCACGAGGGCAAGTGCAAACTTATTTGATTTTAGAGAAAAAATTTATTTTGTCTTTTTCACAATATTGTTAATTTTTAAAAAAATATTTATATTTTAAACTAAATAAAATAAATTCTCATTTTTTAAGCTAAAAATAAAAACAAATATTTTGTATAAATAAAATTTTTTTAATAAAATATATTTTTGTTCTTAAGTTGAAATATAAATATTTATTTTATCTAATTTAAAACATAAATTTTTTTAAAAAAAATTAACGAGAGTGTGAGGGGATAAAAAAAAAAATTTCTCTTAATTTTACAAAATCATGAGTTAGCATTTGCATATAAATTTAGTTTGTTACGTATAATTAAAGTCATCATTCCATGGGTTCCCCTTAAAACTTAAACCCTTTGGGTTAAATCTCTTCTTTACATCTTTGAACAAAAAAAAAAAAATAATAATAATAATAATAAAAGTTTATCTTTACTAATTGGTGCAAACTGTATGCAGGTTAAGTGGCTGCAGATGCTTTACAGTGATTTCTTAACATTTTCTAAGGACCAAGAAAATTTGATCTCTTTCAACAAGAGCAAGCAAAAGAGTGTTCCTGATTACATTGAAGGGTCACTTCTACTAAACCATCCACCATTAGACCTTTCGTTTTATCCAGTATCTGATCAGCCAAAAATAACTTCCCTAGTAACCAGATTTGGCATCATCTATGTCCTAGAGCTTGTCAAATATTACGATGATGAGTCTCGGAAAAGTGTGGACAAGGTAACTTCTTGTTCTTAGTTTGCCTAACAACACATGATGTTATTTTATTTTATTTATTTGTTCAAGACAAAGATCTATAAGTGGTAGATCCCTTCTAACAAATATGACTTTTAAGGTTTTGAATTTAATACTTTAGAACTTTGGTTTTAGTCTTTCTCTTTTTACTTTTTTTTTTATTATTATTTTGTATTGTTACCCGAATTTGAATCTAAGCTCTTAAAATTTGTATTGGGTCAATAATTTTTTTATATTAATCAAAAACTAACTTTTTCTTTGTTACAAAGGAAATTCAAGAGATCATCAGAGGGCTAAATTTTCTGCCTACATTTATATATGAAAAAGATGCATCATATGAGCAGTTCCTGAACAGAGTTTATACTGAAGAGCTTGCTCTTAGCTCACAAGAACTCTGGGATCGCCCTCACCCTTGGTTGAACCTCTTTGTTCCAAAATCTCGAATTTCAGATTTCAATGAAGGCGTATTCAAGGGAATTCTTCTTAAGCAAAACCTCACTGCAGGAACTTCCCTAGTTTACCCCACAAACCGAAGCAAGTAAGTTCCCTAAAATTGTTAACATTAATTAAATATGGTTAAGTATATCAAATATAAAATCTGTTTCGATATGGCTTGAACTTTTAGATTGATTGATTCTTGATATGAAACCATAGCTTCTTTTCCAAATGGTTAGAAGTTCAAATATTTTCTCACTCGGAGAATCACATTTCATCAAAACATACACAAACCCAAAAGATAGAGTGATTTCTTAAAAGAGAGAAAAAAAGAAAAAAGAAAGAGAGTTGAGATTTTAGGTTTAAGTTTTCTTTCTTGCATTTCAACCCTAAACTAAAAGCTCTAACTCAATTAATATTAATCAAATTACAGGTGGGATGGTAGGATGTCTGCAATTACACCAGATGAAGATGTCTTCTATGTTGTGAGTCTTCTGTATACAAGCGAGTTTGATCAACTGAAGGCATATCAGACTCAAAACCAGCAGATATTGCAGTTCTGCAAGGATGCTGGCATTCAAATTAAGCAGTATCTTTCCCGCAAAGAAACACTAGAACAGTGGGTTGAACACTTTGGCCCAAAATGGGGAGTTTTTAAAGAGAGAAAAGCTGCATTCGATCCAAAACATATATTGTCACCGGGACAAAAGATTTTCATTAAACAATAAGGTGGGCTTTAACTAAGCAAAGGGAAAATATTGAATAAATTGCAATATTTTGCAAATATGTCAAAAAGTATACCTAGTCTTTGATCAAATGTGTGAACTTTGTGAAGTTGCTTGTATTAATATTCTTCAAGGACATCTTAAGTTTTCTTATGCTTATCTTATTTTAAACATTCAACTCCAGTTCAATTTTAGGTGTTTTACGGAATCTCTTGTGTTCAGTCTATTGTTTTTTTTTTTTTTAGAGAGGAAGTGAGAATGATAAGCTCTAAATTTAAATGCCACAAAAACAAATCCTTAATAAGTCAAGAGTTTTCCAAGAGAAACAGAGAGAAACCTCTCATCCCATTTTGCAATATCTTGGTTGATTAATTGGTAGTCACAAGGGGCTGTCTCCCTTTTAATGAAACCCCAACCCTAAATCTAATCAAGGTTGTGTTCTAGATATTTTGTGGCCTTAGATAAAATTATTATAGTGGCCAAATGTAATATAAATTATCAATGAATTATTATTATTCGTCTAGTTTTTTGAGTTGTGAAATCATTTATCAAATTTTTTTAATCAAATAAAACTAGGTAAATATGAGATATTCTATTGCTACATAGTAAAAAAATAAAATGAAGTTAAAAAAACAACAATAAAATATAAATGAAATAGATGTTGCAAAATAAATAGGAAAATGATAAAATGATGGAATTTGAAAACTTGAAAACAAAGAGAAATTGCATGTCATATTATCTATTGCAACAATTTGATGTCAATTCAAATAGAGAATTCACTTCAAAAGAGAATAAGAAGAAAGAAACAATGAGAATGGTAAAAAATTTGTAAAGAAAATGTTGAAATATTGTAGTATAAATAATTAATAAAATAACTATGATGACATTGAAAATGTTACTCAGTAATAATGTAAACAGAGTATTACCATTAGATTACTAACATAGAACTTCTTATTGACTCCTTAATAACTTATTCAAAGATGCAACTAAATTAGGTGTGCATAAAAGCTTATTATTTAACTCGTGATGACCGTATTTCTCAATAAGTTACTTATTGACAACTGCTAGCATCCTAAAACTAATAAGGGTTGATAACGGTGTGTTGTATGTTGGAGTTTTGGAGAAGAATAACCATTTCTATTATCCAATAACTAGTGTGTTGACCATTAATCAATAAGTGTATACATATATATAAAAGTGGGGCCTAGGTGGATTTGGGGCCCTAAGGTAATTGTGTTAATTGATATGGATATTACTCAAGCCCAAACAAGATCTGGCAAAATAAATCCTAGCTCAATACATAAATAGAATTGGGGAAACTCTTTTCATACTACCAAAAGTTATTTGTGGTTAAGGTTATAGTATTGTTACTTTAGGAATGGATCAAAAGTCAAAATTTTCAAATGGGTTCTTTGTTTCATTTATTATTATTATTATTATTATTTTGATGTGTTCTCACTGTCATTGAGATTTTATTTGTGACATTGTGCATATAATAAAGCAAAATTATGGATTTTTTTTGTTAGGCTTAAAAATTGGTTCGTCAGGATCAATTCTAACTTCTAACCATCTTGATGCTAAAGCAGTTACCCCACAAACCAAAATATCCCAAGAAGTGTGAGATCAATTATATATAGCCTTTGCTAACAAATCTTGATCACAAGTCTTTCTTTTAAGGAGAAATTATATTTAATAAAAAGGGCAAACGGCACTGCTTCCATTTTAGAATATTTGCAGCTATGATGCATAGATACAATGCATATTCGATACAGCCATATTATAGAATACGATGTCTAGTATACGTATATGTGTGTGTGTGCGCGCGGCGTGTATGTATATATATATATATATATATATATATTCATAAAACAGACCAAAAATATAATTGATATTCATAAAATCTAAAGTAACATACTTAGAAGATATAATAATCCTTTGATAATACTAAGAGTAAAAGATTGTTTTAATTTCTCAAGAATTCTTAAAAATTATATAAGCCCCTCACTCATGTAACAAAGAGTTCTATTTAAGTGTCCAAAGGGTTTTATTTGAGAATATTTTAATTTTTTGAAGTTTTATTTAAAATATTACAGTGGTGGGTGAATTATCTGATTTTTGAAAATTCTTCGAAGTTAAAAATAATATTTTACTCTAATACTATATACTCAAAAAAACTTATAAAATCTCACTAACATAACCATGTTTTTATTACTATCAATGTCTAGTTGCCTACTACCTACTAATGGAAAAGTCTCAATCCCATCTCCACCTTGCCATCATCTAAAAATACGATAGCTTCTATTTCTAGTTTATGAAGAGACAAGGATGCCGCTGCCAAAACTCCAACACCATCAAAGTTATATCCCATGCATCCCCACTAATGTCCCATATCTTAATTTCTCCATGCTTGTAGCCAAGAGTCGAAATTAGTATGAACATAAACCAAGTCTTCTATCCTTTTAAGATTCAACTTATTTCTTTTCATTGAATGGATAATAAGTAGGTACTCCAATTCCTTTCACAACATGATAAAAATTAAGGTTGCAGAAAGAAGCCTAAGAGCAAGCTTTTGAACTAGAGGGGGCTGATGTAGTGAAAAATGTGTGTATGATAAATGGAATACAGTGCAAATGTACACTATCAGTGTAGACGACGGAGTATCCCAAGGTTGTCATACCCAAGGGACTGTAAAACTGATTACTATAATACTATAATGACAGTATTACCCAAGCAATCGAATGGCGACGAAAGCAATGCAAATGAAAGTAAAGCAGCAATTAAAATAGAAGCGAGATTCAAAGGATAGAAACTAGTGATGAAAAGCGTGGGGTTTAGATTTCACCACAATCATATATATAAACTCTCCTAATTTCATCAAATGAATTCTAGTTTTATCAATTGCTAGCCAAGATCTCCCTAATTTATTAAAAAGCCCCTCTCGAGGTCATATTAAACTAATCACAATTATCAATCCAATCATATCCCTATGTGAATTGTAGTAACTAAAATTGCCTTAAGTTCTATGGATTCCTTTTAATGGCTACACAGGGTCCTAGGCACATTCTTGCCCTAAGCTCCACTATAGATTCAATTCTCATAGTCTAGATTGACTATTCCCTTTCCATCATAGCAATCCACAAATTTCCTAACTAATTGGCCAGATCAATCAAAGATTAAAGTATAGAGAATCAAACCTCAAGTGAATCAAACATAGAATTTCATTAATTCATAATTTAAGTTCATACATAGATTGGGCTACATCCTACCCCTTGGAAAAAAATTTAGTTATTCATAATAAAATTCAGATACATCACAGAGGTGGAAGAAGACATGAAGAGAATAAGGAGAAGAAGAAAAACTCTTTGTAGATCCACAATCTTCTTTGCCTTCACGCTCTCCTCTTGCTTCTTCTAATTCCTAGGTTGCCAAAAAGATCCCTAATTTCTAATCCTAGTTGCCTATTTATAGCTAAGGTATAATTTCTAACTCCAACTAGAACTCCTACTAGTCTATTTAGCCCAAAAGCCCACAAAATCTAGTGTTGGGACCTCCAGGACGCCACGGCGCAAACCTCTTGGCGCCACAGCGCCAATTGCATGCTTTTTGGAATTTTTTTTCCACCACGACACTAAATTGGCCCTTGTTGGAATTCTTCACACCTCTCTGGATTTTTGGGCGCCACAGCGTCAAGCTGCTTCCAAATGCTGAATTTTTCTTGTTTTGACTCCTTGAGTGCTTGGTTTCTGCAAAATGAACAAAATAATGTCAAAAGCACCCAATCCTTCCTCAATTTATGACTCAAATGTGAGGGAATGAGACATAAAATCTCTATATAAAATGTATTCAATAGGGGGCGAAGAACCATGCATCACCCACTAGGATTGTGGATCTAATATCCACCTATCTTCAATTGAGTCAAATGAATCAAAATCATTTGCTTTTGAAGAGAAATTAATATTTTCAAGTGCAACCTTTCTTCTATCCTCATGAGTTATAGAAAGTCTTTTCATACACTATTTTCTCTCCCTAGAGATCTCTTCATCCTTGTGAGGGGGACTCTATTTTAAGCCTCTTGAAGCCATTCATCACTATAATACCTATGAATCTTGTAAATGTTTATTCTTAGTTTGGTTTCGTTCTTAGTGGTTTGATTTTTCTTTTTTTGAAACTATCAAATCGAACCGAATTGTGGATTTAAACAATTTTAAAATCTTCTAAAGCTATGACAGTTTGGTTTTGGTTTGGTTCGGTGTGCTTCGAGTAGTTTTGCATGGTTTGGTGTAGTTTTCTTACACCCTTATTGATAATGAATAATTATTTAAAAAAATTGAAATTTTGAAAGAATGATTTTACCTAGGATTCAATGAGTGTATCATTCAATAGAGTGGGGTGCAACTTTTGGTCCACCTTGCAATTAATATAGCATAAACAACGTGAAAATATTGATGTATCATTTGGCTCATTTCTTCCATGCCTATATATAAATGTTTTCACTTTTTCAATCATAGCATCCCACATTTCATAGACTAAATGAAGTGTAGGGTAATCTGTATCACAAGCTCTAAGCACATTATAGGTAAGCTTTGTGAATTATACAATATATGCAATTTTGTCCCACCATAAGTCATTTAAAATAAATTCTTCAAAAGTTCTATTTTTCACTAATAAGTCAAAAGTTTAAATCACTTCAGCATCACTACATCAAATACAAGGTGTGCTTCAGCAACAAGATATTTCAAAGGTGACAAATGATTAAATAAGGCTAATCTCAGAGTTATTCATGATGAAATTTTTAACTAAAAAACTTCTTCAACAACTTCAGTAATCGAACGGCATTCACCATAAACAACCTCATTTTTTTTTTCAGTATTCTTAGCTACACAAAATGTTCTTCAATCAAGATTCAATGTATGCATGACACAAGGATTTTAGAAAATCTTTGGAAATAAAGCTTCAATTAACATTCATGTACCCTTACAAATAGTAACGTTATTTCTTATAACCTGTACCACATTTTTTTCACCTACTTTTTTTTTTTCTGTAACGTCTACCGTCCTATTAGCTATATAGTACTTCCTTATAATTATATCTGAACCATCAACCTTTAAGAAAATAGGACCCTCTTGACTTATAGCCATAAAATTAATTAAAAGTCTTTTTTGTGAATCTGTCAATCCATGAGGAACTATACTAACCCATTTTGCCTTCCAAGTTGATTTAATAGGCTTTAGCAACCTCTCTTGTTGCAAGAGAGTTGTTCTTAGAGCATTATATCCAGAAGGGAGAAAGTCACTATGATTATCGCTAGTAGCCAACATATAAGAATTCACATCATAAGGATTCCTAGAAAAATTAAACAACAAACTAGAAGAGTAGAACAATTTAGCAATAAGAACTTTAAGATGATTTATGTCTTATAAGTTAAATGATTTCTCCAAAGCACTATTTTTTTTTTTCTTTTCAAATAAGAGTTTTCAACAACCTCCTCAACAATTGTTTTTAGTTAAGTCAAACATTTATCAATCAATTTTGAACACATAAAAATTCTCCTGGCCCTCCATAAATTTTAAACAAATGAGATTTTCCTATAGAATATGAGCCTTTATAGTCCCTTTGACAAAAGTTGCTAGTCCAAGTGTTGTTTCCACAGCTAACATTTCCATTATCTAATATAATGACGGAAGCACAAAAGGAGTAGGATCATCTTGTGAATTATTAGTAGAAATAAACTTACTTGAAGTTTTTGAAGGAGAAATAGAAGAATTAGGTGCTAACATATTGCAAAAATATGAATATAAAGGAGGAGGCAGTTTTAAAGAAAGTGCAACTTTGCTACAATTACAGCGTAAGACTGCACCCCAAATAGATTTTTTAATCTTTTACATGCTAGCTTTCTCTTTTTGTTTATAAGGATTTGAGACGCTTTTCAATGAGGAAGTCTATTACTATGAAACAATAAAGATTAAAGAGATAATTGAAGTTTTAATAATAAAAGATGTCCTAATCTATTCGAGTTTTTCCTGATACTTGATGTTCGTACCAAGCATGCTACTTTGAGGATGTGAATAATATCTTTTTCTCCAAATTTATGAGGGTCTTGTTTGCTTTCATGTTCTTGCCTCTTCTCATATCCCTTGGTTGGCTATAAGTGGGTCCTTCAACTCAATCAAAATTTAGATGTCCCCATTACAAGGTATAAGTCTCATTTAGTGACCAAATGTTTTCACCAATAGCATGGTATGAAGTACATTGACACCTTTAGTCCTGTGATGCATCTTCAAACTATAAAATTTGTTCTCTCTATTGCTTTGTCACATGGCTAGTTTATTAAGCAAATGGAAGTTAATAATTTCTTTCTGCATGGTACATTTCATGAAGTCGTTTACTTGCAGCAACCCCTGGCTTCGTTCAACCCTAATTCCCTCATCATGTACGTCAACTTTGGAAAGCTCTATGTGCTCTTAAACAAACTCCTAGAGCTTGGTATTAAGAATTGGGTTGCTTCATCATCCACAATTGCTTTCACAAATCTCACTATGATGCCTCATTGTCATCAATAATATATTTTGGCGTTTAGTTTATGATTTTTGTTCACAAGGAGTTCTAATGCCTTCCTGCACAAGTTTCAACATGCCCTTGCCACCAAATTTTCACTAAAAGATTTCAGTCATCCTACATAGCTTCTTGCACAAGTTTGATATGGATAGATTTAAGCTAGTTCAAACTCCATTATCTACCTCAATTGCTCTCATTCCACCTAATGGATCCGCTCTTGCAAATGCTACTTGGAATAAATCTATCATTGGCTCATTATAATATTTTAGCCTCATCTGGCCAGATGTTCACTTTATTGCATTAAAGTGTCTACTCTGATATCTCAAAAGCACTAACAACTATGCACTTGTTCTTCACAAAGCATCCAGTCTCAATCTCTATGCTTACTGTGATGCAGATTAAGGAGGTGATCTCTTTGACCATTATTCCACTTCAACATATGTTGCATATCTTTGCAATAGCACATCTCCTGGGAGTCTTGGAAGCAACATATTGTTACTCATTCCTTTACAAAGGTTGAGTATCGAGCCACTGCATCCACTTTTGTAGAGTTGTGTTGGTTACATAGTCATCTTCAAGATCTTGATGTTCGAGTTGTTCGCCTCTCTGTCATTTTTACTAAAATATTGCAGCTTCTTATGCTTGTGCTAATCCAATGTTCCACTCTTGCATGAAGCACCTGGAGTAAAACTATCCTTTTGTAAGAAAGCAAGTGGCTACTCATCACCTATAAGTTAATCATGTCTCTTCTTCTACCTAGCTGACTGACTTACTCATTATACGACTTTCTTCCACAAAACAACACTTTCTTACCTCCAAGATTGGAGTTGCAAATTGCATCTCCATCTACTAGGGGCATATGTGTATGTCTAGCTCAACTTCTACCACTCGCTATTTTAGATTTTATGGCTCAAATAATTAGAAAGAAATTCAATATTCTGTTTTCTTATAAAGAAATACATGAACTTTAGAAATAAAGAATGATTTATTTGAATTTTACAACAAAATGAAAATAAAATAAAAGTTCTAATATTTATGCAATACTAGCTTTTACATTGCATCATATTTTAAACTTGTGATAGGACACATTAGACTCAGATTGTTTGTAGTGTACTGTAAACAATATGTTTTGTAAGGCACAACCTTGAATTTAATAGAATTAATTAATTTTTTCTTTGGTAATGCTTGGATTATATATAAGTACTCACTCTATGTGAATTGATTCCTTTAAATAAAAAGGGGGAATAAAAAAGATGTTGCAGTATTATTCATGTGAATCAAAGACAACAACCAATAGAAAATTATGCTTCATCTCACGTCCATTGCTTCATGTAATTATAGACAGTAATTTGAAGCTTAAACAAAAAAAAAAAAAACTTATTCTGGAGTTTTCACTATAATACATGGAAACTAGCATTGTAATTCAGTTTGTACCAAAATAAAAAATAAATAAATAAATTTGTAACCCTATTGGCCAAACAAAGTGATGAGATGCTTCTACAAGCTTACTTACATTCGAATCTTTTAGAATAAAAATTTTAATTACTGTAAATAGTATATTTTGTATAAGTATTTTTATTTAGTTTTTTTAATTTTTATTTTTGAGCGTTTCTAAAATAAGTGAGTTAGGTTGGCGGTGATTCATTTAACATGGGTCAAATTAACCTAAACCCTAACAAGGTCGAAGCAAAGTGGATTAGGGTTTTATTCATAACGGCACAAAAAAAAAATTAAAGAAAACAAAGAGAGAGAGAGAGAGAGAGAGAGAGAGAGAGAAGAAAGGAAGTGTGAGACTTGGACTGGAAGAAGTGAAAGTAAGTTGGTGGCTTCGAACTCAACAGAAATCATGGGATAAGGGGGAACGTTCAAACGTGCTCAACAGCTTCTATCATGTGAGCTCTTTGTATTGCATAAGGAGTCAGCAAATACTGTTAAGGGGACGGACTCATTGACAAAAGAAGAGATCATCGACTAATAGAGAAGGATCAAGAGATAACTTTGTTGACAGATCGACAAAACAAAGAGAATAGAGGGAGCATAGAAACTTTGCAAAGTGAACAGGGAATGCTCTAGACAGAGGGAAGGTGAAGGAGAAAGACGACGAATTTGAGTTCTTGAGCAAATTGGTTTAAGGATCAAACTGCACTCAAGTATGTGCTTTGTCCCTTTCTTATCATGAACCAGGTTTGAGTTGCACTATGTCTCTGATTACTCCATCTTCATGATTGCATTGCATGTTTGGTTGAGCTCTTTGGTTCGCGAGGCATGGGGTACTTGTGATTTTATGATTTTGGTTGGTATGTGGATGTGTAGCCTTATTAGTTCTCATTGGTTTGTTTCGTTTTTGGTCACCACTTAACTCTGCGAAAGCCATGATATTAGATGGATTTGATATTGAGCTCTATGATGTTCCAATTTTCTTACCTAAGAAGAACACCTCTGCATTTATTGCCTCTCATTTTTTGAGTTAATGGTGTCTCGGCTTTTGAGTTTGCCTCTTGATATCCTGCACTGGGTATTGCTTTGGGTCTTGCACTGGCTGTAATATTCTCTATGATGTTTGGTTATTACATGTATAGTATCACTTTTCTTTATGTCCCTGAACGACTTGTCAATGAAATGAAGTCCTTGCTTTCGATTGCTTTGATTGCAAAATTCTGGGTACGATGTATTTGGGTTGTTGATCAAGCCATCTGAGGGGTATAATAGTGGGGGTGCGTTTAGCGCTAATCTTGGTGATGCTTATGGTGATTTTGGTGGTTTGGGTTCAGTCTTGACAAGTGGATTAGGAGTGAGGGATTTGTTTAGTGTAAGGGCCAAACTTGGGTCTTAGAATAAATTAGTGAGGTTTGGATCGTGGTTGCTAGGTGGGTACAGGGAAAACATGAGAGAATTGAGAGCCTTGTGGTTCTGGAAGTGAGAAAAGAAATTATGAGGAGTGTACAAAAAAACATTTTTAAAAAAGGGAGTGAGTCCGCCTGATTTTAAGCATAGGCCAGTTCTAGTGAGAAATTGGGGTGTAAAAAGAAAACTAGGGGTGAGGAAAGAAATCATCAAAGTCTAGCGGTACTAATTTGTTTATTATTGATTTGCTTTTATAATTATTATTTTACCTTATGCTTGTTTCTTTCAAAAAAATAAATAAATAAAAATTCTTCTAGCATTTTGGCCGAAAGGCCACTTTTATCTTTCCATTACTTATCTCGTAATTTCTTGTATTTTATTTTAACATTCCCCAATGTAATCTTTATTTTACCCCTCTCCCAAATTTATGCAACTTTTATGTTTATATTCTTAGGAAATGGCATGAATTTATAAAGTTCACGTGCCCTCCATTTATCATGGAAGAATGGACAGTCTAGTCTTTGATTAGATTAAGCTAATAGCCTAACACGATCAAATTTAGGTGAAGATAAGCATCGTGGGAAGGATTGCTTATGCGTCTTGAAGGTTATTATGACCCTAGATTCATTTTTAGTATCATGTATACATGTTTCATTTATTGCAATTTGTTAGTAAATGTAAATTATTTAATTTCAGTAACAAATAAAGTATATTTTGGCCATATTATTTTTGTATAGTTAATTTTGGGTAACCGTTTATGACGAATGTTGTGGGGTGTTTAACACATTCCCTACACATAACCAACTCTCGAATCCATTTCCAAGTCACAAACCAATTTAGTTTCTAAAATAAAAATAGGGGTTTCTAATTGTACCATAAATTTTTTAAACAATTGACAATGATTCTAAAAAAATTAAGAGGGTATACCCCATCTAGAGGGTACGTCCTCACAATTAGTACCAATCAAACATGGAAATATGAGATAGACTCTCGTTATAAAAAGGCTCTATATATTCATTTTTGTTTTACAACTGAGAACCTTTTTACAATAGAACAATAATCTTAATTAGTTGTGATGTTGTATTTGATGAGAAAAAGTTCTAGGAGAAAACCAATGAAGCAATAGAACAAATTTCTACAACTTTTGATGTAGAAAATGAAGATGAAGAGCATTAGTCAAAGAAGTTCAGCAACCTATTCCATAAATCACACATGTAGAAAAACGACCTCAACGTGCTAAAAGAGGCCTAAATGGATGATTGATTATGAGGTAACTGGAATTGAAAATTTTGTTACTCATTTTGCTTTGTTTGCAGATTGTGATCTTACAACCTTTGAAAGACTAAAAGTGTTGTTAAAGAAGAAGAATGGAGAAAAGCAACAGATGATAAATCGTTGCAATTGAAATAAATGACACTTGGGAGCTGCATGATCTTCCAAATGGGCACAAAACTATTGGTGTAAAATGGGTTTACAAAACAAAGCTGAAAGAAAATGATGAAGTTGACAAATACAAAGCACGCTTAGTGGCTAAAGGTTATAAAGAGAAGTATGGGGTTGATTATACTGAAGTACTTTCACCTGTAGCAAGACATAACACAATTAGGTTGGTGCTTGCATTGGCAGCTCAAAATTCCTAGCCTACTTACCAATTAGATGTTAAGTTTGTATTCTTGCATGGCTATATAGAATGTCTTATTGATCAACAACCTGAATATGTGAAAATAGGAAATGAGCATAAAGTTTATAAATTGAAAAAGGCTCTTTATGGACTAAAACAAGCTCTTCAGGCTTGGTACAATCACATTGAGCCTTCTTTCCTAAATGTTGGATTTGCAAAGTATCTTTATGAACATACTTATTTGTTAAAATTGCAGAAAATGAGAAAATGCTCATAGTCTACTTGTATGTTGATGATTTGATATGTACCAAAAAAAGTGTTAATATTTTTAAAGAATTTAAGAAGTCTCATAAATGAATTTGAAATGATTGATCTTGGCACTATGCATTATTTTCTTGGTGTAGAAGTTGTGCAATCTGATGATGGGATTTTTCTCACTCAAAAGAAATATGTGGGAGAAATTCTAGACAAGTCTAGGATGAAGGATTGTAATCCTATAAACATCCTAATTGAGTATGGTTTGAAGTTGCATAAAGATTTTGGAGGAAAGAAAGTTACAAACACACTTTATAACAAATTTGTGGGGTGTTTGATGTATCTAACAACTACATGACCAGATATAATGTATGCCATGAACTTGATTAGTAGGTACATGGAAAATCTTACATAAATGCATATATTAGCTGCTAAGAGGATTCTTCACTACTTGCAAGGAACTAAAGAATTTAGGCTATTTTACAAGAAATGAGTAAAATCTAATTTATTGGGATTTATTGATAATGATTATGCGGGTGAACAAGATGATAGGAAGAGTGTAGACATTATATTTTGTCAAAATATATTTTTATCTTTATTTTTGTTTTCATTTTTATTTTATTTTATTTTATTTTTATCTTTATTATAATTTATCTTATTTTATTCTCTTTTCTTTTAATCTTATTTTATTTTTTTTAAAAAATATTATTATTATTATTTTGTCCTAATACATTTTTATGTTTATTTTTATTTTCATTTCATTTTATTTTATTTTTATCTTATTTTATCTTATGTTTTTTATTTTTGAAAAAATAAAAAAAATATTATTTTTACTATTTTAAAGCTCCTGCATAATATATTTCAATATATATATATATATATATATATATAGAAGAAAAAGAAAAAAAAAAGAGGGAGTTAGAGAAGGAGAAGATTTTTGGAAGGAGGAGAAGAGCTAGCGAGAAGAGTGAAGAACAAGAGACAGGAAGTGAAAAAAAGAGAAGCACAAGGGAGTTAGAGGGGGAAAGAGATAGAAGATATAGGTATGAACTCTTATTTCTTTTTATTGTTTTGTGATGTCATGGTGATTCGGATTTTATTTTAAAATTTCTTGACATTCTTAAAGTTTTTTTCTTCTATTGATGTTCAATGAGAATAAATGTCTTTTGATTTTTCAACAATTCCGTCCTTCAAGCTGGGTTTTGCTGGTGAAAAGGTGCAAATAGCGATTTCGGGGGTGAGAACAGAAGTAGATGATTAAATAGGTGTAAAATAGCAATTATGGGGATGAGAAGAGAAGAGAAGAGAAGAGAAGGAAGATGGGGGGTGAGAGAAGAAGTTTCTATGGTGAAAAATAGAAGAGTGTTAGAGTAAAGAGGGCGTGAATAGTAATTATGAGGGTGAGAAGAGAAAATAGTTGGGTTCCGATTAGAGGTGGGTGTGAATAGAAATAATGGGTGTGTTGAAAGAATGATGAAAGAGAGGGTGTGTAAATAGAAATTATGGTGGTGTGAAAAGAAAAGAGTTGATTCATGAGTGGAGTAGAAGAAAGGGGTGAAAGTAGGAATTGTGGGGGTGCGGAAAGAAAACAGTGGAATAGAAGGGAGAGTGTAGATAGGAATCATGGGGGTGTGAAAAGAGAAGAGTGGGCTGAGGAGGATAACGTTGTTAAAAAAAAAAAAAGCGGAATTTATTTCATGCTATGTTACCCTTGCAATTATTTTTAATGTATCCCGCTCCTAAATTTTTAAATTTTAATTAGCATGTATACACATTAGGGTATATTTGGACTTTTAGGGTCTTGAGGCCCTTCACTGATCATGGAAGGGTAGGTGGTCCGGTCTTCTATAAGACTGAGCTTGCACCATCCGACCTACGTGAAGATAAATGCTATCTGGAGGGACGGTTTATCCATCTCGAAAGATAGAAGGATTCTAAGTTTTTTTAGAGAACTCATGCATGCATATTTATTTTGTCGTTATTTTATTAAAAATTGTAATGTTATTTCAGCACTAAATAAAGTATAATTTTGGGTCATATCGCTATTTTGCATAACTGATTTGGGTAACCGTTTTCGATGGATGTTGTGGGGTGCCTAACACCTTCCTCACGCATAACCGACTCCCGAACTCATTTCTAGTTTGTATTTCAAGGCCTTTCCAAAATAAAATAAATACATAAATTTTGAAATAAATAAGGTTCTCAATTGTACCTTCATTCTTAAACAATTGATGGTGACTCCATAAAAAACAAATTTTTCTTAAAATAAAGTCGTTTCATTCTTCGTCATAGCGTTTTTACCCCCAAAGGGTATGTTGTGACAAAGAGTACTTCTAATTATGATTTTATGCTTAGAACAAGTGTTGTTTCATGATCATCCGAAAAGCAATCTATTGTCACTTTGTCAAGCATGAAAGCTAAATTTGTAGTAGTAACAACTTGTGCTTGTCAAGCTATTTTGCTCAGGATAATTTCTTAGGGAGCTGAATTTTGAGTAGCTTTGAGTTACTAAAATTTTTTATGATTACAACTCAGCAATCAAGATCTCAAAATATCCAATGCTGCATGGAAGAAGCAAGCATACTAATGTGAAGTTTTATTTCTTGAGAAATCTTAGCAATGAAGAAATAATTAATTTGATTTATTGCAGAAGTGATGATCAAATTGCCTATAGAGAATCTTTTGGGAAGCTTAGAAGGCTATTGGAAGTTTGTACAATTTAGTAAAGAGTGGATTGTTATGAGTTGACAGTTATATCTACTCATTAGCTATAAAGATGAGAACAAAGTTGTAATAAAAGATAAAGATGATGAGCAAGTTGCAACTAGTGTAAGAATCAAGATGAATTAAATTGATCAAGCCACATCTGTAAAGTTGTGTAGAATTTTGAGGAAGATAATTTTTAGTCAAAAATTTTGGCAGTAAAATCAAGTGGGTGCTAGAAGCAAATTATGCTTTGAATTCTCTTCTTTAGTTGACATTTTATCATGTTCTACCATAGTCTTTCTTAGCCACTAACAATATTTTGTAATATTTTAATAGTTATAATTTGCCTACATAAATGCATTGTTGTTCCGCTAATGAATGCATGGTTAATGAAGTGAAATGTTACTCTCTTCCTCTTGTATGTGTGTGTGAGTGCTCTCTCTCTTTCTCTCATCTCTAGTTAATAAAAATAAGTCAAAACTTGAACTTTCTAACTCAACCTTGTACACCTCTAATGCTTAGTAATCACAATTTAAAAAAATGTTAAAAACTCAAAAACCCAAAATTGAAATCAAAACCATGTTATGGTCACCATAAGCAATTCAAATAAATAGGAAGAATAAACGTAGCCATAAGAAAGAAAAAACCTAACCCAGTTGTAAAGAGCAAAGCAAATCTTGCCAAAAAAAAAAAAAAAGAAGATTAAAATTATTATTCCATTAGAGTAAATTGGTAAAAATATAAGAGGAAGTCGAACAATATTAATTTTTTTTTTAATAAATCATAAAAATAGAGATAGAAAAGTAAAATAATAGATTTGGTCTCACAAAAAAGAATTAATAGTGACTTATACACTTTGAATTATTATCAATCATTATAAAAAAAAAAAATATAACTTGTTAAAAGCTTAGAGAACCGTGGTTGATTTCAACAAAGATATAGCCAGCATCGATGCCTTTGTCACTAAACCAAAGCCATTATACAAAAAGAATTTTGAAAAAAAAAATAGAAATAGAGAGGAAACCATTTTGGAAAGGGATTCCTAAGAGAGAGAAAAATAAAAACAAAAGCTAAGGGGATATGTGTGCCCAAGAATATCTCAACAATGTAGAATTTGGAAAAGAAAAGGGACATGTATGAGTAGTATTTCTGAGAAATATACTGGAAGTAACTAATTAAAATCTGAACTATTTAAAATTTGTAAAATAAAAGAAAGTCAAAATTTGTAAACTAAAGGAAAATTACTTGAATCTTTTAATCTTTAAAGAATTTGACGTGGACAACTTTACTTTTATGGAAATTTGTCAGAATTAGAAAGTTGTAATAGATATAGAAAGGCACTCAACACTTTTCCTTTGTACATATAGAATTTAGTATCAAATCATGACATGATTCATGAAAAATAATAAGTTAACTCCTTTTTTTTGGATATGATAATAAGTTAAATTTACCTGCTTATATAAAATAATTTCACTATACATTTATTTCATTAATTTTAATTTGAATATGGCTAATGAGGATAGAAAGATACTCATTACTTAGATAATAGCTAAATTACCAATTAAATACGAAATTTTAAACTAATTATCAATTTAACACAAAACCCAAACTATTTCCCTATATATCATTGTTTTTTACTCCCTTAGAAAATGCCATCTCATTTAGCGTATTACTAAAAAATAATTGAAAAATGCCATTGAACTTGGGCGTTTTTAAAAAAGTTTTTACTAGAAAATGCCATCATAATTGGTGTTTTCTAAAAGAAAATTCTCATTAAAAAATGTCAAATTTGGCTTTACATAACACTAAATTTTAATACCTGCACTACGCTACTGTTTCGTTTTCTATAATGAAAATAACATTTCAATACAAATGAATGAAACAAGACAAAATAATAGTAAATTATTATACATTTTATGTTATCAAATAACGTAATAGAATTACATTATAAGCAAAAAAAAAAAAAATTAGAAACTATACTTCAAACATGATTTTATAGTACTTTATTTGTCGCCAATAATTGCATAGTATGTAAGAAATGTGTGCACTTGAAAAGCTATATATTAATTTAAGTATGTGGAACCATGAATGGTAATCCAAAACAAAAACTATTCAACCCAGAATTTAGATTACATAACCTCATAAACATAGCTTGAGATAGACATAATGTTGTTTTTGATAGATCAACCAAGGATAGAATGGGGTAGAGCTTTGGAAGGGTCGGTTGGGAATGGGTAGAGTGCCAGGGTCAGGTTGGTCTTGAGGTTAGGCTCAGACTGTAAGGTACCTACGACAATGGAAAAGATAGATCGAGTGCGAAACATTTAACGTTCAAGTTAGTATTATGAATTTTAACAAAAATTATAAAAATTTTAATGTTAATTGATGGCTTTTCAGTTATATACTCCAACTAATGTTTTAGTAACAAGATTTTTTTTTGTAATTTTACTTTAATTTCGTAGATGATAGACTGGGCCCTTACTTTAATTATACCATTAAAATTACTAATATTTTATTGCATGTCATTATTATGCCAACCATTATGCAATTAAAAACTAATAAAAAAACAGATCTAATTTTTAATCAAATAATAGTATTTAATCAAGAAATTAATTGCTGATGTTACATTAACAAATTAATCTAATTCAGAAACTCTGTTTATAGTACGTATAGATATCTTTCTTCTTTAACATTTCTAAAACAAGTACATGAAATTTAGTATCAAGCCATGGTCTTTTTTAATAAAAAAATTAACTAATTAATGGTGGGAAAATAATACTTGCTCATGTAGAGTAATTTGCCATACATAACTTGAATATGAAAAAGATTTGTCAGTGATTTCCTTTTTACATCCCATTTTTTCTTTTGACACCCCGGTGACATAGGCTATTAAATTTGAGCTGAGAAATGTTCGTCGTGGTTTTCTCGCTTGGCTCGACAAAATCTGCTTTTCGTTCCACGTTTGCCATTTTGGGGCATTGGTTGGCGACGGGGCATTGGTTGGCTCTACCCGTCGCCTTTCTGGTTGCATATGTGTAATTAACACAAGGGAGACATCAGAAAACAAGTTCCTTGCTAATTGATGGAGATGAATAAAGACGATGCTGGAGGAGGACATGGGGTTCAAACTCAAAATCCCAACCCTAAACCTAACCCTAACTCTCAGCAAACCGGAGGATTGAAAGGAAAGTCGTGTAAGGGATGTTTGTATTACTCATCGATTCGTAGATCCAAATCCAAAAATCCCACATGCGTTGGCTTCTCCCGAACTCTGCAGCAAGGTCTGCATCATCTTGCTCTGTTTTTACTATTTGATAATTTTTTTAACACCCTGTTCCTGTTTCTGACTGTTGGTTGCGAGAAGAATTGGGAAAATGGAGTATTGTAATTGCTTACTTTCTGAATTAAAAATAGGGAATTAAATCAATTTAAAATCTTATCCATTATTTATTGGCATCCATAGAGATTATACTGTTGCATTTGGAAAGCTGAGGGTCATTGGTTCTGAGAGTATCCTTTCAATTTATGCCCAATATGGTCCTTTGATATGGAATTTTGAATATAAACTGTTGCACTAATTTTTCCTGCTGTGAAATTAGTATGAAATCAAATGAAATTTTGTTTCAATAAGAAGATATCATGTTGGTGGAGAGATATCAAAGTGTCTGAAAAATCTCAGGATGCTTCCCCAGTGGGCTCTGCTCGACTGCTGACCAGTTGTTTTGTTTGTTAAAGTGGTAGGATAGCCTACAGAAACTTGGTAGCCAGAGAAGAAAGGCCCCTTTATAGTATATGTTGAGATTATGAGATATTGATATTTTAATATCTTCCTTCGTTTTTACTTGTGTCGGCATCGCTTTTAGTTGATATTTAGCTAATCATTGACTACCTAAACCTTTTTCTGGGAGCTTCATCTTAGATAGCATATCTAAGTTTTGGGAAACCACATAGATACCACAATTGTAAATCTACAGGCTTCCAATCATCCATAACATGTAACTACATGCATTTTTTGTTCTGATTTTGTCAAATATGGGGCAATTGACTCAACCTGGACCTGTCCAAAAGAATCACCTTGCAAGCATACTGTGTAATCTTGTTTTTTCATCTTCTGAAGTAATTTCTGTAGAATCATGCATCATAAATATGCTTGAGTAGTGAAAGTCATTGTTTGGATTACTGATGCATAACATTTCTCCATGGCTGACAATAATTAATATTTTTTAGTAGCTAGTAGAGATAGTTTTCTTATTTTGTGATGATGAGTTGCTTTTTATACCATCATTGGCTATATCTATGATGATTTAATCGTCATGAGTGTGAAACTTTTGTACTGTTGTTTCTTTGCCCATGACCAGTTCCCCCCTATATTGTGGGAGAAACTAAGCCGGAACTTTCAATAAAGGGACGCAACATTGCAGATTTCAAGTATGCTTGTGTTGGGTACTCGGTCTTCTTAGACAATAAAGATTCTCAAGCTGATCCAGCTGATAAAAAAATGCCATTTTGCGTTGGCTTTGAGGTTTGATATCCCAACATTATTTTATCCCTTTATTCATATACATGAGGCTTATCTTGCTCCAGTGACTTTATGGGACACATTTATTGGAATTTAGGCATATACATCTTCTGTTAACTTTAGATTTCATTTTATGGTCATTCTCTTCCTACAATATCTTTTATTAGTTGTCACAAAATTGGGTGTGCTTAATGGCATCACTCTGTCAGTATGAGTGTGAGCATTCTTCAATGATTTTGGTGATGCTGGTAGCAGTTACGTTTCTCCTTCCATTTCAAGAACAAGGTGAGAGGAGATATAGTGGGTTCAAAACAAGCTAGCATTTCTCTGTATGAGTTGCTAGCAAAGAAGAAGAAAAGGGGAGAGCGAACTAGGAATTATTGCATTTCAGTTTCCTTACAAAAAGAAAATGTGGTCTGAGTTTTCTGACTTTATTTGCACGTGTTTTAGGTGGTGATGGACACAGGGCCTTCAACTTGGCCTTTCGGTCAGGTTCCTCCTGCTGGTGCTCGTGCTCCTAAAATTGAAGGTACAAAATTTCTTACTTTTCAGCCCCCTCCCTTCTCTTGGGAAAGAATCTCGTGAGATTTAAAATCCTACCTGGATACTTGAGATAATTACTTTATTTTCATCTTTGTTTATGGGAAATGTTTAATTCTGAAAGCCTTGTAAACACGAGTAGAAAATGTTCGAGCAGATATAAAAGCAGCACCTATTGCGAGATTGTCCCATGTTCATTGTAGCTAATAAGTGGGATGGGATTATGAGCGGGAATATGGTACAATCCTATTGTATAGCCTCCAGTGAACTGAAAGGGAAAATATACTATAATATAATATAATATATAAGCAATAGCACCATCTTTTCTTGTATGGTTTTTCAACATTTTTTATGATGCTGCTTGTTTCTTCATGGTGTTATACTTTTTGAATGTAATTCATATCATTATGAGAACTCTTTTGATGTGAATACCAACTCCTAGCCTTTAAAAAATTTCTTTTAACTGAAGATGTTATTTTGTAATTGGTAATTCTATTTCAACAACCTTTGTAACTAGTGGGCTTCTTCTACTCTGTTTGTAAGAGTGATGATGTTACGAGTTATGAGTAAGCTATTAGAGAGAGCACAAGTAATTGTATTGCATAATTTTTTTTTTTCAATAATTTGTATTTATTATTATAAAAATTATCTTTCTACATTTGTGGAGAAGTCATTGTGAAGCTTTTATGTCTTATAGTTGTTTGTTTAATTTTGTCTTTAAGAGTAATTAAATTTATCAATTTGATACCTTACACTGGAAACCTTAATTAATTTGGTCTCTCGCACTTCAAACTTATCAATTTAGTTCCTCACATTTCAAAATTCTTATCAATCTTGTCCCTTAAATCTATCAATGTTTTTGAAGTATGACAAGTTTAAGAGACGAAATTGATAGGATTTTTGAAGTGAGATACTAAATTAGTAAGTTTGAAGTGTAAGGGTAAAATTGATTAAGGTTTCAAGTGTAAGGGACTAAATTGATTGAGGTTTGAAATGTGAGGGACCAAATTGATTAAGGTTTGAAATGTGAGGGATTGAAATATGTATTTATTCTTTTTGGTGGCTTTCATTTTTACACTTTGGTTTTTTGCATGCCTTATAACTTCATAAATTTTGGTCTTGTACATCCAGAAGGAGAACGTGCTATACCTCAAACGCGAACGCATAAACCTCCACATCCAACAGGAGAAGAATATTTAAACAGGTAAGCTGAAAATTTTCTACACAGGCACTTGTGATCCTCCTTAGAAACAAAAATATGGAGTTATAAGTTTCTTAATGTGTAGGTTCACAAGAAATGCGAGCTTAGTGGCCTCAGGTGTTGTTAAAAACTTAAACAAAGTGGGCAACTACGTAAAGGAGTCCTTGGATGACATTCTGTATCCTTACCGGAGGCGACCCAAGTAAGGCTATTGATTATATTCCAATTTCAATGGCATGAAAATAATTCCAATTTTAAATGTTGGCTATTTGGGAATAAAATTACCTTGCCCTTTTCTTTTCTCGTTCTATCAATTTTACTGATGTACATGTGAAAAATATGTTTGGTGGTTTACTAAGTGTTTGGTTGGGGAGATTTAAATGGAGGGGAGGGGAGGGATTTTTATCTCGTAGTTTTTCCTCTCTTCCCCTCCATTTCTTCACTCCCAAAATTGGAGGGTTTTGTAGGGGAGAGAAATATATGCTAATGTTTGGCAAAAACATCCTTATTTTTTATCTTTCATTTTCACAATAACTTTATCCATCCTCTCGCCCCCTCTCCTTTAAACCAAACACTGCCTTATTGTACTGCATGATTCCCAGCGTGCATGGTAATTGGTATTATTCTAAAAGCCATTTGTGTAAATAATAAGGGTTTTCCTTGTAAGCGATACGCCTTTGTCTTTTTGCACGAATCTTGCAGTCAGCGGTTACTCTTAATACGGGTTTCCCCTCGAGTAGTATGCAAAAATGTGACTTAAAGAGACTAACTGTGAAAGAGAGGGTAGACCGGTTTCTCTCTTGTTTCTCTTCAAACCACCTAAATTTCAACTTTCTAATACTACAAAGAATAATAATTATTGGAAAAAAAATTTGTATATTAATTTAAGTATAATTTTTTAATAAGGAATAACTTAATATCACAAATTATTTAACATTGGTGTATTTTTCAAATTTGAAGAATCAAACATTCTTGAAATGCTCAATGTCTATTATAAGAGTAAAGCTAAAGAGTAGTAACTTTAACAGATTCCTCACCTTACTTGTGGCTATGGCAACCTTGCCGCAATATGAAAAGGAATCAATTGATTGTAGGATAATTTGGACCTCGAGACTTTCTGAACTCGAGCCACCAACTTAATGCGCGCTCTTCAATACCGCCACCTAACCATCAATCAATAAGGAACTACATTCTGCACTTTATGTGCTACGGGAAGCCATTGGCAACCAGCATTCCAAGCATGTAATTATCTTATTTCCTTATTTCTGAAAAAGAAAGTAACTCCTTCAAAAAATATGGAACTAGTGTTTTACTCCATTGTTTCTTTTTATTTGTGGCTTTTAAAAGGATAAAATCTTGCTTTTATTTTTTGTTACTTTAAAGTTTTCATACCATTTTTTTTTTAATTATATCATTATTTTAGTTTATGTGCGAGGAAATAATTATGAAAAAAGTAAAGAAAATAAATAATATTATTATTAAAAAATTTAAAGAAAATCTTATTATATATATTATTTTTAATACTTGTGTAATAACCTTGAATGTGAATAAGATATAAAAAGATAGAAAAAAATTTTATTCTCTTATTATCACTAATTTTAAAAATTTTTAAAATAAATATTTACATTTTAAGTCAAGAATAAAAGTAAATTTTATTGATATCTTATTTATTTATATAAAAAGTTCATTAAAAATTTAAAATATGAAAGTTTATTTTGTTCAATTTAAAATATAATTTTTTTAAAATTAATAATATTATGAAGAGATAAAAAAAATTTCTAAAAAAAAAAAAGTGCAAATCATTTTGATTGGTTAACTCGATAAATAATTGTTACATATAAAATAAAAAGAAAATAATTCCAATTTTAAATATTGGCTATTTGGGAATAAAATTCCCTTCCCCTTTTCTTTTCTCGTTCTATCAATTCTACTGACGTACATGTGAAAAATATGTTTGGTGGTTTACTAAGTGTTTGATTGGTTAACTCGATAAATAATTGTTACATATAAATTAAAATGAAAATAATTCCAATTTTAAATATCGACTATTTGGGAATAAAATTCCCTTCCCCTTTTCTTTTCTCGTTCTATCAATTCTACTGACGTACATGTGAAAAATATGTTTGGTGGTTTACTAAGTGTTTGATTGGTTAACTCGATAAATAATTGTTAAGTGAAGTTTGACTAAGACCGTTTCAACATAGGGGGATACTTGTAAGCAAAGTTTCTACTGAATTCATCTTTGAAATTTGTACCATTTAGAATTGAAATTCTTTGACTCAGTTAACCAGTCTGCTTATTTAAAAGGGATTGAGACAATTCAGAAATCAAATGGAGATTGGAAGATGTAACCTAAAGGATTGATTAAGGTTTATCAAATAAATATGAATAGTTTCCTTGTGCTTTTGTTTGTCCTACAAAAAAGATATATGGATATGTCACTAACACTAAGCATGATCTAGTCGTGAAACATTAATATATATAGTTGGTAGGATTGAAGATTTCAAGCGATCAAGTATCAATTTTTTTTTTTTTTTAGTATAACCAATGATATTTCGTAAAATTGTATCCACTTTGTAATCCAACAAAAATTCTTTTTGTTTGAGTTATTTTATAATAATTATCTAAAAAAATTGACAACGCTAACAATTTGCAATATATACTATAGTAAAAAAAAAATATGAATAGTTAGAATATTCAACACAATCTAAAGGACAATTTATCATGTTTGAAATTTTAATTTTATCAAGAAGATAAGATTGGAATACAAAGTCAAAGAAGTGTTCATAGTATACCAAAAACCAATAATTATTAAATAAATACCCATAAAATTTTGTATGTCATATCTAACAAAAACATCCAAATTGCCGTGCCCCCGTAAGTTTCCTCAAAGACTGTCAAACTTTCTATATATATTCTTAGCCATTCACCCCTAAGAATCCATATCATAGAGAAGCAACAAATACAAAACCCTAGCTTCTCCAAAAGAGAAATGGTGAAAAATTCCATAGTTCCAAAATCTTTCCTTCTGCTATTGCTAACAAGCTTAGTGCTCTCTCAGGCACAACCACAGCCATGGTCACCTCTCCAAGCACCCAAAGAACTAGCCAAAAAGCTTAACCATGGACCTAACGCCCTTTTACTTGCCTCTACGGATTTTGGCCACACAGTTCACAAAATCCCTTTGGCAGTTTTGAATCCAACGTCCATAAATGATATCTCAGAGTTGATAAAATTCTCAAAGTCACTTCCCAACCCTTTTACCATAGCTGCCAGAGGGAATGGCCACTCGTTGCATGGCCAAGCCATGGCATATAATGGGATTGTGATCAATATGACAGAGCTAAATAGCCATAGAAATGGGTCTGGGATTGTTGTTTCTTGGAAAGCTCCTTTAGGTTATTATGCAGATGTGGGTGGTGAGCAGATTTGGATTGACGTGTTGCATGCAACCCTTGAACGAGGACTCACACCCCTTTCATGGACTAATTACTTGTATTTGACCATCGGCGGCACGTTGTCCAATGCAGGTATCAGCGGCCACAGCTTTCGATTTGGTCCTCAGATCAGCAATGTTCATGAACTGGATGTTGTTACAGGTTTGACATTTGCTTCTATTTCTAGTTTATTAGTTTCAATAACGAAAATGTGAAACCATGAGAATTGACTTTTTCTAAACTATATAATAATAATGTCTGAAGGAGAAGGGGGCAAGTGGGGCCCTTAACTCCACTCCTTCAAAATTTTGTTGATTTTTAGGTATAAAATGTTTTCATAATTAAATTTTTATGGTAAAATTTAATGATAATTAAACTTGTTCTCTCATTTTCTTTAAAAAATTTGTTTGTTATTCTAAAGTGTGTCTCATAATATGTCTTAAAGTATTTTGTTAGCAAACAATAATAAATTCATACATGGTGAGTATTGAAATATATATTATTTTATAAATATTTAGTCAATAAAATACTTTAAAACAAATTATAAGATACAATTTTACTTTTTAATTTTTTTTTAAGAAAAATCATTTTTTGTCCTCTCACAATATTATTAATTTCAAAAAGAATTTTAATGTTTTAAACTTAATAAAATGAACTATCATATTTCAAGTAAGAACAAAAGTGAATCTTATTAATTTTTTTTTTTATTTGTAAAAAATGTTTACTTTTGTTCTAAATTTAAAATATGAATGTTTGTTTTATTCAGTTTAAAATGTAAAAGTTTTTTTTTTTAAAATTAACAATAGTATAAAAGAATAAAAATAGAGTTTTTTTTTAAAAAAATTTGACCTCTTGTGCTTGATTTCTGAATCTGTTATCTTGATTAGGTTTTCTAGACCTTCAAGAGATCTAATCCTTATCTGGTTATGCTTTGTCTACAATTTACTATAAAAGACTTCTGTGTGTAGTTAGTTTTTGACATAAATAATCTTTCATCGACATTTGTACTCGTAGCACTCTTAAGAATCTATATTCAATTTCAATCTAACACAATGAACATGTTGGTACAAATCTTGTTCAAAGCTTTGCTCGAATCACGCCTGCTGTCTTCCAGCTAATGAGATGGAATTTCTAAGCCTAAATAGTGAACTTTAATCATCATGGTATCTTCCCATCTTGGAATGTTTAAACTTATAGGAATGTTTAAACTTATAGATATAAAAATATGGAAACTTTTACTATAATGATATGTGAAATAATAATAATAATAATAATAATAATAATAATAATAATAATAATAATAATAATAATAAGTCAATAATTTTTGAAAAAAATCAAACTTTGAGAAGTCACATTTCATATTGTAGATCAATGAAAGTATATTCGAATATAAAATTTTATTAGATTGTTGGAGGAGAGAATAAGTCAAATATCTAGAAAGAAAAATGTCAATCTTTGATTATCTTATCTTACTATTTGTATTCATTTTAAATTGAATATAAGTTCAGTTATAAGAATTCATTTAATCAAAGAAAATGTAATTAATAAGTTGATTAAACTGTAATTATCTTGATTGGGCTATCATAAAAAATGTTATCTTGATTAGTCACCATTTTTTTTTCTTTGAAACAATAGGGAGAGGTTGAACTCTGACCTCATGAAAGTTACCAAAACCCCAAATCACTTAATGAAAGACTTTGTTATTCCTTGGTTACATTCCAGAAGTAGCAAGTTGTTTTTTTCTTTTTCTTTTAGATATGCCTGTGGCTATATCCGTTTCAGCTGAAGATTGTATGGTTCTGTACAGGGAATGGAGACATGATAACTTGTTCTGCAAAGAACAACTCTGAGCTTTTTTTTGCAGTTCTTGGAGGTTTAGGTCAATTCGGGATTATAACCAGAGCAAGAATACCTCTTGTACCAGCACCCACAAGGGCAAGTGCAAACTTCTTTGATTTTAGAGAAAAAATTTATTTTGTCTTTTCATACTATTGTCAATTTCAAAAGAGACTTTTATATTTTAAACAGGATAAAATAAACTCTTATATTTCAAGCCAAAAATAAAAATAAACATTTCGTATAAGCAAAAAACTTTCAATAAAGTCTACTTTTGTTCTTAGTTTGAAATGTGAATATTTATTTTGTCTAATTTAAAACATAAAATTCTTTTTTAAAATTAACGAGAATGTGAGGGAACAAAAAGAATTTTTCTCTTAATTTTTTAAAATGATGAGTTAGCATTTGCATATAAATGTAGTTTGTTACATATAAATTAAAGTCGTCATTCCATGGGTTTCCCTTAAAACTTAAACCCTTTGGGTTAAATCTCTTCTTTACATCTTTGAGCAAACAAAATAATAATAATAATAATAACAATAATAATAGTTTATCTTTACTAATTGGTGCAAACTGTATGCAGGTTAAGTGGCTGCGGATGCTTTACAGTGATTTCTTAACATTTTCTAAGGACCAAGAAAATTTGATCTCTTTCAATGAGAGCAAGCAAAAGAGTGTTCCTGATTACATGGGAGGGTCACTTCTACTAAACCATCCACCATTAGACCTTTCGTTTTATCCAGTATCAGATCAGCCAAAAATAACTTCCCTAGTAACCAGATTTGGCATCATCTATGTCCTAGAACTTGTCAAATATTACGATAATGAGTCTCGGAAAATTGTGGACAAGGTAACTTCTTGTTCTTAGTTTGCCTAACAACACATTATATTATTTTATTTTATTTTATTTGTTTGTTCAAGACAAAGATCTATAAATGGTAAATCCCTTCTAACAAATATGATTTTAAGGTTTCGAATTTAATACTTTTAGAACTTCGGTTTTAGTCTTTCTCTTTTTACTTTTTCTTTATTATTATTTTGTAGTGTTATCCAGATTTGAATCTAAGCTCTTAAAATCTATATTGAGTCAATAATTTTTTTATATTAATCAGAAACTAACATTTTCTTTATTACAAAGGAAATTCAAGAGATCATCAGAGGGCTAAATTTTCTGCCTACATTTATATATGAAAAAGATGCATCATATGAGCAGTTCCTGAACAGAGTTCATACTGAAGAGCTTGCTCTTAGGTCACAAGGACTCTGGGATCGCCCTCACCCTTGGTTGGACCTCTTTGTTCCAAAATCTCGAATTTCAGATTTCAATGAAGGCGTATTCAAGGGAATTCTTCTTAAGCAAAACCTCACTGCAGGATTTTCCCAAGTTTACCCCACGAACCGAAGCAAGTAAGTTCCCTAAAATTGTTAACATTAATCAAATATGGTTAAGTATATCAAATATAAAATCTGCTTCGATATGACTTGAACTTTTGGATTGATTGATTCTTGATATGAAACCATAGCTTCTTTTCCAAATGGTTAGAAAATCAACCACTTTCTCACTTGGAGAATCACATTTCATCAAAACATACACAAACCCAAAAGATACAGTGATTTCTTAAAAGAGAAAAAAAAAAAAAAAGTTGAGATTTTTGGTTTAAATTTTCTTTCTTGCATTTCAACCCTAAACTAAAAGCTCTAACTCAATTAATATTAAATCAAATTACAGGTGGGATGGTAGGATGTCTGCAATTACACCCGATGAAGATGTCTTCTATCTTGTGAGTCTTCTGTATACAAGCGGGTTTGATCAACTGAAGGCATATCAGAATCAAAACCAGCAGATATTGCAGTTCTGCAAGGATGCCGGTATTCAAATTAAGCAGTATCTTTCCCGCGAAGAAACACTAGAACAGTGGGTTGAACACTTTGGCCCAAAATGGAAAGTTTTTGAAGAGAGAAAAGCTGCATTCGATCCAAAACATATACTGTCACCAGGACAAAGGATTTTCATTAAACAATAAGGTGGGCTTTAACTAAGCAAAGGGGAAATATTGAATAAATTGCAATATTTTGCAAATATGTCAAAAAGTATACCTAGTCTTTGATCAAATGTGTGAACTTTGTGAAGTTGCTTGTATTAATATTCTTCAATGACATTTTAAGTTTTCTTGTGCTTATCTTATTTTTAACATTCAACTCCAATTCAATTTTAGGTGTTTTACCGAATCTCTCGTGTTCAGTCTATTTTTTTTTTTTTTTTCAGAGAGGAAGTGAGAATGATAAGCTCTAAATTTGAAATGCCACAAAAACAAATCCTTAATAAGTCAAGAGTTTTCCAAGAGAAACAGAGAGAAACCTCTCATCCCATTTTGCAATATCTTGGTTGATTAATTGGTAGTCACAAGGGGCTGTCTCCCTTTTAATGAAACCCCAACCCTAAATCTAATCAAGGCTGTGTTCTAGATATTTTGTGGCCTTAGATAAAATTATTAGAGTTTCCTAATGTAATATAAATTATCAATGAATTATTGTTATTCTTTTTGTTTTTTGAGTTGTGAAATCATTTATCAAATTTTTTTAATCAAATAAAACTAGGTAAATATGAGATGTTCTATTGCTACATAGTATAAAAATAAAATGAAGTAAAAAAAAAAAAAAAAAATATAAATGAAATAGATGTTGCAAAATAAATAGGAAAATGATAAAATGATGGAATTTGAAAACTTGAAAACAAAGAGAAATTGCATATCATATTATCTATTGCAACAATTTGATGTCAATTCAAATTGAGAATTCACTTCAAAAGAGAATAAGAAGAAAGAAACTCTGTGAGTGGTAAAAAATTTCTAAAGAAAATGTTGAAATATTGTAGTATAAATAATTAATAAAATAACTATGATGACATTGAAAATTTTACTCAGTAATAATGTAAACAGAGTATTACCATTAGAGTACTAACATAGAACTTATTGACTCCTTAATAACTTATTCAAAGATGCAACTAAATTAGGTGTGCATAAAAGCTTATTAGTTAACTCATGATGATCGTATTCCTCAATAAGTTAGACAACAGCTAGCATCCTAAAACTAAAAAGGCTTGATAATGGTGTGTTGTATGTTGGAGTTTTGGAGAAGAATAACCATTTCTATTATCCAATAACTAGTGTGTTGACCATTAATCAATAAGTGTGTATATATATATAAGTGGGGCCTAGGAGGATTTGGGGGCCTAAGGTAATTGTGTTAGTTGATATGGATATTGCTCAAGCCCAAACAAGATCTGGCTAAATAAATCCTAGCTCAATACATAAATAGATTTGGGGAAACTCTTTTCATACTACCAAAAGTTATTTGTGGTCAAGGTTATAGTATTGTTACTTTAGTAATAAATCAAAAGTCAAAATTTTCAAATGGGTTCTTTGTTTCATTGTTTCATTTCGTATTATTATTATTATTATTATTATTATTATTATTATTATTATTATTATTATTATTATTATTATATTATTTTGATATGTTCTCTGTGATTGAGATTTTATTTGTGACATTGTGCATATAATAAAGCAAAGTTATGGATTCTTTTTGTTAGGCTTAAAAATTGGTTCTTATATGTTATACAGTTCAACTTAGATTTAAAGTTAGTTATCACAATTTCTTAGACCATAAAGAAGTACTTCCATTCTAATTAGGCTTAAAAATGTAATGGTTTGCCTACTCATAAATGATAGATACCTATCACTTCATAAGCATATATCTCTTCTTTTGCTTGTCAATGTCTTATTGATGACTTGCATATAAAGGAAAGAAGAGCAGCACTTTAAATATTTTATTTTGTATATTTATTTTTGTGTAAATTGTAATAACTTTTATACATACATATATATAATTATAATTGTGCATAACCTTAAATGAAGGTGATGATGCAATGTGAGACTTTACTACTTTATTCTTTTTTCAAGGTTGTTATGGTATTTATAATAGCTACTTTTGAAGGGTTTAGGCAGTTGAATGAGATTTAATTTTCATTAGGCTGACCTTCAAATTTTCTAATTCAAAAAGCCCTTCAACAAGTACAACTTGTTACTTTAATAGGAATTATATGTCACATGTTTCAATTTACTGTATTCTTTTGAATTATTCAGCTTTGTTGTTACTGTATATCATTATCTATTTGTTGTAGATATTTAGTTCAAGTTCAATTTCTCTACTTGGTTATACAACAATATCTGTAACAAACTACTATGTATATATACTATAAATACTAATGAATGAATTAAGACATTTCTCCATCAGGTTGTCATAGCTTTACTATGGTATCAACCACCTACCCAGGCTTTAACTAGAATTCCTTCATCATCCTATTCTCATGGCTTCCACTACTTCCATCATCAATATCGTACCCTCCACCAATCAAAATGCTAACCTTGTTGCCATCAACATCACTAACACACCTCCCCATCAAGCTTACCCCTACAAACTATGTTTGCCTAGGCCAAACAAATGAAATCCCTCTTCATTGGCTATGGTATTGGCTTCATCACTAGTTTCAAACTCTTCCATCTCCCACTATCAATATCAATGAAGAGACCAAAAAAAATCCATTGGGTTCATTAGGATCAATTCTAACTTCTAACCATCTTGATGCTAAAGCAGTTATCCCACAAACCGAAATATCCCAAGAAGCATGAGATCAATTGTATATTGCCTTTGCTAACAAATCTCGATCACAAGTCTTTCTTTTAAGGAGAAATTATATTTAATAAAAAGGGCAAAGGGCACTGCTTCCATTTTAGAATATTTGCAGCTATGATGCACAAATACAATGCATATTCGATACAACAATATGGCTATTTCTTAAAAGTATAGAATACGATGTCTAGTATACGTATTAATTCATAAAACAGACCAAAAATATAATTGCTATTCATAAAATCCAAAGCAACATACTTAGAAGATATAATAATCCTTTGATAATACTAAGAGTAAAATATTGTTTTAATTTCTCAAGAATTCTTAAAAATTATATAAGCCCCTCACTCATGTAACAAAGAGTTCTATTTAAGTGTCCAAAGGGTTTTATTTGAGAATAATTTAATTTTTTGAAGTTTTATTTAAAATATTACATGGGTGGGTGATTTATCTGATTTTTGAAAATTCTTCAAAGGTAAAAATAATATTTTACTCTAATACTAAATACTCAAAAAAACATATAAATCTCACTAACATAACTATGCTTTTATTACTATCAATGTCTAGTTGCCTACTACCTACTAATAGGAAAAGTATCAATCCCATCTCCTCCTTGCCATCATCTAAAAATATGATAGCTTCTATTTCTAGTTTATGAAGAGACAAGGATGCCACTGCCAAAACTCCAACACCATCAAAATTATATCCCATGCATCCCCACTAATGTCCCATATCTTAATTTCTCCATGGTTGTAGCCAAGAGTCGAAATTAGTATGACCACAAACCAAGGCTTCTACCCTTTTAAGATTAAACTTATTTCTTTTCATTGAATGGATAATGAGTAAGTACTCCAATTCCTTTCACAACATGATGAAAAGTAAGGTTGCGTAAAGAAGCCTAAGAGCAAGCTTTTGAAATAGAGGGGGTTGATGTAGTGAAAAATGTGTGTATGATAAATTGAATATAGTGTAAGTGTAGATTATCAATGTAGACGGCAAAGTATCCCAGGGTTGTCGTACCCTAGGGACTATGAAACTGATTACTAGAATACTATAACGGTAGTATTACCGAAGCGATCGAATGGTGATGAAAGTAATGCAAATGAAAGTAAAACAACAATTAAAATAGAAGCAAGATTCAAAAGATAGAAACTAGTGATGAAATGCCTAAGGGTTTAGATTTCACCACAATCATATGTATAAACTCCTAATTTCATCAAATGAATTATAGTTTTATCAATTGCTAGCTAGGATCTCCCTAATTTATTAAAAAACCCCTCCCGAGATCATATTAAACTAATCAAAATTACTAATCTAATCATATCCCTATGTGAATTGTAGTAACTGAAATTGCCTTAAGTTCTTTGGATTCCTTTTAATGGCTACACAGGGTCCTAGGCACATTCTTGCCCTAAGCTCCACTATGGATTTAATTCTCATAGTCTAGACTGACTATTCCCTTTCCATTATAGCAATTCACAAATTCCCTAACTAATTGGCCAGATCAATAAGAGATTAAAGTGCAGAGAATCAAACCTCAATTGAATCAAACATAGAATTTCATTAATTCATAATTCAAGTTCATACATAGATTGGGCTACATCCTAGGCCCTAGAAAGAAATTTAGCTACTCATAATAAAATTCAGATACACCACAGGGGTGGATGAAGACATGAAGAGAATAAGGAGAAGAAGAAAAACTCTTTGTAGATCCACAGTCTTCTTTGCTTTCACGCTCTCCTCTTGCCTCTTCCAATTCCTAGGTTGCCAAAAAGATTCCTAATTTCTAATCCTAGTTGCCGATTTATAGCTAAGGTCTAGTTTCTAACTTCAACTAGGACTCCTTTTAGTCTATTTGGCCCAAAAGCCCACAAAATAGCGTGTTGGGACCTCCAAGATGCCACAGCGCAAACCTCGTGGCACCAATTGCATGCTTTATGGATTTTTTTTGCTGCCATGGCGCCAAACTGGCCCTTGTTGGAATTCTTCACACTCTCTAGATTTTTGGGCGCCATGGCGCCAAGCTGCTTCCAAATGCTGATTTTTTTTTGAGTGCTTGGTTTATGCAAAATTAACAAAAATAAGGTCAAAAGCACCCAATCCTTCCTCAATTTAGGACTCAAATGTGAGAGAATGAGACATAAAATCTCTATGTAAAATGTATTTCACAAGGGTTGAAGAACCATGCATCACCCACTAGGATTGTGGATCTAATATCCACCTATCTTCAATTGAGTCAAATGAATCAAAATCATTTGCTTTTGAAGAGAAATTAACATTTTCAAGTGCAACCTTTCTTTTATCCTCATGAGTTATAGAAAGTCTTTTCATACACTATTTTCTCTCCCTAGAGATCTCTTCATCCTTGTGAGGGGGACTCTATTTTAAGCCTCCTGAAGCCATTCATCACTATAATACCTATGAATCATGTAAATGTTTATAAAGAATTTGTAGTATATTAACTATCTAAATATTAATAATTAGGGGTGTAAGTGATTCGGTTTGGTGCGGTTTGAGCAAAAAAATAAAAATAAAAATATACCGAAACAACATAGGCTATTTGAGGAAAACACAAACAAATAATATTGGTCAAATTCAAATATTAAAAAAACTAACCATCTAAATTCTACAACATTCAATATGCAAATAATATTGGTACTTGGAAGAGGAAGAATAAAAAATAGAGTTAAAAGATGTCTTCAGTTTAATTAACTTGATTCTATAAGTTTTATATATAATATAAATAAATAAACATATATATATATATATATATATATATATATATATATATATATATATATATATATATATATATAATCAATATATTAACTATTCTTAGTTTGGTTTCGGTTTGGTTCGGTGTGCTTCGAGCAGTTTCGCATAGTTTGGCGCAGTTTGCTTACACCCTTATTGATAATGAATAGTTATAAAAAAAAAATTGAAATTTTGAAAGAATGATTTTACCTAGGATTCAATGAGTGTATCATTCAATAGAGTGGGGTGCAACTGTTGGTCCACCTTGCAATTAATATAGCACAAATAACGTGAAAATATTGATGTATCATTTGGCTCATTTCTTTGATGCCTATATATAAATGTTTTCACTTTTTCAATCATAGCATCCCACATTTCATAGACTAAATGAAGTGTAGGGTTATCTGTATCATAAGCTCTAAGCACATTGTAGATAAGCTTTGTAAATTCTACAATATATGCAATTTTGTCCCACCATAAGTCATTTAAAATAAATTCTTCAAAAGTTCTATTGTTCACTAATAACCATTGTCTGAAAAGAATACGTCAAAAGTTTAAATCACTTCAGCATCAATACATCAAATGCAAGGTGTATTTCAGCAACAAGATATTTCAAAGGTGACAAATCATTAAATAAGGCTAATCTCAGAGTTATTCATGATGAAATTTTTAACTAAAAAAGCTTCTTCAACAACTTCAGTAATCCAATGGCATTCACCATAAACAACCTCATTTTTTTTTTCAGTATTCTTAGCTACACAAAATGTTCTTAAATCAAGATTCAATGTATGCATGACACAAGGATTTTAGAAAATCTTTGGAAATGAAGCTTCAATTAACATTCTTGCACCCTTACAAATGGCAATGTTATTTCTTATAACCTGTACCACATTTTTTTCACCTACTTTTTTTTTTTTAATAACTTCTACCGTCCTATCCGCTATATAGTGCTTTCTTATAATTATATCAGAACCATCAACCTTTAAGAAAATAGGACCCTCTTGACTTATAGCCATAAAATTAATTAAAAGTCTTTTTTGTGAATCTGTCAATCCATGAGAAACTATACTAACCCATTTTGCCTTCCAAGTTGATTTAATAGGCTTTAGCAACCTCTCTTGTTGCAAGAGAGTTGTTCTTAGAGCATTATATCCAGGAGGGAGAAAGTCACTATGATTATCGCTAGTAGCCAACATATAAGAATTCACATCATAAGGATTCCTAGAAAAATTAAACAACAAACTAGAAGAGTAGAACAATTTAGCAATAAGAGCTTTAAGATGATTTATGTCTTCTAAGTTAAATGATTTCTCCAAAGCATTATTTTTTTTTTCTTTTCAAATAAGAGTTTTCAACAACCTCCTCAACAATTGTTTTTAGTTAAGTCAAACATTTATCAATCAATTTTGAACACATAAAAATTCTCCTGGCCCTCCATAAATTTTAAACAAATGAGATTTTCCTATAGAATATGAGCCTTTATATTCCCTTTGACAAAAGTTGCTAGTCCAAGTGTTGTTTCCACAGCTAACATTTCCTTTATCTAATATAATGACAGAAGCACAAAAGGCTCTTTATGGACTAAAACAAGCTCCTTGGGCTTGGTATAATCACATTGAGCCTTCTTTCCTAAATGTTGGATTTTCAAAGTGTCTTTATGAACATACTTATTTGTTAAAATTTGAGAAAATGGGAAAATGCTCATAGTCTACTTGTATGTTGATGATTTGATATTTTACCAGAAAAAGTGTTAATATGTTTAAAGAATTTAAGAAGTCTCATAGATGAATTTGAAATGATTGATCTTGGCACTATGCATTATTTTCTTGGTGTAGAAGTTGTACAATTTGATGATGGGATTTTTCTCACTCAAAAGAAATATGTGGGAGAAATTCTAGACAAGTCTAGGATGAAGGATTGTAATCCTATAAACACCCTAATTGAGTATGGTTTGGAGTTGCATAAATATTTTGGAGGAAAGAAAGTTACAAACACACTTTATAACAAATTGTGGGGTGTTTGATGTATCTAACTACTACATGACTAGATATAATGTATGCCATGAACTTGATTAGTAGGTACATGGAAAATCTTACATAAATGCATATATTAGCTGCTAAGAGGATTCTTCACTACTTGCAAAGAACTGAAGAATTTAGGCTATTTTACAAGAAAGGAGTAAAATCTAATTTATTGGGATTTATTGATAGTGATTATGCAGGTGACCAAGATGATAGGAAGAGTACTTCTGATTATGATTTTATGCTTAGAACAAGTGTTGTCTCATGATTATCCGAAAAGCAATCTATTGTCACTTTGTCAAGCATCGGAGCTGAATTTGTAGTAGTATCAACTAGTGTTTGTCAAGCTACTTTGCAAAGGAGAATTTCTTAGGGAGCTGAATTTTGAGTAGCTTGGAGCTACTAAAATTTATTATGACAACAACTCAGCAATCAAGTTCTCAAAATATCCAATGCTGCATGGAAGAAGTAAGCATACTGATGTGAAGTTTTATTTCTTGAGAAATCTTAGCAATGAAGAAGCAATTAATTTGATTTATTGCAGAAGTGATGATCAAATTGCCTATAGAGAATCTTTTGTGAAGCTTAGAAGGCTATTGGGAGTTTATACAATTTAAACTTTATATTCATTGTTAGTAAGGAGGGGATTGTTATGAGTTGATAGTTATATCTACTCATTAGTTGTAAAGATGATAACAAAGTTGCAATAAAAGATAAGATGAAGAGCAAGTTGCAGCTGGTGAAAGAATCAAGATGAATTAAATTGATCAAGCCACATCTGTAAAGTTGTTTAGAATTTTGAAGAAGATAATTTTTAGTCAAAAATTTTGGCAGTAAAATCAAGTGGGTGCTAGAAGCAAATTCTGCTTTGAATTCTCTTCTTTAGTTGACATTTTATCATGTTCTACCATAGTCCTTCTTAGCCACTAACAGTATTCTGTAATATTTTAATAGTTGTGATTTGCCTACATGAATGCATTGTTGTTCCGCTAATGAATGCATGGTTAATGAAGTGAAATATTACTCTCTTCCTCTCGTATGTGTGTGTGAGTGCTCTCTCTCTTTCTCTCATCTGTAGTTAATAAAAATAAGTCAAAACTTGAATTTTCTAACTGACTCTTGTACACCTCTAATGCTTAGTAATCACAATTAAAAAAAAAATGTTAAAAACTCAAAATTGAAATCAAAACCATGTTATGGTCACCATAAGCAATTCAAATAAATAGGAAGAATAAACGAAGCCATAAGGAAGAAAAAACCTAATCCAATTGTAAAGAGAAGAGCAAATCTTACAAAAAAAAAAAAAAAAGAAGATTAAATCTATTGTTCCATTACAATAGATTGGTAAAAATATATGAAGTAGAACAATAACATTATTTTATTTTTTTAATTAATTATAAAAAGTGAGACAAAAAAGTGGAATAATAGATTTGGTCCCGCAAAAAAGAACTGGTAGTGACTTATATACCCTTTGAATTATTATCAATCATGATTAAAAAAAATATAACTTATTAAAAGCGTAGAAACCCGTGGTTGATTCCAATAAAGACAGAGCCAGCATCAATGCCTTTGTCACTAAACCAAAGCCATTATCTGAAATGAATTTTGAAAAAAAAAAATAGAAATAGAGAGGAAACTGTTTTGGAAAGGGATTCAGAGAGAGAGAAAAACAAAAACAAAAACAAAAGCTAAGGGGATATGTGTACTTAAGAATATCTCAATTGTGTAGAATTTGGAAAAGAAAAGAGACGTTTATGAGTAGTATTTATGAGAAATATACTAGAAGTAACTAATTAAAATTTGAACTATTTAAAATTTGTAAAAATAAAGGAAAATTAAAATTTGTAAACTAAAGGAAAATTACGTGAATATTTTAATCTTTAAAGAAATTGACGTGGACAACTTTACTTGTATAGAACTTTGTCAGAATTAGAAAGTTGTAATGGATATAGAAAGGTACTCAACACTTTTCCTTTGTATATATAGAATTTAGTATCAAATCACGACATGATTCATGAAAAATAATAAGTTAACTCCTTTTTTTTTTCGATACGATAATAAGTTAAATTTACCTACTTATATAAAATAATTTCACTATACATTTATTTCATTAATTTTAATTTGAATATGGCTAATGAAGATAGAAAGATACTCATTACTTAGATAATAGCTAAATTACCAATTAAAAATGCAATTTTAAACTAATTATCAATTTAACACAAAACCCAAACTATTTCCCTATATATCATTGTTTTTGACTCTCTTAGAAAACCCCATCTCATTTAGTGTATTACTAAAAAATAATTGAAAAGCACCATTGAACTTGGCATTTTTAAAATAGTTTTTACTAGAAAATGCCATCATGATTGGTGTTTTCTAAAAGAAAATTCTCATTAAAAAATGCCAAATTTAGCTTTGCATAACACTAAATTTTAATACCTGCACTACGCTGCGGTTTTCATTTTCTATAATGAAAATAACATTTCAATACAAATGAATGAAACAAGACAAAATAATAGTAAATTATTATACATTTTATGCTATCAAATAACGTAATAGAATTACATTATAAGAAGAAAAAAAATTAGAAACTATACTTCAAACATGATTTATAGTACTTTATTTGTCGCCAATAATAAAAATTTGTAAAGTGATATGAGTATATTTTGAAAACCATGAAAGATAATGCAAAATTGCAAAGCATGTAAGAAATGTGTGCACTTGAAAAGCTATTTATTAATTTAAGTATGTGGAACCATGAATGGTAATCCAAAACAAAAAATATTCAACCCAGAATTTATAATCAAACATTTTGATAGTCTTTATAATCAAACACTGGAGGGTAAAAATTAATGGAAAACTTTTTGGGTGTGAAAAGATGTTGATTCCAATCTTTTGGACGAAGGATTTTGAATATTTGAACTTTGGAAAATTTAATTCCATCTGGACCATTTGTATGAGTAGCCTGAATGGATCCAGTATCTACAAGGATAAGTTCATAAAATACTCTGGTTTTGAAAAGATCAAATGGAAGGAAGTGCCAGTCAACTAATGGAGATGAAGGAAAGATATTGAGAGCTGTTTCTATTGGGGTTAGTTCAATTTCTTTTGGTTCTAAAAACCTGATGTTTAATGTTTTTGGCTTTGTAAAATAAGGATCTGATTGATTGGGTTCAGAATGATGAGTTTCTTGTTTGACTATGGTCTGGGCATAACTTTGATATTTTGAAATATTATGAGAAGGATATTGAGGCTGAGAGGAGGAAGAACTAGAAGATACCTATAATGCATAATCTGCAGGAGTAATTATTTTTTGAGAAAGTTGTTGATATGGAACTAATGTTTTTCCTTTAAAATCCGCGAGCACTTTTCTTCTCAATTCTCTTGGTGAGGCAGTGGGCCTCATTTTGAATTACTCTTATCCTGTAAGAACTCTCTTGTAAGAAAATCTGGAAGGCTATTTTTGTCTCCTTTAATGTATTCGATATCAAAATCAAAACATGAAAGTAAAGCTTGCCATCTTGCAAAAATTTGTTTTGAAACTAGATTTTTAACATCCTTTTGTAAAACTTCTTTTGCTGATTTACAATTAATGCGAAGTAAAAAATTTTGATTTATTAAATCATCTTGAAATTTTTGAATGCATAAAACAATGAATAAAATTTCTTTTTTAATAGTACTATAATTGAGCTGAGCTAATGACCATGTTCCGGAGTGGTATCTAACTATTTGTTCCTTTTCCTCAACTACCTATATCAGAGGCATCTGTTTCTACAATTTTGAAGGCATACATATCTGGGATTCCTAAACAAGGAAGGTTTTTGACTAAATTTTTAATTTTTTTAAACAGCTTGAGACATTTCAATATTCCAAGCTGGAGGATTTTTGTTTAATCTTAAAATAAGGGTTTACAAATGATTCTAATATTGGGTATAAAATCTGCAACATAATTAAGACATCCTAAAAATCTTTGTAATTGGGTTTTATTGAGGATTTCATTTGGAAATTTATCAGCAAATTCTATTGCCCTACTTATGGGTGTAATTCTTGATTGATATATTTCAAATCCTAAAAATCTTATTTTTACTTGAAATAATTTTCTTTTCTTTTTTGCTAGAACTAATCCATTTTGTTTAATAAGGTTAATAAATTGTTCTAAATGTTGAAAATGTTGTTCTATAGAATTAGAAAATATTAATACATCATCTAAGTAAACTATTGCAAATTTACTATAAGGTTAATAAATTGTTCTATATTTTGAAATTCTGACGGAGCGTTTTTTAGACTAAAGGGCATAATAGTCCATTCATATTGACTAAAGGGCACATTAAAAGTTGTTTTGTATTTATCTTTTTCTACAATTCCTATTTGATAATATCCTGATTTCATATCAAATTTTGAGAATATTGAAGCATTAGAGATTCTTCCTAATAAATCTTTTTTATTGGGCAAAGGATATCTAATCCATTTTAATACTTTATTTAACAGTTTATAATTAATTACTAATCTTGGTGCTCCTCTTTCTATTTTTGCTTGATTTTGAACATAGAAAGCTGCACAACTCCAAGGAGATTTACTTGGTCTTATAAGTTTTTTATTAAGATAATCTTGAATTTCTTGTTTACAATATTCTAGGAGTTCTTTATTCATTTGTATTGGTCTGGCTTTTGTAGGTATTTTTGATTCATAAGGTAATTCTACTTCAAATTTCTTTCTATTCCAAAAAGCATTAGGGTGTGATGAACATACTTCTTTTTGAATTTTTTTCTTGTAATTTATCTATTCTAACAACTATATTAGGATTTTTTATTTGTTCTTCTAATTTTTTATAATGAAGTTCTTTTTGCAAGAATTTTAAATGATTTTGTTTTTTAATTCTTTTTATTGTTATAGAATCTTGTTTTAATTCTTTAATTTCTTTTTCCCTAGGAGGGCTTAACCATTCAAAAGTAATGTTATGATCTTCTATAAAAGTAGTAAGTCCTTGGGTATCTATTTTAAATGGCATTAATTGTTGTAAGAAAGGGGTTCCTAATATCATACTATCTGACATATCTTTTACTAGAACAAAAATATTGTGAAAGCAAATTCCTTGATTACAAATATAAGCATTAGATAATTTGTATTGAATATTTAATTTATTATGTCCTATTCCGAAAGCTATTTCAGTAGTTTTTTCATAATATTAGGTTGGTATTAATCCTTCTTGTATACAATTTAAGTCTGCTCCTGAATCTATTAGAGTTATCATAGTTCTGGAATAATGTTTTTCCATATGAAAATTAACTTTACAATACCATTTTTGGAATATTATTTTTTCTATCTTATTAATAAAATTATCTTGATCTAGATTTTCTTCTTTTTGTATAATAGTCACATTTTCTGTATTTTCAGAATGTTCAGATAGAGAAATGATTTGGGCTTTTAAATGTAATAATTCTAAATCTTGGGTGGCTTCTTTTTCTTTTAATTGTTTTATTTGATGGTTGATTTCTTTTATTTCCATTTGTAATTGTTGTAAAGTTGTTGGATGACTTTCTTCTTTAAATCTGCTTAATACTTCAGAAAGGTATAAAGGTTTACTAGAATTATTGTTTTTATTGTCTTCCTCTATAATATCTAATAATTTCCTTAAAGATTGTTTCCTAATTTCTTCATCTTGTATTTTATCTATTATTTCTATAAGATTTTGAGCTTTATCTAAGGATATTACTTTTATTTCTTTATTATTTCTACAATTTTCACAATCACATATACCAAATATTGATTTAGAACATTGTTGAGGAATTTCTTCATCTTCTGTTGACTTTTCTATAGAACTATCATAATTTTCTTTTATTTGATTTATTATTATTATTATTATCTCTTCCAACCATCCATGATAGATATCTTCAATTCTCAAATGCTACGACTTTTCTTCTAGAATTAAAACATTTTTTCTTCATCCTCTTTTTCAAAATCCCATGGATAATGAGTTGGGATTATGATATTAAACCTCATGCTAGATTCACCTCAATCAATATTCTTACTCGAGTCATCAAAGTAAAATGGTTGCAAAAGTATGATTTTAAGTTCTGTACTATTGAAGCAATATCTAATTGGATCTAAAAAAATCCCAAATTTGCAATAAAGCAAGAAGCCTCTCCCATTAAACAAGAGCAGTTGTATCTCAATGAGAAGAATCTTATCATCACTCAAATTTCTCAAGCAAAATCTTCAAAAGATCTCAAGAAAAAGTTAGAAGAAATCCTTTCGACTGTGTCAGACTCCAACAAAGTGGACGAAGATAATCAAAATGAAGATGACTGTTTTGGAATCAATCTGGAACAGGAATTCTCAAATCAATAAAGTAAATGTCGGCAAGATTAAGTCAAAAGTTCAACAGTGTTTCCAGCTCATTAACAGTATAAAGTAACTATCAGCAAGAAGCAGTTCCCAGAAGCAACAATAATGATATCTTAAAGCAGATCCTCATAATAATGCATCCAGATTCAAGAAGGTTTCAAATCCATTTCGGATTTCATCAAGTCTTAAGTCCGAGCCCATTAGTCTATAAATAGGTTGTTAATTTCTTTGTACATCATCGTTCAGAAAAACTGAGAAATACTCTCTGAAAATCTGATCGTTGATAAGTCTCAAAAGTTTGTAATCTTCAAAGCTTTCAAGTTTTCTTTGATATTGCTCAAGACTATAATTCTGAACTCACCACTTCTTTAAGAATTAAATTTCCTCATTTTACTCTGTTTATTGATTACTCTATAGCCAATTTTATAAATTATTTAAGACAAAATTACCCACATACCTATTAAGATAGATTAAGATCTTGGTTAGACGAAGATCTAGAAATAGATAGTGATTAAATAATATGCATTTCATCTTTGATATCCACTATAACTTCCCATATCAATACCCTAATATAGAACCCCTAGAACTACCTTAATAAATTTTAATAGAATGGTTCAATACCTCCAAAATCATTATAGGTTTCCCATAACTGTCCAAATTAATATTCATTTTTTAGATGAATCAGTAACTATACATATATAAGTCAAGAACCTTGTTTGGTTAGACGATCCTTCCACAATTTGGTATCAGAGCCTACTGATTAGGTGCTTCCAAACGCTCTAGGCTATTATGTCTTAAAAGAAGAAAACCCTTTATCCGAAAGTGTTGGAGTAAGGCGGACCCAGCAATAAGACCAACGAGTGGCAGTGAGACCGTTGGAGTACCTCGGACCCGTTTAGGATAAAGATATTCTTTAACTAAGACAAGATGGCTAGTTGGATAGGAAAAGCCCTCTCAAGAAGCTCTAGTACTAGTTCGTATAGGACAGGGGCTACCCATCAAAGTTCTAGCTCTAGTTCAATAAAACCTAAAAAACATAGTAAAGATAAAAATGTTAATATGTCAGAAGAAGAAATAGAAGCAGTAGAACATCAATTAATAAATTGGTCATTACCAAAATTTGATATATCAACAGTTTATAAAACTTCTACTTTTGATTTTAATTTTAAACAAATAATCAATATAATTGAATTAAATATAGATGTTAAAAAAGAATATGACAGTATTCCATTACTATCAGAAGAATTAGTTAATAAATATAGAGAAAAATATAATTATCTTCATATAGGATTAATTCAATTAGCAGCAAAACCATTGCATAGGTTAGGAATAGATTCCCCAATATTATTAGCAGTGAGAGATAAAATAAGTACAAATTTTGAAAAATCAATAATAGGATTATTAGAGTCAAATCTACATGATGGGCCAGCTTATACAAATTGTTTACCCAATTTTACTATAAATATTCAAGATGACACCGCCACAAAAGCTTTAGTATTGGATATTTGTCAACATAACAAAGAATGGTTAGAAGGAACTTCTACAGTCAATATAATTTATAGAATATCATTTAAAGTGTCAAAAACAAATCAAAATTTTAAAGCCATTAGAGAATCTTCAAAAGAAGAAGTAGTAATCTTTGAAGCTAATCTTAAAAAATCAAATACCATAACCCCTAAAAAATAAAGAATAGATCAAATAACTTTCCCAGAAAATTGGATTCTAAACCAAGCAGTAAAAACTACAACCCCAGAATCTAGATCAATAAAATATTATACTAGTAATCAAGATGGAGATATAGTATTATCAATGAATAGATCTCAATCCTTTAGGACAACTCGTAGTGATTCATTACCTACTTCCAATAGAAAATCATTATACATACCTTCTCAATATGAATTAAGAGGAATAAACGTTAATCCTAGAATTCCTACTCCAATATATAAACCTCCTCAAGACAATTTAACAATTCCTATAAATATTGATAGACAATATTTTCAACCAGAAAATTTAGATTTAGAGCCAACTCCTTCCCAGATAGGATCAGAATTAGATAATAATTCTTCACCTTATAGAAAACAAATAATGATGATTAGGTCAACAAAACAATTTACAATAAATAAAGAAGCCTTAAGACAAGACTTTATGAAACCAGAAAATAAAGAAAAACGAGATTGGTTCTTCAAAACATTTAATGAACAAGAAAGAAATAATATTAGAACTGAATGGTGTTCAGATATGGATACTCTTCAAGTTAATATTAATTTCTTTAAATGGTTTGATATTTATAAAAATAAATATATAAAAACCACTAATAGGATTACCCAAACATGGTTACCTACTAATGGAAACCCAATTATTTCGACACATCCTCCTTTAGAAGAAATAAAAATACAAGTAGGATCTCATGACCTAATAGCCTCAACCTTCAAAACTATGGATACTTCCATATCATTAGATTTACCAGCTACTAGAAAAGAGGCATATCATATTGAACAACAAAATAATTTTACAAATAAAGCTATTTCTACTATTTGTAATCAATTAGATAGAATAGAAAATCAAGTAAACACTCAAACAGATACTCATAAAGCCTTAACTTCCAATACAAAAATAGATCCTTTAAGACCAATATTTAAACATGAAGCCATACCTATAGCAAAAGCTAGAGAAATAAAATTTAATAATCATGAAGATTTATTAAAAGAAGTCTCAGAAAAATTAGTTCAAATAACCCTTAAGGATAAAAATATTAAAACCATAAATCAAGATTCTAATAATATAAATAAAATGAAAACTTCAAAATTTCATACAAATAAAACTAGGAATTATTAACCAAGACCTACACTTCCAGATTTACAGTTTGAAGAACGAGAACAATTTAAAGCCTCAGAATATGATGGAACTTCAATATATGAATGGAATATAGATGGACTAAGTGAAGCAGAAATTTTTAATATAATTCAAGAAATGACTATGGCTATTACAGCTTTTAGAATTAAAGGCAATAGCGAAGATAGAATATTTGAAGTATTAACAACAGGATTCACTGGAACCCTTAGAGGTTGGTGGGATAATATTATTACCCAAGTAGAAAAAATACTTATTAAAACATCCATTAAAACAGAAATATTAGAAAACCAACAAGTCCAAAGTCTTGATTGTAATACAACATTATTATATACTATAATTAAACATTTCATAGGAGACCCATTACAATACCAAGAAAGACAATTAACAGAATTAGCAAACCTTAGATGTCCAAAATTATCAGACTATAGATGGTACAAAGATAATTTTCTTCCTAAAGTTTGTAGTAGAACAGATGGAGGAGCAGACTTTTGGAAAGAAAAATATATTTCTGGATTACCAAAAATTTTTGCAGAAAGAATTAGAGAATCCATTAGAAATAAATTTGATAATAAAATTCCATATTCTCAATTAACTTATGGTCATCTCAATAATATCATTATTCAAGAAGGAGTAAAACTCTGTAATGACTTTAATTTACCAAATAAATATAGGTAAGATTCTTTAACGGGGAAAAGAGAATTAGGAAATTTTTGTGAACAATATGCTTGTGAAACCATAAAGCCCCCTCTACTTTAGAAAAAAGAAAAGAGTCAAGACTATATAGGTCAAGAAAATCTTCAAAATTCTATAAAAAAGATAAACATTATAGGAAAAATAAGTATTATACAAAACCTTCAAAAAATCAAAAGAAAGAAAAGAAAAGAAATAAAAAACATGTTATTTGTTATAAATGTAATCAAAGTGGTCATTATGCTAGTAATTGTCAAACAAAAAAGAAAATACAACAATTAGATATAGATGATGAACAAAAAGAAGTATTAATAAGAATATTAATTAATGAAGATTTTTCTGAATCTTCTAGTTATTCAACAAGTACAGAAGAAGAAGATGTAAAGATTAATCAAATAGAAGAAAACTATGATAGTTCTACAGATAAGTCAATAGAAGATATAGAAGTTACTCAACAATGTTCTAAATCAATATTTGGTATATGTGATTGTGAAAATTGTGTAAAAAAATAAAGAAATAAAAGTAATATCTTTAGATAAAGCTCAAAATCTTATAGAAATAATAGATAAAATTCAAGATGAAGAAATTAGAAAACAATCTTTAAAAAAGCTATTAGATATTATTGAAGAAGATAATAAAAACAATAATTCTAGTAAACCTTTATATCTTTCCGAAGTATTAAGTAGATTTAAAGAAGAAAGTCATCCAACAACTTTACAAGAATTACAACTAGAAATAAAAGAAATCAAGAATGAGATAAAAGCAATTAAAAGAAAAAGAGAATGAAGAAAAAAGGTTTTAATTCTGGAAGAAAAGTCATAGCATTTGAGAATTGAAGATATCTATCATGGATGGTTGGAGGAAGAATGTCCTTTACTGGTCCAAAAGATTCAAACCAGTCAAAGAACCAATTAGGTACTTCTTTTGGGCAATCTTTATGGAAATGAATAAACCAAGAATGAGAATAATTTCTGAGGTAAAGAAAACTATACCATGCATGTTGATAGTCTTTATAATCGAACACTGAAGGGTGAAAATTAATGGAAAACTTCTTGGGTGTGAAAAGATGTTGATTCCAATCTCTTGGTCGAAGGATTTTGAATATTTGGACTTTTGAAAATTGAATTCCATCTAGACCATTTGTGCGAGTAATTTGGATAGATCTAGTATTGACAAGGATAAGTTCATAAAAAACTCGGGTTTTAAAAAGATCAAATGGAAGGAAGTGCCAATCAACTAATGGGGATGAAGGAAAAATATTGAGGGCTGTTTCTATTGGGGTTGGTCTAATTTCTTCTGGTTCTAAGAACCTGATGTTTAATGTTTTTGGCTTTGTATAATAAGGATCTGATTGACTAGGTTCAAAATGATGGGATTCTGGTTTGACTACTGTCTGGGCATAACTTTGATATTTTGAAATAGTAGGAGGTTGTGGTTGAGAAGAGGAAGAACTAGAAGATACCTGTAATGCATAATCTGCAGGAGTAATTATTTTTTGAGAAAGTTGTTGATAAGGAACTAATGTTTTTCCTCTTAATTCTGCGAGAGCTTTTCCTCTCAATTCTCTTGGTGAGGCAGTGGGCCTCATTTTGAATCACTCTTATCCTGTAAGAACTCTCTTGTAAGGAAATCTGGAAGGTTGTTTTTATCTCCTTTGATGTATTCAATATCAAAATCAACACATGAAAGTAAAGCTTGCCATCTTGCAAAGATTTGTTTTGAAACTAAATTTTTGACATCTTTTTGTAAAACTTCTTTTGCTAATTTGCAATCAATGCGAAGTAAAAATCTTTGATTTATTAAATCATCTTGAAATTTTTGAATGCATAAAACAATTATTATTATTATTATTTATTTTAGTATTTTATTATTATTATTATTATTATTATTATTATTTTTCTTTTGATGTGTTCTCACTGTGATTGAGATTTTATTTGTGACATTGTGCATATAATAAAGTAAAGTTATGGATTCTTTTTGTTAGGCTTAAAAATTGGTTCTTATATGTTATACAGTTCAATTTAGATTTAAAGTTATAGATACCTATCACTTCATAAGCATTTATCTCTTCTTTTGCTTGTCAATGTCTTATTGATGACTTGCATATAAAGGAAAGAAGAGTAGCACTTTAAATATTTTATTTTGTATATTTATTTTTGTGTAAATCGTAATAACTTTTATACATACATATATATAATTATAATTGTACATAACCTTAAATGAAGGTGATGATGCAATGTGAGCCTTTACTACTTTATTCTTTTTTCAAGGTTGTTATGGTATTTATAATAGCTACGTTTGAAGGGTTTAGGCAGTTGAATGAGATTTAATTTTCATTAGGTTGACCTTCATCTTTTCTAATTAAAAAGCCCCCCCAACAAGTACAACTTGTTACTTTAATAGGAATTATATGTCACATGTTTCAATTGACTATATTCTTTTGAATTTTTTAGCTTTATTGTAACTATATATCATTATCTATTTGTTGTAGATATTTAGTTCAAGTTCAATTTCTCTACTTGTTTATACAACAATATCTGTAACAAACTACTATGTATATATACTATAAATACTAATGAATGAATTAAGACATTTCTTCATCAGGTTGTCATAGCTTTATTATGGTATCAACCACCTAACCAGGCTTTAACTAGAATTCCTTCATCATCCTATTCTCATGGCTTCCACTACTTCCACCATCAATATCGTACCCTCCACCAATCAAAATGCTAACCTTGTTGCCATCAACATCCCTAACACACCTCCCCATCAAGCTTACCCCTACAAATTATGTTTGCCTAGGCCAAACAAATGAAATCCCTCTTCATTGGTTATGGTATTGGCTACATCACTAGTTTCAAACTCTTTCCATCTCCCACTATCAATATCAATGAAGAGACAAAAAAGAATCCATTGGGTTCGTCAGGATCAATTCTAACTTCTAACCATCTTGATGCTAAAGCAGTTAGCCCACAAACCGAAATATCCCAAGAAGCGTGAGATCAATTATATATCACCTTTACTAAGAAATTTCGATTACAAGTCTTTTTTTAAGGAGAAATTATATTTAATAAAAAGGGCAAAGGGCACTGCTTCCATTTTAGAATATTTGCAACTATGATGCACAGATACAATGCATATTCGATACAACAATATTGCTATTTCTTAAAAGTATAGAATACGATGTCTAGTATACATATAAATTCATAAAATAGACCAAAAATATAATTGCTATTCATAAAATCCAAAGCAACATACTTAGAAGATATAATAATCCTTTGATAATACTAAGAGTAAAATATTGTTTTAATTTCAAAAGAATTCTTAAAAATTATATAAGCCCCTCACTCATGTAACAAAGAGTTCTATTTAAGTGTCCAAAGGGTTTTATTTGAGAATATTTTAATTTTTTGAAGTTTTATTTAAAATATTACATGGGTGGGTGACTTATCAGATTTTTTACTCTAATACTAAATACTCAAAAAAACATATAAAATCTCACTGACATAACTATTCTTTTATTACTATTAATGTCTAGTTGCCTAATACCTACTAATAGGAAAAGTATCAATCCCATCTCCTCCTTGCCATCATCTAAAAATACGATACCTTTTATTTCTAGTTTATGAGGAGACAAGGATGCCACTGCCAAAACTCCAACACCATCAAAGTTATATCCCATGCATCCCCACTAATGTCCCATATCTTAATTTTCTACATGCTTGTAGCCAAGAGTCGAAATTAGTATGAAAGTAAACCAAGTCTTCTACCCTTTTAAGATTCAAATTATTTCTTTTCATTGAATGGATAATGAGTAGGTACTCCAATTCCTTCACAACATGATGAAAAGTAAGGTTGCACAAAGAAGCCTAAGAGCAAGCTTTGGAACTAGAGAGGGCTGATGTAGTGAAAAATGTGTGTATGATAAATGGAATACAATGCAAGTGTACATTATCAGTGTAGACAGAAAAGTATCCTAGGGTTGTCGTACCCAAGGAACTGTGAAACTGATTACTAAAATACTATAACGGTAGCATTACTCAAGCGATTGAATGGTGACGAAGGCAATGCAAATGAAAGTAAAACAAACAATTAAAATAGAAGCGAGATTCAAAGGACAGAAACTAGTGATGAAAAGCCTAAGGGTTTAGATTTCACCACAATCATATGTATAAACTCTCCTAATTTCATCAAATGAATTATAGTTTTATCAATTGCTAGCCAGGATCTCCCTAATTTATTAAAAAGCCTCTCTCGAGGTCATATTAAACTAATCACAATTACCAATCCAATCATATCCTTATGTGAATTGTATTAATTGAAATTGTCTTAAGTTCTATGGATTCCTTTTAATGGCTACACAGGGTCCTAGGCACATTCTTGCCCTAAGCTCCATTATGGATTCAATTCTCATGGTCTGGACTGACTATTCCCTTTCCATCATAGCAATCCACAAATTCCCTAACTAATTGGCCAGATCAATCAGAGATTAAAGTGTAGAGAATCAAACCTCAATTGAATCAAACATAGAATTTCATTAATTTATGATTCAAGTTCATACATAGATTGGGTTACATCTTAGACCCTAGAAAGATATTTAGCTACTCATAATAAAATTCAGATACATCACAGGGGTAGAAGAAGAAATGAAGATAATAAGGAGAAGAAGAAAAACTCTTTGTAAATCCACAGTCGTCTTTGCCTTCATGCTCTCCTCTTTCCTTTTCCAATTCCTAGGTTGCCAAAAAGATCCCTAATTTCTAATCCTAGTTGCCTATTTATAGTTAAGGTCCAATTTCTAACTCCTCCAACTAGGACTCCTACTAGTCTATTTGGCCCAAAAGCCCACAAAATCGAGTGTTGGGACCTTCAAGATGCCACGAAGCAAACCTCTTAATGCCACGGTGCCAATTGCATGCTTTCTGGAATTGTTTTGCTGCCACGACACCAAATTGGCCCTTGTTGGAATTCTTCACACCTCTCTAGATTTTTGGGCGCCACGGCGCCAACTGCTTCCAAATGCTGAATTTTTCTTGTTTTGACTCCTTTAGTGCTTGATTTCTACAAAATGAACAAAATAAGGTCAAAAATACTCAATCCTTCCTCAATTTAGGCCTCAAATGTGAGAGAATGAGACATAAAATCTCTATATAAAATGAATTTAACATGGGTCGAAGAACCATGCATCACCCACTAGGATTGTGGATCTAATATCCACCTATCTTCAATTAAGAGTCAAATGAATCAAAATCACTTGCTTTTGAAGAGAAATTAACATTTTCAAGTGCAACCTTTCTTTTACCTCATGAGTATAGAAAGTCTTTTCATACACTATTTTCTCTCCCTAGAGATCTCTTCATCCTTGTGAGGTGGACTCTATTTTAAGCCTCTTGAAGCCATTCATCACTATAATACCTATGAATCATGTAAATGTTTATAAAGAATTTGTAGTATATTAACTATTTAAATATTAATAATTAGGGGTGTAAATGATTCAGTTTGGTGCGGTTTGAGCAAAATATATATATATATATATATATATATATATATATACATACACCGAACCAACATAGGCGATTTGAGGAAAGCAAAAACAAATAATATTGGTCAAATTCAAATATTAAAAAAACTAACCATCTAAATTCTACAACATTCAATATGCAAATAATATTGGTACTTGGAAGAGGAAGAATAAAAAATAGAGTTAAAAGATGTCTTCAGTTTAATTAACTTAATTCTATAAGTTTTATGTATAATATAAATAAATAAACATATATATATATATAATCAATATATTAATTATTCTTAGTTTGGTTTCGTTCTTAGTGGTTTGATTTTTCTTTTTTTGAAACTATCAAATCAAACCGAACTGTGGGTTTAAACAGTTTTAAAATCTTCTAAAGCTATGACAGTTTGGTTCAGTGTGCTTCGAGCAGTTTCGTATGGTTTGGTGCAATTTGCTTACACCCTTATTGATAATGAATAATTATAAAAAAAAAAAATTGAAATTTTGAAAGAATGATTTTACCTAGGATTCAATGAGTGTATCATTCAATAAATTGGGGTGCAACTTTTGGTCCACCTTGCAATTAATATAGCATAAACAACGTGAAAATATTGATTATGATTTTATGCTTAGAACAAGTGTTGTCTCATGATCATCTGAAAAGCAATCTATTGTCACTTTGTCAAGCATGGAAGCTGAATTTGTAGTAGTAACAACTTGTGCTTGTCAAGCTATTTTGCTCAGGAGAATTTCTTAGGGAGCTGAATTTTGAGTAGCTTGGAGCTACTAAAATTTATTATGACAATAACTCAACAATCAAGTTCTCAAAATATCCAATGTTGCATGGAAGAAGCAAGCATACTGATGTGAAGTTTTATTTCTTGAGAAATCTTAGCAATGAAGAAGCAATTAATTTGATTTATTGCAGAAGTGATGATCAAATTGCCTATAGAGAATCTTTTGTGAAGCTTAGAAGGCTATTGGGAGTTTGTACAATTTAAACTTTATATTCATTGTTAGTAAGGAGGGGATTGTTATGAGTTGACAGTTATATCTACTCATTAGTTGTAAAGATGATAACAAAGTTGCAATAAAAGATAAGATGATGAGCAAGTTGCAGCCGGTGTAAGAATCAAGATGAATTAAATTGATCAAGCCACATCTGTAAAGTTGTTTAGAATTTTGAAGAAGATAACTTTTAGTCAAAAAATTTGGCAGTAAAATCAAGTGGGTGCTATAAGCAAATTCTGCTTTGAATTCTTTATCATGTTCTACCATAGTCTTTCTTAGCCACTAACAGTATTTTGTAATATTTTAATAGTTTTGATTTGCCTACATAAATGCATTGTTGTTCCGCTAATGAATGCATGGTTAATGAAGTGAAATATTACTCTTCCTCTCGTATGTGTGTGTGAGTGCTCTCTCTCTTTCTCTCATCTCTAGTTAATAAAAATAAGTCAAAACTTGAACTTTCTAACTCACTCTTGTACACCTCTAATGCTTAGTAATCACAATTAAAAAAAAAAAAGGTTAAAAACTCAAAAACCCAAAATTGAAATCAAAACCATGTTATGGTCACCGTAAGCAATTCAAATAAATAGGAAGAATAAACGTAGCTATAAGGAAGAAAAAACCTAACCCAGTTGTAAAGAGAAGAGCAAATCATGCAAAAAAAAAAAAAAGATTAAATCTATTGTTCCATTACAGTAGATTGGTAAAAATATATGAAGAAGTAGAACAATAACATTATTTTATTTTTTTAATTAATTATAAAAAGTGAGATAGAGAAGTGGAATAATAGATTTGGTCCCGCAAAAAAGAACTGGTAGTGACTTATACACTTTGAATTATCATCAATCATGATAAAAAAAAGAAAAGAAAAATATAACTTGTTTAAAGCTTAGAAACCCGTGGCTGATTTAGATAAAGACATAGCCAGCATCGATGCCTTTGTCACTAAACCAAAGCCATTATACAAAAAGAATTTTGAAAAAAAATTAGAAATAGAGAGGAAACCATTTTGGAAAGGGATTCCAAGAGAGAGAGAAACAAAAACAAAAGATAAGGGGATATGTGTGCCCAAGAATTTCTCAACTGTGTAGAATTTCGAAAAGAAAAGAGACATGTATGAGTAGTATTTTTGAGAAATACTGGAAGTAACTAATTAAAATCTGAACTATTTAAAATTTGTAAAATAAAGGAAAATTAAAATTTGTAAACTAAACAAAAATTACATGAATATTTTAATCTTTAAAGAAATTGACGTGAACAACTTTACTTTTATGAAAATTTGTCAAAATTAGAAAGTTGTAATAGATATAGAAACGTACTCAACACTTTTCCTTTGTATATATAGAATTTAGTATCAAATCATGACATGATTCATGAAAAATAATAAGTTAACTCCTTTTTTTTCGATATGATAATAAGTTAAATTTACCTGCTTATATAAAATAATTTCATTATACATTTATTTCATTAATTTTAATTTGAATATGGCTAATGAAGATAGAAAGATACTGATTACTTAGATAATAGCTAAATTATCAATTAAATACAAAATTTTAAACTAATTATCATTTTAACACAAAACCCAAACTATTTCACTATATGTCATTGTTTTTGACTCTCTTAGAAAATGACATCTCATCTAGTGTATTACTAACAAATAATTGAAAAACGCCATTGAACTTGCCGTTTTTAAAAAAGTTTTTACTAAAAAATGTCATCATAATTGGCGTTTTCTAAAAGAAAATTCCCATTAAAAAACCCCAAATTTAGCTTTACATAACACTAAATTTTAATACCTACACTATGCTGTGGTTCCATTTTCTATAGAATGAAACAAGACAAAATAATAGTAAATTAGTATACATTTTATGCTATCTTACATTATAAGAAAAAAAATTAGAAACTATACTTTTTTGAAAACCATGAAAACTATACATTATAATGATTTATAGTACTTTATTTGTCGCCAATAATAAAAATTTGTAAAGTGATATGAGTATATTTTGAAAAACATGAAAGATAATACAAAATTGCAAAGCATGTAAGAAATGTGTGCACTTGAAAAGGTATTTATTCATTTCAGTATGTGGAACAATGAATGGTAATCCAAAACAAAAAATATGCAACCCAGAATTTAGATTACATAACCTCATAAACATAGCTTGAGATAGACATAATGTTGTTGTTGATAGATCAACCAAGGATAGAATGGGGTAGAGCTTTGGAAGGGTCCGTTGGAAATGGGTAGAGTGCCAGAGTTAGGTTGGTCTTGAGGTTAGGCTCGGACTGTAGGGTACCTACAACAATGGAAAAGATAGATCGGGCGCAAAGCACTCCACGTTCAAGTCAGTATTATGAATTTTAACAAAAATTACAAAAATTTTAACGTTGATTGATTCATTAATAGTAACTAGTGTTTTAGTAACATGAGTTTTTTTGTAATTTTACTTTAATTTCATAGATGATAGACTAGGCCCTTACCTTAATCCCTTGTTCATGCTATGTGGGTTGATTTTTTTAGTTCTGGCCCTTCTCCGTTGTTAATCATGCAGTAGAGATATACACCTCATAGTCATAGCATACACAAGCTTAGTTATATATATATACTAAAAGCAAGTAAAGAGACACTTCAATTGCGTAACATTAAAACTTGAGTAAATATATATATATATATATATATATATATATATATATATATATATATATATATATATATATATATATATATATATGTATATGTTTTAGGAGAAAAAATAGTTACTTTTTCTTTTTTTTTTTCTGATTGGTTTTCTATTCAATTACTTATAATAAATAAAGAATAATTAAGATATGAATATCTCAACGGTTACGATATATTGTTACTAAATAATTTCTAAACTTTTACATTTTTTAATTATTAGTAATACATTAAAGATGATTATTCACTATTGCTCTTAATGCAACCCTTTAATATGTAAAATAAATTAATTACAAAAAATATCACTAATTACTGTGGCAATTATGCTGGTATCTGTTACATAATATTACAATTCTTAATATTTTATTGAATGTTATTATTATACCATTAAAATTACTAATATTTTATTGCATGTCATTAATATGCCAACCATTATGCAATTAAAAACTAATAAAAGAACAGAGCTGATTTTTAATCAAAAAATTAATTGTTGATGTTACATTAACTAATTGATCTAATTTAGAAACTCTGTTTATAGTACAGATAGATATCTTTCTTCTTTAACATTTCTAAAACAAGTATATGAAATTTAGTATCAAGCCATGGCCTTTTTTAATAAAAAAATTAACTAATTAATGGTGGGAAAATAATACTTGTTCATGTAGAGTAATTTGACATACATAACTTGAATATGAAAAAGATTTGTCAGTGATTTCCTTTTTACATCCCATTTTTTCTTTTGACACCCCTGGTGACCGAGGATATTAAATTTGAGCTGAGAAATGTTCGTCGTGTTTTTTTGCTTGGCTCGACAAAATCTGCTTTTCGTTCCACGTTTGCCATTTTGGGGACGGGTTGCGTATGTGTAATTAACACAAGGGACACATTAGAAAACAAGTTCCTTGCTAATTGATGGATAAGAATAAAGATGATGCTGAAGGAGGACATGGGGTTCAAACTCAAAATCCCAATACTAAACCTAACCCTAACTCTCAGCAAACCGGAGGATTGAAAGGAAAGTCGTGTAAGGGATGTTTGTATTACTCATCGATTCGTATATCCAAATCCAAAAATCCCAGATGCGTTGGCTTCTCCCGAACTCTGCAGCAAGGTCTGCATCATCTTGCTCTGTTTTTACTATTTGATAATTTTTTTAACACCTTGTTCCTGTTTCTGACTGCTGGTTGCGAGAAGAATTGGGAAAATGGAGGATTGTAATTGCTTACTTTCTGAATTAAGAATAGGGAATTAAATCAATTTAAAATCTTATCCATTATTTATTGGCATCCATAGAGATTATACTGTTGCATTTGGAAAGCTGAGGGTCATTGGTGGCCATACCTGCTATTCTGAGAGTGTCCCATCAATTTATGCCCACTATGGTCCTTTTATATGGAATTTTGAATATAAACTGTTGCAGTAATTTTTCCTGCAGTGAAATTAATATGAAATCAAAAGAAATTTTGTTTCAATAAGAAGATATCATGTTGGTGGAAACGAGATATCGAAGTGTCTGAAAAATCTCAGGATGCTTCCCCAGTGGGCTACGCTCGACTGCTGACCAGTTGTTTTGTTTGTTAAAGTGGTAGGATAGCGTACGGAAACTTGGTAGCCAGAGAAGAAAGGCCCCTTTATAGTATATGTTGAGATTATGAGATATTGATATTTTAATATCTTACTTCGTTTTTACTTGTGTCGGCATCGCTTTTAGTTGATATTTAGCTAATCATTGACCACCTAAACCTTTTTCTGGGATCTTCATCTTAGATAGCATATCTAAGTTTTGGGAAACCACATAGATACCACAATTGTAAATATACAGGCTTCCAATCATCCATAATATGTAACTACATGCATTCTTTGTTCTGATTTTGTCAAATATGGGGCAATTGACTCAACCTGGACCTGTCCAAAAGAATCACCTTGCAAGCATACTGTATAATCTTGTTTTTTCATCTTCTGAAGTAATTTCTGTAGAATCATGCATCATAAATATGCTTGAGTAGTGAAAGTCATTGTTTGGATTACTGATGCGTAACATTTCTCCATGGCTGACAATAATTAATATTTTTTAGTAGCTAATAGAGATAGTTTCCTTATTTTGTGATGATGAGTTGCTTTATATACCATCATTGGCTATATCTATGATGATTTAATCGTCATGAGTGTGAAACTTTTGTACTGTTGTTTCTTTGCCCATGACCAGTTCCCCCCTATATTGTGGGAGAAACTAAGCCGGAACTTTCAATAAAGGGACGCAACATTGCAGATTTCAAGTATGCTTGTGTTGGGTACTCGGTCTTCTTAGACAATAAAGATTCTCAAGCTGATCCAGCTGATAAAAAAATGTCATTTTGCGTTGGCTTTGAGGTTTGATATCCCAACATTATTTTATCCCTTTATTCATATACATGAGGCTTATCTTGCTCCAGTGACTTCATGGGACACATTTATTGGAATTTAGGCATATACATCTTCTGTTAACTTTAGATTTCATTTTATGGTCATTCTCTTCCTACAATATCCTTTATTAGTTGTCACAAAATTGGGTGTGCTTAATGACATCACTCTGTCAGTATGAGTGTGAGCATTCTTCAATGATTTTGGTGATGCTGGTAGCAGCTACGTTTCTCCTTCCATTTCAAGAACAAGATGAGAGGAGATATAGTGGGTTCAAAACAAGCTAGCATTTCTACGTATGAGTTGCTAGCAAAGAAGAAGAAAAGGGGAGAGCGAACTAGGAATTATTGCATTTCAGTTTCCTTCTGAAAAAAAAATGTGGTCTGAGTTTTCTGACTTTATTTGCACGTGTTTTAGGTGGTGATGGACACAGGGCCTTCAACTTGGCCTTTCGGTCAGGTTCCTCCTGCTGGTGCTCTTGCTCCTAAAATTGAAGGTACAAAATTTCTTACTTTTCAGCCCCCTCCCTTCTCTTGGGAAAGAATCTCGTGAGATTTAAAATCCTACCTGGATACTTGAGATAATTACTTTATTTTCATCTTTGTTTATGGGAAATGTTTAATTCTGAAAGCCTTGTAAACACGAGTAGAAAATGTTGGAGCAGATATAAAAGCAGCACCTATTGCGAGATTGTCCCATGTTCATTGTAGCTAATAATTGGGATGGGATTATGAGCGGGAATATGCTACAATCCTATTGTATAGCCTCCAGTGAACTGAAAGGGAAAATATAATATAATATAATATATAAGCAATAGCACCATCTTTTCTTGTGTGGTTTTTCAACATTTTTTATGATGCTGCTTGTTTCTTCATGGTGTTATACTTTTTGAATGTAATTCATATCATTATGAGAACTCTTTTGATGTGAATACTAACTACTAGCCTTTAAAAAATTTCTTTTAACTGAAGATGTTATTTTGTAATTGGTAATTCTATTTCAACAACCTTTGTAACTAGTGGGCTTCTTCTACTCTATTTGTAAGAGTGATGATGTTACCAGGTATGAGTAAGCTATTAGAGAGAGCACAATTAATTGTATTGCATAATTTTTTTTTCAATAATTTGTATTTATTATTATAAAAATTATCTTTCTACATTTGTGGAGAAGTCATTGTGAAGCTTTTATGTCTTATAGTTGTCTGTTTAATTTTGTCTTTAAGAGTAAACACCTATTTTGATCATTTACATTTTAAATTTATCAATTTGGTACCTTACATTTGAAACCCTAGTTAATTTGGTCTCTCACATTTCAAACTTATCAATTTAATTCCTCACACTTCAAAATTCTTATCAATCTGGTTCCTTAAACCTATCAATGTTTTTGAAGTACGGCAAGTTTAAGAGACGAAATTGATAGGATTTTTGAAATGCGAGAGACTAAATTAGTAAGTTTGAAGCGTGAGGGTAAAATTGATTAAGGTTTCAAGTGTAAAGGACTAAATTGATTAAGGTTTGAAATGTGAAGAATTGAAATATGTATTTATTCTTTTTGGTGGCTTTCATTTTTACACTTTGTTTTTTTGCATGCCTTATAACTTCATAAATTTTGGTCTTGTACATCCAGAAGGAGAACGTGCTATACCTCAAACACGAACGCATAAACCTCCACATCCAACAGGAGAAGAATACTTAAACAGGTAAGCTGAAAATTTTCTACACAGGCACTTGTGATCCTCCTTAGAAACAAAAATATGGAGTTATAAGTTTCTTAATGTGTAGGTTCACAAGAAATGCGAGCTTAGTGGCCTCTGGTGTTGTTAAAAACTTAAACAAAGTGGGCAACTACGTAAAGGAGTCCTTGGATGACATTCTGTATCCTTACCGGAGGCGACCCAAGTAAGGCTATTGATTATATTTCAATTTCAATGGCGTGAAAATAATTCCAATTTTAAATGTTGCTTATTTTCCTTTATTTGGGAATAAAATTACCTTACCCTTTTCTTTTCTCGTTCTATCAATTCTACTGATGTACATGTGAAAAATATGTTTGGTGGTTTACTAAGTGTTTGGTTGGGGAGATCTAAATGAAGGGGAGGGGAGGGATTTTTATCACGGAGTTTTTCCTCTCTTCCCCTCCATTTCTTCACCTTACTTGTGGCTATGGCAACGTTGAAAAGGAATCAATTGATTGTAGGATTGTTTGGACCTCGAGACTTTCTGAACTCGAGCCACCAACTTAATGCGCACTCTTCAATACCGCCACCTAACCATCAATCAATAAGGAACTACATTCTACACTTTATGTGCTACGGGAAGCCATTGGCAACCAGCATTCCAAGCATGAAATTATCTTATTTCCTTATTTCTGAAAAAAAAAAAAAAAAACTCCTTTAAAAAATGTGGAACTAGTGTTTTACTCCATTGTTTCTTTTTATTTGTGGCTTTTAAAAGGATAAAATCTTGTTTTTATTTTTGGTTACTTTAAAGTATGATTATTTATTATTTTTTAATTGTATCATTATTTTTGTTTATGTGCGAAGAAATAATTATGAAAAAAGTAAACAAAATAAATAATATTATTATTAAAAAATTTAAAGAAAATTTTATTATATATGTTATTTTTAATACATGTGTAATAACATTCAGATATAAACAGATAAAAAAAAATTTATTTTCTTATTATCATTATCATTAATTTTAAAAAAGATTTTTAACATTTTATATTGAATAAAATAAATTTTTATATTTTAAGTCAAGAATAAAAGTGAACTTTTTATTGATGTGCTATTTGTTTGAAGTACAGAAGGTTTATTTAAAACTTGAAATGTGAAAATTTATTTTGTTTAGTCTAAAACATAAATTTTTTTTAAAATTAATAATAGTGTGAAGAAATAAAAAATAAATTTCTCAAAGAAGAAAAAATACAAATCATTTTGATTGGTTGTTAAGTGAAGTTTGACTAAGTTAGTCCGTTTCAACATTAGAGCTTTGGCATCTAGGTTGGATCTCTCTTTTCCTCTCCTTTTATGTTGAAATTTTTGAATCCCATCTATCTTGGACAAAAACCTCAACAAGAAACTAACCTGCATTTATTCCGTTAAAGCCTTGGTCAAACTTTGTTTTGTCCAGCCAAAATTTAGGGATACTTGTACGCAAAGTTTCTACTGATTTCATCTTTGAAATTTGTACCATTTAGAATTGAAATTCTTTGACTGAGTTAACCAGTCTGCTTATTTAAATTATATCATTGGTTCTTGTTGTATGGTGGGACCTCGCATCCCTAACACGATATTAGGGAGTTGAAAGTTTTGGAGTGTGGATGCATGCATTAAATCTTGAATTTTCTCTTAAAAAGAAGAAATATAACTAATGATATTTTCGTGTAAAATCGTATGTACTTTGTAAACCAACAAAAGTTCTTTTTGTTTGAGTTATTTTATAATAATTATCTAAAAAAATTTATAACTCTAACGATTTGCAATATATACTATAGTAAAAAAAAAATGAATAGTTAGAATATTCAACACAATCTAAAGGACAATTTATTATGTTTGAAATTTTAATTTTATCAAGAAAATAATTTTGATAAGATTGGAATACAAAGTCAAAGAAGTTTTTATACTATACCAAAAACCAATAATTATTAAATAAATACCCATAACAAATTTTATATCATATCTAACAAAAACATCCAAATTGCCATGCCCCCGTAAGTTTCCTCAAAGACTATCAAACTTTATATACTTAGCCATTCACCCCTAAGAATCCATATCATAGAAAAGCAACAAATACAAAAACCCTAGCTTCTCCAAAAGAGAAATGGTGAAAAATTCCATAGTTCCAAAATCTTTCCTTCTGCTATTGCTAACAAGCTTAGTGCTCTCTCAGGCACAACCACAGCCATGGTCACCTCTCCAAGCACCCAAAGAAATAGCCAAAAAGCTTAACCATGGACCTAACTCCCTTTTACTTGCCTCTACGGATTTTGGCCACACAGTTCACAAAATCCCTTTGGCAGTTTTGAATCCAACGTCCATAAATGATATCTCAGAGTTGATAAAATTCTCAAAGTCACTTCCCAACCCTTTTACCATAGCTGCCAGAGGGAATGGCCACTCGTTGCATGGCCAAGCCATGGCATATAATGGGATTGTGATCAATATGAGAGAGCTAAATAGCCATAGAAATGGGTCTGGGATTGTTGTTTCTTGGAAAGCTCCTTTAGGTTATTATGCAGATGTGGGTGGTGAGCAGACTTGGATTGACGTGTTGCATGCAACCCTTGAACGTGGACTCACACCCCTTTCATGGACTAATTACTTGTATTTGACCATCGGCGGCACGTTGTCCAATGCAGGTATCAGTGGCCGAAGCTTTCGATTTGGTCCTCAGATCAGCAATGTTCATGAACTGGATGTCGTTACAGGTATGACATTTGCTTCTATTTCTAGTTTCTTAGTTTCAATAACGAACAATGAGAAAACCATGAGAATTGACTTTGAAAAGTCTATAATTTTTTCTAAACCACTCATGGGCTTTTTATTTACCTAACATGGTAGTGGTTGAAATCAATTGTTCCTTTATTCTATATAATAATAATAATGTCGGAAGGAGAAGGGAGCAAGTGGGACCCTTAACTCCACTCCTTCAAAATTTTGTTGATTTTTAGGCATAAAATGTTTTCATAATTATATTTTTATGGTAAAATTTAATGATAATTAAACTTGTTCTCTCATTTTCTTTAAAAAATTTGTTTGTTATTCTAAAGTGTGTCTCATAATATGTCTTAAAGTATTTTGTTAACAAAAATAATAAATGATGAGTATTGAAATATATATTATTTTATAAATATTCAGTTAATAAAATACTTTAAAATAAGTTATAACATACAATTTTATTTTTTTAAATTTTTTTAAGAAAAATCGTTTTTTGTCCTTTCACGTTATTAAAAAATTTTAAAAGGATTTTAACATTTTAAACTTGACAAAATTAACGCTCACATTTTAAGCTAAGAATAAAAGTGAATCTTATTGAAGTATTTTTTGTTTGTACAAAAAGTTTATTTTTGTTCTGAACTTAAAATATAAAGGGTTATTTTATTTAGTTTAAAATGTAATTTTTTTTTTTAAATTAACAATATTATAAATGAATAAAAATAGGGTTTTTCTTCTCTTTTTTTTGACCTCTTGTGCTTGATTTCTGAATCTGTTATCCTGATTAGGTTTTCTAGACCTTCAAGAGATCTAATTTATGCTCTGTCTACAATTTAACTATAAAAGACTTCTGTGTGTAGTTAGTTTTTGACATAAATAACCTTTCATGGACATTTATACTCGTGGCACTCTTAAGAATCTATATTCAATTTCAATCTAACACAATGAACATGTTGGTACAAATCTTGCTCAAAGCTTTGCTCGAATCATGCCTGCTGTCTTCCAGCTAATAAGATGGAATTTCTAAGCCTAAATAGTGAAATTTAATCATCATGATATCTTCCCATCTTGACTCATTTAAATAGATGCTCTGAACTATAATTTTTTTTTTTATTATTTTTTTGCTCGGATTATGAACTTTTATTTAATTTACTACAAAATCTTGGAATGTTTAAACTTATAGATATAAAAATATGGAAACTTTTACTATAATGATATGTGAAATAATAATAATAATAATAATAATAATAATAATAATAATAAACTTTGTAAGTCAATAATTTTTGAAAAAATCAAACTTTGAGAAGTCACATTTCATATTGCTTATCCTAGATCAATGAAAGTATATTCGAATATAAAATTTTTTTAGATTGTTGGAGGAGAGAATAAGTCAAATATCTAGAAAGAAAAATGTCAATCTTTGATTATCTTATCTTACCATTTGTATTCACTTTAAGTTGAATATAAGTTCAGTTATAGGAATTCATTTAATCAAAGAAAATGTAATTAATAAGTTGATTAAGCTGTAATCATCTTGATTAGGCTATCGTAAAAAATGACATCTTGATTGGTCACCATTTTTTTTTTCTTTGAAACAATAGGGAGAGGTTGAACCGTGACCTCATGAAAGTTACCAAAACACCAAATCACTTAATGAAAGACTTTGTTATTCCTTGGTTACATTCCAGAAGTAGCAAGTTGTTTTTTTTCTTTTTCTTTTAGATATGCACACAGTGGCCATATCCGTTTCAGCTGAAGATTGTATGGTTCTGTACAGGGAATGGAGACATAATAACTTGTTCTGCAAAGAACAACTCTGAGCTATTTTTTGCAGTTCTTGGAGGTTTAGGTCAATTCGGGATTATAACCAGAGCAAGAATACCTCTTGTATCAGCACCCACAAGGGCAAGTGCAAACTTCTTTGATTTTAGAGAAAAAATTTATTTTGCCTTTTTCAATTTCAAAATAGATTTTTATATTTTAAATTAGATAAAATAAACACTCATATTTCAAGCCAAAAATAAAAATAAATATTTCGTATAAATAATTTTTTTTTAATAAAATTTATTTTTATTCTTAACTTGAAATATAAATATTTATTTTGTTTAATTTAAAACATAAAGTCTTTTTTAAAATTAACGAGAGTGTGAGGGGACAAAAAGAATTTTTCTCTTAATTTTATAAAATGATGAGTTTAATCTCTCCTTTACATCTTTGAGCAAACAAAATAATAATAATAATAATAATAATAATAATAATAATAATAATAATAATAAAAGTTTATCTTTACTAATTGGTGCAAACTGTATGCAGGGTAAGTGGCTGCAGATGCTTTATAGTGATTTCTTAACATTTTCTAAGGACCAAGAAAATTTGATCTCTTTCAACAAGAGCAAGCAAAACAGTGTTCCCGATTACATTGGAGGGTCACTTCTACTAAACCATCCACCATTAGACCTTTCGTTTTATCCAGTATCAGATCAGCCAAAAATAACTTCCCTAGTAACCAGATTTGGCATCATCTATGTCCTAGAACTTGTCAAATATTACAATAATGAGTCTCAGAAAATTGTGGACAAGGTAACTTCTTGTTCTTAGTTTGCCTAACAACACATGATGTTATTTTATTTTATTTTATTTGTTTGTTCAAGACAAAGATCTATAAGTGGTAGATCCCTTCTAACAAATATGACTTTAAGGTTTCGAATTTAATACTTTTAGAACTTTGGTTTTCGTCTTTCTCTTTTTACTTTTTTTTTATTATTATTTTGTGGTGTTACCCTAATTTGAATCTAAGCTCTTAAAATCTATATTAGGTCAATAATTTTTTTATATTAATCAGAAACTAACTTTTTCTTTGTTACAAAGGAAATTCAAGAGATCATCAGGGGGCTAAATTTTCTGCCTACATTTATATATGAAAAAGATGCATCATATGAGCAGTTCCTGAACAGAGTTTATACTGAAGAGCTTGCTCTTAGGTCACAAGGACTCTGGGATCGCCCTCACCCTTGGTTGGACCTCTTTGTTCCAAAATCTCGAGTTTCAGATTTCATTGAAGGCGTATTCAAGGGAATTCTTCTTAAGCAAAACCTCACTACAGGAAGGACCCAAGTTTACCCCATGAACCGAAGCAAGTAAGTTCCCCAAAATTGTTAACATTAATTAAATATGGTTAAGTATATCAAATATAAAATCTGCTTTGATATGGCTTGAACTTTTGGATTGATTGATTCTTGATATGAAACCATAGCTTCTTTTCCAAATAGTTAGAAGATCAAATACTTTCTCACTCGGAGAATCACACTTCATCAAAACATACACAAACCCAAAAGATACAGTGATTTCTTAAAAGAGAAAAAAAAAAAAAGGTGTTGAGATTTTAGGTTTAAGTTTTCTTTCTTGCATTTCAACCCTAAACTAAAAGCTCTAACTCAATTAATATTCAATCAAATTACAGGTGGGATGGTAGGATGTCTGCAATTACACCAGATGAAGATGTCTTCTATGTTGTGAGTCTTCTGTATACAAGCGAGTTTGATCAACTGAAGGCATATCAGACTCAAAACCAGCAGATATTGCAGTTCTGCAAGGATGCCGGTATTCAAATAAAGCAGTATCTTTCCCGCAAAGAAACACTAGAACAGTGGGTTGAACACTTCGGCCCAAAATGGAAACTTTTTGAAGAGAGAAAAGCTGCATTCGATCCAAAACATATATTGTCACCAGGACAAAGGATTTTCATTAAACAATAAGTTGGGCTTTAACTAAGCAAAGGGAAAATATTGAATAAATTGCAATATTTTGCAAATATGTCAAAAAGTATACCTAGTCTTTGATCAAATGTGTGAACTTTGTGAAGTTGCTTGTATTAATATTCTTCAATGACATCTTAAGTTTTCTTGTGCTTATCTTATTTTAAACATTCAACTCCAATTCAATTTTAGGTGTTTTACCGTGTTTAGTTTTCAGAGAGGAAGTGAGAATGATAAACTCTAAATTTAAATGTCACAAAAAAAAAAATCCTTAATAAGTCAAGAGTTTTGCAAGAGAACCAAAGAGAGAAACCTCCCATCCCATTTTGCAATATCTTGGTTGATTAATTGGTAGTCACAAGGGGCTGTCTCCCTTTTAATGAAACCCAAACCCTAAATATACTCAAGGCTGTATTCTAGATATTTTGTGGCCTTAGATAAAATTATTAGAGTGGCCTAATGTAATATAAATTATCAATGAATTATTATTACTCTTTTAGTTTTTTGAGTTGTGAAATCATTTATCAAATTTTTTTAATCAAATAAAATTAGGTAAATATGAGATATTCTATTGCTACATAATATAAAAATAAAATGAAGTAAAAAAACAACAATAAAATATAAAGGAAATCGATATTGCAAAATAAATAGGAAAATGATAAAATGATGGAATTTGAAAACTTGAAAACAAAGAGAAATTGCATGTCATATTATCTATTAGGCTTGATAATGGTGTGTTGTGTGTTGGAGTTTTGGATCTTCTATTATCCTATAGCTAGTGTGTTGACCATTAATCAATAGGTATGTATATATAAGTGATGCACAGGAGGATTTGGGGGCCTAAGGCAATTGCCTTAGTTGCCTACCCATTTTATGCGATCCTGAATCAAATATGGACATTACTCAAGCCTAAACAAGATCCGACTAAATAAATCTTAGCTCAATACATAAATAAAAATGGGGAACTCATTTCATACTACCAATTTTTATATTCTTATTCCCTCTTTCTTATTTTTAGAATTAAATTTATCAAAACATCCTTATAAAATAAAATACACCATATAACCCCACTCCATAACTCACAACAGAGCTATCTTAACCCACTCCTTAAGGTTTTCAACGAGATCGATCAAAGCCAAGTGCTCTATATGGAGAGAAAATGGGTCAGCTCCCTCCCCATAAAAGCTTTGACGAGTTCAGTGTGTTTGAACAACTTCCAATAAGATGCCCAGTTTGCCATACTGGTGCTGTCTCTGCCAATTTCTTTTTTTGAGAGAGAAAGCAATGAAGAAACCAGCACATGGGCAAAGGAAGATCCAATTCCCAACGGCTTCCATTTTTTTCTTTATATGAACTTCTCCATATGTTGTTAGTTCTAAGAAGACGATGCAATTGCAATTTGAAATATCTGCCTTATTGCTTGCCTCTAACGGCGAGATAATTGCTGAGTGAGATCAAAAATAGAGAGAAAGGAAGGAAGAGTACGGGGTCAGGAGGTGGTGAGTCATGGAGTTCAATTGTGCATTTTATAAGATTATTTTGGTTATTTTAATTCAAAAAAAAGAAAGAAAGAAAAAAAGTAAAGAGAGAGTAAGAACATGAAAATAGGTTGGAGGAAAATAATCCCCTAGAAATGAAACATTCCACAAGAAAATAGTTTAACTACGTTAGGAAAGCCCAAAACCTTAGTAAGTTGTACTATGTCACTAGGCCCAAAAACCAAAAGAAATGGAACATGCCCAAATTCGTCCAAGCCCAATATTGGCGCAAGAAATGTGATTAAACAACCCAAAAGAAGTTTCTTGTGTTTTTGAGCCCAAAGGAGTAAGGTTGTGCCTTGTGCCAATGTGGATTATCTTCTCTTGAGCCCAAGACCTCTCAAATAGTCTTCTTAGGCCAGCTTGAATCTTCTTAACTCTTGCTTTTATAATTATAGTTGCATCCATAAGCAATCGGTCTATTTAAGTTCTAAGTGGTTCCTTGGTTCTCATCATTCTCTCATTCTACAATAGGATTCATCCTTAAACCCAAACTTACATCAAATAGAAAGATATTAGTGATGTTAAAGTAATTGCTAATAAGTTGCTCACCAAGAACTAATGTTGGAGCAATATATATATATATATATATATATATATATATTCTTGATTTTACTTGAGAATTACTAGCTCTTCTTAGTGGAATGCCCATAAAAAAATTGGATTGGGAACTCTTCTCTTCTCATATGCATCCATTCTCATCCTTTGGGATCAAAGACCAATCACTTAAGTACATTTTCCTTCTCAACTTGCACTTCTTTAGTACACATAACATAACCAAGAAGCACAACTTGACTTGTGGATAAGCAACATCTTTTATGTTAAGCAATTAGAATTCCTTTTTTTGAAAATGGATATTTGCAAATGCTCAAGATGTTCATTGAATGTCCACTATTCAGCAAAATATCATCAAAATTTATGAAGGAAAGCACACAAGAAAACTGTGGCATACACAATCTATTTCCTTTAACTAATAAACCATCATGCCAATACTTTTTGTCATATGCATCATTTTCATAAGGATTTAACACACAAACAAAACCAAGATTAGCATAACATGATGCTTTAATGTCTTTAATTTCATGCATCCATTTCCAACTTCCAGGATCAATGTGCACTCTCTCAAATGTCACTGCACAAATAACATATCCAAAAATAGAAAATTCGGTAGCACTAGAAGGCTTTCTTTTCACATTAGCAAATGAAGGCACATATTTCCTAATGCAAGGCACATTCAAAAACAAGCATAAGATGGTGATTTATTTTAGCACCACATGAGAATATAGCAGAAGTAGCATTCAGTTCATCACATCTCATGTTCAATACATTTGAAAATAAATCTTTGCATCTTCGACATATGCTAAATAGATAAAATCCATCATCAGAATTATGCCAATAAAATTCACCCAGTACATTGGTTTTATGCTCCCTAATCAAGGAATGATCATGCTAATGGAATGTTTACAAGCATTTAGCCCAACTGCATTGAATACACTAGACTAGATCATGCAAAATCATGTTCATATCATGCTTTAACACATTCAAGTTCTAAAGATTTTGCTCTAGTGTTAGAGTAGAAAATAAAATCGTCTCTACCCAAGCTTTCATGAGCTAATTCATCATAAACATCAATCACAATTACAAGATCAGGATTATCCTAAAAAGAACCTTCAATATTCTCAAATAAATTAGATATACCCTTGTCACAATATTTGTCACCACACCACACAAAATATGGTTTACATACGTAGGCACCACACCACACAAGACCTTGTCACAATATTTGTCAATTGAGAATGACTCCAATACCTGTACAGTAACTTGAACCTCACCAAATTAACTTGGCCATTCAAGTTTATATGGTTTGGGATACTTCATGGTTGGAAAAATTCAATTTTTCTACAAGAATAGTTCTGCCATATTCATACAACTTCTTCCATCAATGATTACTTTGCACACTTTATCTTGAACTTGACACTTTGTGTGGAAAAGATTAATTTCTTCAAGTCAGGGGATCTTGATTTTGATGCTATCAAATAAATCATCAACTCTCTTATCTCCTCTACCCCTTCTCTCATCTCTAACAAGATTGTTTTGCACCTTTTGATCATCCAAGTGTCTTTTACAATTATCCAAATCAATTTTCTTATATCTCTTTCTTACAATGGGGGGTATGTGATTGTTCACCATCTAAATTGTATGTATTCCTTTCCATTCGGTCTCTAAACTCATCAAACTTGGTGTTCATTTTCTCAAATTCTTGTTGCATAGCTCTTAGATTATGTGTTTGGCCTCCTTGATGATTTCTTCCTTCATTATTTACTTTTGATACTTGAAAATAGTTAGTGACAAGAAATAAAATCCTCACACTATTAGTTAGTGTTTATACTTTTGAATTTTGTCACTCTACTCTCATGTTTGCTTTCTAATTGGCTTATCTCAAATGATCTCACACACTCTAGCCTTTTTCCACTTTTAATTCTCTCTTTTAGCTCCCTATAGAACTAATAGCATGACCAAGAATAGGCCTTGAAGTTTCTAAAAGTTGGAACCAATCAGTCACCACAAGAAGCAACAAAACAACATTAAAAGATGCTAGGGAGTGGGCACAAGGAAAGGAAACCAGAAATTGCAGCAAGTTGTAATAGAATGAATTTTCTAATCAAAAGTAACTAATGAGAGATATGCAAGCATTCCAAGAATTAAAAATCACAAAACAATACTCAATGGGTGTGACCAAATCAAAAAGATTCTAATAAGATCATTTACATCCGAAATTGAAACAAATGTATTTCTTTGTTTCATTGTTTCAAATGGAATCTCTTTGTTTCATTGTTACATTTCTTCTTCTTCTATTATTATTTTGTTTAGATATGTGTTCTCACTATGTTTACAAGGGTTTGTGATTGAGATTTTATTTGTGGCATTGTGCATATGATAAATCAAAGTTATGGATTCTTTTTGTTAGGGTTAAAAATTGGTTGTTATGGATCCTTTTTGTTAGTCTTAAAAATTGGTTCTTACATGTTATATGGTTCAATTTAGATTTAAAGTTGGTTATCACAATTTCTAAGACCATAAAGAAGTACTTCCACTCTAATTAGGCTTAAAAATGGTATGGTTTGCCTACTCATAAATGATAGATGCCTATCACTTCATAAGCATTTATCTCTTCTTTTGCTTGTCATGTCTTATTGATGACTTGCATTTAAAGGAAAGAAGAGTAGCACTTTAAATATTTTATTTTGTATATTTACTTTTGTATCAATCATAGTAACTTTTATACATACATACACATACGCACGTGCGCGCGTGCGCACACACACACACACATATAAATATAATTGTGCATAACCTTAAACGAAGGTGATGATGCAATGTGAAAATTTACTACTTTATTCTTTTTCAAGGTTTTTATGGTATTTATAATAGTGACTTTTGAAGGGTTTAGGCAGTTGAATGAGATTTTATTTTCATTAGGTTGACCTTCAACTTTTCTAATTCAAAAAGCTCCCCCCACATGTATAACTTGTTACTTTAATAGGACTTATATGTCATGTTTCAATTTACTTTATTCTTTTGAATTATTCAGCTTTGTTGTAAATGTATATCATTATCTATCTGTTGTAGATATTTAGTTCAAGTTTAATTTCTCTACTTGCTTATACAACAATATCTGTAGCAAACTACTATGTATATATACTACAAACACTAACGAATGAATTAAGACATTTCTCGATCAGCTTGTCATAGCTTTATTATGGACCTAACTAGGCTTTAACTAGAGTTCCTTCATGATCCTATCCTCATGGTTTCCACTACTTCCACCATCAATATCTTACCCTCCCCCAATCAAAATGCTAACTTGTTGCCATCAACATCACCAACACCTCCCCATCAAGCTTACCCCTACAAACTATGTTTGCCTAGGCCAAACAAATGAAATCCCTCTTCATTGGTTATGGTATTGGCTACATCACTTGTTTTAAACTCTTTCCATCTCCCACTATCAATATCAATAATGAAGAGACAAAAAAGAATCCATTGAGTTCGTCAGGATCAATTCTATGTTCTAACCATCTTGGTACTGGTCATCTTGATGCTAAAGCAGTTATCCCACAAACTGAAATATCCCAAGAAGTGTGAGATCAATTACATATAGCCTTTGCTAACAAATCTCGATCAGAAGTCTTTCTTTTAAGGAGAAATTATATTTAATAAAAAGGACAAAGGGCATTGCTTCCATTTTAGAATATTTGCAGCTATGATGCACAGATACAATGCATATTCAATACATCAATATGGCTATTTCTTAAAAGTATAGAATACGATGTCAAGTATATGTGTATGTGTGTGTGTGTGTGTGTGTGTATATATATAATTCATAAACAGACCAAAAATATAATTGCTATTCATAAAATCCAAAGCAACACACTTAGAAGATATAATAATCCTTTGATAATATTAAGAGTAAAATATTATTTTAATCTCTTAAGAATTCTTAAAAATCATATAAGCCCTTTACTTATATAATGTCTCGAATAAAATCTTCAAAAATAAAAACACACTAAAAAATAAGTCCCTCACTCATGTAAGAAAGAGTTCTATTTAAGTGTCCAAAGAGTTTTATTTGAGAATGTTTTAATTTTTTGAGGTTTTATTTGAGATGTTATGTGGGTAGGTGACTTATTTGATTTTTGAGAATTCTTCAAAGTTAAAACAATATTTTACTCTAATACTAAATACTCAAAAAATCATATAAAATCTCACTAACATAACTATGCTTTTATTACTATCAATGTCTAGTTGCCTACTACTTACTAATAGGAAAGTACCAATCCCATCTCCTTGCCATCATCTAAAAATACGATAACTTCTATTTTTAGTTCATGAAGAGACAAGGATGCCACTGCCAAAAATCCAACACGATTAAAGTTATATCCCATGCATCTGCACTAATGTCCCATATCTTAATTTCTCCATGCTTGTAGCCAAGAGTCGCAAATTAGTATGAACATAAACCAAGTTTTCTACCCTTTTAAGATTCAACTTATTTCTTTTCATTGAATGGATAATGAGTAGGTATGTAAGAATAATTTTGTGGACTAACATAAATCATGCTCTTTTATTAAAACTTAGATTTAATTATTAGATTAATTATGAGATTTTGTATAGCCCAATTAATTATGTGATCATTTATTTTTTATTAGGCTACACCTTTGTTTGGTGGACTCTTATTATTGGGCCATGATATTAGGTTAGCTGTTGATGGGTAGGTTAACCCAGTAGCCCATTAGGGTTGACATGGAGAGCCCATGATCTCTACTATAAATACAAGTGCAACTACCCATTAAGTAACATGTTCGTGACTCCCTGTATTATAGCCAAGATATCAGAACTGCTATTCAAGAACGGTTTTCTCTCTCATTCCCAATCATATGGAATCCACTCCAATTTCAGGTAATTCTAAACTCCCTATTTATCTGATACATGCTATGGTTCCCCTTCAATATGTATACAATTGCTATACCAAATCTTTCAATTGGTATCAAAGTTTATGTAGGTATATTATCATGCAAAATTAATAAATTTTGGGATGATTTTCACACATATTTATGAATCTTAAAATTAAATTTAGATTAATTTTTCAATTGCACAATGTTTAAGATTAAATATGTTTTCGCTGCCAAATATGTGTGGATATCAAGAATTTTCCTTAATCCATGTTCTTCAAGTGTCATGATAATCAAAGAAAAGTTTTTCAGAATTGAAGCAAAATTGCTTCCATATGCTGTTTGTTTCCTTCTAGAGTTGGAGCTTGTTACTAGGTCGGGCAAGTGGCTTATGGGCCCAAACTAATTTATATCCTATTTTCAGCTAATGGACGTAGAAAAAAAAATTGAAGCCTAAAATCTAATTGGGCTGGTCATCACGCAGGTCAGGAAGTGGGTAGGCGAAGCTGGTTGCTGGCCGCGGGTCAAGGTCACATGACTACTTCCAAGCGCATATCCTAATAGTGGAGTGCAGCACGTGAGGCGCGTGTGAGCACGTGCCATCACCTATTTGACCCAATTTTCTTCTAGACCTCTATTTTCTGGTGCTCTCGACTTAATAATGATTTTTTTCAATTTTTTTGGACACCAGAAAGTATTTATTTTAATTTTCTAAGACATAAAATTAGGAGGTGAGAACAATATAATTAGAATTTGGACCTAAATTTTTTTATATAACCTCTAGATTCTATTTTGCATCGCATATGTTACTCACTCTCCACTAGCACCATTTTGGTATAAAACAAAATTTAGAAGCTTGTTTTCACTATATTTAATTAGCAAAATTGAATTTCTTTTAAGGAAATTGCTTCTAAATTTTTTGGAAAAGCATTTGAGTACCCATAAATAATTTTCTTAATTTATCTTACCCAATTGTGAGCTTGCCTATCACGGGACCTATTGAGATAAGAGTTTGTGCATAATTTCTGGAGTTTTCACTTTGAAAATGTTTGGATCTTGTTATTGATGGACATACCCTATCGGAATGACATTAATAGCATGATGCTTTGTGTTTATGTTTTGTATCATTGTTGATGCTAGGTATGATTTCTTGGTTAATGCAATTGATGATACTTGAATACTATGTTTTGTGATTTTAAATGCCCCATCTATGTTAAATCTTGAGATATTGTATTTAAGGTGTGAGAGTAGACTCATGCACTGTAGTTGAGAATCCTATTGGCACAATTGTAGTGACATGAAGACTCTAATATGACATCAACCATTAATTGTTAATTTGTTCATTAGATTAGAAATCTCCCACTTGTGTAATAGTTGTTTCAATTGCTACAAGACTAATATGACAATCGTTTTAAATGGAGACTAATTAGAGGACTAGGTAAATTCCATAAAATTTAAATTAGGCATTATGGTCATGGATATAGTTCTTAAATAATAGCACACCTCCTACACCCACTACTATTTTTTTTAAAACAATAAAGGGTTGAATAAAGTCAGTGGGAGTATTCTAACAGGGTTTGTTGCTAATGTTCTATTAATGGATTGGATTATAAGAAATGGTATTATAGAAATGCACAATGCATGAGAATAGTAGAAGGCTATAAGTGACACATTCAACAAATTTAATGACCCTGAAAGTTGAATTGGGTGAGAGTAGTCTAACTTAGCAAACCTTAGGTTGACTTACCACTAACTAACATTCATCAAAGGGGTGAAATGTAAATGTTTTGATTTTCGTTGCACTATTTTCAAGAAAAACTTATTGATATTATATATTTTAAACTCCTATATGTGTTCCCTATTTTTAATTTTTTTTATAGTGGGAGTAAATAAGTTTGTAATAAGGAAGGGGAGTGTGTAGTTATCTCTAGGTCATTTACTATTTTGCCCAATGCATAAGACACTCACACTTGAGTGGGAGAATAATGTTAGATATGCAAGTGTGAGTTCCAATTAGAATTAAGACTATGAATTTGGTAGTGTTTCACCTCATAGACATTGTGACAGCCTTCTTTGTTAGTGATCTTCTTATAAAAATCAACCTGCTGGATATCTTAGATAGGGTTAAAGTGCCAAATATGTAGTTTGGAGGATCCACATATGGTTTTGAAATAGTCCTTGAGGAGATAGAATGTAAGATTCTATGATGTTGTTACTTATGTTAATGTAACCAATTATGAAATGAATTTGTGAATGAGTGAGAGCAAGTTTATAATTATGGTCATGTATATTGACTATGCTTTTTATGCTAACAATGAGTTGAACCTATTGTGTGAGACAAAGTAAATATTGTCAAGCTGTCATACTCATTGTAAAAGATCCTAGGATCCTTTTGGCTTTTCTCAAAAGATGTATATTGAGAAAATTTTAGTAAGGTTCAAGGTAAGTCATGCTTCCAATGTGTAACTAGTGTTGAAAGGTGAAGTATTCACCAAGCCCTAGTATCCTCAAAAGAATAGAAAGTCCACATGTCTTATATCTCTTTTTTTTTTTTATTGGCAATCTATTATATGTTCAAGTTTTGGGAGATTCTTGAGCAAATAATAATATACTAGAGTGGAATTTTGATAATCATGAGATGTTTTATAAATGTTAATGACTATGTGTTCTTGTTCCATTTCTAGGTTTGCATTGGAGGTGCTAATTTATAAAAATGCCAAATAGATTGTAATGACCATCTTTAGTTAAGGTAGAGTATACATGTTGCTTTGAGGCTTTTAATAAGATTCATTTTGTTGTGAAATCTAATGCATGAATTATGAGAAGTAATTTTAAGCCTTTGATAATCTACTATAATAATTTTGCTGATGTTGTTCTCTCATTTATAGTAAAATTTCTGCACAAACTGAACATATCAAATATATTTTGTGAGAGAAGATTTGAGAGCTAGATGGCTCATGTTTTATACATAAGCATGATGCTTGTGGTTGTGAACCCACTAGCCAAAGACTTGATTAGCTATAACTTCTAAAGTCATGTAACTTGCACAAGCATTGATGATGTCATGGGTTAGTAGAAGCTTGATAATGTATGGCAAATGTTAACTATTGTTAACATGTTGGTTTGTCTTGTCATAAGACATTTATGGACTAATATTGCCATCCACGCGATTGATGCCATACATAGTTGTGTGCAAATTGTGCTTATATGTTAAATATAAGCTGTAAAAGAAACAATTGTGTTTAATATTGCAATTATACTTATACAATATGTTGTTAGTATAAGAATTGTTAAAACATTTTAGTTTCATTATGATTTAAGAGACTATTTCACTTTAGTCTCAATTTTGCAATACTAAGATATTGTATATGACATATTATCTTAGTACACATGACATATTATCTTAGTACACATCCTTATTGGATGTTTGGGCTATTTTGGGAGTGCACCTAGATCACTTTTTTCTTGTGGTGCATGTCCTCGTCCTAGTTGTCCACTTTATTCAAGTCTTTTGAGGTATAGTACTTTGGCATGCATGATGTTAGTGACCCTATCAGATACAACTTTTGCACTGTTTGGTGCTTGTTACTTTATTCCGATTTAAGGGTCATTGATGGTTGTTATGGTGCTTATGCTCATAATTAATATAAGATGTTATAACTATATTGATGTAAAATTCAATTTGGAAAACCTTTCTTTTAGAACTTATGATTCATGTTAATCCAAGTGGGAGATTGTAAGAATAATTTTGTGGACTAACATAAATCATGCTCTTTTATTAAAACTTATATTTAATTATTAGATTGATTATGAGATTTTGTATAGCCCGATTAATTATGTGATTATTTATTGTTTATTGGCTGGACCTTTGTTTAGTGGACTTCAGTTATTGGGCCATGATATTGAGTTAGCTGTTGATTGGTAGGTTAACCCAATAGCCCATTAGGGTTGTCATGGAGAGCCTTGATCTCTACTATAAGTACAAGTGTTATCACCCATTAAGTAACACGTTCGTGACTCCCTGTATTAAGCCAAGAGATCACAACTGTTATTCAGGAATGGTTTTCTCTCTCGTTCCCAATCATATGGAATCCACTCCAATGTCAAGTAATTCTAAACTCTCTATTTATTTGATACATATTATGGATCCCCTACATTATGTATATGAATTATTATACCAAATCTTTCAGGTACTCCAATTCATTTCACAACATGATGAAAAGTAAAGTTGCACAAAGATGCCTAAGAGCAAGCTTTTGAACTAGAGGGGGCCGAAAAACCATGCATCACTTGCTAGGACTGTGGATCTAATATCCACCTATGTTCAATTGGGTCAAATAAAGCAAAATCATTTTCTTTTGAAGAGAAATTAACATTTTCAATTGCAACCTTTCTTCTATCCTCATTAGTTATAAAAAGTCCTTTCATACACTATTTTCTCTCCCTAGAGATCTCTTCATCCTTGTGAGGGGACTATATTTAAGCCTCCTAAAGTCATTCATCACTGGAAGGATTGCTTATGTGTCTTGAAGGTTAGTATGACCCTAGATTCATTTTTAGTATCATGTATACATGCTTCATTTATTGCAATTTGTTAGTGAATGTAAATTATTTAATTTCAATATCAAATAAAGTACATTTTGGCCATATTATTTTTGTATAGTTAATTTTGGGTAACCGTCTATAACAAATATTATGAGGTGCCTAACACCTTCCCCACACATAACCAACTCTTGAATCCATTTCCAAGTCCCAAACCAATTCTTTTTCTAAAATAAAAATATGGGTTTCTAATTGTACCCTAAAATTTTCTAAACAATTGGTAGTGACTCTAAAAAAATTAAGAGGATATACCCCATCCAATGGGTACATCCTCACAATTAGTACCAGTCAAACATGGAAATGAGAGATAGACTCTCGTTATAAAAAGGCTCTATATATTCATTTTTGTTTTATAGCTTAGAACTTTCTACAATAGAACAATAATCTTAATTATTTGTGATGTTGTATTTGATGAGAAAAAGTTATTGGAGAAAACTAATGAAGCAATAAACAAATTTCTACAACTTTTGATGCAAAAAATGAAGATGAAGAACATTAGTCAAAGAAGTTCAACAACCTATTCCATAAATCACACATGTAGAAAAATGACCTTAACGTGCTAGAAAGAGGCCTAAATGGATGACTAGTTATGAGGTAACTGGAATTGAAAATTTTGTTACTCATTTTGCTTTGTTTGCAGATTGTTGATCTTACAACCTTTGAAAGACTAAAAGTATTGTTAAAGAAGAAGAATGGAGAAAAGCAATGGATGATGAAATTGTTGCAATTGAAATAAATGACACTTGGGAGCTACATGATCTTCCAGATGGGTACAAAACTATTGGTGTAAAATGGGTTTACAAAACAAAGCTAAAAGAAAATGATGAAGTTGACAAATACAAAGCACGCTTAGTGGCTAAAGGTTATAAGGAGCAGTATGGGGTTGATTATACTGAAGTACTTTCACCTGTAGCAAGACATGACACAATTAGGTTGGTGCTTGCATTGGCAACTCAAAATTCCTGGCCTACTTACCAATTAGATGTTAAGTTTGCATTCTTGCATGGCTATTTAGAATGACAAGTATTTATTGATCAACCACCTGAATATGTGAAAATAGGAAATGAGCATAAAGTTTATAAATTGAAAAAGGCTTTTTATGGACTAAAACAAGCCCCTCGAGCTTGGTACAATCACATTGAGCCTTCTTTCCTAAATGTTGGATTTTCAAGTGTCTTTATGAACATACTTATTTGTTAAAATTGGAGAAAATGGGAAAATGCTCATAGTCTACTTGTATGTTGATGATTTGATATGCACCAGAAAAAGTGTTAATATGTTTAAAGAATTTAAGAAGTCTCAAATGAATTTGAAATGATTGATCTTGCCACTATGCATTATTTTCTTAGTGTAGAAGTTGTGCAATCTGATGATCGGATTTTTCTCATGCAAAAGAAATATGTGGAGAAATTCTAGACAAGTCTAGGATGAAGGATTGTAATCCTATAAACACCCTAATTGAGTATGGTTTGAAGTTGCATAAAGACCTTGGAGGAAAGAAATTTATAAACACACTTTATAACAAATTGTGGGGTGTTTGATATATCTAAGTACTACATGACTAGATATAATGTATGTCATGAACTTGATTAGTAGTACATGGAAAATCTTACATAAATGCATATATTAGCTGCTAAGAGGATTCTTCACTACTTGCACGGAACTAAAGAATTTAGGCTATTTTACAAGAAAGGAGTAAAATCTAATTATTGGGATTTATTGCTAATGATTATGCAGGTGACCAAGATGATAGGAAGAGTACTTCTAATTATGATTTTATGCTTAGAACAAGTGTTGTTTCATGATCACCCAAAAAGCAATCTATTGTCACTTTGTCAAGCATGGAAGCTGAATTTGTAGTAGTAACAACTTGCGCTTGTGAAGCTATTTTACTCAGGAGAATTTCTTAGGAAGCTGAATGTTGAGTAGCTTGGAGCTACTAAAATTTATTATGACAACAACTCAGCAATCAAGTTCTCAAAAAATCCAATGTTGCATGGAAGAAGCAAGCATACTGATGTGAAGTTTTATTTCTTGAGAAATCTTAATAATGAAGAAGTAATTAATTTGATTTATTGTAGAAGTGATGATCAAATTGCATATAGAGAATCTTTTGTGAAGCTTAGAAGGCTATTGGGAGTTTGTACAATTTAAACTTTATATTCATTGTTAGTAAAGAGGGGAATATTATAAGTTGACAGTTATATCTACTCATTAGCTATAAAGATGATAACAAAGTTGCAATAAAAGATAAGATGATGAGCAAGTTGCAGCTGGTGTAAGAATCAAGATGAATTAAATTGATCAAGCCACATTTGTAAAGTTGTTTAGAATTTTGAAGAAGATAATAAGTTATAGAAGGTTTAGTCAAAGATTTTGGCAGTAAAATCAAGTGGGTGCTAGAAGCAAATTTTGCTTTGAATTCTCTTCTTTAGTTGACATTTTATCATGTTCTATCATAGTCTTTTTTAGCCACTAACAGTATTTTGTAATATTTTAATAGTTATGATCTGCCTTCATAAATGCATTGTTGTTTTGCTAATGAATGCATGGTGAATGAAGTGAAATATTACTCTCTTCCTCTCGTATGTGTGTGTGTGGGTGCTCTCTCTTTCTCTCATCTCTAGTTAACAAACATAAGTCAAAACTCGAACTTTCTAACTCACCCTTGTACACTTCTAATGCTTAGTAATCACAATAAAAAAAAAGTGTTAAAAACTCAAAAACCCAAGAATATCTCAACTGTGTAGAATTTGAAAAAAAAGAAAAAGAAAAAGAAAAAGAAACATGTAATAGATATAGAAGTAACTAATTACATGAATAAAGGAAAATCAAAATTTGTAAACTAAAGGAAAATCTGAACTAATTAAAATTTGTAACTAATTAAAATCTGAACTATTTAAAATTTGTAAAATAAAGGAAAATCAAAATTTGTAAACTAAAGGAAAATTACATGAATATCTTAATCTTTTAAAGAAGTTGACGTGGACAACTTTACTTTTATGTAAATTTGTCAAAGTTAGAAAGTTGTAATAGATATAGAAAGGTACTCAGCACTTTTCCTTTGTATTTATAGAATTTAGTATCAAATCATGACATGATTAATGAAAAATAATAAGTTAACTCCTTTTTTTTTTTATATGATAATAAGTTAAATTTACCTACTTATATAAAACAATTTCACTATACATTTATTTCAATAATTTTAATTTGAATATGGCTAATGAAGATAGAAAGATACTCATTACTTAGATAATAGCTAAATTACCAATTAAATATGAAATTTTAAACTAATTATCAATTTAACACAAAACCCAAACTATTTCCCTATATATTATTGTTTTTGACTCTCTTAGAAAACACCATCTCATTTAACATATTACCAAAAAATAATTGAAAAACGCCATTGCACTTGGCTTTTTTTAAAAAAAAAATTTACTAGAAAATGCCATCATGATTGGCATTTTCTAAAAGAAAATTCCCATTAAAAAATGCCAAATTTAGCTTTAGATAACACTAAATTTTAATACATGCACTACGCTGCGGTTCCATTTTCTATGATGAAAATAAAATTTCAATAAAGATGACTGAAACAAGACAAAATAATAGTAAATTATTGTACATTTTATGCTATCAAATAACATAATAGAATTACATTATAAAAAAAAAATAGAAACTATACTTCAAACATGATTTATAGTACTTTATCTGTTGCCAATAATAAAAATTTGTAAAGTGATATGAGTATATTTTGAAAACCATGAAAGATAATGCAAAATTGCAAAGCATGTAAGAAATCTGTGCCCTTGAAAAGCTATTTATTCATTTAAGTATGTGGAACCATGAACGGTAATCCAAAACAAAAAAATATTCAACCTAGAATTTAGATTACATAACCTCATAAACATAGCTTGAGATAGATATAATGTTGTTGTTGATAGAACGGCGTAGAGCTTTGGAAGGGTCGGATGGAAATAGGTAGAGTGTCAGGGTCAGGTTGGTCTCGAGGTTAAGCTTAGACTGTAAGGTACCTGCAACAATGGAAAAGGTAGGTCAAGTACGAAGCGTTCAACGTTCAAGTCAGTATTAGAATTTCAATAGAGATTACAAAAATTTCAATGGCAATTGATGGCTTTTCAATTACGTACCTCACTAATGACAACTAGTGCTCTGATAATGGGAGTTCTTTTATAATTTTACTTTGGTTTTGTGGATGCTAAACTGGACCCTTACCTTAATCCCTTGTTTATGCTATGTAAGTTGAATCTTTTAATTCTAGCTTGTATCAGTTGTCAACCATGCAGTAGAGGTATACACCTCAAAGTCATAGCTTACACATGCCTTTAGTTATATATATATATACACACACACTAAAAGCAAGGAAAGAGACACTTCAATTGCATAACATTAAAACTTGAGTAAATATATATAAATGTTTTAGGAGAGAAAATAGAGTTACTTTTTCTTGTTTCTGATCAGTTTTCCATTCAATTACTTATAATGAATAAAGAGTAATTAGGATATGAATATCTCAACGGTTATGATCTGTTGTTACTAAACCATTTCTAACCTTTTACATTTTTTTAATTATTATTAATACATTAAAGATGATTATTCAATGTTGCTCTTAATGCAATCCTGTAATATGTAAAATAAATTAATTACAAAAAAATATCACTAATTACGATGGTAATTATGTTGGTATCTATTACATAATATTAGAATTCTTAATATTTTATTGAATGTTATTATAATACCATTGAAGTTACAAATATTTTATTACATGTCATTATTATGCCAACCATTATGAAATTAAAAACTAATAAAAGAACATTATTATGAATATTTTGATATTTGGATGTCCATTTAATGGAATATTCCTTACGGATGACTCAACATTTATTTATTTGTAATTTATTAAATAAACATTATCCTTTCTAAGGCTAGGATTTTCATTTTCATTGTGTATATATACACCCTTGTGGATGAATAAAGGTTGCTATTTTGGAGGCTCAATTTTTCTCTTCTCTCAACTGTCTTTATTTCATTCCCTGTATTTACTTTTTCACAACACATTATTAGCACAATAGTTCTTTTCTCCAAAGAAGAGCCATCATAGCATTTTAGTTGTCATTAGCCAACTGCGTATATGCATGATGAAGCTGCAAGGCAAATTCAATCCCATGTTTTTTCAAATTCGAAAGCATCAGGTACTAGTGCTCTTCTTTGATTATTTTATTAATTTATGTTTGCACATATGATTGCTTGTTGATACTCCAACAACCAAACACATATGTGGCTCTCCAATTTTGATTGTTTATTTTGTTGTAACTTTGATAACCAATCGGATGAAACTATTTGTTTCTTATGACTATTGACATCATTTGGTATATTCACGTGAGCCATAGAATAATGGCTTCACAAATCCCTCTCTTCTATTTTTTCGCGTATTCTTTCTTCATAGCAATATCATATTTGATTTTCCTGTATAAAATAATATAAGTTAAGAAATTATGTATTGATATTACTTTGAAATAAACAAGTCTATGGATCCAAAACCAAACAAAGAAGCTCTCTTGATAAATGGGCAATTTAATCCATTTGATATGCCTCATCTTGAAGTATGAAGGCAATTAATTTTTACCTTATAAAACAATTCAATTTCTTTTATACTTCTCATCCAGAAGCATGAGAAAATTTGATTTTTGATTTCTTTAATTTGTCTCATCCAAAAGTATGAGATAATTTAATTCTTTTGATATGTCTCATCCAGAAGTATGAGGCAATTTAATTCATTTGATACACTCTCATCCAGAAAGTATGAGAAATTTTATTAACATCAACAAATTTGATATAGAGTGGATCCTAAAATTATCCACCCAAATATGAGGAATTTTATTATCAACAATTAATTTGATATAGAGTGGATCCTGAAGTTATCCACCTAATTGATATAAAATTATAGATCTATAAGTTATTTACATCTTGAAGTTATTCATCTAATTGATGAAGTTGTCCAGCCAATTGATATAAAATTGTAAATCCAGAAGTTATCTACACTCAAAATATATCTTGAAGTTATCTATACTCAAATTAATGTGCAGAATATAATTATGCATATTTTTTATTTTTCTTTCTTCTTTTCTCCTTAATCTCAAAGCCCAATTTTTTTGGCTTTTCTTTTCCCTTTTGTTACCATATAGTAAGTCGTAGCATTTTGATACGAAGCTATATCAAATTTTTCACTATTTGGATATAATATGCTATATTAGCTTAATTAATATTTTAAAAGTTTTCTTTTCTCTAAGCATTTTATATTTGTTTCCTTTCCTAGCGATTAGAATTGTTAGTTTATATTACTGTCTTCACTTACTGGACTAATTTCTAGAAGATGGTCAGTTTTATTCTTTATGCCTTGTTTAGAGGCTATTTTGTCTAAGTTGGCACTTGGCACTACATTGTAGTCTACTTTTCTCTTTCTGAAGCTCCTAAGCTCCAAAATGAGCAATGACCATTAACAAAATGGAGATTCTAGACACATGTGTGGTTTGAGAAAAGAAGACAAATTACTTAATCAGTTTTTGTTGCTTTTGCATTAATTTCAATTATTGAAAGATAAATAAGATGAACAAATACCAACGTTCCTTATTGTCCTGTGATTGGAAGAAAAGAATTCTTTACCAATGCTGTGTGTTTAGGATGTACCACTAACTAAGAATGTACAAGCAACATGGTGTGTTCTTACATCTGTTTGCTTTGCATGTATGCTTTTGGGATTATTTCCTTTTGCTTCTATTTTTTTTCCTTCTCTGTTCTTGGATTTATGTGCTTTTGGGATGCACTTATTAATTCCATATTCAGCTCACACTGTAATGATATTGAACAACACTGCTTATGCTTATTATGCTGCCAAATTATCATATTATATAGACAAAAGAAATGCATGTTCCCACTTATGCTTGTTACATATTTCATGTTTAAATTTCTTGTTGATTGATTGGGATATGGGTTAGTTGCCAATTGTTTGGATTAGAATAGTGCTTTAACTACTTGAACCTTGTATATCTCATGTTGGACAATTTGATCTTTTCTTCCTCTTAAATCTTCCTGCAAGTGTTCTCTGCACTTATGATATATCATATTTAGTTGTTGAATATGTAGATCTATATTCAGTCTATTGGCAGCTGAACTGCTCATTTGATGCCCTCTTAAAGTCCTACTACTTTTAAAGGCATTTTAAATTTTGGAATTCAAAAGCATCATTGCTCATATGTAGATATTTCAATATAAAAGCTAAGATGTTATGATTATTTTTGACTCATGTTTATGTGTTTTGATATGTTCAATAATTGGAGATGAGTCAAGTTACTGTAGTGTCATAAAATATTTCTTGTTCTTTTCAAATGTGAGGTGCAGAGGACATAAACTAAAGATGGCATATATAACTCTTGTTATTGAACATTTGTAAACATTTACTTTAGATTTTTAGCTTCTTGTTTAAATCCTTGTGAATTTTTTTTTGTTAGCATTACTCTTATATTTATTGCCTTGTGATAGTCAAAGTGTCAGATTCAAACTATTGCCTTCAGGTTCTTCTCAACTTTATCCTTTTTAGAGAAAATGCTATATGGGTGATCATTTTTGAACCTTTGTGCATATTGAGATTTTTATTATTGTTGGTCATTTCCTTTGTTCTTAGAGAGCTTTCCACCATATTTTGCTGCTAACATGGATAAAATAACAACTATAGTAATAGCAAGCTAAAATGGAGAACAGAGTATCCGTGATTCATAATAGTTACATCATTATGATTATTGGGGTGAGTGCACATTCCTTTGCATTCATATTTTCAAAATACAAGTGTATAAAGCTTGTGGATATATTATCACTCTTTACACCCAAATTTGCTAGTTTGGATAGGAAACAAATCTTTTATGAGATTCTCATAAAGTGAATGGAAAGAAATACGAGCGTGAATATAGTTATAGTTATAGACAAATGTATTATTGGTTTTAATACCAAAAATCTTTCTTCCCACCAGAAGTGAGAGAACAATAATGAAAATGGTGAAAGAAAATCTAGAAACCCATAATCATTGTGGCATATGAATATAAGCTTTTAGGCATGTACCTGTTGTATGCGCCAAAGCATCTTTTAAATCATTTCCAAGAAAGGATTCTATATTGAGACAATTTTTGCCCAATGAAAGGATGGTTTTTATTATATCAATAATTAAATATGTCAAAGTTATTTAACCACCCCGAAGGTGATTAGAGTATACATAGAAAATTACAATTTCATTTATTTTAATTATAATTTTGATAAGTCATATGTTATTTTATTTCAAATGATATTTTATCAATTCTATAGATTATTTAATGTTATACTATTTCTATTGTACAAATATAATATTATTAATATACTCAGTAGTGCAAAGATAATTAAGGACTTCTGAAGAGCTAAATGAATGAAAATGATGATTAAACGCCCCTAAAGAGCTAGTTAATGTTTGCAGTAAGAAATTATTTGTGTTTTCCTCTAATTTGTACTACATATATATGTTAATACAATTGAAATATATGTTGTTGTAAACTAGAAGTTTACAAGTCAAAATAAGTTTATTGTTTGGCATGACCAGTTGAGCCATCCCGAGTCAACAATGATGCGAAAGTAATTAAAAAATCATGTGGACTTTGATTGAAGGGCCAAAAGATTCTTCAATCGAAACACTTATTTTCCATTATACTATTTGTTCTCAAAAAAAAAAATTTATTTGCATTAGCAAAAGTGAGAGTGAATCCCTCATCTTTTAGAATGTACACGAGATGAAAATATTTATGGGTCTGTAGACTTATCAAGTGGATCATTTAGATACTTCTTAATTTTAATTGATACATCGACTAAATGATCACACATCTGGATTCACTCATAACCTGAAATTATGAGATTGCTTGTTCAACAGATTGAATTAAGAGCGTAATGCCTTAATTATATCTAGTTGAGCAACACACATAGTTAATGCTAGTGAATTCACTCTTCATAGTGACTATTGGAACATATAAAATGGACTTGCAGGTGCCTAAAATTAATTGCAAGATCATTACTTATGAAACTTTCTAAGTTATTTTGGGAACACATGATTATTCATGTTGTAGCATTGATTCGATTCGCATAATGCCAACAGGTTATTCGAACCCCCTCTTATCATTGGTTTATAGCTAAGAGTTAAGTATATTTCATCTATGAAGTTTTGAATGAATTATTAATTGCTCCACCACAATGCACTAAGATATGATCTCAATGAAGGTTAAGAACATATGTTTGATATATATATCCATATATAAGTGAAAAATATTGAGTCACTAAAAGAACATTTATTTATGGCTTGGTTCGCCACTTGTTTTTTTGATAAATCATTTATTCCAACATTAGAAGGGAGAGAATAAGCAGTTAGAAAAGGAGAATATTTAGAATAAATTCTCACCTTGATCCTCATGCAAAGCAAATATAAACCAGAAGTTTATATGATAATTCATTTGTATAAATTGTTAGGCGCATTGCTTGACTAGTAAAAGTGACCAAAATTATATGTACTAATTGCTAATGCTCCAATCAAAGTATAGTTACAAACACAAGAAAAGTGATAAACATACTAGTTCCAAATATAAAATCCTCAAAAAGAAAAGGAGCTAAGAATCAAAAATGGTCAAATCGAGAATAAGATAACTCCAGAAGAGTTGCTAGAGGTAACTCTAGAAGAGTCCTCATATATAACTAATGTTTTAGTTTCAAAGGAAACTCAAGTACCAAAAATTCACGAAAATAAAGAGATCTCTATAGATTATGATGGAACCAGAATGAAATTGATATTATTAACAATGTTCACATATAATGTAGCGCGCTATGTGATATAAGATATTAAGGATCAATAGTAAAAGTTTCCAAAGAAATAAATGATTGACCAAAATTGAAAAGACACAATTGAGGTTCGCTTCAAAAGTGAAAATTTTTGGACCTGCAGTCCAAACACCATAAGTGTAAAGCTAGTTATGGACAAATGGATTTTTGTGTGAATACAAAATGAAAATGATATTTAAGGGCTTTCATAAATAACTGGAATTGATTTTAAATAAACATACTCAGTTGTGGTGGATGCAAGTATTTAATGGTACTTGTTTAGTGTGGCAATACATGAATGACATTATTTGCGTCTAATGAATATTGTTGATGTTGACTCATTCAATAATGACATTCCTAAAAGATTTGATTTGCCTTAAACAATTTATACGATTATTTGAGTTAATATTTGTTGAAGGAAATATATATAAAAATGACACATTTGTTCGCATATTAATAAATTTGTGTCGACGATTTAATATTAGAACTTTTGAAGAGCTTCTAAAGCTATAAATTACTTAAAAAAGAACTTACATTAAAATGCTCATATAGTAGAAGTGTTAAAGTAATTTTATATGTATAAATTATGTCTAGTGTGATTACTAAATACAAACATATATTCTCTTTAGGACTTGTGAGAATGATAAAGAAATATTTGGTCTTGAAGTACCAAATCTTAGTACAATTCAACTAGTTTGTCAATATGACAAACTAGCAAATTTGTTACTATAGTATTAACTTCTACAATATTTAAAGAAACTTGTAAATTATTAGAGTTCATTGACACAAATAACTCAATTGATACGCATTGTACTCCTTTTCCCTTCACCATGGTTTTTTCTAATTGGGTTTTCCTAGTAAGGTTTTTAATAAGACCGATTATGTATACAAAGAATTATGTACTCGAATTATATACTCTTTTTCTCACTAGGTTTTTGTCCCATAGAGTTTTTCTTAGTAAGGTTTTTAACGAAGTACTTTTTTTGGTAATGGGTGTCCAAGGGGGAGTGTTATGAATAATTTGATATTTGGATGCCCATTTAATGAAATATTCCTTAAGGCTAGCTCATCATTTATTTATTTATAATTTATTAAATAAACATTATCTTTTTAGGGCTAGAGTTTTTACTTTTATTGTGTATATATATCTTCTTGTAAATGAATAAAGGTTGTTATTTTGGAAGCTCTATTTTTCTCTCATCTCAACTCTATTTTATTCTCTGTATCTATTTTTTCATAACAAACAGAGCTGACTTTTAATCAAATAATAGTATTTAATTAAAAAATTAATTGCTGATGTTACATTAGGTAATTGATTTAATTTAAAAACTTTGTTTATAGTATGTATAAATATCTTTCTTATTGAACATTTCTAAAACAAATACATGAAATTTAGTAGCAAGCCATGGTTTTTTAAATAAAAATACATAAAAAAATTAACTAATTAATGGTGGGAAAAGAATACTTGTTTATGCAGAGTAATTTGACATACATTATTTCAAATATAACTGGAATATGACAAAAGATTTGTCAGTGATTTCTTTTTTACATCCTATTTTTTCTTTTGACACCCCCGGTGACAGACGATATTGAATCTGAGCTGAGAAATGTTCGTCGTGTTTTCTTGCTTGGTTCGACAACATCGGCGTTTCGTTCCATGTTTGCCATTTTGGGCCATTGGTTGGCTCTACCCGTCGCCTTTCTGGTTGCATATAAATAACACAAGGGAGACAATGGAAAACAAGTTCCTTGCTAATTGATGGAGATGAATAAAGACGATGCTGGAGGAGGACATGGGGTTCAAACACAAAATCCCAACCCTAACTCTCAGCAAACCGGAGGATTGAAAGGAAAGTCGTGTAAGGGATGTTTGTATTACTCATCGATTCGTAGATCCAAATCCAAAAATCCCACATGCGTTGGCTTCTCCCGAACTCTGCAGCAAGGTCTGCATCATCTTGCTCTGTTTTTACTATTTGATAATTTTTTTAACACCCTGTTCCTGTTTCTAACTGCTGGTTGCGAGAAGAATCGGGAAAATGGAGGATTGTAATTGCTTACTTTCTGAGTAAGAATAGGGAATTAAATCAATTTAAAATCTTATCCATTATTTATTGGCATCCATAGAGATTATACTGTTGCGTTTGGAAAGCTGAGGGTCATTGGTGGCCATACCTGCTATTCTGAGAGTGTCCCATCAATTTATGCCGACTATGGTCCTTTTATATGGAATTTTGAATATAAACTGTTGCAGTAATTTTTCCTGCAGTGAAATTAATATGAAATCAAATGAAATTTTGTTTCAATAAGAAGATATCATGTTGGTGGAAACGAGATATCGAAGTGTCTGAAAAATCTCAGGATGCTTCCCCAGTGGGCTCTGCTCGACTGCTGACCAGTTGTTTTGTTTGTTAAAGTGGTAGGATAGCGTACGGAAACTTGGTAGCCAGAGAAGAAAGGCCCCTTTATAGTATATGTTGAGATTATGAGATATTGATATTTTAATATGTTCCTTCGTTTTTACTTGTGTCGGCATCGCTTTTAGTTGATATTTAGCTAATCATTGGCTACCTAACCTTTTTCTGGGAGCTTCATCTTAGATAGCATATCTAAGTTTTGGGAAACCACATAGATACCACAATTGTATATCTACAGGCTTCCAATCATCCATAACATGTAACCACATGCATTTTTTGTTCTGATTTTGTCAAATCTGGGGCAATTGATTCAACCTGGACCTGTCCAAAAGAATCACCTTGCAAGCATACTGTATAATCTTGTTTTTTCATCTTCTGAAGTAATTTCTGTAGAATCATGCATCATAAATATGCTTGAGTAGTGAAAGTCATTGTTTGGATTACTGATGCATAACATTTCTACATGGCTGACAATAATTAATATTTTTTAGTAGCTAGTAGAGATAGTTTCCTTATTTTGTGATGATGAGTTGCTTTTTATACCATCATTGGCTATATCTATGATGATTTAATCGTCATGAGTGTGAAACTTTTGTACTGTTGTTTCTTTGCCCATGACCAGTTCTCCCCTATATTGTGGGAGAAACTAAGCCAGAACTTTCAATAAAGGGACGCAACATTGCAGATTTCAAGTATGCTTGTGTTGGGTACTCGGTCTTCTTAGACAATAAAGATTCTCAAGCTGATCCAGCTGATTAAAAAATGCCATTTTGCGTTGGCTTTGAGGTTTGATATCCCAACATTATTTTATCCCTTTATTCATATACATGAGGCTTATCCTGCTCCAGTGACTTCACGGGACACATTTATTGGAATTTAGGCATATACATCTTCTGTTAACTTTAGATTTCATTTTATGGTCATTCTCTTCCTACAATATCTTTTATTAGTTGTCACAAAATTGGGTGTGCTTAATGACATCACTCTGTCAGTATGAGTGTGAGCATTCTTCAATGATTTTGGTGATGCTGGTAGCAGTTACGTTTCTCCTTCCATTTCAAGAACAAGATGAGAGGAGATATAGTGGGTTCAAAACAAGCTAGCATTTCTCTGTATGAGTTGCTAGCAAAGAAGAAGAAAAGGGGAGAGCGAACTAGGAATTATTGCATTTCAGTTTCCTTCCGAAAAAAAAATGTGGTCTGAGTTTTCTGACTTTATTTGCACGTGTTTTAGGTGGTGATGGACACAGGGCCTTCAACTTGGCCTTTCGGTCAGGTTCCTCCTGCTGGTGCTCATGCTCCTAAAATTGAAGGTACAAAATTTCTTACTTTTCAGCCCCCTCCCTTCTCTTGGGAAAGAATCTCGTGAGATTTAAAATCTTACCTGGATACTTGAGATAATTACTTTATTTTGATCTTTGTTTATGGGAAATGTTTAATTCTGAAAGCCTTGTAAACACGAGTAGAAAATGTTCGAGCAGATATAAAAGCAGCACCTATTGCGAGATTGTCCCATGTTCATTGTAGCTAATAAGTGGGATGGGATTATGAGCGGGAATATGCTACAATCCTATTGTATAGCCTCCAGTGAACTGAAAGGGAAAATATAATATAATATAATATATAAGCAATAGCACCATTTTTTATGATGCTGCTTGTTTCTTCATGGTGTTATACTTTTTGAATGTAATTCATATCATTATGAGAACACTTTTGATGTGAATACTAACTACTTGCCTTTAAAAAATTTCTTTTAACTGAAGATGTTATTTTGTAATTGGTAATTCTATTTCAACAACCTTTGTAACTAGTGGGCTTCTTCTACTCTGTTTGTAAGAGTGATGATGTTACGAGGTATGAGTAAGCTATTAGAGAGAGCACAATTAATTGTATTGCATAATTTTTTTTTCAATAATTTGTATTTATTATTATAAAAATTATCTTTCTACATTTGTGGAGAAGTCATTGTGAAGCTTTATGTCTTATAGTTGTTTGTTTAATTTTGTCTTTAAGAGTAAACACCTATTTTGGTTTTTTACACTTTAAATTTATCAATTTGGTACCTTACATTTGAAATTTGGTCTCTCACATTTTAAACTTATCAATTTAGCTCCTCACATTTCAAAATTCTTATCAATCTGATCTCTTAAACTTATCAATATTTTTGAAGTAGGAGGGATTAAATTGATAAGTTTGACAAATTTAAGAGACGAAATTGATAGGATTTTTTGAAGTGTGAGATACTAAATTAGTAAGTTTGAAGTGTGAGGGTAAAATTAATTAAGGTTTAAAGTGTAAGGGACTAAATTGATCAAGATTTAAAATGTGAGAGACCAAATTGATTAAGGTTTGAAATGTGAGGGATTGAAATATGTATTTATTCTTTTTGGTGGCTTTCATTTTTATACTTTGTGGTTTACTAAGTGTTTGGTTGGGGAGATTTAAATGGAGGGGAGGGGAGAGATTTTTATCTCGGGTTTTGTAGGAGAGAGAAATATATGCTAATGTTTGGCAAAAACATCCGTATATTTTATCTTTCATTTTCACAATAACTTTATCCATCCTCTCTCCCCTTCTCCTTTAAACCAAACACTGCCTTATTGTACTGCATGATTCCCAGCGTGCATGGTAATTGGTGTTATTCTAAAAGCCATTTGTGTAAATAATTAGGGTTTTCCTTGTAAGCGATACGCCTTTGTTCTTTTGCACGAATCTTGCAGTCAGCGGTTACTCTTAATACGGGTTTCCCCTCGAGTATTATGCAAAAGTGTGACTTAAAGAGACTCAAGTGTGAAAGAGAGGGTAGATTATCTCTCTTCAAACCACCTAAATTTCAACTTTCTAATACTATGAAGAAAATAATAATTATTGGAAATTTTTTTTTGCATATTAATTTAAGTATATTTTTTTAATAAGGAATAACTTAATATCACAAATTATTTAATGTATTTTTCAAATTTGAAGAATCAAACATTCTTAAAATGCTCAATGTCTATTATAAGAGTAACTAAACAAGCAAAATATGAAAATAGGTCATTTGAAGATTGTCTAATTTCATAAACCAAATATGCCCAAGAAGTATCAAGAGTAAAGCTAAAGAGTAGTAATTTTAACAGATCCCTCACCTTACTTGTGGCTATGGCAACGTTGAAAAGGAATCAATTGTAATAACCTTAAATGTGATATAAAAAGATAGAAATTTTTTTTATTCTTTTATTATCACTAATTTTAAAAAGAATTTTAACATTTTATATTAAATAAAATGAATATTTATATTTTAAGTTAAGAACCAAAATAAATTTTTGATGTATTATTTATTTGTATAGAAGGTTTATTAAAAACTTAAAATATGAAAATTTATTTTATTTAATTTAAAATATAATTTTTTTTTGAAATTAATAATAATGTGAAGAGATAAAAAAAAATTTTGGTTAACTCGATAAATAATATATTTTATCGATGTGTTATTTATTTGTATGTAAGGTTCACTAAAAATTTGAAATGTGAAAATTTATTTTATTTAATTTAAAATATAAATTTTTTTTTGAAATTAATAATAATGTGAAGAGATAAAAAAAAAATTCTCAAAGAAGAAAAAATGCAAATCATTTTGATTGGTTAACTCCATAAATAATTGTTACATATAAATTAAAATGAAAATAATTCCAATTTTAAATATTGGCTATTTGGGAATAAAATCACCTTCCCATTTTCTTTTCTTGTTCTATCAATTCTACTGACGTACATGTGAAAAGTATGTTTGGTGGTTTACTAAGTGTTTGATTGGTTAAATAATTGTTAAGTGAAGTTTGACTAAGACCGTTTCAACATAGGGATACTTGTAAGCAAAGTTTCTACTGAATTCATCTTTGAAATTTGTACCACTTAGAATTGAAATTCTTTGACTCAGTTAACCAGTCTGCTTATTTAAAAGGGATTGAGACAATTCAGAAATCAAATGGAGATTGGAAGATGTATCCTAAAGGATTGATTAAGGTTTATCAAATAAATATGAATAGTTTCCTTGTGCTTTTGTTTGTCCTAAAAAAAGATATATAGATATGTCACTGACACTAAGCATGATCTGGTCGTGAAACATTAATATATATAGTTGGTAGGATTGAAGATTTCAAGTGATCAAGTATCGACTTTTTTTTTTTAATATAACCAATGATATTTAGTAAAATCATATGCACTTTGTAATCCAACAAAAGTTTTTTTTATTTGAGTTATTTTATAATAATTATCTAAAAAAATTTATAACGCTAACGATTTGCAATATATACTATAGTAAAAAAAAAAAATGAATAGTTAGAATATTCAACACAATCTAAATGACAATTTTATCATATTTGAAATTTTAATTTTATCAAGAAAATAAGATTGGAATACAAAGTCAAAGAAATGTTCATAGTATACCAAAACCCAATAATTATTAAATAAATACCCATAACAAATTTTATGTCATATCTAACAAAAACATCCAAATTGCCATGCCCCCGTAAGTTTTTCTCAAAGACTGTCAAACTTTCTATATATATATTCTTAGCCATTCACCCCTAAGAATCCATATAATAGAGAAGCAACAAATACAAAACCCTAGCTTCTCCAAAGAGAAATGGTGAAAAATTCCATAGTTCCAAAATCTTTCCTTCTGCTATTGCTAACAAGCTTAGTGCTCTCTCAGGCACAACCACAGCCATGGTCACCTCTCCAAGCACCCAAAGAACTAGCCAAAAAGCTTAACCATGGACCTAACTCCCTTTTACTTGCCTCTACGGATTTTGGCCACAGTTCACAAAATCCCTTTGGCAGTTTTGAATCCAACGTCCATAAATGATATCTCAGACTTGATAAAATTCTCAAAGTCACTTCCCAACCCTTTTACCATAGCTGCCTGAGGGAATGGCCACTCGTTGCATGGCCAAGCCATGGCACATAATGGGATTGTGATCAATTGAGAGAGCTAAATAGCCATAGAAATGGGTCTGGGATTGTTGTTTCTTGGAAAGCTCCTTTAGGTTATTATGCAGATGTGGGTGGTGAGCAGACTTGGATTGACGTGTTGTATGCAACCCTTGAACGTGGACTCTCACCCCTTTCATGGACTAATTACTTGTATTTGACCATCGGCGGCACGTTGTCCAATGCAGGTATCAGTGGTGGAAGCTTTCGATTTGGTCCTCAGATCAGTAATGTTCATGAACTGGATGTTGTTACAGGTATGACATTTGCTTCTATTTCTAGTTTCTTAGTTTCAATAACGACTAATGAGAAAACCATGAGAATTGACTTTTTCTAAACTATATAATAATAATGTCTGAAGGAGATGGGGGCAAGTGGGGCCCTTAACTCCACTCCTTCAAAATTTTGTTGATTTTTAGGTATAAAATGTTTTCATAATTAAATTTTTATGGTAAAATTTAATGATAATTAAACTTGTTCTCTCATTTTCTTTAAAAAATTTGTTTGTTATTCTAAAGTGTGTCTCATAATATGTCTTAAAGTATTTTGTTAGCAAAAAAAAAAAAATTTATACATGGTGAGTATTGAAATATATATTATTTTATAAATATTTAGTCAATAAAATACTTTAAAACAAATTATAAGATACAATTTTACTTTTTTAATTTTTTTTTAAGAAAAATTATTTTTTGTCCTCTCACATTATTATTAATTTCAAAAAGAATTTTAACATTTTAAACGTAGCAAAATAAACTCTCACATTTCAAACCAAAAACAAAATGACTCTTATTGAAGTATTTTTTGTCTATATAAAACATTTATTTTTATTCTAAACTTAAAATATGAAGATTTATTTTATTTAATTTAAAACGTGATTTTTTTTAAAATTAACAATAGTATAAAGGAATAAAAATAGTGTTTTTTTTTTTTTAAAAAAATTGACCTCTTGTGCTTGATTTCTGAATCTGTTATCTTGATTAGGTATTCTAGACCTTCAAGAGATCTAATCCTTATCTGGTTTATGCTTTGTCTACATTTGTACTCGTGGCACTCTTAAGAATCTGTATTCAATTTCTATCTAACACAATGAACATGTTGGTACAAATCTTGTTCAAAGCTTTGCTCGAATCATGCCTGCTGTCTTCCGGCTAATGAGATGGAATTTCTAAGCCTAAATAGTGAAATTTAATCATGATGATATCTTCCCATCTAGACTCATTAAAATAGATGCTCTGAACTATAATTTTTTTTTTAAGTTTTTTGATCGGATTATGAACTTTTATTTAATTTACTACAAAATCTTGGAATGTTTAAACTTATAGATATAAAAATATGGAAACTTTTACTATAATGATATGTGAAATAATAATAATAAGCTTTGTAAGTCAATAATTTTTTTAAAAAATAAAACATTGAGAAGTCACATTTCATATTGCTTATCCTAGATCAATGAAAGTATATTCGAATATAAAATTTTATTAGATTGTTGGAGGAGAGAATAAGTCAAATATCTAGAAAGAAAAATGTCAATCTTTGATTATCTTATCTTACTTTCATTTTAAATTGAATATAAGTTCAGTTATAAGAATTCATTTAATCAAAGAAAATGTAATTAATAAGTTGATTAAGCTGTAATTATCTTGATTAGGCTATCATAAAAAATGTTATCTTGATTAGTCACCATTTTTTTTTCTTTGAAACAATAGGGAGAGGTTGAACCCTGACCTCATGAAAGTTACCAAAACCCCAAATCACTTAATGAAAGACTTTGTTATTCCTTGGTTACATTCCAGAAGTAGCAAGTTGTTTTTTTCTTTTTCTTTTAGATGTGCACACAGTGGCTATATCCGTTTCAGCTGAAGATTGTATGGTTCTGTACAGGGAATGGAGACATAATAACTTGTTCTACAAAGAACAACTCTGAGGTATTTTTTGCAGTTCTTGGAGGTTTAGGTCAATTCGGGATTATAACCAGAGCAAGAATACCTCTTGTACCAGCACCCACAAGGGCAAGTGCAAACTTCTTTGATTTTAGAGAAAAGTTTTATTTAGTTTTTTTATACTATTGTCAATTTTAAAAGAGATATTCATATTTTAAATTACATAAAATAAACTCTCACATTTCGAGCTAAAAATAAAAATAAACATTTCGTATAAACAAAAATTTTTAATAAAATCTACTTTTGTTCTTAATTTAAAATGTGAATATTTATTTAATTTAATTTGAAACATAATTTTTTTAAAAAAAATTAACGAGAGTGTGAGGGAACAAAAAGAATTTTTCTCTTAATTTTAAAAATGATGAATTAGCATTTGCATATAAATGTGGTTTGTTACATATAAATTAAAGTCATCAGTCCAAGGGTTTCCCTTAAAACTTAAACCCTTTGGGTTAAATCTCTTCTTTACATCTTTGAGCAAACAAAATAATAATAATAATAATAATAATAGTAGTAGTAGTAGTAGTAGTAATAAGAATAATAATAATAGTTTATCTTTACTAATTGGTGCAAACTGTATGCAGGTTAAGTGGCTGCAGATGCTTTACAGTGATTTCTTAACATTTTCTAAGGACCAAGAAAATTTGATCTCTTTCAATAAGAGCAAGCAAAACAGTGTTCCTGATTACATTAGAGGGATACTTCTACTAAACCATCCACCATTAGACCTTTCGTTTTATCCAGAATCAGATCAGCCAAAAATAACTTCCCTAGTAACCAGATTTGGCATCATCTATGTCCTAGAACTTGTCAAATATTACGATAATGAGTCTCAGAAAATTGTGGACAAGGTAACTTCTTGTTCTTAGTTTGCCTAACAACACATGATTTATTTTATTTTATTTTATTTGTTTGTTCAAGACAAAGATCTATAAATGGTAAATCCCTTCTAACAAATATGATTTTAAAGTTTTGAATTTAATACTTTTAGAACTTCAGTTTTAGTCTTTCTCTTTTTACTTTTTTTTTTTATTATTATTTTGTAGTGTTGTCCGGATTTGAATCTAAGCTCTTAAAATCTATATTGGGTCAATAATTTTTTTATATTAATCAGAAACTAACTTTTTCTTTGTTACAAAGGAAATTCAAGAGATCATCAGAGGGCTAAATTTTCTGCCTACATTTATATATGAAAAAGATGCATCATATGAGCAGTTCCTGAATAGAGTTTATACTGAAGAGCTTGCTCTTAGGTCACAAGGACTCTGGGATCGCCCTCACCCTTGGTTGGACCTCTTTGTTCCAAAATCTCGAATTTCAGATTTCAATGAAGGCGTATTCAAGGGAATTCTTCTTAAGCAAAACCTCACTGCAGGATATTCCCAAATTTACCCCACGAACCGAAGCAAGTAAGTTCCCTAAAATTGTTAACATTAATTAAATATGGTTAAGTATATCAAATATAAAATTTGCTTCGATATGACTTGAACTTTAGGATTGATTGATTCTTAATATGAAACCATAGCTTCTTTTCCAAATGGTTAGAAAATCAAACACTTTCTCACTCGGAGAATCACATTTCATCAAAACATACACAAACCCAAAAGATACAGTGATTTTTTAAAAGAGAAAAAAAAAAAAGTTGAGATTTTTTGGTTTAAATTTTCTTTCTTGCACCCTAAACTAAAAGCTCTAACTCAATAAATATTAAATCAAATTACAGGTGGGATGGTAGGATGTCTGCAATTACACCAGATGAAGATGTCTTCTATCTTGTGAGTCTTCTGTATACAAGCGGGTTTGATCAACTGAAGGCATATCAGACTCAAAACCAGCAGATATTGCAGTTCTGCAAGGATGCCGGTATTCAAATTAAGCAGTATCTTTCCCGCGAAGAAACACTAGAACAGTGGGTTGAACACTTTGGCCCAAAATGGAAAGTTTTTGAAGAGAGAAAAGCTGCATTCGATCCAAAACATATACTGTCACCAGGACAAAGGATTTTCATTAAACAATAAGGTGGGCTTTAACTAAGCAAAGGGAAAATATTGAATAAATTGCAATATTTTGCAAATATGTCAAAAAGTATACCTAGTCTTTGATCAAATGTGTGAACTTTGTGAAGTTGCTTGTATTAATATTCTTCAATGACATCTTAAGTTTTCTTGTGCTTATCTTATTTTAAACATTCAACTCCAATTCAATTTTAGGTGTTTTACCGAATCTCTCCTGTTCAGTTTATTATTTATTTATTTGTTTTTAGAGAGAAAGTGAGAATGATAAGCTCTAAATTTAAATGCCACGAAAAAAAAAAAATCCTTAGTAAGTCTAGAGTTTTCCAAGAGAAACAAAGGGAGAAACCTCTCATCCCATTTTGCAATATCTTTGTTGATTAATTGGTAGTCACAAGGGGCTGTCTCCCTTTTAATGAAACCCCAACCCTAAATCTAATCAAGGCTGTGTTCTAGATTTTTTTGGCCTTAGATAAAATTATTAGAGTGGCCTAATGTAATATAAATTATCAATGAATTATTATTATTCTTTTAGTTTTTTGAGTTGTGAAATCATTTATCAAATTTTTTTAATCAAATAAAACTAGGTAAATATGAGATGTTCTATTGCTACATAGTATAAAAATAAAATGTAGTAAGATAAACAACATTAAAATAAAAATGAAATAGATGTTGCAAAATAAATAGGAAAATGATAAAATGATGGAATTTGAAAACTTGAAAACAAAGAGAAATTGCATGTCATATTATCTATTGCAACAATTTGATGTCAATCCAAATTGAGAATTCACTTCAAAAGAGAATAAGAAAGAAACAATGTGAGTGGTAAAAAATTTGTAAAGAAAATGTTGAAATATTGTAGTATAAATAATTAATAAAATAACTATGATGACATTGAAAATGCTACTCAGTAATAATGTAAATAGAGTATTACCATTAGATTACTAACATAGAACTTCTTATTGACTCCTTAATAACTTATTCAAAGATGCAACTAAATTAGATGTGCATAATAGCTTATTAGTCAACTCATGATGACCGTATTTCTCAATAAGTTACTTATTGACAGCAGCTAGCATCCTAAAACTAATAAGGCTTGATAATGGTGTGTTGTATGTTGGAGTTTTGGAAAAGAATAACCATTTCTATTATCCAATAACTAGTGTGTTGACCATTAATAATATATATATATATATATATATATATATAGTGGGGCCTAGGAGGATTTGGGGGCCTAAGGTCATTGTGTTAGTTGATATGGATATTACTCAAGCCCAAACAAGATCTGGCTAAATAAATCCTAGCTCAATACATAAATAGAATTGGGGAAACTCTTTTCATACTACCAAAAGTTATTTGTGGTTAAGGTTATAGTATTGTTACTTTAGGAATGGATCAAAAGTCAAAATTTTCAAATGGGTTCTTTGTTTCATTTCGTATTATTATAATAATAATAGTAATAATAATAATAATTATTATTATTATTATTTTATTTTATTTTGATGTGTTCTCACCGTGATTGAGATTTTATTTGTGACATTGTGCATATAATAAAGCAAAGTTATGGATTCTTTTTGTTAGGCTTAAAAATTGGTTCTTATATGTTATAGAGTTCAATTTATATTTAAAGTTAGTTATCACAATTTCTTAGACCATAAAAATGTAATGGTTTGCCTACTCATAAATGATAGATACCTATCACTTCAAAAGCATTTAGCTCTTCTTTTGCTTGTCAATGTCTTACTGATGACTTGCATGTAAAGGAAAGAAGAGTAGCACTTTAAATATTTTATTTTGTATATTTATTTTTGTGTAAATCGTAATAACTTTTATACATACATACATATATATATATATATATTTATAATTGGGCATAACCTTAAATGAAGGTGATGATGCAATGTGAGCCCTTACTACTTTCTTCTTTTTTCAAGGTTGTTATGGTATTTATATTTAGGCAGTTGAATGAGATTTAATTTTCATTAGGTTGACCTTCAACTTTTCTAATTCAAACCCCCCCCCCCCCCCCCCGCGGCCCCCAAAAAAAAAAAAAAAAGTACAACTTGTTACTTTAGTAGGAATTATATGTCACATGTTTCAATTTACTGTATTCTTTTGAATTATTCAGCTTTATTGTGATTGTATATCATTATCTATTTGTTGTAGATATTTAGTTCAAGTTCAATTTCTCTACTTGGTTATACAACAATATCTGTAACAAACTACTATGTATATATACTATAAATACTAATGAATGAATTAAGACATTTCTCCATTAGGTTGTCATAGCTTTATTATGGTCTCAACCACCTATTCTCATGGCTTCCACTACCTCCACCATCAGTATCGTACCCTCCACCTTTCAAAATGCTAACCTTGTTGCCATCAACATCACTAACACACCTCCCCATCAAGCTTACCCCTACAAACTATGTTTGCCTAGGCCAAACAAATGAAGTCCCTCTTCATTGCTTATGGTATTGGCTACATCACTAGTTTCAAACTCTTTCCATCTGCCTCTACCAATATCAATGAAGAGACCAAAAAGAATCCATTGGGTTCGGCAGGATCAATTCTAACTTCTAACCATCTTGATGCTAAAGCAGTTATCCCACAAACCGAAATATCCCAAGAAGAGTGAGATCAATTATATTTTGCCTTTGCTAACAAATCTCGATCACAAGTCTTTCTTTTAAGGAGAAATTATATTTAATAAAAAGGGCAAAGGGCACTGCTTCCATTTTAGAATATTTGCAGCTATGATGCACAAATACAATGCATATTCGATACAACATTATGGCTATTTCTTAAATATATAGAATACAATGTCTAGTATACATATAAATTCATAAAACAGACCAAAAATATAATTGCTATTCATAAAATCCAAAGCAACATAATTAGAAGATATAATAATCCTTTGATAATACTAAGAGTAAAATATTGTTTTAATTTCTCAAGAATTCTTAAAAATTATATAAGCCCCTCACTCATGTAACAAATATTTCTATTTAAGTGTCCAAAGCGTTTTATTTGAGAATATTTTAATTTTTTGAAGTTTTATTTAAAATATTACATGGATGGGTGACTTATCTGATTTTTGAAAATTCTTCAAAGTTAAAAATAATAATTTACTCTAATACTAAATACTCAAAAAAACATATAAAATCTCACTAACATAACTATGCTTTTATTATTATCAATGTCTAGTTGCCTACTACCTACTAATAGGAAAAGTATCAATCCCATCTCCTCCTTGCCATCATCTAAAAATACAATAGCTTCTATTTCTAGTTTATGAAGAGACAAGGATGCCACTGCCAAAACTCCAACACCATCAAAGTTATATCCCATGCATCCCCACTAATGTCCCATATCTTAATTTCTCCATGCTTGTAGCCAAGAATCGAAATTAGTATGAACATAAACTAAGTCTTCTACCATTTTAAGATTCAACTTATTTCTTTTCATTGAATGGATAATGAGTAAGTACTCCAATTTCTTTCACAATATGATGAAAAGTAAGGTTGGACAAAGAAGCCTAAGAGCAAGCTTTTGAACTATAGGGGGCAGATGTAGTGAAAAATGTGTGTATGATAAATGGAATACAATGTAAGTGTACATTATCAATGTAGACGGCAAATTATCCTAGGGTTGTCATACCCAATTGACTGTAAAACTGATTACTAGAATACTATAGTGGCTGTATTACCCAAGCGATCGAATGGTGACAAAAGTAATGCAAATGAAAGTAAAACAACAATTAAAATAGAAGCGAGATTCAAAGGATAGAAACTAGTGCTGAAAAGCCTAGGGGTTTAGATTTCACCACAATCATATGTATAAATTCTCATAATTTCATCAAATGAATTATAGTTTTATCAATTACTAGCCAAGATCTCTCTAATTTATTAAAAAGCCCCTCCTGAGATCATATTAAACTAATCACAATTACCAATTCAATCATATCCCTGTGTGAATTGTAGTAAATGAAATTGCCTTAAGTTCTATGGATTTCTTTTAATGGCTACACAGGGTCCTAGGCACATTCTTGCCCTAAGCTTCACTATGGATTCAATTCTCATGGTCTAGACTGACTATTCCCTTTCCATCATAGCAATTCACAAATTCCCTAACTAATTGGCCAGATCAACCAGAGATTAAAGTGTAAAGAATTAAACCTCAATTGAATCAAACATAAAATTTCATTAATTCATAATTCAAGTTTATACATGGATTGGGCTACATCCTAGCCCCTAGAAAGAAATTTAACTACTCATAATAAAATTCAAATACATCACAAGGGTAGAAGAAGACATGAAGAGAATAAGAAGAAGAAGAAAAACTCTTTATAGATCCACAGCCTTCTTTGCCTTCACGCTCTCCTCTTGCCTCTTCCAATTCCTAGGTTGCCAAAAAGATCCCTAATTTCTAATCCTAGTTGCCTATTTATAGCTAAGGTCTAATTTCTAAGTCTAACTAGGACTCCTACTAATCTATTTGGCCCAAAAGCCCACAAAATCACGTGTTGGGACCTCCAGGATGCCACGACGCAAACCTCCTGGCGCCACGGCACCAATTGCATATTTTTTGTAATTTTTTTGTCGCCACGGTGCCAAATTGGCCCTTGTTGGAATTCTTCACACCTCTCTAGATTTTTGGGCGCCACGGTGCCAAGCTGCTTCCAAATGCCGAATTTTTCTTGTTTTGACTCCTTGAGTGGTTGGTTTCTGCAAAATAAAAAAATAAGGTCAAAAGTACTCAATCCTTCCTCAATTTAGGACTCAAATGTGAGAGAATGAGACATAAAATCTCTATATAAAATGTATTTAACAAGGGTCAAAGAACCATGCATCACCCACTAGGATTGTGGATCTAATATCCACCTATCTTCAATTGAGTCAAATGAATCAAAATCATTTGCTTTTGAAGAGAAATTAACATTTTCAAGTGCAACCTTTCTTTTGTCCTCATGAGTTATAGAAAGTCTTTTCATACACTATTTTCTCTCCCTAGAGATCTCTTCATCCTTGTGAGGGGGACTCTATTTTAAGCCTCTTGAAGCCATTCCTCACTATAATACCTATGACTCATGTAAATGTTTATAAAGAATTTGTAGTATATTAACTATCTAAATATTAATAATTAGGGGTGTAAGTGATTCGGTTTGGTGCGGTTTGAGCAAAAAAAAAAATACCGAACCAACATAGGCGATTTGAGGAAAGCACAAACAAATAATATTGGTCAAATTCAAATATTAAAAAAACTAACCATCTAAATTCTACAACATTCAATATGCAAATAATATTGGTACTTGGAAGAGGAAGAATAAAAAATAGAGTTAACAGATGTCTTCAGTTTAATTAACTTAATTCTATAACTTTTATATATAATATAAATAAATAAACATATATACATATATATTAATCAATATATTAATTGTTCCTAGTTTGGTTTCGTTCTTAGTGGTTTGATCTTTCTTTTGTTGCAACTATCAAATCGAACTGAACTGCGGGTTTAAAATATTTTAAAATCTTCTAAAGCTATGACAGTTTGGTTTCGATTTGGTTCAGTATGCTTCGAGCAGTTTTATATGGTTTGGTGTAGTTTGCTTACACCCTTAGTGATAATGAATAATTAAAAAAAAAATTGAAATTTTGAAAAAATGATTTTACCTAGGATTCAATGAGTGTATCATTCAATAGAGCGGGGTGCAACTTTTGGTCAACCTTGCAATTAATATAGCATAAACAACGTGAAAATATTGATGTATCATTTGGCTCATTTCTTCCATGCTTGTATATAAATGTTTTCCTTTTTCAATCATAGCATCCCACATTTCATAGACTAAATGAAGTGTAGGGTTATCTGTATCACAAGCTCTAAGCACATTATAGATAAGCTTTGTGAATTCTACAATATATGCAATTTTGTCCCACCATAAGTCATTTAAAATAAATTCTTCAAAAGTTCTATTTTTCACAAATAACCATTGACTGAAAAGAATAAGTGAAAAGTTTAAATCACTTCAGCATCACTACGTCAAATGCAATGTGTGTTTCAGCAACAAGATATTTCAAAGGTGACAAATGATTAAATAAGGCTAATCTCAGAGTTATTCATGATGAAATTTTTAACTAAAAAAACTTCTTCAATAACTTCAGTAATCCAATGGCATTCACCATAAACAACCTCATTTTTTTTTTTTCAGTATTCTTATCTACACAAAATGTTCTTCAATCAAGATTCAATGTATGCATGACACGAGGATTTTAGAAAATCTTTGGAAATAAAGCTTCAATTAACATTCTTGCACCCTTACAAATAGCAACGATATTTCTTATAACCTGTACCACATATTTTTCACCTAAGTTTTTTCTTTTTTTTTTTTTTTATATAATTTCTACCGTCCTATCAGCTATATTGTGCTTTCTTATAATTATATCAGAACCATCAACCTTTAAGAAAATAGGACCCTCTTGACTTATAGCCATAAAATTAATTAAAAGTCTTTTTTGTGAATCTGTCAATCCATGAGAAACTATACTAACCCATTTTGCCTTCCAAGTTGATTTAATAGGCTTTAGCAACCTCTCTTGTTGCAAGAGAGTTGTTCTTAGAGCATTATATCTAGGAGGGAGAAAGTCACTATGATTATCGCTAGTAGCCAACATATAAGAATTCACATCATAAGGATTCCTAGAAAAATTAAACAACAAACTAAAAGAGTAGAACAATTTAGCAATAAGAGCTTTAAGATGATTTATGTCTTCTAAGTTAAATGATTTCTCCAAACCACTATTTTTATTTTATTTTTTTCAAATAAGAGTTTTCAACAACCTCCTCAACAATTGTTTAGTTAAGTCAAACATTTATCAATCAATTTTGAACACATAAAAATTCTCCCAGCCTTCCATAAATTTTAAACAAATGAGATTTTCCTATAGAATATGAGCCTTTAGACTCCCTTTGACCAAAGTTGCTAGTCCAAGTGTTGTTTCCACAGCTAACATTTCCTTTATCTAATATAATGACAGAAGCACAGAAGGCTCTTTATGGACTAAAACAAGCTCCTCGGGCTTGGTATAATCACATTGAGCCTTCTTTCCTAAATGTTGGATTTTCAAAGTGTCTTTATGAACATACTTATTTGTTAAAATTGGAGAAAATGGGAAAATGCTCATAGTCTACTTGTATGTTGATGATTTGATATGTACCAAAAAAAGTGTTAATATGTTTAAAGAATTTAAGAAGTGTCATAGATGAATTTGAAATGATTGATCTTGGCACTATGCATTATTTTCTTGGTGTATAAGTTGTGCAATTTGATGATGGGATTTTTCTCACTCAAAAGAAATATGTGGGAGAAATTCTAGACAAGTCTAGGATGAAGGATTGTAATCCTATAAACACCCTAATTGAGTATGGTTTGAAGTTGCATAAAGATTTTGGAGGAAAGAAAGTTACAAACACACTTTATAACAAATTGTGGGGTGTTTGATGTATCTAACTACTACATGACTAGATATAATGTATGCCATGAACTTGATTAGTAGGTACATGGAAAATCTTACATAAATGCATATAGTAGCTGCTAAGAGGATTCTTCACTACTTGCAAGGAACTGAAGAATTTAGGCTATTTTACAAGAAAGGAGTAAAATTTAATTTATTGGGATTTATTGATAGTGATTATGCAGGTGAAAGAGAACTTCTAATTATGTTTTATGCTTAGAACAAGTGTTGTTTCATGATCATCCGAAAAGTAATCTATTGTCACTGTGTCAAGCATGGGAGCTGAATTTGTAGTAGTAACAACTTGTGCTTATCAAGCTATTTTGCTCAAGAGAATTTCTTAGGGAGCTGAATTTTGAGTAACTTGGAGCTACTAAAATTTATTATGACAACAACTCAACAATCAAGTTCTAAAAATATCCAATGCTGCATGGAAGAAGCAAGCAGACTGATGTGAAGTTTTATTTATTAAGAAATCTTAGCAATGAAGAAGCAATTAATTTGATTTATTGCAGAAGTGATGATCAAATTGCCTATAGAGAATCTTTTGTGAAGCTTGGAAGGCTATTGGGAGTTTGTACAATTTAAACTTTATATTCATTGTTAGTAAGGATGGGATTGTTATGAGTTGACAGTTATATCTACTTATTAGCTGTAAAGATGATAACAAAGTTGCAATTAAAGATAAAGATGATGAGTAAGTTGCAGCTGTTGTAAGAATCAAGAGGAATTAAATTGATCAAGCCACATGTAAAGTTGTTTAGAATTTTGAAGAAGATAATTTTTAGTCAAGTGGGTGCTAGAAGCAAATTCTGCTTTGAATTCTCTTCTTTAGTTAACATTTTATCATGTTCTACCAGTCTTTCTTAGCCACTAACAGTATTTTGTAATATTTTAATAGTTGTGATTTGCCTACATAAATGCATTGTTGTTCCTCTAATGAATGCATGGTTAAGGAAGTGAAATATTACTCTCTTCCCCTCGTATGTGTGTGTGAGTGCTCTCTCTTTCTCTCATCTCTAGTTAATAAAAATAAGTCAAAATTTGAACTTTCTAACTCACTCTTGTACGCCTCTAATGCTTAGTAATCACAATAAAAAAAAAAAAATTGTTAAAAACTCAAAAACCCAAAATTGAAATCAAAACCATGTTATGGTCACCATAAGCAATTCCAATAAATAGGAAGAATAAACGTAGCCATAAGGAAGAAAAAACCTAACCCAATTGTAAAGAGAAAAGCAAATCTTGCCCCCCCCCCCCCCCCCCCCCACAAAAAAAAAAAGAAGATTAAATCTATTATTCCATTACAATAGATTGGTAAAAATATATGAAGAAGTAGAACAATAACATTATTTTATTTTTTATTAATCATAAAAAATGAAATAGAAAAGTGAAATAACAGATTTAGTCCTGAAAAAAGAACTGATAATGACTTATACAGTTTGAATTATTATCAATCATGATAAAAATATATATAAAACTTGTTAAAAGCTTAGAAACTCGTGGTTGATTTCAATAAAGACATAGCCAGCATCGATGCCTTTGTCACTAAACCAAAGCCATTATCCAAAAAGAATTTTGAAAAAAAAAAAAATAGAAATAGAGAGGAAACCATTTTGGAAAGGGATTCCGAGAGAGAGAGAAAAACAAAAACAAAAGCTAAAGGGACATGTGTGCCCAAGAATATCTCAACTGTGTAGAATTTGGAAAAGAAAAGAGACATGTATGAGTAGTATTTCTGAGAAATATATTAAAAGTAACTAATTAAAATATGAACTATTTAAAATTTGTAAAATAAAGGAAAATTACGTGAATATTTTAATCTTTAAAGAAATTGACGTGGACAACTTTCTTTTATGGAAATTTGTAATAGATATAGAAAGGTACTCAACACTTTTCCTTTGTATATATAGAATTTAGCATCAAATCATGACATGATTCATGAAACATAATAAGTTAACTCTTTTTTTTTATATGATAATAAGTTAAATTTACCTGCTTATATAAAATAATTTCACTATACATTTATTTCATTAATTTTAATTTGAATATGGCTATTGAAGATAGAAAGATACTCATTACTTAGATAATAGCTAAATTACCAATTAAATACTAAATTTTAAACTAATTATCAATTTAACACAAAACCCAAACTATTTCCCTATATATAATCGTTTTTTACTCTCTTAGAAAATATCATCTCATTTAGTGTATTACTAAAAAATAATTGAAAAGCGCCATTGAACTTGGCATTTTTAAAAAAGTTTTTACTAGAAAATGCCATCATGATTGGTGTTTTCTAAAAGAAAATTCCCATTAAAAAACACCAAATTTAGCTTTACATAACACTAAATTTTAATACATGCACTACGCTTTTCGTTTTCTATAATGAAAATAAAATTTCAATACAGATGAATAAAACAAGTTAAAATAATAGTAACTTATTATACATTTTATACTATCAAATAACGTAACAGAATTACATTATAAGAAAAAAAAAATAGAAACTATACTTCAAACATGATTTATAGTAATTTATTTTTTGCCAATAATAAAATTTTGTAAAGTGATTTGAGTATATTTTGAAAATCATGAAAGACAATGCAAAATTGCAAAGCATGTAAGAAATGTGTGCACTTGAAAAGCTATTTATTCATTTAAGTATGTGGAACCATGAATGGTAATCCAAAACAAAAAATATTTAACCCAGAATTTAGATTACATAACCTCATAAACATAGCTTGAGATAGACATAATATTGTTATTGATAGATCAACCAAGGATAGAATGGGGTAGAGCTTTGGAAGGGTCGGTTGGTCTTGAGGTTGAGGATAGGCTTAGACTGTTGGGTACCTACAACGATGGAAAAGATAGATCAGGCGCGAAGTACTCAACGTTCAAGTCAGTATTTTGAATTTTAACAAAAATTTCAAAAATTTTAATGTTGATTGATGGCTTTTCAATTATATATTTCATCGTAACTAGTGTTTTAGTAACATGAGTTTTTTTGTAATTTTACTTTAATTTTGTAGATGATAGATTGGGTCCTTACCTTAATCCCTTGTTCATGCTATGTGGGTTGATTTTTTTAGTTTTGGCCCGTATCCGTTGTTAATGGTGCAGTAGAGATATACACCTCATAGTCATAGCATACACAAGCTTAGTTATATATATATATATATACACTAAAAGCAAGTAGAGAGACACTTCAATTGCATAACATTAAAACTTAGTAATATATATAAATGTTTTAGGAGAAAAAATAGTTACTTTTTCTTTTTTCTCATCAGTTTTATATTCAATTACTTATAATGAATAAAGAATAATTAAGATATGAATATCTCAACGGTTATGATCTGTTGTTACTAAATCATTTCTAACTTTGTATATTTTTTAATTATTATTAATACATTAAAGATGATTATTCACTATTGCTCCTAATGCAACCCTTTAATATGTAAAATAAATTAATTACAAAAATATCACTAATTACTGTGGTAATTATGTTGGTATCTGTTACATAATATTAAAATTCTTAATATTTTATTAATGTTATTATTATACCATTAAAATTACTAATATTTTATTGCATGTCATTATTATGCCAACCATTATGCAATTAAAAACTAATAAAAGAACAGAGCTGATTTTTAATCAAATAATAATATTAATCAAAAAATTAATTGCTGATGTTACATTAGCTAATTGATCTAATTTAGAAACTCTGTTTATAGTACGGATAGATATCTTTCTTATTTAACATTTCTAAAACAAGTACATGAAATTTAGTAGCAAGCCATTTTTTTTTTAATAAAAAAATTAACTAATTAATGGTGGTAAAAGAATACTTGTTCATGTAGAGTAATTTGACATACATAACTTGAATATGACAAAAGATTTGTCAGTGATTTCTTTTTCAACGTTCAGCGAGTTTTCTTGCTTGGTTCGACAATATCTGCGTTTCGTTCCATGTTTGCCATTTTGGCGCATTGGTTGGCTCTACCCGTCGCCTTTCTGGTTGCATATGTGTAAATAACACAAGGGAGACATTGGAAAACAAGTTCCTTGCTAATTGATGGTGTGAATAAAGACGATGCTGGAGGAGGACATGGGGTTCAAACTCAAAATCCCAATCCTAAACCTAACCCTAACTCTCAGCAAACCGGAGGATTGAAAGGAAAGTCGTGTAAGGGATGTTTGTATTACTCATCGATTCGTAGATCCAAATCCAAAAATCCCTCATGCGTTGGCTTCTCCTGAACTCTGCAGCAAGGTCTGCATCATCTTGCTCTGTTTTTACTATTTGATAATTTTTTTGACACCCTGTTCCCGTTTCTGACTGCTGGTTGCGAGAAGAATTGGGAAAATGGAGGATTGTAATTGCTTACTTTCTGAATTAAGAATAGGGAATTAAATCAATTTAAAATCTTATCCATTATTTATTGGCATCCATAGAGATTATACTGTTGCATTTGGAAAGCTGAGGGTCATTGGTGGCCATACCTGCTATTCTGAGAGTGTCTCATCAATTTATGCCCACTATGGTCCTTTTATATGGAATTTTGAATATAAACTGTTGCAGTAATTTTTCCTGCAGTGAAATTAATATGAAATCAAATGAAATTTTGTTTCAATAAGAAGATATCATGTTGGTGGAAACGAGATATCGAAGTGTCTGAAAAATCTCAGGATGCTTCCCCAGTGGGCTCTGCTAGACTGCTGACCAGTTGTTTTGTTTGTTAAAGTGGTAGGATAGCGTACGGAAACTTGGTAGCCAGAGAAGAAAGGCCCCTTTATAGTATATGTTGAGATTATGAGATATTGATATTTTAATATGTTCCTTCGTTTTTACTTGTGTCGGCATCGCTTTTAGTTGATATTTAGCTAATCATTGACTACCTAAACCTTTTTCTGGGAGCTTCATCTTAGATAGCATATCTAAGTTTTGGGAAACCACATAGATACCACAATTGTAAATCTACACGCTTCCAATCATCCATAACATGTAACTACATGCATTTTTTGTTCTGATTTTGTCAAATATGGGGCAATTGATTCAACCTGGACCTGTAATTTTCTCGTTGCTGTCATGATAGTCACCGGCCCTTCCAAAAGAATCACCTTGCAAGCATACTGTATAATATAGGCATTCTCTTCCTACAATATCTTTTATTAGTTGTCACAAAATTGGGTGTGCTTAATGACATCACTCTGTCAGTACGAGTGTGAGCATTCTTCAATGATTTTGGTGATGCTGGTAGCAGTTACGTTTCTCCTTCCATTTCAAGAACAAGATGAGAGGAGATATAGTGGGTTCAAAACAAGCTAGCATTTCTCTGTACGAGTTGCTAGCAAAGAAAAGGGGAGAGCGAACTAGGAATTACTGCATTTCAGTTTCCTTCTGAAAAAAAAAAATATGGTCTGAGTTTTCTGACTTTGTTTGCACGTGTTTTAGGTGGTGATGGACACAGGGCCTTCAACTTGGCCTTTCGGTCAGGCTCCTCCTGCTGGTGCTCGTGCTCCTAAAATTGAAGGTACAAAATTTCTTACTTTTCAGCCCCCTCCCTTCTCTTGGGAAAGAATCTCGTGAGATTTAAAATCCTACCTTGGTACTTGGAGATAATTAGTTTATGTTCATCTTTGTTTATGGGAAATATTCAATTCTGAAAGCCTTGTAAACACGGTTAGAAAATGTTCAAGCAGATATAAAAGCAGCACCTATTGTGAGATTGTCCCATGTTCATTGTAGCTAATAAGTGGGATGGGATTATGAGCGGGAATGTGCTACATTCCTATTGTATAGCCTCCAGTGAACTGAAAGAGAAAATATAATATAATATAATATATAAGCAATAGCACCATCTTTTCTTGTGTGGTTTTTCAACATTTTTTATGATGCTGCTTGTTTCTTCATGGTGTTATACTTTTTGAATGTAATTCACGTCACTATGAGAACTCTTTTGATGTGAATACTAACTACTAGCCTTTAAAAATTTTCTTTTAACTGAAGATGTTATTTTGTAATTGGTAATTCTATTTCAACAACCTTTGTAACTAGTGGGCTTCTTCTACTCTATTTGTAAGAGTGATGATGCTACGAGGTATGAGTAAGCGATTAGAGAGAGCACAAGTAATTGTATTGCATAATTTTTTTTTTCAATAATTTGTATTTATTATTGTAAAAATTATCTTTCTACATTTGTGGAGAAGTCATTGTGAAGCTTTTATGTCTTATAGTTGTTTGTTTAATTTTGTCTTTAAGAGTAAACACCTATTTTAATACTTTACACTTTAAATTTATCAAATTGGTACTTCACACTTGAAACCTTAATTAATTTGGTCTCTCGTAAAACTTATCAATTTAATTCCTCAAATTTCAAAATTCTTATCAATCTGGTCCCTTAAACCCATTAATGTTTTTGAAGTATGAGAGATTGAATTGATAAATTTGATAAGTTTAAGAGACGAAATTGATAGGATTTTTGAAATATGAGAGACTAAATTAGTAAGTTTGAAGTGTGAGGGTAAAATTAATTAAGGTTTCAAGTGTAAGGGACTAAATTGATTAAGGTTTGAAATGTAAGGGATTGAAATATATATTTATTCTTTTTGGTGGCTTTCATTTTTACACTTTGTTTTTTTGAATGCCTTATAACTTCATAAATTTTGGTTTTGTACATCCAGAAGGAGAACGTGCTATACCTCAAACACGAACGCATAAACCTCCACATCCAACAGGAGAAGAATATTTAAACTGGTAAGCTGAAAATTTTCTACACAGGCACTTGTGATCCTCCTTAGAAACAAAAATATGGAGTTATAAGTTTCTTAATGTGTAGGTTCACAAGAAATGCGAGCTTAGTGGCCTCTGGTGTTGTTAAAAACTTAAACAAAGTGGGCAACTACAGAAAGGAGTCCTTGGATGACATTCTGTATCCTTACCGGAGGTGACCCAAGTAAGGCTATTGATTATATTTCAATTTCAATGGCATGAAAATAATTCCAATTTTAAATGTTCGCTATTTGGGAATAAAATTACCTTCCCCTTTTCTTTTCTCGTTCTATCAATTTTACTGATGTACATGTGAAAAATATGTTTGGTGGTTTACTAAGTGTTTGATTGGTTAAATAATTGTTACGTGAAGTTTAAATGGAGGGGAGGGGAGGGATTTTTATCTCGGAGTTTTTCCTCTCTTCCCCTCCATTTCTTCACCTTACTTGTGGCTATGGCAACGTTGAAAAGGAATCAATTGATTGTAGGATAGTTTGGACCTCAAGGCCTTCTGAACTCGAGCCACCAACTTAATGCACACTCTTCAAAGCCGCCACCTAACCATCAATCAATAAGGAACTACATTCTACACTTTATGTGCTACGGGAAGCCATTGGCAACCAGCATTCCGAGCATGAAATTATCTTATTTCCTTATTTCTGAAAAAGAAAGTAACTCCTTTAAAAAATATGGAACTAGTGTTTTACTCCATTGTTTCTTTTTATTTGTGGCTTTTAAAAGGATAAAATCTTGTTTTTATTTTTTGTTACTTTAAAGTTTTCGTATCATTATTTATTATTATTTTTAATTATATCATTATTTTAGTTTATGTGCAAAGAAATAATTATGAAAAAAGTAAACAAAATAAATAATATTATTATTAAAATATTTAAAGAAAATCTTTTTATATATATTATTTTTAATATGTGTGTAATAACCTTGAATGTGAATAAGATATAAAAAAATAGAAAAAAAAAATTGATTCTCTTAGTGTCACTAATTTTAAAGGGGGTTTTAATGTTTTATATTAAATAAAATAAATGTTTACATTTTAAGTAAAAAAAAAAAGTAAATTTTATTGATGTGATATTTATTTGTATAAAAGGTTTATTAAAAATTTGAAATGTGATAGTTTATTTTGTTTAATTTAAAATATAATTTTTTTTTTGAAATAAACAATAATGTGAAGAGATAAAAAAAAAATTCTCAAAGAAAGAAAAATGCAAATCATTTTGATTGGTCAACTCAATAAATAATTGTGAAGTGAGCTTTGACTAAGTTAGTCCGTTTCAACATTAGAGCTTTGGCATCTAGGTTGGATCTCTCTTTTCCTCTCCTTTGATGTTGAAATTTTTGAATCCCATCTATCTTGGAGAAAAAACTCAACAAGAAACTAACGTGCATTTATTCAATTAAAGCCTTGGTCAAACTTTGTGTGGTCCAGCCAAAATTTAGAGATACTTGTACGCAAAGTTACATAGTTGTTGTCAAATCTTGAAATTTCTCTTAAGATCTGCTCTTACGTTGTCAAATATTTGTTGGATCAAAACTAGATCTTATTTGGAAGGGATTGAGACAATTCAGAAATCAAATGGAGATTGGAAGAGGTAACCTAAAGGATTGATTAAGGTTTATCAAATAAATATGAATAGTTTCCTTGTGCTTTTCTTTGTCCTAAAAAAAAGATATATGGATATGTCACTAAGACTAAGCATGATCTAGTAGTGAAACATTAATATATATAGTTGGTAGGATTGAAGATTTCAAACGATCAAGTATTAATTTTTTTTAAAAAAAAAAAAGAAGAAATATAACCAATGATAAAATCATATGCATTTTGTAATCCAACAAAAGTTCTTTTTGTTTGAGTTATTTTATAATAATTATCTAAAAAAATTTACAACCATAACGATTTGCAATATATACTATAGTGAAACAAAATGAATAGTTAGAATAGTCAACACAATCTAAAGGATAATTTATTATGTTTGAAATTTTAATTTTATCAAGAAGATAAGATTGGAATACAAGTCAAAGAAGTGTTCATAGTATACCAAGAACCAATAATTATTAAATAAATACCCATCACAAATTTTATATCACATCTAACGAAAACATCCAAATTGCCATGCCCCCGTAAGTTTCCTCAAAGACTGTCAAACTTTCTATCTATATTCTTAGCCATTCACCCCTAAGAATCCATATAATAGAGAAGCAACAAATACAAAACCCTAGCTTCTCCAAAAGAGAAATGGTGAAAAATTCCATAGTTCCAAAATCTTTCCTTCTGCTATTGCTAACAAGCTTAGTGCTCTCTCAGGCACAACCACAGCCATGGGCACCTCTCCAAGCACCCAAAGAACTAGCCAAAAAGCTTAACCATGGACCTAACTCCCTTTTACTTGCCTCTACGGATTTTGGCCACACAGTTCACAAAATCCCTTTGGCAGTTTTGAATCCAACGTCCATAAATGATATCTCAGACTTGATAAAATTCTCAAAGTCACTTCCCAAACCTTTTACCATAGCTGCGAGAGGGAATGGCCACTCGTTGCATGGCCAAGCCATGGCATATAATGGGATTGTGATCAATATGAGAGAGCTAAATAGCCATAGAAATGGGTCTGGGATTGTTGTTTCTTGGAAAGCTCCTTTAGGTTATTATGCAGATGTGGGTGGTGAGCAGACTTGGATTGACGTGTTGCATGCAACCCTTGAACGTGGACTCTCACCCCGTTCATGGACTAATTACTTGTATTTGACCATCGGCGGCACGTTGTCCAATGCAGGTATCAGTGGCGGAAGCTTTCGATTTGGTCCTCAGATCACTAATGTTCATGAACTGGATGTTGTTACAGGTATGACATTTGCTTCTATTTCTAGTTTCCTAGTTTCAATAACGACTAATGAGAAAACCATGAGAATTGACTTTTTCTAAACTATATAATAATAATGTCTGAAGGAGAAGGGAGCAAGTGGGGCCCTTAACTCCACTCCTTCAAAATTTTGTTGATTTTTAGGTATAAAATGTTTTCATAATTAAATTTTTATGGTAAAATTTAATGATAATTAAACTTGTTCTCTCATTTTCTTTAAAAAATTTGTTTGTTATTCTAAAGTGTCTCATAATATGTCTTAAAGTATTTTGTTAGCAAAAAAATAATAAATTTATACATGGTGAGTATTGAAATATATATTATTTTATAAATATTTAGTCAATAAAATAATTTAAAACAAATTATAAGATACAATTTTACTTTTTAAAATTTTTTTAAGAAAAATTATTTTTTGTCCTCTCACATTATTATTAATTTCAAAAAGAATTTTATCGTTTTAAACTTAACAAAATAAACTCTCACATTTCAAATCAAGAACAAAAGTGAATCTTATTGAAGTATTTTTTGTCTGTATAAAACGTTTACTTTTGTTCTAAACTTAAAATATGAAAGTTTATTTTATTCAATTTAAAACATGAAATTTTTTAAAAAAATTAACAATAGTATAAAGGAATAAAAATAAAGTTTTTTTAAAAAAAAAATTTTTTTGACCTCTTGTGCTTGATTTCTGAATCTGTTATCTTGATTAGGTATTCTAGACCTTCAAGAGATCTAATCCTTATCTGGTTTATGCTTTGTCTACAATTTAACTATAAAAGACTTATCTGTGTAGTTAGTTTTTGACATAAATAATCTTTCATCGACATTTGTACTCGTGGCACACTTAAGAATCTATATTCAATTTCAATCGAACACAATGAACATGTTGGTACAAATCTTGTTCAAAGCTTTGCTCGAATCATGCCTGCTGTCTTCCAGCTAATGAGATGGAATTTCTAAGCCTAAATAGTGAAATTTAATCATCATGATATCTTCCCACCTTGACTCATTAAAATAGATCCTCTGAACTATATATATATATATATATATTTATCGGATTATGAACTTTTATTTAATTTACTACAAAATCTTGGAATGTTTAAACTTATAGATATAAAAATATGGAAACTTTTACTATAATGATATGTGAAATAATAGTAATAATAATAATAAGAAGAAGCTTTGTAAGTCAATAATTTTTGAAAAAATCAAACTTTGAGAAGTCACATTTCATATTGCTTATCCTAGATCAATGAAAGTATATTCGAATATAAAATTTTATTAGATTGTTGGAGGAGAGAATAAGTCAAATATCTAGGAAGAAAAATGTCAATCTTTGATTATCTTATCTTACTATTTGTATTCATTTTAAATTGAATATAAGTTCAGTTATAAGAATTCATTTAATCAAAGAAAATGAAATTAATAAGTTGATTAAGCTGTAATTATCTTGATTGGGCTATCATAAAAAATGTTATCTTGGTTAGTCACCATTTTTTTTTTTCTTTGAAACAATAGGGAGAGATTGAACCCTGACCTCATGAAAGTTACCAAAACCCCAAATCACTTAATGAAAGACTTTGTTATTCCTTGGATACATTCCAGAAGTAGCAAGTTGTTTTTTTCTTTTTCTTTTAGATATGCACACAGTGGCTATATCCGTGTCAGCTGAAGATTGTATGGTTCTGTACAGGGAATGGAGACATAATAACTTGTTCTGCAAAGAACAACTCTGAGCTATTTTTTGCAGTTCTTGGAGGGTTAGGTCAATTCGGGATTATAACCAGAGCAAGAATACCTCTTGTACCAGCACCCACAAGGGCAAGTGCAAACTTCTTTGATTTTAGAGAAAAATTTTATTTTGTCTTTTCATATTATTGTCAATTTCAAAAGAAACTTTCATATTTTAAGTGAGATAAAATAAATTCTCACATTTCAAGCCAAAAACAAAAATAAACATTTCATATAAACAAAAAATCTTCAATAAAATCTACTTTTGTTCTTAGTTTAAAATGTGAATATTTATTTTGTCTAATTTAAAACATAAATTTTTTTAAAAAAATTAACGAGAGTGTGAGGAAACAAAAAGAATTTTTCTCTTAATTTTATAAAATGATGAGTTAGCATTTGCATATAAATGTAGTTTGTTACATATAAATTAAAGTCATCATTCCATGGGTTTCCCTTAGAACTTAAACCCTTTGGGTTAAATCTCTTCTTTACATCTTTGAGCAATAATAATAATAATAATAGTTTATCTTTACTAATTGGTGCAAACTGTATGCAGGTTAAGTGGCTGCAGATGCTTTACAGTGATTTCTTAACATTTTCTAAGGACCAAGAAAATTTGATCTCTTTCAACAAGAGCAAGCAAAACAGTGTTCCCGATTACATTGGAGGGTCACTTCTACTAAACCATCCACCATTAGACCTTTCGTTTTATCCAGTATCAGATCAGCCAAAAATAACTTCCCTAGTAACCAGATTTGGCATCATCTATGTCCTAGAACTTCTCAAATATTACGATAATGGGTCTCGGAAAATTGTGGACAAGGTAACTTCTTGTTCTTAGTTTGCCTAACAACACATGATATATTTTTTATTTTATTTTATTTGTTTGTTCAAGACAAAGATCTATGGTAAATCCCTTCTAACAAATATGATTTTAAGGTTTCGAATTTAATACTTTTAGAACTTCAGTTTTAGTCTTTCTCTTTTTACTTTTTATTATTATTATTTTGTAGTGTTATCAGAATTTGAATCTGAGCTCTTAAAATCTATATTGGGTCAATAATTTTTTTATATTAATCAAAAACTAACTTTTTCTTTGTTACAAAGGAAATTCAAGAGATCATCAGAGGGCTAAATTTTCTGCCTACATTTATATATGAAAAAGATGCATCATATGAGCAGTTCCTGAACAGAGTTCATACTGAAGAGCTTGCTCTTAGGTCACAAGGACTCTGGGATCGCCCTCACCCTTGGTTGGACCTCTTTGTTCCAAAATCTCGAATTTCAGATTTCAATGAAGGCGTATTCAAGGGAATTCTTCTTAAGCAAAACCTCACTGCAGGATATTCCCAAATTTACCCCACGAACCGAAGCAAGTAAGTTCCCTAAAATTGTTAACATTAATTAAATATGGTTAAGTATATCAAATACAAAATCTGCTTGGATGTGATTCTTGATATGAAACCATAGCTTCTTTTCCAAATGGTTAGAAAATCAAACACTTTCTCACTCGGAGAATCACATTTCATCAAAACATACACAAACCCAAAAGATACAGTGATTTCTTAAAAGAGAAAAAAAAAAAAAAAAGTTGAGATTTTTGGTTTAAATTTTCTTTCTTGCATTTCAACCCTAAACTAAAAGCTCTAACTCAATTAATATTAAATCAAATTACAGGTGGGATGGTAGGATGTCTGCAATTACACCAGATGAAGATGTCTTCTATCTTGTGAGTCTTCTGTATACAAGCGGGTTTGATCAACTGAAGGCATATCAGACTCAAAACCAGCAGATATTGCAGTTCTGCAAGGATGCCGGTATTCAAATTAAGCAGTATCTTTCCCGCGAAGAAACACTAGAACAGTGGGTTGAACACTTTGGCCCAAAATGGAAAGTTTTTGAAGAGAGAAAAGCTGCATTCGATCCAAAACATATACTGTCACCAGGACAAAGGATTTTCATTAAACAATAAGGTGGGCTTTAACTAAGCAAAGGGAAAATATTGAATAAATTGCAATATTTTGCAAATATGTCAAAAAGTATACCTAGTCTTTGATCAAATGTGTGAACTTTGTGAAGTTGCTTGTATTAATATTCTTCAATGACATCTTAAGTTTTCTTGTGCTTATCTTATTTTAAACATTCAACTCCAATTCAATTTTAGGTGTTTTACCGAATCTCTCCTGTTCAGTTTATTATTTATTTATTTATTTTTAGAGAGAAAGTGAGAATGATAAGCTCTAAATTTAAATGCCACAAAAAAAAAAAAAAATCCTTAGTAAGTCTAGAGTTTTCCAAGAGAAACAAAGAGAGAAACCTCTCATCCCATTTTGCAATATCTTGGTTGATTAATTGGTAGTCACAAGGGGCTGTCTCCCTTTTAATGAAACCCCAACCCTAAATCTAATCAAGGCTGTGTTCTAGATATTTTTTGGCCTTAGATAAAATTATTAGAGTGGCCTAATGTAATATAAATTATCAATGAATTATTATTATTCTTTTAGTTTTTGGAGTTGTGAAATCATTTATCAAATTTTTTTAATCAAATAAAACTAGGTAAATATGAGATGTTCTATTGCTACATAGTATAAAAATAAAATGTAGTAAGAAAAACAACATTAAAATATAAATGAAATAGATGTTGCAAAATAAATAGGAAAATGATGGAATTTGAAAACTTGAAAACAAAGAGAAATTGCATGTCATATTATCTATTGCAACAATTTGATGTCAATCCAAATTGAGAATTCACTTCAAAAGAGAATAAGAAGAAAGAAACAATGTGAGTGGTAAAAAATTTGTAAAGAAAATGTTGAAATATTGTAGTATAAATAATTAATAAAATAACTATGATGACACTGAAAATGCTACTCAGTAATAATGTAAATAGAGTATTACCGTTAGATTACTAACATAGAACTTCTTATTGACTCCTTAATAACTTATTCAAAGATGCAACTAAATTAGATGTGCATAAAAGCTTATTCGTTAACTCATGATGACCGTATTTCTCAATAAGTTACTTATTGACAGCAGCTAGCATCCTAAAACTAATAAGGCTTGATAATGGTGTGTTGTATGTTGGAGTCTTGGAAAAGAATAACCATTTCTATTATCCAATAACTAGTGTGTTGACCATTAAAATATATATATATATATATATATAAGTGGGGCCTAGGAGGATTTGGGGGCCTAAGGTCATTGTGTTAGTTGATATGGATATTACTCAAGCCCAAACAAGATCTGGCTAAATAAATCCTAGCTCAATACATAAATAGAATTGGGGAAACTCTTTTCATACTACCAAAAGTTATTTGTGGTTAAGGTTATAGTATTGTTACTTTAGGAATGGATCAAAAGTCAAAATTTTCAAATGGGTTCTTTGTTTCATTCTTTCATTTCGTATTATTATAATAATAATAGTAATAGTAATAATAATAATTATTATTATTTTATTTTATTTTATTTTATTTTATTTTATTTTGATGTGTTCTCACTGTGATTGAGATTTTATTTGTGACATTGTGCATATAATAAAGCAAAGTTATGGATTCTTTTTGTTAGGCTTAAAAATTTGTTCTTATATGTTATAGAGTTCAATTTAGATTTAAAGTTAGTTATCACAATTTCTTAAACCATAAAAATGTAATGGTTTGCCTACTCATAAACGATAGATACCTATCACTTCATAAGCATTTATCTCTTCTTTTGCTTGTCAATGTCTTACTGATGACTTGCATATAAAGGAAAGAAGAGTAGCACTTTAAATGTTTTATTTTGTATATTTATTTTTGTGTAAATCGTAATAACTTTTATACATACATATATATATATATATATATATATATATATATATATATATATATTATAATTGTGCATAACCTTAAATGAAGGTGATGATGCAATGTGAGCCTTGACTACTTTATTCTTTTTTCAAGGTTGTTATGGTATTTATATTTAGGCAGTTGAATGAGATTTAATTTTCATTAGGTTGACCTTCAACTTTTCTAATTCAAACCACCCCCCCCCCAAAAAAAAAAAAAAAAAGTACAACTTGTTACTTTAGTAGGAATTATATGTCACATGTTTCAATTTACTGTATTCTTTTGAATTATTCAGCTTTGTTATAATTGTATATCATTATCTATTTGTTGTAGATATTTAGTTCAAGTTCAATTTCTCTACTTGGTTATACAACAATATCTGTAACAAACTACTATGTATATATACTATAAATACTAATGAATGAATTAAGACATTTCTCCATCAAGTTGTCATAGCTTTATTATGGTATCAACCACCTAACCAGGCTTTAACTAGAGTTCCTTCATGATCCTATTCTCATGGCTTCCACTACCTCCACCATCAGTATCGTACCCTCCACCATTCAAAATGCTAACCTTGTTGCCAACAACATCACTAACACACCTCCCCATCAAGCTTACCCCTACAAACTATGTTTGCCTAGGCCAAACAAATGAAGTCCCTCTTCATTGCTTATGGTATTGGCTACATCACTAGTTTCAAACACTTTCCATCTGCCTCTATCAATATCAATGAAGAGACAAAAAAGAATCCATTGGGTTCGGCAGGATCAATTCTAACTTCTAACCATCTTGATGCTAAAGCAGTTGTCCCACAAACCGAAATATCCCAAGAAGAGTGAGATCAATTATATTTTGCCTTTGCTAAGAAATCTCAATCACCAGTCTTTCTTTTAAGGAGAAATTATATTTCATAAAAAGGGCAAAGGGCACTGCTTCCATTTTAGAATATTTGCAGCTATGATGCACAAATACAATGCATATTCGATACAAAAATATGGCTATTTCTTAAAAATATAGAATACAATGTCTAGTATACATATAAATTCATAAAACAGACCAAAAATATAATTGCTATTCATAAAATCCAAAGCAACATACTTAGAAGATATAATAATCCTTTGATAATACTAAGAGTAAAATATTGTTTTAATTTCTCAAGAATTCTTAAAAATTATATAAGCCCCTCACTCATGTAACAAATAGTTCTATTTAAGTGTCCAAAGGGTTTTATTTGAGAATATTTTTAATTTTTTGAAGTTTTATTTAAAATATTATATGGATGAGTGACTTATCTGATTTTTGAAAATTCTTCAAAGTTAAAAATAATAATTTACTCTAATACTAAATACTCAAAAAAACATATAAAATCTCACTAACATAACTATGCTTTTATTATTATCAATGTCTAGTTGCCTACTACCTACTAATAGGAAAAGTATCAATCCCATCTCCTCCTTGCCATCATCTAAAAATACAATAGTTTCTATTTCTAGTTTATGAAGAGACAAGGATGCCACTGCCAAAACTCCAACACCATCAAAGTTATATCCCATGCATCCCCACTAATGTCCCATATCTTAATTTCTCCATGCTTGTAGCCAAGAATCGAAATTAGTATGAACATAAACTAAGTCTTCTACCCTTTTAAGATTCAACTTATTTCTTTTCATTGAATGGATAATGAGTAGGTACTCCAATTCCTTTCACAATATGATGAAAAGTAAGGTTGGACAAAGAAGCCTAAGAGCAAGCTTTTGAACTATAGGGGGCTGATGTAGTGAAAAATGTGTGTATGATAAATGGAATACAGTGTAAGTGTACATTATCAATGTAGACAGCAAATTATCCCAGGGTTGTCATATCCAATTGACTGTAAAACTGATTACTAGAATACTATAGTGGCTGTATTACCCAAGCGATCGAATGGTGACGAAAATAATGCAAATGAAAGTAAAACAACAATTAAAATAGAAGCGAGATTCAAAGGATAGAAACTAGTGATGAAAAGCCTAGGGGTTTAGATTTCACCACAATCATATGTATAAACTCTCCTAATTTCATCAAATGAATTATAGTTTTATCAATTGCTAGCCAATATCTCCCTAATTTATTAAAAAGCCCCTCTTGAGATCATATTAAACTAATCACAATTATCAATCCAATCATATCCCTATGTGAATTGTAGTAAATGAAATTGCCTTAAGTTCTATGTATTCCTTTTAATGGCTACACAGGGTCCTAGGCACATTCTTGCCGTAAGCTCCACTATGGATTCAATTCTCATGGTCTAGACTGACTATTCCCTTTCCATCATAGCAATTCACAAATTCCCTAACTAATTGGCTAGATCAACCAGAGATTAAAGTGCAGAGAATCAAACCTCAATTGAATCAAACATAAAATTTCATTAATTCATAATTCAAGTTCATACATAGATTGGGTTACATCCTAGCCCCTAAAAAGAAATTTAACTACTCATAATAAAATTCAAATACATCACAAGAGTATAAGAAGACATGAAGAGAATAAGAAGAAGAAGAAAAACTCTTTGTAGATCCACAGTCTTCTTTGCCTTCACGCTCTCCTCTTGCCTCTTCCAATTCATAGGTTGCCAAAAATATCCCTAATTTTTAATACTAGTTGCCTATTTATAGCTAAGGTTTAATTTCTAACTCCAACTAGGACTCCTACTAATCTATTCAGCCCAAAAGCCCACAAAATCACGTGTTGGGACCTACAGGATGCCACGACGCAAACCTCCTGGTGCCACGGCACCAATTGCATATTTTCTGTAATTTTTTTGCCGCCACGGCGCCAAATTGGCCCTTGTTGGAATTCTTCACACCTCTCTAGATTTTTGGGCGCCATGGTGCCAAGCTGCTTCCAAATGCTGAATTTTTCTTGTTTTGACTCCTTGAGTGCTTGGTTTCTACAAAATAAAAAAGAAAAAAGAAAAAAAGGTCAAAAGTACTCAATTTAGGACTCAAATGTGAGGGAATGAGACATAAAATCTCTATATAAAATGTATTTAACAAGGGTCAAAGAACCATGCATCACCCACTAGGATTGTGGATCTAATATCCACCTATCTTCAATTGAGTCAAATGAATCAAAATCATTTGCTTTTGAAGATAAATTAACATTTTCAAGTGCAACCTTTCTTTTATCCTCATGAGTCATAGAAAGTTTTCTCATACCAACATAGGCGATTTGAGGAAAGCACAAACAAATAATATTGGTCAAATTCAAATATTAAAAAAACTAACCATCTAAATTCTACAACATTCAATATGCAAATAATATTGGTACTTGGAAGAGGAAGAATAAAAAATAGAGTTAAAAGATGTCTTCAGTTTAATTAACTTAATTCTATAAGTTTTATATATAATATAAATAAATAAACATATATATATATATATTAATCAATATATTAATTATTCTTAGTTTAGTTTCGTTCTTAGTGGTTTGACCTTTCTTTTTTTGAAACTACCAAATCTAACTGAACTGTGGGTTTAAAATATTTTAAAATCTTCTAAAGCTATGAAAGTTTGGTTTCGGTTTGGTTCAGTGTGCTTCGAGCAGTTTCGTATGGTTTGGTGTAGTTTGCTTACACCCTTAGTGATAATGAATAATTATAAAAAAAAAAAAATTGAAATTTTGAAAGAATGATTTTACCTAGGATTCAATGAGTGTATCATTCAATAGAGCGGGGTGCAACTTTTCGTCCACCTTGCAATTAATATAGCATAAAAACGTGAAAATATTGATGTATCATTTGGCTCATTTCTTCCATGCCTGTATATAAATGTTTTCACTTTTTCAATCATAGCATCCCACATTTCATAGACTAAATGAAGTGTAGGGTTATCTGTATCACAAGCTCTAAGCACATTATAGATAAGCTTTGTGAATTCTACAATATATGCAATTTTGTGCCACCATAAGTCATTTAAAATAAATTCTTCAAAAGTTCTATTTTTCACTAATAACCATTGACTGAAAAGAATATGTCAAAAGTTTAAATCACTTCAGCATCACTACGTCAAATGCAAGGTGTGTTTCAGCAACAAGATATTTCAAAGGTGACAAATGATTAAACAAGGCTAATCTCAGAGTTATTCATGATGAAATTTTTAACTAAAAAAACTTCTTCAACAACTTCAGTAATCCAATGGCATTCACCATAAACAACCTCATTTTTATTTTTTTTAGTATTCTTATCTACACAAAATGTTCTTCAATCAAGATTCAATGTATGCATGACACGAGGATTTTAGAAAATCTTTGGAAATAAAGCTTCAATTAACATTCTTGCACCCTTACAAATAGCAACGACATTTCTTATAACATGTACCACATTTTTTTCACCTAAGGTTTTTTTTTTTTTTAATAACTTCTCTAAGGTTTTTTTTTTTTTATAACTTCTACCGTCCTATCAGCTATAATGTGCATTCTTATAATTATATCAGAACCATCAACCTTTAAGAAAATAGGACCCTCTTGACTTATAGCCCTAAAATTAATTAAAAGTCTTTTTTGTGAATCTGTCAATCCATAAGAAACTATACTAACCCATTTTGCCTTCCAAGTTGATTTAATAGGCTTTAGCAACCTCTCTTGTTGCAAGAGAGTTGTTCTTAGAGCATTATATCCAGGAGGGAGAAAGTCACTATGATTATCGCTAGTAGCCAACATATAAGAATTCACATCATAAGGATTCCTAGAAAAATTAAACAACAAACTAGAAGAGTAGAACAATTTAGCAATAAGAGCTTTAAGATGATTTATGTCTTCTACGTTAAATGATTTCTCCAAACCACTATTTTTTTTTTCTTTTCAAATAAGAGTTTTCAACAACCTCCTCAACAATTGTTTAGTTAAGTCAAACATTTATCAATCAATTTTGAACACATAAAAATTCTCCCAGCCTTCCATAAATTTTAAACAAATGAGATTTTCCTATAGAATATGAGCCTTTAGACTTCCTTTGACAAAAGTTCCTAGTCCAAGTGTTGTTTCCACAGCTAACATTTCCTTTATCTAATATAATGACAGAAGCACAGAAGGCTCTTTATGGACTAAAACAAGCTCCTCGGGCTTGGTATAATCACATTGAGCCTTCTTTCCTAAATGTTGGATTTTCAAAGTGTCTTTATGAACATACTTATTTGTTAAAATTGGAGAAATGGGAAAATGCTCATAGTCTACTTGTATGTTGATGATTTGATATGTACCAAAAAAAGTGTTAATATGTTTAAAGAATTTAAGAAGTGTCATAGATGAATTTGAAATGATTGATCTTGGCACTATGCATTATTTTCTTGGTGTATAAGTTGTGCAATTTGATGATGGGATTTTTCTCATTCAAAAGAAATATGTGGGAGAAATTCTAGACAAGTCTAGGATGAAGGATTGTAATCCTATAAACACCCTAATTGAGTATGGTTTGAAGTTGCATAAAGATTTTGGAGGAAAGAAAGTTACAAACACACTTTATAACAAATTGTGGGGTGTTTGATTTATCTAACTACTACATGACTAGATATAATGTATGCCATGAACTTGATTAGTAGGTACATGGAAAATCTTACATAAATGCATATAGTAGCTGCTGGGAGGATTCTTCACTACTTGCAAGGAACTGAAGAATTTAGGCTATTTTACAAGAAAGGAGTAAAATTTAATTTATTGGGATTTATTGATAGTGATTATGCAGGTGAGAGATAACTTCTAATTATGATTTTATGCTTAGAACAAGTGTTGTTTCATGATCATCCGAAAAGCAATCTATTGTCACTTTGTCAAGCATGGGAGCTGAATTTGTAGTAGTAACAACTTGTGCTTATCAAGCTATTTTGCTCAAGAGAATTTCTTAGGGAGCTGAATTTTGAGTAACTTGGAGCTACTAAAATTTATTATGACAACAATTTAGCAATCAAGTTCTAAAAATATCCAATGCTGCATGGAAGAAGCAAGCAGACTGATGTAAAGTTTTATTTATTAAGAAATCTTAGCAATGAAGAAGCAATTAATTTGATTTATTGCAGAAGTGATGATCAAATTGCCTATAGAGAATCTTTTGTGAAGCTTAGAAGAGATAGAAAAGATAATAGAAGGTGAAAGTATTTTTCTCATTACTGAAAGTATCAATATATACACGTTACATAGCTCATGGATAAGATCACAAATTCAATTTGTATATATCAGATAAGTTGTTATCTTGGTGGGATAAGGGTGAGAGAAGTTTGTTAGCGTTAGGAGTCTTATCTACAACAACCATATTACTGACTTTCTCTAACTACCCCCTTCAAACGAGTGGGTAACCTTGTTACTCCAAGTTTGTGTCTCATTAGTTCAAAGCGAGTATGAGTCAAGGCCTTAGTAAGGCAGTCAGCTATCTGGTCTGAGGAAGGAACATAAGCTACCTTGACCTTGTTGCTTAGAACTTGATCTCTAATATAGTGGACATCCACTTCTATATGTTTTGACCTAGCATGGTACACAGGATTTGAAGATAAGGCTTTAGCACTCAAGTTATCACACCACAATATTGGATTTTGTGGTATCAACAACCTAATTTCTTGTAACAGTGACTGAATTCATGCCACTTCTGCAGCCAAATCAGCGAGGGCTCTATATTCTGACTCAGTGCTAGATCGAGATACTGCACGTTGCTTTTTAGAGGACCAAGAAACCAGACTTTCCCCCAAGAACACACAAAGTCCAGCTACTGATTTTCGATCATCAAGACATGTTGCCCAATCTGCATCAGAAAAGCCAGCTATGTCTAAATCAGAAGATGGTTTCATGTGCAGTCCATAACTTAGTGTCCCTTTAAGGTACCTGAAGATTCTCTTGATACATTGCCAATGAAAAGTTGTTGGGGTCCCCATATACTGACTTAGCTTATTAACAGAATAGCATATTTCTGGCCTAGTGTTTGTAACATATTGTAGTGCTCCTATTGCCTTTCGGAATAGTGTAGGGTTCTTCATAGCTTCACCATCAGCTATAATAGTTTTCCCAGTAACCATAGGAGTAGGAACCGAGGAAGCATGTGCCATGTTGAATTTCTTAAGCATGTCTGTAATGTACTTGGTTTGTGTTAGATACATTCCACCTAAATCTCTAAAAACTTTTATGCCAAGGAAATAGTGCAACCGTCCAAGGTCCTTTAGTGCAAACATTACATTTAGTTGCTTAATGAAGTCTCCTAAGAACTTAGGATTACTTCCTGTTATAATTATGTCATCAACATATATTAACAGAAATGTAATGTGATATTTGCATCTTAACACAAATAATGATGTATCACTCTTTGTTTTTTGAAAACCCCATTTAAGTAAGGCATGTTGAAGTCTGTCATACCAGGCCATTGGGGCTTGCTTCAAGCCATAGATAGCCTTTGAAAGCTTACACACATAATGAGGTCTTTTTGGATTAACAAACCCTTCAGGTTGCCGCATAAACACAGTTTCTTTAAGATATCCATTTAGAAATGCATTATTGATATCCATTTGACGTACCTCCCAATTAAAATGGACTGCAATAGCAAGGACTAACCTGACTGTGCTAGCTTTGACAACCAGGCTAAAGGTTTCATCATAATCTATACCTGGAGTTTGTTGAAAGCCCTTTGCCACTAGTCTCGCCTTTCTTCTTTCTATAGTCCCATCAGACTTGTACTTGGTCTTAAAAACCCATTTGGAGTCAATGCCATTTTTCTGTCCCTGGTATGGAACTAATGTCCAAGTCCCATTTCTTGTGAGAGCCTTATGTTCTGTTAGCATAGCTTCCTTCCATTCTGCATTTTGTAGTGCTTCACTAGCTGTTTCAGGTTCCTTGTCCCCAATGACAATATTTAATGTGCCAACATACGGAAGTTTGGGTTTAGAAATCCCAGATTTACTCCGTGTCACCATTTGATGTTGAATGGTGGTTTGGTTTTGTTCATCATCATGATTCTCATGTTGAGATGCTTACTGGATGTCTACATTATCTTGCTGGTAAACTATATTACCATTGGATGTTGAATCCCCAATTTCTGACTCACTGTCTTGAGGTGTTGCTGGTTGAGGACTTTCATCCATAGTTGACATATCTCTTTCAGTTGTACTAGCTAGTCCTGGTTCAACAGTCCCTGTAGAAATGAAAGGATAATAAAATGAAGCAGACTCATTTGTTAGTTCAATTTGTCTTTTTTCATGAAGGAACCCATGAAGGAAAGGAAAGTCTTTCTCATTGAATACAACATGGCGTGAAATAAAAATTCTCCCATTGGAGTTCATACACTTGATCCTTTGTGAGAAGGGCTGTACCTGACGAACACACATTTTTCAGTGTGAAATTGCAGCTTGTTTTTGTTGTAAGGCTTTAGGCATGGATAACAAGCACATCCAAAAGCCCTTAGTGAGTCATAATTAGGTGCCTTGTTGTGTATCAAATAGTAAGGTGTTTGATTTCCAAGGATTGGTGTTGGCAACCTGTTTATGAGAAATACGGTAGTAGAAAATGCCTCCCACCAGTAATAAAGGGGCATTTTTGCTTGTGCAAGCAAGGTTAGCCCAAGTTCAACAATGTGTCTATGTTTTCTTTCTGCTCTACCATTTTGTGCAGAGGTATAAGGGCATGACAGTAGTAATTGGATTCCTGAATCTTGAGCTAGATACATAAAACTTTTAAACTCTCCTCCACCATCACATTGTAAGATCTTAATTTTTCGATTAAACTGGTTTTCAACAAGATTCTTAAATTGAGTGAAAGCTTGCAAGGCATCAGATTTCTGTCTCAATGGGTAAATCCATGTAAATCTACTAAAATCATCAATGAAGTGAACATAGTATTTAAAACCAGAAGTGGAGTTTATTGGTGCAGGACCCCATACATCACTATGAATTAAATCCAGCAATCCTTGAGCATGAGATGAAGAATTTTTAAAAGGTAAATTATGTGATTTCCCAAATTGACAAGCTTCACAGAATTCAAGCTTTTCATTTGTTAGAATTCGCACCTTGCAGTTCTTCAAGACTTCATCAAGGATTCGGCTATTGGGATGTCCTAACTTCCTATGCCATTCTTCTTTGATAGAGAAAAAGCATAAGACTCTTTTTTCAATTCTGAACGCTTATTGAAAAACTGGTACAATCCATCCTTAACTCTTCCTTCCAGCAACACCATCCCTGTCATCTTGTCCTTCACAAAGCAAGAATTAGCATGAAATTCAACCATGATATTATTGTCATTAGTAAGCTTGGATACGCTAAGTAAATTTTTGGTGATTCTAGGAACATGTAAAATGTCCTTCAACTTTAAAGGTGTTTGTGTTTGACAAGTATTAAGAAGGGAAGAACCAGTAGCATGTATGTTGAGTTGTTCACCATTACCAACTATTAATTTGCTCTTACCAGTATTCTCTATGACCTCTTGGAAACAATTAGGATCATGAGTTACATGATTGCTGGCACCACTATCAAAGTACCAATCTGAATCTTGAATTGAACTTGGAGAGGTTGTGAAGGCATTATAGGTTTGGTTACCATTTTTCCCATGTTTGCTTTCATCGGGAGATTGTCTCATGTAAGTCTTGTCAAAGCAGTAATAACAATGTGAGGCTACATGGCCAGGCTTGCCACATACTTGACAGATAGGCTTGTCTCTTGCACCACGACCTCTGCCTCTATTACTTCTACCTGTTCCTCTTTGATTAGTGCCTCTCCAACCACTTCGAGTAGGAGCATGATTGTTTCTGCTATCAAACTTTGCTGCTAGGTTGGCTGTAGGGTTGAGGCTGAGATTGGCTAGACTGTTAAGTTGTTCCAATCTGTTTTCGAAGGCAAGAAGCTGGGCTTGCAAGTCAACCCATGTGAGGTTCTCTTTGTCAGCAAGTTGCACTACAATTGGATTATACTCAATGTCAAGACCACTGAGAGTCTGTGTTATGAGATTAAATGTGGATACAAGGCTGCCTGCAAGTGTGAGGCTATCAAAAAGGTTCTTCATTTTGTTGAGATATTCTTCCATCTTCATAGTCCCCTTACGTATGCGATGGAATTCAGATTTAGGGAGTGTGATCCTTGACCTTGTATATGCACCAAAGAGACTTTGGGTAGCTTCCCAAAGCTCGTTTGAAGTTTGGCAATGAAGTAATTGCGTGGCAATCTCTTGTGATATGGAGTTAAGAAGCCATCCCAGTAGCAACTGATCATTGGTGACCCACTCCTCATACACTGGATTCGTTTTCCTCCCGGATTCGCCAATTATAAAGGGTTCTGGGCATGGTTTGGTGCCAAGAATATAGCTGTCGAGTTTATGACCTCGAAGCATGGGAAGTATCATGGATTTCCATAAGAGATAATTATTTCTGTCCAACTTGACAAAGCAAAGGGAAGTGAGGGGGTTCTTGGAGACATTGACAGCTTCCATAGCGTGGAGTTTGAAAGGCTCTTGATACCAAGATAGAAAAGATAATAGAAGGTGAAAGTATTTTTCTCATTACTGAAAGTATCAATATATACATGTTACATAGCTCATGGATAAGATCACAAATTCAATTTGTATATATCATATAAGTTGTTATCTTGGTGGAATAAGGGTGAGAGAAGTTTGTTAGTTTTAGGAGTCTTATCTACAACAACCATATTACTGACTTTCTCTAACTAGAAGGCTATTGGGAGTTTGTACAATTTAAACTTTATATTCATTGTTAGTAAGGATGGGATTGTTATGAGTTGACATTTATATCTACTTATTAGTTGTAAAGATGATAACAAAGTTGCAATAAAAGATAAGATGATGAGCAAGTTGCAGCTGGTGTAAGAATCAAGATGAATTAAATTGATCAAGCCACATGTAAAGTTGTTTAGAATTTTGAAGAAGATAATTTTTAGTCAAAAATTTTGGCAGTAAAATCAAGTGGGTGCTAGAAGCAAATTCTGCTTTGAATTCTCTTTTTTAGTTAACATTTTATCATGTTCTACCAGTCTTTCTTAGCCACTAACAGTATTTTGTAATATTTTAATAGTTGTGATTTGCCTACATAAATGCATTGTTGTTCCTCTAATGAATGCATGGTTAATGAAGTGAAATATTACTCTCTTCCTCTCGTATGTGTGTGTGAGTGCTTTCTCTTTCTCATCTCTAGTTAATAAAAATAAGTCAAAACTTGAACTTTCTAACTCACTCTTGTAGGCCTCTAATGCTTAGTAATCACAATTAAAAAAAGTTAAAAACTCAAAAACCCAAAATTGAAATCAAAACCATGTTATGGTCACCATAAGCAATTCCAATAAATAGGAAGAATAAACGTAGCCATAAGGAAGAAAAAACCTAACCCAATTGTAAAGAGAAGAGCAAATCTTGCCCAAAAAAAAAAAGAAGATTAAATCTATTGTTCCATTACAATAGATTGGTAAAAATATATGAAGAAGTAGAACAATAACATTATTTTATTTTTTAATTAATCATAAAAAGTGAAATAGAAAAGTAAAATAACAGATTTAGTCATGAAAAAAGAAATGGTAATGACTTATACACTTTGAATTATTATCAATCATGATAAAAAAAATATATATATAACTTGTTAAAAGCTTAGAAACCCGTGGTTGATTTCAATAAAGGCATAGCCAGCATCGATGCCTTTGTCACTAAACCAAAGCCATTATCCAAAAAGAATTTTGAAAAAAAAAATAGAAATAGAGAGGAAACCATTTTGGAAAGGGATTCCGAGAGAGAGAGAGAAAAACAAAAACAAAAGCTAAAGGGACATGTGTGCCCAAGAATATCTCAACTGTGTAGAATTTGGAAAAGAAAAGAGACATGTATGAGTAGTATTTATGAGAAATATATTAGAAGTAACTAATTAAAACATGAATTATTTAAAATTTGTAAAATAAAGGAAAATTACGTGAATATTTTAATCTTTAAAGAAATTGACGAGGACAACTTTCTTTTATGGAAATTTATCAGAATTAGAAAGTTGTAATAGATATAGAAAGGTACTCAACACGTTTCTTTTGTATATATAGAATTTAGTATCAAATCATGACAAGATTCATGAAACATAATAAGTTAACTCTCTTTTTTTATATGATAATAAGTTAAATTTACCTGCTTATATAAAATAATTTCACTATACATTTATTTCATTAATTTTAATTTGAATATGGCTATTGAAGATAGAAAGATACTCATTACTTAGATAATAGCTAAATTACCAATTAAATACTAAATTTTAAACTAATTATCAATTTAACACAAAACCCAAACTATTTCCCTATATATCATTGTTTTTTACTCTCTTAGAAAATACCATCTCATTTAGTGTATTACTAAAAAATAATTGAAAAGCGCCATTGAACTTGGCGTTTTCTTAAAAAGTTTTTACTAGAAAATGCCATCATGATTGGCATTTTCTAAAAAAAAATTCCCATTAAAAAACACCAAATTTAGCTTTAATAACACTAAATTTTAATACATGCACTGCGCTGTAGTTTCGTTTTCTATAATGAAAATAAAATTTCAATACAGATGAATGAAACAAGATAAAATAATAGTAATTTATTATATATTTTATGCTATCAAATAACGTAATAGAATTACATTATAAGAAAAAAAAATAGAAACTATACTTCAAACATGATTTATAGTACTTTATTTGTCACCAATAATAAAAATTTGTAAAGTGATATGAGTATATTTTGAAAATCATGAAAGATAATGCAAAATTGCAAAGCATGTAAAAAATGTGTGCACTTGAAAAGCTATTTATTCATTTAAGTATGTGGAACCATGAATGTTAATCCAAAACAAAAAATATTTAACCCAGCATTTAGATTACATAACCTCATAAACATAGCTTGACATAGACATAATATTGTTATTGATAGATCAACCAAGGATAGAATAGGGTATAGCTTTGGAAGGGTCGGTTGGAAATAGGTAGAGTGCCAGGGTTAGGTTGGTCTTGAGGTTGAGGATAGGCTTAGACTGTTGGGTACCTACAATGATGGAAAAGATAGATCAGGCGCGAAGTACTCAATGTTCAAGTCAATATTTTGAATTTTAACAAAAATTTCAAAAATTTTAATGTTGATTGATGGCTTTTCAATTATATATTTCACCGTAACTAATGTTTTAGTAACATGAGTTTTTTTGTAATTTTACTTTAATTTTGTAGATGATAGATTGGGCCCTTACCTTAATCCCTTGTTCATGCTATGTGGGTTGATTTTTTTAGTTTTGGCCCGTATCCGTTGTTAATCGTGCAGTAGAGATATACACCTCATAGTCATAGCATACACAAGCTTAGTTATATATATATATATACACTAAAAGCAAGTAGAGAGACACTTCAATTGCGTAACATTAAAACTTAGTAATATATATATAAATGTTTTAGGAGAAAAAATAGTTACTTTTTCTTTTTTCTCATCAGTTTTCTATTAATTACTTATAATGAATAAAGAATAATTAAGATATGAATATCTCAATGGTTATGATTTGTTGTTACTAAACCATTTCTAACCTTGTATATTTTTTAATTATTATTAATACATTAAAGATGATTATTCACTATTGCTCTTAATGCAACCCTTTAATATGTAAAATAAATTAATTACAAAAAATATCACTAATTACTGTGGTAATTATGTTGGTATTGTTACATAATATTACAATTCTTAATATTTTATTAATGTTATTATTATACAATTAAAATTCCTAATATTCTATTGCATGTCATTATTATGCCAACCATTATGCAATTAAAAACTAATAAAAGAACAGAGCTGATTTTTAATCAAATAATAATATTAATCAAAAAATTAATTGATGATGTTACATTAGCTAATTGATCTAATTTAGAAACTCTGTTTATAGTACGTATAGATATCTTTCTTATTTAACATTTCTAAAACAAGTACATGAAATTTAGTAGCAAGCCATTTTTTTTAATAAAAAAATTAACTAATTAATGGTGGTAAAAGAATACTTGTTCATGTAGAGTAATTTGACATACATAACTTGAATATGACAAAAGATTTGTCAGTGATTTCTTTTTCACATCCCATTTTTTCTTTTGACACCCCCGGTGACAGAGGATATTAAATCTGAGCTGAGAAACGTTCGGCGAGTTTTCTTGCTTGGTTCGACAATATCTGCGTTTCGTTCCATGTTTGCCATTTTGGCGCATTGGTTGGCTCTACCCGTCGCCTTTCTGTAAATAACACAAGGGAGACATTGGAAAACAAGTTCCTTGCTAATTGATGGTGTGAATAAAGACGATGCTGGAGGAGGACATGGGGTTCAAACTCGAGATGGCTTTAGTGTATATCTACTTAATTTTAATTATGTGTGTATAATACAATTCTCCATTAACGTCTATTTTTTCAAAAATAAGTAATATTACAATTAAAAAGAATATGAAAATAAAAGCATAAATAAACAATACCATTGGTATTAAACCCAAAGCACTTTTTATGAGGGCCCTTTCCTTTGCCAGATAAAAAAACCCCAAGCTAACATACAATTTATGTCATCTAAACAACATACATCTCACATGGGTAGCCCCCCAATCCCACTTCTCTTATACTCCAAAAGAAGGATCAACCACCACCATACCTGTAACCTATCCTTTATAACTAGTTCTCTCATCAACTATCCCTCTTTCTTTTTTCATAATGATTTCACAAAACCATTTAATTCATTTATTGGGAATTAAATTTAAATTTATAGAATCAAAACTCGGAGATTATTAGGTAGCTGTTTTGTCCAGTATTTAACAAAAATCACGCCCGCCGCGTCAGCGCTTGCTAGATCGTGTGGTGTGGTCGTCGGAGCAGCAGAAAACGTTTACACTAAAAAAAGTAATCAAAGTCTTTTTTTTTTTAATTTTTTTATATTTCTCAAATTTCTTTCCAAGTCAATGAGAAGATAATTGTAGAAATTCAACAAAATTTATATTAGATTTAAAAATTTGTTTGGAATGTAAGGAACTTTTGTATGCAGTGAAAAGTAATTTTATATTCCTTGTTTAATGTGCGGTGTTTATGCATGTTTAGTGAGTCGCAATTGCCAATTAGTCATGGACACCTTTCTCACCGTCCAATAATGCTTCACATGACCACACGTCTTTACACGAGAGATCGACACGTGTGCGGGGATTATTGGAGCAAAACTTTCCCTCGTTTTGTGAGGGGATGGATTATTACAAGTGGTTAGTGCACGCCAAGAATCTTTTTTTTTTAGGTTGGAGATAATGGAATTGCTTGGTTTTGAAGCTTGTTTTTATTTTTATTTTTTTAAAAAAATAATGATAGTTCAATTCTAAAATTTTAAATTTTTAACTATCTTAAAATATAATTTATTACCCTTAAATCAATATATATTTATATATTTTGCACATCTATATGTTAATTATTACTATATCTTTTTAACTATATAAGGTGCCTCATGCACGTGGCCATGTTCAAATTTGTTCTCTTATATTATTACTAATTATAAAAAAAATTTAACATTTTAAATTATATAAAATGAATTGTCACATTTTAAATTAAAAATAAAAATAAATTTTATTAAAATATTTTTTATTTATACAAAAAATTTATTTTTATTTTAAATTTTAAATGTAAAAAATTATTTTGTCTAATTTAAAATATAATGATATTTTTTAAATTAATAATAATATAAAAGAATAAGAAGAGAGTTTTCTCTTGTCCTTATCACTTATAAGCTTTGTGCTTGATTTGAAAGTTATAGACAAAGTATTCTTTAAAATTTTAAATATTTTTTGAAAAATAACTTCAAAACTTAAATGTTAGTAATACAATCCATAGTTATTCATATTTATTTATGCTTTTATTTTCATATTCTTTTTAATTGTAATATTACTTATTTTTGAAAAAATAGACGTTAATGGAGAATTGTATTATACACACATAATTAAAATTAAGTAGATATACACTAAAATTAAGTTATAGACAAAGTATTCTTTAAAATTGCATTTCTTCACCTTACTTGTGGCTGTGGCAACGTTGAAAAGGAATCAATTGATTGTAGGATAGTTTGGACCTCGAGACTTTCTGAACTCGAGCCACCAACTTAATGCGCACTCTTCAATACCGCCACCTAACCATCAATCAATAAGGAACTACATTCTGCACTTTATGTGCTACGGGAAGCCATTGGCAACCAGCATTCCAAGCATGTAATTATCTTATTTCCTTATTTCTGAAAAAGAAAGTAACTCCTTTAAAAAATATGGAACTAGTGTTTTACTCCATTGTTTCTTTTTATTTGTGGCTTTTAAAAGGATAAAATCTTGTTTTTATTTTTTGTTCCTTTAAAGTTTTTGTACCATTATTTATTATTATTTTTAATTATATCATTATTTTAGTTTATGTGCGAAGAAATAATTATGAAAAAAGTAAACAAAATAAATAATATTATTATTAAAAAAATTTAAAAAAATCTTATTATATATATTATTTTTAATACTTGTGTAATAACCTTGAATGTGAATAAGATATAAAAAGATAGAAAAAAAAAATATTCTCTTATTATCACTAATTTAAAAAAAAAATTAACATTTTATATTAAATAAAATAAATATTTATATTTTAAATTAAAAATAAAAATATATTTTACTTATGTGTTATTTATTTGTACGAAAAATTTATTAAAATAAAAAATATAATATTTTATTTTATTTTATTTAAAATATAATTTTTTTAAAAAATTAATAATATTGTGAAGAGATAAAAAAAAAAAAACTCTCAAAAGAAGAAAAAATGCAAATCATTTTGATTGGTTAACTCGATAAATTATTGTTACATATAAATTAAAATGAAAATAATTCCAATTTTAAATATTGGCTATTTGGGAATAAAATCACCTCCCCCTTTTCTTTTCTCGTTCCATCAATTCTACTGACGTACATGTGAAAAGTATGTTTGGTGGTTTACTAAGTGTTTGATTGGTTAACTCGATAAATGATTGTTACATATAAATTAAAATGAAAATAATTCCAATTTTAAATGTTGGCTATTTGGGAATAAAATTACCTTCCCCTTTTCTTTTCTCGTCTATCAATTCTACTGACGTACATGGGAAAAATATGTTTGGTGGTTTACTAAGTGTTTGATTGGTTAAATAATTGTTAAGTGAAGTTTGACTAAGACCGTTTCAACATAGGGATACTTGTAAGCAAAGTTTCTACTGAATTCATCTTTAAAATTTGTACCATTTAGAATTGAAATTCTGATTCAGTTAACCAGTCTGCTTATTTAAAAGGGATTGAGACAATTCAGAAATCAAATGGAGATTGGAAGATGTAACCTAAAGGATTGATTAAGGTTTATCAAATAAATATGAATAGTTTCCTTGTGCTTTTGTTTGTCCTAAAAAAAGAGATATGGATATGTCACTGACACTAAGCATGATCTGGTCGTGAAACATTAATATATATAGTTGGTAGGATTGAAGATTTCAAGTGATCAAGTATCAACTTTTTTTTTTTTTAATATAACCAATGATATTTAGTAAAATCATATGTACTTTGTAATCCAACAAAAGTTTTTTTTATTTGAGTTATTTTATAATAATTATCTAAAAAAATTTATAACGCTAACGATTTGTAATATATACTATAGTAAAAAAAAAAAATGAATAGTTAGAATATTCAACACAATCTAAATGACAATTTATCATGTTTGAAATTTTAATTTTATCAAGAAAATAAGATTGGAATACAAAGTCAAAGAAATGTTCATAGTATACCAAAACTCAATAATTATTAAATAAATACCCATAACAAATTTTATGACATATCTAACAAAAACATCCAAATTGCCATGCCCCCGTAAGTTTCCTCAAAGACTGTCAAACTTTCTATATATATTCTTAGCCATTCACCCCTAAGAATCCATATCATAGAGAAGCAACAAATACAAAACCCTAGCTTCTACAAAAGAGAAATGATGAAAAATTCCATAGTTCCAAAATCTTTCCTTCTGCTAGTGCTAACAATCTTAGTGCTTCAGCCATGGTCACCTCTCCAAGCACCCAAAGAACTAGCCAAAAAGCTTAACCATGGACCTAACTCCCTTTTACTTGCCTCTACGGATTTTGGCCACACAGTTAACAAAATCCCTTTGGCAGTTTTGAATCCAACGTCCATAAATGATATCTCAGACTTGATAAAATTCTCAAAGTCACTTCCCAACCCTTTTACCATAGCTGCCAGAGGGAATGGCCACTCGTTGCATGGCCAAGCCATGGCACATAATGGGATTGTGATCAATATGAGAGAGCTAAATAGCCATAGAAATGGGTCTGGGATTGTTGTTTCTTGGAAAGCTCCTTTAGGTTATTTTGCAGATGTGGGTGGTGAGCAGACTTGGATTGACGTGTTGTATGCAACCCTTGAACGTGGACTATCACCCCTTTCATGGACTAATTACTTGTATTTGACCATCGGCGGCACGTTGTCCAATGCAGGTATCAGTGGTGGAAGCTTTCGATTTGGTCCTCAGATCAGTAATGTTCATGAACTGGATGTTGTTACAGGTATGACATTTGCTTCTATTTCTAGTTTCTTAGTTTCAATCACGACTAATGAGAAAACCATGAGAATTGACTTTTTCTAAACTATATAATAATAATGTCTGAAGGAGAAGGGGACAAGTGGGGCCCTTAACTCCACTCCTTCAAAATTTTGTTGATTTTTAGGTATAAAATGTTTTCATAATTAAATTTTTATGGTAAAATTTAATGATAATTAAATTTGTTCTCTCATTTTCTTTAAAAAATTTGTTTGTTATTCTAAAGTGTGTCTCATAATATGTCTTAAAGTATTTTGTTAGCAAAAAATAATAAATTCATACATGGTGAGTATTGAAATATATATTATTTTATAAATATTTAGTCAATAAAATACTTTAAAACAAATTATAAGATACAATTTTACTTTTTAAATTTTTTTAAGAAAAATCATTTTTTGTCCACTCACATTATTATTAATTTCAAAAAGAATTTTAACATTTTAAACTTAACAAAATAAACCTTCACATTTTAAACCAAAAATAAAAATAAATTTTACTAAAGTATTTTTTATTTGTATAAAATATTTATTTTTGTTATAAACTTAAAATATGAAAGTTTATTTAATTTAATTTAAAACGTGAATTTTTTTTTTTAAAATCAACAATAGTATAAAGAATAAAAATAGAACTTTTTTTTTTAAAAAAAAAAAAATTTGACCTCTTGTGCTTGATTTCTGAATCTGTTATCTTGATTAGGTTTTCTAGACTTTCAAGAGATCTAATCCTTATCTGGTTTATGCTTTGTCTACAATTTAACTATAAAAGACTTCTCTGTGTAGTTAGTTTTTGACATAAATAATCTTTCATCGACATTTGTACTCGTGGCACTCTTAAGAATCTATATTCAATTTCAATCTAGCACAATGAACATGTTGGTACAAATCTTGTTCAAAGCTTTGCTCGAATAAAATAATTTATGATGTTGCGTGACAAAATTTGTACATAAAAATATATAAATGTATATTAATTTTTTACATTTTATATGTTGCGGGCGGCAAGTTGTGCATCATGTAGACAATTTCCTCCAGTATTACCACTCTACAAGTCTATACTCTATACTAGCACGCCACTTCTCTAACAACAATGTCAACTATATTCATACTTTAATTGTTTGTCTTCTCTCTATGCCAACCATCATGTTCACTCTTTCTTGAAAGCCTTTTATATGTGTGCCTGTCTTATCAATTTGTTGTGTAGCAATAGCATGGCCATTCTTAGACTTTAAGGTTGTCAAGAGGCATTACATTAGTGCACCAGAATTCTAGTATTATACGATGGAGAAACTGTCTAAATTGAAAGGCAAGTTCTTCAAGTTTTTGCTGAATCATGCCTGCTGTCTTCCAGCTAATGAGATGGAATTTCTAAGCCTAAATAGTGAAATTTAATCATCATGATAACTTCCCACCTTGACTCATTAAAATAGATGCTCTGAACTATATATATATATATATATATATATTTATCGGATTATGAACTTTTATTTAATTTACTACAAAATCTTGGAATGTTTAAACTTATAGATATAAAAATATGGAAACTTTTACTATAATGATATGTGAAATAATAATAATAATAATAAGCTTTGTAAGTCAATAATTTTTGAAAAAATCAAACTTTGAGAAGTCACATTTCATATTGCTTATCCTAGATCAATGAAAGTATATTCGAATATAATTTTATTAGATTGTTGGAGGAGAGAATAAGTCAAATATCTAGGAAGAAAAATGTCAATCTTTGATTATCTTATCTTACTATTTGTATTCATTTTAAATTGAATATAAGTTCAGTTATAAGAATTCATTTAATCAAAGAAAATGAAATTAATAAGTTGATTAAGCTGTAATTATCTTGATTGGGCTATCATAAAAAATGTTATCTTGGTTAGTCACCATTTTTTTTTTCTTTGAAACAATAGGGAGAGATTGAACCCTGACCTCATGAAAGTTACCAAAACCCCAAATCACTTAATGAAAGACTTTGTTATTCCTTGGATACATTCCAGAAGTAGCAAGTTGTTTTTTTCTTTTTCTTTTAGATATGCACACAGTGGCTATATCCGTTTCAGCTGAAGATTGTATGGTTCTGTACAGGGAATGGAGACATAATAACTTGTTCTGCAAAGAACAACTCTGAGCTATTTTTTGCAGTTCTTGGAGGGTTAGGTCAATTCGGGATTATAACCAGAGCAAGAATACCTCTTGTACCAGCACCCACAAGGGCAAGTGCAAACTTCTTTGATTCTAGAGAAAAAATTTATTTTGTCTTTTCATACTATTGTCAATTTCAAAAGAAACTTTCATATTTCAAATGGGATAAAATAAACTCTTACATTTCAAGCCAAAAACAAAAATAAATATTTTATATAAACAAAAAATCTTCAATAAAATATATTTTTATTCTTAGTTTAAAATGTGAATATTTATTTTGTCTAATTTAAAACATAAATTTTTTTAAAAAAATTAACGAGGGTGTGAGGAAACAAAAAGAATTTTTCTCTTAATTTTATAAAATGATGAGTTAGCATTTGCATATAAATGTAGTTTGTTACATATAAATTAAAGTCATCATTCCATGGTTTCCCCTTAAAACTTAAACCCTTTGGGTTAAATCTCTTCTTTACATCTTTGAGCAATAATAATAATAATAATAGTTTATCTTTACTAATTGGTGCAAACTGTATGCAGGTTAAGTGGCTGCAGATGCTTTACAGTGATTTCTTAACATTTTCTAAGGACCAAGAAAATTTGATCTCTTTCAACAAGAGCAAGCAAAACAGTGTTCCCGATTACATTGGAGGGTCACTTCTACTAAACCATCCACCATTAGACCTTTCGTTTTATCCAGTATCAGATCAGCCAAAAATAACTTCCCTAGTAACCAGATTTGGCATCATCTATGTCCTAGAACTTGTCAAATATTACAATAATGAGTCTCAGAAAATTGTGGACAAGGTAACTTCTTGTTCTTAGTTTGCCTAACAACACATGATATTATTTATTTTATTTTATTTGTTTGTTCAAGACAAAGATTTATAAATGGAAAATCCCTTCTAACAAATATGATTTTAAGGTTTCGAAATTAATACTTTTAGAACTTCGGTTTTAGTCTTTCTCTTTTTACTTTTTTTTTTTTTATTATTTTGTAGTGTTATTCGGATTTGAATCTAAGCTCTTAAAATCTATATTGGGTCAATAATTTTTTTTTTATATTAATCAGAAACTAACTTTTTCTTTGTTACAAAGGAAATTCAAGAGATCATCAGCGGGCTAAATTTTCTGCCTACACTTATATATGAAAAAGATGCATCATATGAGCAGTTCTTGAACAGAGTTTATACTGAAGAGCTTGCTCTTAGGTCACAAGGACTCTGGGATCTCCCTCACCCTTGGTTGGACCTCTTTGTTCCAAAATCTCGAATTTCAGATTTCAATGAAGGCGTATTCAAGGGAATTCTTCTTAAGCAAAACCTCACTGCAGGATATTCCCAAGTTTACCCCACGAACCGAAACAAGTAAGTTCCCTAAAATTGTTAACATTAATTAAATATGGTTAAGTATATCAAATATAAAATCTGCTTCCATATGACTTGAACTTTTGGATTGATTGATTCTTGATATGAAACCATAGCTTCTTTTCCAAATGGTTAGAAAATCAAACACTTTTGCACTCGAAGAATCACATTTCATCAAAACATACACAAACCCAAAAGATACAGTGATTTCTTAAAAGAGAAAAAAAAAAAAAAAAAAAAAAAAAAAAAAGTTGAGATTTTTGGTTTAAATTTTCTTTCTTGCATTTCAACCCTAAACTAAAGGCTCTAACTCAATTAATATTAAATCAAATTACAGGTGGGATGGTAGGATGTCTGCAATTACACCAGATGAAGATGTCTTCTATCTTGTGAGTCTTCTGTATACAAGCGGGTTTGATCAACTGAAGGCATATCAGACTCAAAACCAGCAGATATTGCAGTTCTGCAAGGATGCCGGTATTCAAATTAAGCAGTATCTTTCCCGCGAAGAAACACAAGAACGGTGGGTTGAACACTTTGGCCCAAAATGGAAAGTTTTTGAAGAGAGAAAAGCTGCATTTGATCCAAAACATATACTGTCACCAGGACAAAGGATTTTCATTAAACAATAAGGTGGGCTTTAACTAAGCAAAGGGAAAATATTGAATAAATTGCAATATTTTGCAAATATGTCAAAAAGTATACCTAGTCTTTGATCAAATGTGCGAACTTTGTGAAGTTGCTTGTATTAATATTCTTCAATGACATCTTAAGTTTTCTTGTGCTTATCTTATTTTAAACATTCAACTCCAATTCAATTTTAGGTGTTTTACCGTGTTTAGTTTATTTTTTCTTTTTTTTCAGAGAGGAAGTTAGAATGATAAACTCTAAATTTAAATGTCACAAAATATATATATATATATATATATATATATATCCTTAATAAGTCAAAAGTTTTGCAAGAGAACCAAAGAGAGAAACCTCCCATCCCATTTTGCAATATCTTGGTTGATTAATTGGTAGTCACAAGGAGCTGTCTCCCTTTTAAAGAAACCCTAACCCTAAATCTAATCAAGACTGTGTTCTAGATATTTTGTGGCCTTAGATAAAATTATTAGAGTGGCCTAATTTAATATAAATTATCAATGAATTATTATTATTCTTTTAGTTTTTTGAGTTGTGAAATCATTTATAAAAAATTTTTAATCAAATAAAACAAGGTATGTTCTATTGCTACATAGTATAAAAATAAAATGAAGTAAAAAAAAAACAACAATAAAATATAAATGAAATAGATGTTGCAAAATAAATAGGAAAATGATAAAATGATGGAATTGGAAAACTTGAAAACAAAGAGAAATTGCATGTCATATTATCTATTGCAACAATTTGATGTCAATTCAAATTGAGAATTCACTTCAAAAGAGAATAAGAAGAAAGAAACAATGTGAGTGGTAAAAAATTTGTAAAGAAAATGTTGAAATATTGTAGTATAAATAATTAATAAAATAACGTGATGACATTGAAAATGTTACTCAGTAATAATGTAAACAGAGCATTACCATTACAGAACTAACATAGAACTTCTTATTGACTCCTTAATAACTTATTCAAAGATGCAACTAAATTAGGTGTGCATAAAAAGCTTATTATTTAACTCATGATGACCGTATTTCTCAATAAGTTAGACAACAGCTAGCATCCTAAAACTAACAAGGCTTGATAATGGTGTGTTGTATGTTGGAGTTTTGGAGAAGAATAACCATTTCTATTATCCAATAACTAGTGTGTTGACCATTAATCAATAAGGGTGTATATATATAAGTGGGGCCTAGGAGGATATGGGGGCCTAAGGTATTTGTGTTAGTTGATATGGATATTGCTCAAGCCCAAACAAGATCTGGCTAAATAAATCCTAGCTCAATACATAAATAGAATTGGGGAAACTCTTTTCATACTACCAAAAGTTATTTGTGGTTAAGGTTATAGTATTGTTACTTTAGGAATGAATCAAAAGTCAAAATTTTCAAATGGGTTCTTTGTTTCATTGTTTCATTTCGTATTATTATTATTATTATTATTATTTTAATGTGTTCTCACTATGATTGAGATTTTATTTGTGACATTGTGCATATAATAAAGCAAAGTTATGGATTCTTTTTGTTAGGCTTAAAAATTGGTTCTTATATGTTATACAGTTCAATTTAGATTTAAAGTTAGTTATCACAATTTCTTAGACCATAAAGAAGTACTTCTACTCTAATTAGGCTTAAAAATGTAATGGTTTGCCTACTCATAAATGATATATATTTTGATGACTTGCTTGTCAATGTCTTATTGATGATTTGCATATAAAAGAAAGAAGAGTAGCGCTTTAAATACTTTATTTTGTATATTTATTTGTGTGTAAATCGTAATAACTTTTATACATACATATATATAATTATAATTTTTCATAACCTTAAATGAAGGTGATGATGCAATGTGAGCCTTTACTACTTTATTCTTTTTTCAAGGTTGTTATGGTATTTATAATAGCTACTTTTGAAGGGTTTAGGCAGTTGAATGAGATTTAATTTTCATTAGGTTGACCTTCAACTTTTCTAATTCAAAAGCCCCCCTAACAAGTACAACTTGTTACTTTAATAGGAATTATATGTCACATGTTTCAATTTACTGTATTCTTTTGAATTATTCAGCTTTGTTGTAACTATATATCATTATCTATTTGTTGTAGATATTTAGTTCAAGTTCAATTTTTCTACTTGGTTATACAACAATATCTATAACAAACTACTATGTATATATACTATAAATACTAATGAATGAATTAAGACATTTCTCCATCAGGTTGTCATAGCTTTATTATGGTATCAACCACCTAACCAGGCTTTAACTAGAGTTCCTTCATGATCCTATTCTCATGGCTTCTGGGGGTGGGCACGGGCTGGGATTTGGGCTGTCTTGGTCCAGTCCCAAAAATACCCCGGGACAAGAATTTTTGTCCCGGTCCCATCCCGATTTACCTAGTTGTCCCGGCCCGTCCCGTCCCGGTTGTCAACATGCTTGTCCCGGTTATGTCCCGAGTCATGTCCCGAATATGTCCCGTCCTGGTTTGTTGCAGTTTGAAGCCTTCAAACACCAAACATCTTAACAATAAAAGGAGAAAAAATCAGCAAGAGTAAGATAAAATAAAAATAAAAATCAGCATACTTGGGATGCATTGAGCTCTGGAAGTCCAGGGGCACCAAAGTGTCGTGGCAATGTATTTCGCACCATCTGAACCTCAACTTCATGACCCAACAAGTGATGGTAAATATACCTGCATATTAGACAACATTTGTGATAAATAAAGCATACCTTTTACCATTAACCAACCAATCCCAAAAAAAAAAAAAAAAAAAAACTCAAATCATTAGCAACTTATACCTTTTGCTGCCAGTCAAACTATTGTTTCTTACATCACTACAAAATGGCAGGAGGAAAACAATCATATTCGCTCAGGACATGTAAATGTTTGGGGTTTGGATAATGAAGAGGATAAGTGTGTAATTTACAAATACCACAACCCAGTTAATTGGCACATATCAGATTAGAGTGAACCCACTAAATTGTTTTCTCGCAGTCCACTATTTCAGGAAAAGAAATTAACAAAAATATAGAAGGATCAGTGATGTACCACGAGGTAGTAGAACATGGTGATTAACACTATGAGAACATTAAAGAGCACCACTGTTATCCAAGGCATTGCAGCAACAAAATGGCGTATCATCAGCAACCAAATTACAAACAAAATATCCCTATAAGGTATATGGCTAGCTCTTCCTTCAATCAATTTTGAAATAACCTGTGCAAGAAAGCAACAGTGAGGACATCTTGAATAATTAAAACTACAGCAACATTAATGCATCTTCTTGTGTGACTAGATAAAGGGGAGTCTTTACCTTCACCCCAACTGTACAACCAATTGTCTTTGGAGGGCTAGTGATGGAAGAACCTTTGACAGTCAGATTAACTAGGGAAGTTTTCCCAACACCTGCAAGAAAATGAAAATATCACGTTACTGCAGCTAAGATCTGTCAGTGAAAAAATTGTATTTGAGGAGAAAAATGAGAGAAAGGAGAGAAGAAATCATATGCTAAGATTTTTTTAAAAATCATCATTTGCTTACAATTATGATTGAAGCACATCCAAGCATATGAAGTTTAGATTCAGGAAGTGGGCATCATATACACTCCATACTGACAACCTTAAATGAAGTAATGAACCAAGTTGGTGTCCTTAAACATGGTAATACAAGTATATAAAAGCTTAAATCAGTGAAGCTTTATGTTAGCATATGTTCTAAAGCATTTCTTTTTCTCTATGACAATTTTTGATAGCTCACACTAAAATAACAATTGGAATTATGAGCAAGAACTCTGTCCATCTTACCAATGCTAACAACTATGTTAATGCATTCACCTAAAACAAAGCCAAAAGAAAAAAGAACATAACTCGATCAGCTGTTTCACCATAATTAATTTTCTTGACTCCATCATGAAAGGCAATGAACAAATTGTCATAAAGTTCCAGTGACATTTTCAATTAATCCAAAAAAGAACATAACTTCACCTTCATCGGTACCAAGACAACCTGAGAAGTTTCCTATTAGAATCATTCGACTCCCGAATAAATTACAACACATATAATTGGAAAAAACCAACATTAAGAATAACAAAGGAAAGAATCATGTACATGAGTCACCGACAATAAGCACTCTAACCTGCCCACATAGCGGCCAGCCATTCTTCTCTTAGTTCTCCCTCTCACGAAACCTGCCGACAGTGGCACCTTGAGTTAATGAACTCACGGTAGTGGTGAATCTAGTGATTTAGGGTTTGCTTGATGAAGAGGGAATGAGAAACACTAGTGGACGAGAGAGAATAAGAAAGAGTGACGATGGAAAGTGACTAAACTGAAGGCTAAAGCAAGCAGCTGCGAGGTCGGGATGGTGGGCATGTGCAATTCGGGCCTGGTTTAGGGACGGGCTGGGACAGGATTGGGCCTGTCCCGGCACCGTCCCGAAATTTACCAGGACACTAAAAAATTATCCTGGTTCTGTCCCGCATCTCGGTTTGTCTCGTCCCGATTATGTCCCGAGCTCTTCGGGCCGGGCATCCTGACCTGTGCCCACCCCTAATGGCTTCCACTACTTCCACCATTAATATCTTACCCTCCACCAATCAAAATGCTAACCTTGTTGCCATCAACATCACTAACATACCTCCTCATCAAGCTTACCCCTACAAACTATGTTTGCCTAGGCCAAACAAATGAAATCCCTCTTCATTGGTTATGGTATTGGCTACATCACTAGTTTCAAACTCTTTCCATCTCCCACTATCAATATCAATCAAGAGACAAAAAAGAATCCATTGGGTTCGTCAAAATCAATTCTAACTTCTAACCATCTTGATGCTAAAGCAGTTATCCCACAAACCAAAATATCCCAAGAAGCATGAGATCAATTATATATCGCCTTTGCTAACAAATCTCAATCACAAGTCTTTGTTTTAAGGAGAAATTATATTTAATAAAAAGGGCAAAGGGCACTGCTTCCATTTTAGAATATTGGTAGCTATGATGCACAGATACAATGCATATTCGATATAGCAATATGGCTATTTATTAAAAGTATAGAATACAATGTCTAGTATACATATAAATTCATAAAACATACCAAAATTATAATTGCTATTCATAAAATTCAAAGCAACATACTTAGAAGATATAATAATCCTTTGATAATACTAAGTAAAATATTGTTTTAATTTCTCAAGAATTCTTAAAAATTATATAAGCCCCTCACTCATGTAACAAAGAGTTCTATTTAAGTGTCCAAAGGGTTTTATTTGAGAATATTTTAATTTTTTGAAGTTTTATTTAAAATATTACATGGGTGGGCAACTTATCTGATTTTTAAAAATTCTTCAAAGTTAAAAATAATATTTTACTCTAATACTAAATACTCAAAAAAACATATAAAATCTCACTAACATAACTATGCTTTTATTACTATCAATGTCTAGTTGCCTACTACCTACTAATAGGAAAAGTATCAATCCCATCTTCTCCTTGCCATCATCTAAGAATATGATAGCTTCTATTTCTAGTTTATGAAGAGACAAGGATGCCACTGCCAAAACTCCAACACCATCAAAGTTATATCCCATGCATCCCCACTAATGTCCCATATCTTAATTTCTCCATGCTTGTAGCCAAGAGTCGAAATTAGTATGAACATAAACCAAGTCTTCTACCCTATTAAGATTCAACTTATTTCTTTTCATTGAATGGATAATGAGTAGGTACTCCAATTCCTTTCACAACATGATGAAAAGTAAGGTTGCACAAAGAAGCCTAAGAGCAAGCTTTTGAACTAGAGGGGGCTGATGTAGTGAAAAATGTGGGTATGATAAATGGAATACAGTGTAAATGTACATTATCAGTGTAGACGACAGAGTATCTCAGGGTTGTCGTGCCCAATTGACTATGAAACTGATTACTAGAATACTATAATGACAGTATTACCCAAGCGATCGAATGGTGACAAAAGTAATGCAAATGAAAGTAAAATAACAATTAAAATAGAAACGAGATTCAAAGGATAGAAACTATTGATAAAAAAGCCTAGGGGTTTATATTTCACCATAATCATATGTATGAACTCTCCTAATTTCATCAAATGAATTATAGTTCTATCAATTGCTAGTCACGATCTCCCTAATTTATTAAAAAGCCCCTCCCAAGATCATATTAAACTAATCACAATTACCAATCCAATCATATTCTTATGTGAATTGTAGTAACTGAAATTGCCTTAAGTTCTATGGATTCTTTTTAATGGCTACACTGGGTCCTAGGCACATTCTTGCCCTAAGCTCCACTTGGGATTCAATTCTCATGGTCTAGACTGACTATTCCCTTTCTATCATAGCAATTCACAAATTCCCTAACTAAATGGCCAGATCAATCAGAGATTAAAGTGCATAGAATCAAACCTCAATTGAATCAAACATAGAATTTCATTAATTCATAATTCAAGTTCATACATAGATTGGGTTACATCCTAGCCCCTAGAAAGAAATTTAGCTACTCATAATAAAATTCAAATACATCACAGGGGTAGAAGAAGACATGAAGAGAATAAGGAGAAGAAGAAAAACTCTTCGTAGATCCACAGTCTTCTTTCCCTTCATGCTCTCCTCTTACCTCTTCCAATTCCTAGGTTGCCAAAAAGATCCCTAATTTCTAATCCTAGTTGCCTATTTATAGCTAAGGTCTAGTTTCTAACTCCAACTAGGACTCCTACTAGTCTATTTGGCCCAAAAGCCCACAAAATAGCATGTTGGGACCTCCAGGATGCCACGGCACCAATTGTATGCTTTATGGAATTTTTTTGCCGCCATGGCGCCAAACTGGCCCTTGTTGGAATTCTTCACACTCTCTAGATTTTTGGGCGCCAAGCTGCTTCCAAATGCTGAATTTTTCTTGTTTTGACTCCTTGAGTGCTTGGTTTCTGCAAAATGAACAAAATAACGTCAAAAGTACCTAATCCTTCCTCAATTTAGGACTCATGTGAGGGAATGAGATATAATATCTCTATAGAAAATGTATTTAACAGGGGTTGAAGAACCATGCATCACCCACTAGGATTGTGGATCTAAATCCACCTATCTTCAATTGAGTCAAATGAATCAAAATCATTTGCTTTTGAAGAGAAATTAACATTTTCAAGTGCAACCTTTCTTTTATCCTCATGAGTTATAGAAAGTCTTTCCATACACTATTTTCTCTCCCTAGAGATCTCTTCATCCTTGTGAGGGGGACTCTATTTTAAGCCTCCTGAAGCCATTCATCACTATAATACCTATGAATCATGTAAATGTTTATAAAGAATTTGTAGTATATTAACTATCTAAATATTAATAATTAGGGGTGTAAGTGATTCGGTTTGGTGCGGTTTGAGCAAAAAATAAAAAATAAAAATATACCAAACCAACATAGGCGATTTGAGGAAAGCACAAACAAATAATATTGGTCAAATTCAAATATTAAAAAAACAAACTATCTAAATTCTACAACATTCAATATGCAAATAATATTGGTACTTGGAAGAGGAAGAATAAAAAATAGAGTTAAAAGATGTCTTCAGTTTAATTAACTTAATTCTATAAGTTTTATATATAATATAAATAAATAAACATATATATATATATATATAATCAATATATTAATTATTCTTAGTTTGGTTTCGGTTTGGTTCGGTGTGCTTCGACCAGTTTCGCATAGTTTGGTGCAGTTTGCTTACACCCTTATTGATAATGAATAATTATAAAAAAAAAAAAAATTGAAATTTTGAAAGAATGATTTTACCTAGGATTCGTATCATTCAATAGAGTGGGTGCAACTTTTGGTCCACCTTGTACAAACAACATGAAAATATTGATATATCATTTGGCTCTTTTCTTCGATGCCTATATATAAATGTTTTCACTTTTTCAATCATAGCATCCCGCATTTCATAGACTAAATGAAGTGTACGGTTATCTGTATCACAAGCTCTAAGCACATTATTTATGCTTTGTAAATTCTACAATATATGCAATTTTGTCCCACCATAAGTCATTTAAAATAAATTCTTCAAAAGTTCTATTGTTCACTAATAACCATTGACTGAAAAGAATACGTCAAAAGTTTAAATCACTTCAGCATCAATACATCAACTGCAAGATTTATTTCAACAACAAGATATTTCAAAGGTGACAAATGATTAAATAAGGCTAATCTCAGAGTTATTCATGATGAAATTTTTAACTAAAAAAACTTCTTCAACAACTTTAGTAATCCAATGGCATTCACCATAAACAACCTCATTTTTTTTTTTTTTCAGTATTCTTTGCTACACAAAATGTTCTTCAATCAAGATTCATTGTATGCATGACACAAGGATTTTAGAAAATCCTTGGAAATAAAGCTTCAATTAACATTCTTTCACCCTTACAAATAGCAATGTTATTTCTTATAACCTGTACCACATTTTTTCACCTACTTTTTTTTTTTTTTTTTATAAATTCTACCGCCCTATCAGCTATATAGTGCCTTCTTATAATTATATCAGAACCATCAACCTTTAAGAAAATAGGACCCTCTTGACTTATAGCCATAAAATTAATTAAAAGTCTTTTTTGTGAATCTGTCAATCCATGAGAAACTATACTAACCCATTTTTCCTTCCAAGTTGATTTAATAGGCTTTAGCAACCTCTCTTGTTGCAAGAGAGTTGTTCTTAGAGTATTATATCCAAGAGGGAGAAAGTCACTATGATTATCGCTAGTAGCCAACATATAAGAATTCACATCATAAGGATTCCTAGAAAAATTAAACAACAAACTAGAAGAGTAGAACAATTTAGCAATAAGAGCTTTAAGATGATTTATGTCTTCTAAGTTAAATGATTTCTCCAAAGCATTATTATTTTTTTTTTCTTTTCAAATAAGATTTTTCAACAACCTCCTCAACAATTGTTTAGTTAAGTCAAACATTTATCAATCAATTTTGAACACATAAAAATTCTCCCAGCCTTCCATAAATTTTAAACAAATGAGATTTTCCTATAGAATATGAGCCTTTATACTTCCTTTGACAAAAGTTGCTAGTCCAAGTGTTGTTTCCACAGCTAACATTTCCTTTATCTTATATAATGACAGAAGCACAAAAGGCTCTTTATGGACTAAAACAAGCTCCTTGGGCTTGGTATAATCACATTGAGCCTTCTTTCCTAAATGTTGGATTTTCAAAGTGTCTTTATGAACATACTTATTTGTTAAAATTGGAGAAAATGGGAAAATGCTCATAGTCTACTTGTATGTTGATGATTTGATATGTACCAGAAAAAGTGTTAACATGTTTAAAGAATTTAAGAAGTCCCATAGATGAATTTGAAATGATTGATCTTGGCACTATGCATTATTTTCTTGGTGTAGAAGTTGTGCAATCTGATGATGGGATTTTTCTCACTCAAAAGAAATATGTGGGAGAAATTCTAGACAAGTCTAGGATTAAGGATTGTAATCCTATAAACACCCTAATTGAGTATGGTTTGAAGTTGCATAAAGATTTTGGAGGAAAGAAAGTTACAAACACACTTTATAACAAATTGTGGGGTGTTTGATGTATCTAACTACTACATGACTAGATATAATGTATGCCATGAACTTGATTAGTAGGCACATGGAAAATCTTACATAAATGCATATATTAGCTGCTAAGAGGATTCTTCACTACTTGCAAGGAACTGAAGAATTTATGCTATTTTACAAGAAAGGAGTAAAATCTAATTTATTGGGATTTATTGATAGTGATTATGCAGGTGACCAAGATGATAGGAAGAGTACTTATGGTTATGATTTTATGCTTAGAACAAGTATTGTCTCATGATCATCCGAAAAGCAATCTATTGTCACTTTGTCAAGCATGGGAGCTGAATTTGTAGTAGTAACAACTTGTGCTTGTCAAGCTATTTTACTCAGGAGAATTTCTTAGGGAGCTGAATTTTGAGTAGCTTGAAGCTACTAAAATTTATTATGAAAACAACTCAGCAATCAAGTTCTCAAAATATCCAATGCCGCATGGAAGAAGCAAGCATACAGATGTGAAGTTTTATTTCTTGAGAAATCTTAGCAATGAAGAAGCAATTAATTTGATTTATTATAGAAGTGATGATCAAATTGCCTATGGAGAATCTTTTGTGAAACTTAGAAGGGTATTGGGAGTTTGTACAATTTAAACTTTATATTCATTGTTAGTAAGGAGGGGATTGTTATGAGTTGACAGTTATATCTACTCATAAGCTATAAAGATGATAACAAAGTTGCAATAAAAGATAAGATGATGAGCAAGTTGCAGCTGGTGTAAGAATCAAGATGAATTAAATTGATCAAGCCACATCTGTAAAGTTGTTTAGAATTTTGCATAAGATAATTTTTAGTCAAAAATTTTCGCAGTAAAATCAAGTGGGTGCTAGAAGCAAATTCTGCTTTGAATTCTCTTCTTTAGTTGACATTTTATCATGTTCTACCATAGTCCTTCTTAGCCACTAACAGTATTTTGTAATATTTGAATAGTTCTGATTTGCCTACGTAAATGCATTGTTGTTCCGCTAATGAATGCATGATTAATGAAGTGAAATATTACTCTCTTCCTCTCGTATGTGTGTGTGAGTGCTCTCTCTCTTTCTCTCATCTGTAGTTAATAAAAATAAGTCAAAACTTGAACTTTCTAACTCAATCTTGTACACCTCTAATGCTTAGTAATCACAATTAAAAAAAATGTTAAAAACTCAAAAACTCGAAATTGAAATCAAAACCATGTTATGGTCACCATAAGCAATTCAAATAAATAGGAAGAATAAATGAAGCCATAAGGAAGAAAAAACCTAATCCAATTGTAAAGAGAAGAGCAAATCTTGCAAAAAAAAAAAAAAAGAAGATTAAATCTATTGTTCCATTACAGTAATAGAAAAATAACATTATTTTATTTTTTTAATTAATTATAAAAAGTGAGACAAAAAAATAAAATAATAGATTTGATCCCGCAAAAAAGAACTGGTTATGACTTATATACACTTTGAATTATTATCAATCATGATTAAAAACAATATAACTTGTTAAAAGCTTAGAAGCCCGTGGTTGATTCCAATAAAGACATAGGCAGCATCAATGCCTTTGTCACTAAACCAAAGCCATTATCTAAAAAGAATTTTGAAAAAAAAAATAGAAATAGACAGGAAACCATTTTGGAAAGGGATTCCGAGAGAGAGAAAAACAAAAACAAAAGCTGAGGGGATATGTGTGCCTAAGAATATCTCAATTGTGTAGAATTTGGAAAAGAAAAGAGACATGTATGAGTAGTATTTCTGAGAAATATACTGGAAGTAACTAATTAAAATTCGAACTATTTAAAATTTGTAAAAAAATTAGAAACTATACTTCAAACATGATTTATAGTACTTTATTTGTTGCCAATAATAAAAATTTGTAAAGTGATATGAGTATACTTTGAAAACCATGAAAGATAATGCAAAATTGCAAAGCATGTAAGAAATGTGTGCACTTGAAAAGCTATTTATTAATTTAAGTATGTGGAACCATGAATGGTAATCCAAAACAAAAAATATTCAACCCAGAATTTAGATTACATAACCTCATAAACATAGCTTGAGATAGACATAATGTTGTTGTTGATAGATCAACCAAGGATAGAATGGGGTAGAGCTTTGGAAGGGTCGGTTGGAAATGGGTGGAGTGCCAGAGTTAGGTTGGTCTTGAGGTTAGGCTCAGACTGTAGGGTACCTACAACAATGGAAAAGATAGATCAGGCGCAAAGCACTCCACATTCAAGTCAGTATTATGAATTTTAACAAAAATTACAAAAATTTTAACGTTGATTGATTCATTAATAGTAACTAGTGTTTTAGTAACATGAGTTTTTTTTGTAATTTTACTTTAATTTCGTAGATGATAGACTAGGCCCTTACCTTAATCCCTTGTTCATGCTATGTGGGTTGATTTTTTTAGTTCTGGCCCTTATCCGTTGTTAATCGTGCAGTAGAGATATACACCTCATAGTCATAGCATACACAAGCTTAGTTATATATATATACTAAAAGCAAGTAAAGAGACACTTCAATTGCGTAACATTAAAACTTGAGTAACTATATATATATATATATATATATATATATATATATATATATATATATATATATATATATATATATATGTTTTAGGAGAAAAAATAGTTACTTTTTCTTTTTTTCTGATTGGTTTTCTATTCAATTACTTATAATAAATAAAGAATAATTAAGATATGAATATCTCAACGGTTATGATATGTTGTTACTAAATAATTTCTAAACTTTTACATTTTTTAATTATTATTAATACATTAAAGATGATTATTCACTATTGCTCTTAATGCAACCCTTTAATATGTAAAATAAATTAATTACAAAAAATATCACTAATTACTGTGGTAATTATGCTGGTATCTGTTACATAATATTACAATTCTTAATATTTTATTGAATGTTATTATTATACCATTAAAATTACTAATATTTTATTGCATGTCATTAATATGCCAACCATTATGCAATTAAAAACTAATAAAAGAACATAGCTGATTTTTAATCAAAAAATTAATTGTTGATGTTACATTAACTAATTGATCTAATTTAGAAACTCTGTTTATAGTACGTATAGATATCTTTCTTCTTTAACATTTCTAAAACAAGTACATGAAATTTAGTATCAAGCCATGGCTTTTTTTAATAAAAAAATTAACTAATTAATGGTGGGAAAATAATACTTGTTCATGTAGAGTAATTTGACATACATAACTTGAATATGAAAAAGATTTGTCATTGATTTCCTTTTTACATCCCATTTTTTCTTTTGACACCCCTGGTGACCGAGGATATTAAATTTGAGCTGAGAAATGTTCGTCGTGTTTTTTCGCTTGGCTCGACAAAATCTGCTTTTCGTTCCACGTTTGCCATTTTGGGGACGGGTTGCGTATGTGTAATCAACACAAGGGAGACATTAGAAAACAAGTTCCTCGCTAATTGATGGATAAGAATAAAGACGATGCTGAAGGAGGACATGGGGTTCAAACTCAAAATCCCAATACTAAACCTAACCCTAACTCTCAGCAAACCGGAGGATTGAAAGGAAAGTCGTGTAAGGGATGTTTGTATTACTCATCGATTCGTATATCCAAATCCAAAAGTCGTGAAAAATATGTTTGGTGGTTTACTAAGTGTTTGATTGGTTAAATAATTGTTAAGTGAAGTTTAAATGGAGGGGAGGGGAGGGATTTTTATCTCGGAGTTTTTCCTCTCTTCCCCTCCATTTCTTCACCTTACTTGTGGCTATGGCAACGTTGAAAAGGAATCAATTGATTGTAGGATAGTTTGGACCTCAAGACTTTCTGAACTCGAGCCACCAACTTAATGCACACTCTTCAATAGCGCCACCTAACCATCAATCAATAAGGAACTACATTCTACACTTTATGTGCTACGGGAAGCCATTGGCAACCAGCATTCCAAGCATGAAATTATCTTATTTCCTTATTTCTGAAAAAAAAAAAAAAAAAAAAACTCCTTTAAAAAATATGGAACTAGTGTTTTACTCCATTGTTTCTTTTTATTTGTGGCTTTTAAAAGGATAAAATCTTGTTTTTATTTTTTGTTACTTTAAAGTTTCCATACCATTATTTATTATTTTTTAATGATGTGCGAAGAAATAATTATGAAAAAAGCAAACAAAATAAATAATAATATTATTAAAAAATTTAAAGAAAATTTTATTATATATATTATTTTTAATACTTGTGTAATAACCTTGAAAGTGAATAAGATATAAAAAGATATAAAAAAAAAAAATTATTCTCTTATTTTCAAATTTTCACTAATTTTAAAAATAACTTTTAACGGTTTATATTAAATAAAATAAATCTTTACATTTTAAGATAAAAATAAAAGTAAACTTTATTGATGTGTTTTTTGTTTGTATAAAAAGTTTATTAAAAGCTTAAAATGTGAAAGTTTATTTTGTTCATTTTAAAACATAAATTTTTTTTTGAAATTAATAATAGTGTAAAGAGATAAAAAAAAAAATTCAAAGAAGAAAAAATACAAATCATTTTGATTGGTTAACTCGATAAATAATTGTTAAGTGAAGTTTGACTAAGATAGTCCGTTTCAACATTAGAGCTTTGGCATCTAGGTTGGATCTCTCTTTTCCTCTCCTTTGATGTTGAAAATTTTGAATCCCATCTATCTTGGACAAAACCCTCTACAAGAAACTAACCTGCATTTATTGAGTTAAAGCCTTGGTCAAACTTTGTTTTGGTCCAGCCAAAATTTAGGGATACTTGTACGCAAAGTTTCTACTGATTTCATCTTTGAAATTTGTACCAGTTTGAAAGGGATTGAAACAATTCAGAAATCAAATGGAGATTGGAAGAGGTAACCTAAAGGATTGATTAAGGTTTATCAAATAAATATGAATGGTTTCCTTGTGCTTTTGTTTATCCTAAAAATAAAGATATCTAGATATGTCACTAACACTAAGCATGATCTAGTCATGAAACATTAATATATATAGTTTGTAGGATTGAAGATTTCAAGCGATCAAGTATCAATTTTTTTTTTATTTTTTTTTTAATATAACCAATGATATTTTTGTAAAATCGTATACACTTTGTAATCTAACAAAAGTTCTTTTTGTTTGAGTTATTTTATAATAATTATCTAAAAAAATTTATAATGCTAACGATTTACAATATATACTATAGTGAAAAAAAAAATGAATAGTTAGAATATTCAACACAATCTAAAGGACAATTTATCATGTTTGAAATTTTAATTTTATCAAGAAGATAAGATTGGAATACAAAGTCAAAGAAGTGTTCATAGTATACCAAAAACCAATAATTATTAAATAAATACCCATAACAAATTTTATGTCATATCTAACAAAAATTACTTGTATTTGACCATCGACGGCACGTTGTCCAATGCAGGTATCAGTGGCCACAGCTTTCGATTTGGTCCTCAGATCAGCAATGTTCATGAACTGGATGTTGTTACAGGTTTGACATTTGCTTCTATTTCTAGTTTATTAGTTTCAATAACGACCAATGTGAAAACCATGAGAATTGACTTTTTCTAAACTATATAATAATAATGTCTGAAGGAGAAGGGGGCAAGTGGGGCCCTTAACTCCACTCCTTCAAAATTTTGTTGATTTTTAGGTGTAAAATGTTTTCATAATTAAATTTTTATGGTAAAATTTAATGATAATTAAACTTGTTCTCTCATTTTCTTTAAAAAATTTGTTTGTTATTCTAAAGTGTGTCTCATAATATGTCTTAAAGTATTTTGTTAGCAAAAAATAATAAATTCATACATGGTGAGTATTGAAATATATATTATTTTATAAATATTTAATCAATAAAATACTTTAAAACAAATTATAAGATACAATTTTACTTTTTAAAATTTTTTTAAGAAAAATCTTTTTTTGTTCTCTTACATTATTATTAATTTCAAAAAGAATTTTAACATTTTAAATTTGACAAAATAAACCCTTATATTTTAAGTCAAGAACAAAAGTTAATTTTATTGAAGTATTTTTTATCTGTATAAAATGTTTACTTTTGTTCTGAACTTAAAACACGAAAGTTTTATTCAGTTTAAAACGTGATTTTTTTAAAAAAATTAACAATAGTATAAAATAATAAAAATAGAGTTTTCTTTTAAAAAAAAAAAAAATTGAGCTCTTGTGCTTGATTTTTGAATCTGTTATCTTGATTAGGTTTTCTAGACCTTCAAGAGATCTAATCCTTATCTGGTTTATGCTTTGTCTACAATTTAACTATAAAAGACTTCTGTGTGTAGTTAGTTTTTGACATAAATAATCTTTCATCGACATTTGTACTCGTGGCACTCTTAAGAATCTATATTCAATTTTAATCTAACACAGTGAACATGTTGGTACAAATCTTGTTCAAAGCTTTGCTCGAATCATGCCTGCTGTCTTCCAGCTAATGAGTTGGAATTTCTAAGCCTAAATAGTGAAATTTAATCATCATGATATCTTCCTGACTCATTAAAATAGATGCTCTCAACTATATAATTTTTTTTAAATTTTTTTGATCGGATTATGAACTTTTATTTAATTTACTACAAAATCTTGGAATGTTTAAACTTATAGATATAAAAATATGGAAACTTTTACTATAATGATATGTGAAATAATAATAATAATAATAATAATAAACTTTGTAAGTCATTAATTTTTGAAAAAATAAAACTTTGAGAAGTCACATTTCATATTGCTTATCCTAGATCAATGAAAGTATATTCGAATATAAAATTTTATTATATTGTTGGAGGAGTGAATAAGTCAAATATCTAGAAAGAAAAATGTCAATCTTTGATTATCTTATCTTACTATTTGTATTCATTTTAAATTGAATATAAGTTCAGTTATAAGAATTCATTTAATCAAAGAAAATGTAATTAATAAGTTGATTAAGCTGTAATTATCTTGATTGGGCTATCATAAAAAATGTTATCTTGATTAGTCACCATTTTTTTTTTCTTTGAAACAATAGGGAGAGGTTGAACCCTGACCTCATGAAAGTTACCAAAACCCCAAATCACTTAATGAAAGACTTTGTTATTCCTTGGTTACATTCCAGAAGTAGCAAGTTGTTTTTTTCTTTTTCTTTTAGATATGCCTGTGGCTATGTCCGTTTCAGCTGAAGATTGTATGGTTCTGTACAGGGAATGGAGACATGATAACTTGTTCTGCAAAGAACAACTCTGAGCTATTTTTTGCAGTTCTTGGAGGTTTAGGTCAATTCGGGATTATAACCAGAGCAAGAATACCTCTTGTAACAGCACCCACAAGGACAATTGCAAACTTCTTTGATTTTAGAGAAAAAATTTATTTTGTCTTGTTAATTTCAAAAGATATCTTCATATTTTAAACGGGATAAAATAAACTCTCAAATTTCAAGTAAAAAACAAAAATAAACATTTTGTATAAACAAAAAATCTTTAATAAAATTTATTTTTGTTTTTAAGTTGAAATGTGAATATTTATTTTATCTAATTTAATACATAAAATTCTTTTTTAAAATTAATAAAAGTATGAGGGACCAAAAAGAATTTTTCTCTTAATTTTATAAAATGGTGAGTTAGCATTTGCATATAAATGTAGTTTGTTACATACAAATTAAAGTCATCATTCCATGGGTTTCCCTTAAAACTTAAACCCTCTGGGTTAAATCTCTTCTTTACATCTTTGAGCAAACAAAATAATAATAATAATAATAGTTTATCTTTACTAATTGGTGCAAACTGTATGCAGGTTAAGTGGCTGCAGATGCTTTACAGTGATTTCTTAACATTTTCTAAGGACCAAGAAAATTTGATCTCTTTCAATAAGAGCAAGCAAAGGAGTGTTCCGGATTACATTGGAGGGCCACTTCTACTAAACCATCCACCATTAGACCTTTCGTTTTATCCAGTATCAGATCAGCCAAAAATAACTTCCCTAGTAACCAGATTTGGCATCATCTATGTCCTAGAACTTGTCAAATATTACGATAATGAGTCTCGGAAAATTGTGGACAAAGTAACTTCTTGTTCTTAGTTTGCCTAACGGTATTATTTTATTTTATTTTATTTGTTTGTTCAAGACAAATATCTATAAATGATAAATCCTTTTTAACAAATATGATTTTAAGGTTTCGAATTTAATACTTTTAGAATTTTGGTTTTAGTCTTTTTCTTTTTACTTTTTTTATTATTATTATTTTGTAGTGTTATCCGGATTTGAATCTAAGCTCTTAAAATCTATATTGGGTCAATAATTTTTTTATATTAATCAGAAACTAACTTTTTCTTTGTTACAAAGGAAATTCAAGAGATCATCAGAGGGCTAAATTTTCTGCCTACATTTATATATGAAAAAGATGCATCATATGAGCAGTTCCTGAACAGAGTTTATACTGAAGAGCTTGCTCTTAGGTCACAAGGACTCTGGGATCGCTCTCACCCTTGGTTGGACCTCTTTGATCCAAAATCTCGAATTTCAGATTTCAATGAAGGCGTATTCAAGGGAATTCTTCTTAAGCAAAACCTCACTGCAGGATATTCCCAAGTTTACCCCATGAACCGAAGCAAGTAAGTTCCCTAAAATTGTTAACATTAATTAAATATGGTTAAGTATATCAAATATAAAATCTGCTTTGATGTGACTTGAACTTTTGGATTGATTGATTCTTGATATGAAATCATAGCTTCTTTTCCAAATGGTTAGAAAATCAAACACTTTCTCACTCGGAGAATCACATTTCATCAAAACATGCACAAACCCAAAAGATACAGTGATTTCTTAAAAGAGAAAAAAAAAAAAAAAAAGTTGAGATTTTTTGGTTTAAATTTTCTTTCTTGCATTTCAACCCTAAACTAAAAGCTCTAACTCAATTAATATTAAATCAAATTACAGGTGGGATGGTAGGATGTCTGCAATTACACCAGATGAAGATGTCTTCTATCTTGTGAGTCTTCCGTATACAAGCGGGTTTGATCAACTGAAGGCATATCAGACTCAACCAGCAGATATTGCAGTTCTGCAAGGATGCCGGTATTCAAATTAAGCAGTCTCTTCCCGCGAAGAAACACAAGAACGGTGGGTTGAACACTTTGGCCCAAAATGGAAAGTTTTTGAGGAGAGAAAAGCTGCATTCGATCCAAAACATGTACTGTCACCAGGACAAAGGATTTTCATTAAACAATAAGGTGGGCTTTAACTAAGCAAAGGGAAAATATTGAATAAATTGCAATATTTTGCAAATATGTCAAAAAGTATACCTAGTCTTTGATCAAATGTGTGAACTTTGTGAAGTTGCTTGTATTAATATTCTTCAATGACATCTTAAGTTTTCTTGTGCTTATCTTATTTTAAACATTCAACTCCAATTCAATTTTAAGTGTTTTACCAATCTCTTGTGTTTATTTTATTTTATTTTTTTTTAGAGAGGAAGTGAGAATGATAAACTCTAAATTTAAATGTTAAAGAAAAAAAAAATCCTTAATAAGTCAAGAGTTTTGCAAGAGAACCAAAGAGAGAAACCTCCCATCCCATTCTGCAATATCTTGGTTGATTAAGTGGGAGTCACAAGGGGCTGTATCCCTTTTAATGAAACCCAAACCCTAAATCTAATCAAGGCTGTGTTCTAGATATTTTGTGGCCTTAGATAAAATTATTAGAGTGGCCTAATGTAATATAAATTATCAATGAATTATTATATTGCTCTTCTAGTTTTTTGAGTTGTGAAATCATTTATCAAATTTTTTTAATCAAATAAAATTAGGTAAATATGAGATGTTCTATTGCTACATAATATAAAAATAAAATGAAGTAAAAAAACAACAATAAAATATAAATGAAATAGATATTGCAAAATAAATAGGAAAATGATAAAATGATGGAATTTGAAAACTTGAAAACAAAGAGAAATTGCATGTCATATTATCTATTAGGCTTGATAATGGTGTGTTGTGTGTTGGAGTTTTGGATAAGAATAACCACTTCTATTATCCAATGACTAGTGAGTTGACCATTAATCAATAAAATGTATATACAAGTGGGGCGCAGGAGGATTTGGGGGCCTAAGGCAATTGCCTTAGTTGCCTACCCATTTATGCGACCCTGAATCAAATATGGATATTACTCAAGCCTAAACAAGATCCGACTAAATAAATCTTCGCTCAATACATAAATAAAAATGGAGAAACTCATTTCATACTACCAATTTTTATATTCTTATTCCCTCTTTCTCATTTTTAGAATTAAATAAGATTCCCAGTTTGCCATACTGGTGTTGTCTCTACCAATTTCTTTTTTTGAGAGAGAAAGCAATGAAGAAACCAGCACATGAGGAAAGGAAGATCCAATTCTCAACGCCTTCCATTTTTTCCTTCATATGAACTTCCCTATATGTTGTTAGTTCTAAGAAGAAGATGCAATTGCAATTTGAAATATCTGCCTTATTGCTTGCCTCTAACGGCGAGATAATTGCTGAGTGAGATCAAAAATAGAGAGAAAGGAAGGAAGAGTACGGGTTGAGGAGGTGGTGAGTCATGGAGTTCAATTGTGCATTTTATGAGGTTATTTTGGTTATTTTAATTCAAAAAAAAAAGAAAAAAAAAAAAGTAAAGAGAGAGTAAGAACATGAAAATAGGTTGTAGGAAAAGAATCCAATAGAAATGAAACATTTCACAAGAAAATAATTTAACTACATTAGGAAAACCCAAAACCTTAGTAAGTTGTACTATGTCTCTAGGCCTAAATTGCACTTGAATGGTAGCCCAAAAGAAATGGAACATGCCCAAATTCATCCAAGCCCAATATTGGCTCAAGAAATGTGATTAAACAACCCAAAAGAAGTTTCATGTGTTTTTGTGCCCAAAGGAGCCTTATGTCGATGTGGATTATCTTCTCTTGAGCCCAAGACCTCCCAAATAGTCTTCTTAGGCCAGCTTGAATCTTCTTAACTCTTGCTTTTATAATTATAGTTGCATCCATGATCGATCGATTTGAGTTCCGAGTGGTTCCTTGGTTCTCATCATTCTCTCATTCTTGAATAGGATTCGTCCTAAAACCCAAACTTACATCAAATAGAAAGATATTAGTGATGTTAAAGTAATTGTTAATAAGCCGCTCACCAAGAATTAATGTTGGAGCAATATATATATATATATATATATATATATATATATATATATATATATATATATATATATATATATATATTATTCTTGATTTTACTTGAGAATTACTAGCTCTTCTTAGTGGAATGCCCATAAAAAATTGGATTGGGAACTCTTCTCTTCTCATATGCATCCATTCTCATCCTTTGGGATCAAAGACCAATCACTTGAGTACATTTTCCTTCTCAACTTGCACTTCTTTAGTACACATAACATAACCAAGAAGCACAACTTGACTTGTGGATAAGCAACATCTTTTATGTTAAGCAATTAGAATTCCTTTTTGTTTGAAAATGGATATTTGCAAATGCTCAAGGTGTTCTTTGAATGTCCACTATTCAGCAAAATATCATCAAAATTTATGAAGGAAAGCACACAAGATAACTATGTGGCATACACAATCTATTTCCTTTAACTGATAAACCATCATGCCAATAGTTTTTGTCATATGCATAATTTTCATAAGGATTTAACACACAAACAAAACCAAGATTAGCATAACATGATGCTTTAATGTCTTTAATTTCATGCATCCATTTCCAACTTCCAGGATCAATGTGCACTCTCTCAAATGTCACTGCACAAATAACATATCCAAAAATAGAAAATTCAGTAGCACTAGAAGGCTTTTTTTTTTTCACATTAGCAAATGAAGGCACATATTTCCTAATGCAAGGCACATTCAAAAAAAAGCATAAGATGGTGATTTATTTTAGCAACACATGAGAATATAGCAGAAGTAGCATTAAGTTCATCACATCTCATGCTCAATACATTTGAAAATAAATCTTTGCATCTCAAACATATGCTAAATAGATAAAATCCATCATCAGAATTATGCCAATAAAATTCACCCAGCACATTGGTTTTATGCTCCCTGATCAAGGAATGATCATGCCAATGGAATGGTTTACAAGCATTTAGCCCAATTGCATTGAATACACTAGAGTAGAGCATGCAAAATTATGTTCATATAATGCTTTGACACATTCAAGTTCTAAAGATTTTGCTCTAGTATTAGAGTAGAAAATAAAATCGTCTATACCCAAGCTTTCATGAGCTAATCCATCATAAACATCAATCACAATTACAAGATCAGGATTATGCTAAAAAGAACCTTCAACATTCTCAAATAAAGTAGATATACCTTTGGGATCCATTTGTGGCTTAATCCTCAGGACAAGTGATGATCCACTAGGCAATCTCTTAGGAAAATCTTCATGAAATTCCTACATCAAAGTAACAACACTAGAACAAGAGTTTGTAAATCTAAACATTGAGCAATGGGGAGAAAGAACTCTCTTGATCTCACATTTTCTTGTACACTCTTTGAATAGTTCTTCTTTTCTCTCAAGACTCTCATTTTATCCTATATTTTCACGCTCTTTTCCCCTCTCTTTTTTTTTTTTGTTTCTCTCAATAACACTCTTTTTTTTCTTTTTTCTTTTTTGCCCTACTCTTTCATTTTCTTTTTGTTCATCCTCACTTTCATCTTCTTTTACTTTCTCACTACTTGTGCTCTCAACATCTTCATATTTTGCATACTCATCCTCTTTTTCATCATTTTTCACATAAATCTTATTCTCAACATCTCCAACATTCTTTTCTTTTTTCACTGATAAGCACAATTTCTTCAACACTCTCATTTTCTCTTCAGGTATATTCTTTGAAGCCTTACTTGGTCATCTTGGATTTGCTTGGTTGTCAAGGCTACAACGTCGATGGGCCTATTGTTCATGACAAGATAATACATATTGGTAGATTCACTCATTTTGGCTCTTCTATCAACTTCCCAACAAAATATGGTTTACATACGTAGGCACCACATCACACAAGACCTTGTCACAATATTTGTCAATTGAGAATGACTCCAATACTTGCTCAGTAACTTGTACCTCACCAAATTCACTTGGCATTCAAGTTTATATGGTTTGGGATACTTCATGGTTGGAAAAATTCAATTTTTCTACAAGGATAGTTCTGCCATATTCATACAACTTCTTCCATCAATGATTACTTTGCACACTTTATCTTGAACTTGACACTTTGTGTGGAAAAGGTTAATTTCTTCAAGTGAGGGGATCTTGATTTTGATGCTATCAAATAAATCATCAAATCTCTTATCTCCTCTCCCCCTTCTCTCATCTCTACCAAGATTGTTTTGCACCTTTAGATCATCCAAGTGTCTTTTACAATTATCCAAATCAATTTTCTTATACCTCTTTCTTACGTTGGGGGGTATGTGATTGTTCCCCATCTAAATTATATGTATTCCTTTCCATTCGGTCTCTAAACTCATCAAAATTGGTGTTCATTTTCTCAAATTCTTGTTGCATAGCTCTTAGATTATGTGTTTGGCCTCCTTGATGATTTCTTCCTTCCTTATTTACTTTTGATACTTGAAAATAGTTACTGACAAGAAATAAAATCCTCACACTATTAGTTAGTGTTTATACTTTTGAATTTTGTCACTCTACACTCATGTTTGCTCTCTAATTGGCTTACTCAAATGATCTCACACACTCTAGCCATTTTCCACTTTTAATTCTCTCTTTTAGCTCCCTATAGAACTAATAGCATGGCCAAGAATAGGCCTTGAAGTTTTTAAAAGTTGGAACCAATCAGTCACCACAAGAAGTAACAAAACAAAATTTAAAGATGCTAGGGATTGGGCACAAGGAAAGATATGCAACATTCCAAGAATTAAAAATCACAAAACAATACTCAATGGGTGTGACCAAATAAAAAAGATTCTAATAAGATCATTTACAACCCAAATTGAAAAAATTGTTTCAAATGGATTCTCTTTGTTTCATTGTTTTCTTCACCATGTTTGCAAGGGTTTGTGATTGAGATTTTATTTGTGGCATTGTGCATATGATAAAGCAAAGTTATGGATTCTTTTTGTTAGGGTTAAAAATTGGTTGTTATGGATCCTTTTTGTAAGGCTTAAGAATTGGTTCTTATATGTTATATGGTTCAATTTAGATTTAAAGTTGGTTATCACAATTTCTTAGACCACAAAGAAGTACTTCCACTCTAATTAGGCTTAAAAATGGTATGGTTTGCCTACTCATAAATGATAGATGCCTATCACTTCAAAAGCATTTATCTCTTCTTTTGCTTGTCAATGTCTTATTGATGACTTGCATTTAAAGGAAAGAAGAGTAGCACTTTGAATATTTTATTTTGTATATTTACTTTTGTATCAATCATAGCAACTTTCATACATACATACATACATCCATACGCATGTGCGCACACACACATATATATAACTATAATTGTGCATAACCTTAAATGAAGGTGATGATGCAATGTGAGAATTTACTACTTTATTCTTTTTTCAAGGTTGTTATGGTATTTATAATAGCAACTTTTGAAGGGTTTAAGCAGTTGAATGAGATTAATTTTCATTAGGTTGACCCTCAACTTTTCTAATTCAAAAAACTCCCCCCACAAGTATAACTTGTTACTTTAATAGGAGTTATATGTCGTGTTTCAATTTACTTTATTCTTTTGAATTATTCAGCTTTGTTGTAAATGTATATCATTATCTATCTGTTGTAGATATTTAGTTCAAGTTTAATTTCTCTACTTGCTTATACAACAATATCTGTAGCAAACTACTATGTATATATACTACAAATACTAATGAATGAATTAAGACATTTCTTGATCAGCTTGTCATAGCTTTATTATGGTATCAACCACCTAACCAGGCTTTAACTAGAGTTCCTTCATGATCCTATCCTCATGGCTTCCACTACTTCCACCATCAATATCTTACTCTCCACCAATCAAAATGCTAACTTGTTGCCATCAACATCACCAACACACCTCCCTATCAAGCTTACCCCTACAAACTATGTTTGCCTAGGCCAAACAAATGAAGTCCCTCTTCATTGGTTATGGTATTGGCTACATCACTAGTTTTAAACTCTTTCCATCTCCCATTATCAATATCAATGATGAAGAGACAAAAAAGAATCCATTGAGTTCATCAAGATCAATTCTATGTTCTAACCATCTTGGTACTTATCATCTTGATGCTAAAGTAGTTATCCCACAAACCGAAATATCCCAAGAAGATTGAGATCAATTACATATAGGCTTTGCAAACAAATCTCGATCACAAGTCTTTCTTTTAAGGAGAAATTATATTTAATAAAAAGGGCAAAGGGCACTGCTTCCATTTTAGAATATTTGCAGCTATGATACACAAATACGATGCATATTCACTACATCAATATGGCTATTTCTTAAAAGTATATAATACGATGTCTAGTATATGTATGTGCGTGTGTGTGTGCGCGCGCATATTTCATAAACAGACCAAAAATATAATTGCTATTCATAAAATCCAAAGCAACATACTTAGAAGATATAATAATCCTTTGATACTACTAAGAGTAAAATACTATTTTAATCTCTCAAGAATTCTTAAAATCATATAAGCCCTTTACTTATATAATGTCTTGAATAAAATCTTCAAAAATAAAAACACACTAAAAAATAAGTCCCTCACTCATGTAAGAAAGAGTTCTATTTAAATGTCCAAAGAGTTTTTATTTGAGAATGTTTTAATTTTTTGAGGTTTTATTTGAGATGTTATGTGGGTGGGTGACTTATTTGATTTTTGAGAATTCTTCAAAGTTAAAAACAATATTTTACTCTAATACTAAATACTCAAAAAAACATATAAAATCTCACTAACATAACTATGCTTTTATTACTATCAATGTCTAGTTGCCTACTACTTACTAATAGGAAAAGTATCAATCCCATCTCCTTGCCATCATCTAAAAATACGATAGTTTATATTTCTAGTTCATGAAAAGACAAGGATGCCACTGCCAAAACTCTAACACCATCAAAGTTATATCCCATGCATCTGCGCTAATGTCCCATATCTTAATTTCTCCATGCCTGTAGCCAAGAGTTGCAAATTAGTAAGAGCATAAACCAAGTCTTCTACCCTTTTAAGATTCAACTTATTTCTTTTCATTGAATGGATAATGAGTAGGTACTGTAAGAATAATTTTGTGGACTAACATAAATCATGTTCTTTTATTAAAACTTATATGTAATTATTAGATTAATTATGAGATTTTGTATAGCCCAATTAATTATGTGATCATTTATTGTTTATTAGGCTACACCTTTGTTTAGTGGACTCCAATTATTAGGCTATGATATTGGGTTAGCTGTTGATGGATAGGTTAATCTAATAGCTCATTAGGGTTGTCATGGAGAGTTCATGATCTCTACTATAAATACAAGTACTATTACCAATTAAGTAACACATTCGTGACTCTTTGTATTATAGCCAAGAGATCAAAACTGCTCTTCAGGAATGGTTTTCTGTTTCATTCCCAATCATATGGAATCCGCTTCAATTTCAGGTAATTCTAAACTCCCTATTTATATGATTCATGCTATATATCCCCTGCAATATGTATATAATTGTTATAGCAAATCTTTCAATTGGTATCAAAGCTTATGCAAGTTGATTTATGGCTGTATATGTTAAAAATTCTTTTTTTTCCAATTGATTTTGTGCAATTTTTTACCTACTATTATTTTCTAATTGAGAATTGCAAATTTAATTTCATAGTTTGATTATATATTGCATGAGTGTGTGTATATATATATATATATATATATATATATATATATATATATATATATATATATTATCATGCAAAATTAGTAAATTTTGGGATGATTTTCACACATATTTATGAATCTTAAAATTAAATTTAGATTAATTTTTCAATTGCATGATGTTTAAGATTAAACATGTTTCCATTGCCGAATATGTGTGAATATCAAGAATTTTCCTTAATCCATGTTTTTTGATTGTCATGATAATCAAAGAAAAGTTTTTCGGAATTGAAGCAAAATTGCTTCCATTTGCTGTTTGTTTCCCTCTAGATTTGGGAGTTGTTTTAGATAGATTTGGAGCTTGTTACTAGGTCGAGCAAGTGGCTTCTGGGCCCAAACTAATTTATATTCTGTTTTCGGCTGATGGACCGAGAAAAAAAATTCGAAGCCTAAAATCGAATTAGGCTAGTCAACGCACAGGTCGGGAAGTGAGTAGGCGAAGCTGGTTGTGGGCCCTGGGTCAAGGTCGCATGACTGCTTCCAAGCACATATCCTAATCTAGGAGTGCAGTGCGTGTGAGCACGTGCTATCACTTATTTAACCCAATTTTCTTCTAGACCTCTATTTTTTAGTACTCTCGACTTAATAATTATTTTTTCAAGTTTTTTGGACACCAAAAAGTATTTATTTTAATTTTCTAAGACAAAATTGAGAGGTGAGGACAATATAGTTAGAATTTTGACCTAAAATTTTTTATATAACCTCTACATTCTGTTTTGCATCACATATGTTGCTCACTCTCTCTACTAGCACCATTTTGGTATAAAACAAAATTTAGAAGCTTGTTTTCACTATTTTTAATTAGCAAAATTGAATTTCTTTTAAAGAAATTGCTTCTAAATTTTTTGGAAAAGCATTTTGAGTATCTAAAAATAATTTTCTTAATTTATCTTACCCAATTGTGAGCTTGCCTATCACGGGACCTATTGAGATAAGAGTTGTCACAACGTATCCTTTTGAGGATAGAAACGCTATGACGAAGAATGGAACGACATTATTTAAAAAAAGATATTTTTTTATGAAGTCGCCACCAATTGTTTAAGAATTAGGGTACAATTGGAAACCCTATTTGTTTCAAAATTTATATATTTATCTTATTTTGGAAAGGCGCTGGAATACAAACTAGAGGTGAGTTCGGGAGTCGATTATGCGTGAGGAAGGTGTTAGGCACCCCACAGCATCCGTCGAAAACAGTTACCCAAATCAATTGTGCAAAATAGCGATATGACCTAAAATTGTACTTTATTTAGTGCTGAAATAACATTACAATTTTTATAAAATAATGACAAAATAAATATGTATGCATGAGTTCTCTAAATGAACCTAGAGTCCTTCTATCTTTCAAGACAGATAAACTATCCCTTCAGATAGCGCTTATCCTCACCTAGGTCGGATAGTGCAAGCTCAGTCTTATAGAAGACCGGACCACCTACCCTTCCATGATCAGTGGGGAGCCTTGGGACCCTAAATATCTGAATACACCCTAATGTGTATGCATGCTAATTACAATTTAAAATTTGAGAGCGAGATACAAGAGAATTACATGGGAAAAGTGGCATTAAATAAGAATTACAATTTTCATCATTTTTTTTTTTTAACACATAGTAAACTCAGGGTTATTCCTTTTCGCACCCCATCTTTTCTATTTAGCACTTATATATTTCCTTCTCACACCCCTCTTTTCTTTTCTTTGCATAGCATCCCACGGCTCACTCACCCATCTTAACTTTAATTTTTTTTGTTCTCACCCCATTATTTACTATTTACACCTCTTATCAACTCTTTTCTTTCCACACCCCCTGATTTTGTTTACACTTTCTCCTACAACCCACTGGTTTCTTTCCGCACCCCCACAATTCCTACTTTCACCCCTTTCTTCTACGACTCCACTCCTGAACCAACTCTTTTCTTTTCGCACTACCATAATTCCTATTCACATCCAACCAATTCCTTTCTTCACTCACGCTCTTTCTTTCTGTTTACACCCCTTTCTTCCCCATCCCTCTCGGCTTCCCTCTCTGAACCTCATCAATTTCTACTTACATTTCCTCTTACTACTTCAAAGAATATTTTAGACAAATAATATATTCTATAAAAAAATCTTTATAATTTTATAAGATCAAACATCTAAAGTAATATAAAATCACATCATATCCAATACATCTAACCTAATCAAATATTTCTCAAAAATAAAATAATTCATTTAACAATTCCAAAACCATAACTCTCAAAAAAGAAAAAATAGTTTTATATGAGGTAATAATTTACACTTCAACAAGCAAGTTTCAATAGCAGAGAATTGACCTAAAGAAAAAATGATAGAATTCATACATGAGTATCTTACGCTTCTTGATCTTTTAATCTCTTTATTTCTCACAACCTCCTCTCTATCACTTTTTCTTCTTTTTTCTCGTTTGCTCCCGCTCTCTGTTTTTCACTCCTTTCTCTTCTTTCTCCTCTGTTCTTCTTCTTCTCTTCGCCGTCTCCTTTTTTCCCTTTTTCTTTCTTTTTTCTCTGTTTTTTCTTCTTCTCCTCACGCCTCCTCTACTGTCAATCTTTTCTTTCCATTTCCCCATCTCACCTGTCCCCTGCTTTTCCTTTTCTTTCACGTTTTCTTTCTTTTCTTTTTTTCCTTTTCTTTCTTCTTTTCTCTTCTTTCTTCTATCGTTGCTTCCTTTTTTTTCTTTTCTTTTCTTTTCTCTTTTCTATTTTGTTTTCTCCTTTTTCATTTTTTTTTTCTTTTGCCGCTGCTTTCTTTTTCTTTCTTTTTTCCTTTTATGCCTCTCTTCTTTTCTTTTTCTTCTATTTATATATATATATATATATATATATATATATATATATATATATATATATATATATATATTAAAATATATTATGCAGGAGCTTTAAAATAGTAAAAATAATATTTTTTTTATTTTTTCAAAAATAAAATAACATAAGATAAAATAAGATAAAAATAAAATAAAATGAAATGAAAATAAAAATAAACATAAAAATGTATTAGGACAAAATAATAATATTTCTTAAAAAAAATAAAATAAGATTAAAAGAAAAGAGAATAAAATAAGATAAAATAGAATAAAATAAAAATGAAAACAAAAATAAAGATAAAAATGTATTTGAACAAAATATAGTGTCTACAGTTTACCTCTCTTTCCATGTTTTTTTTATACAGACACAAGATGAGCTATGCTTGTCAAGTGTCTCATGTAAGAAACATGTAAAGATAAAAAGAACACTTATTTTGGCCAAAAAAAAAAAAAATCACATGTCACCCAAAACATTAATCAAACAAAAACTATTTTCCTGAAATTCGATGGCTAACAAAGAATTCAATGGCAAGAAATTAATGGACAAAACTTAAAGATGGTTAAAAACTATTCTTTTGCAAAAATTTGATGATTGAAAATTGATGGTTGAAAATTGATGGCAAGCAATTTGATGGCTGAAAATGAACGTTAATTCAAACCAAAATTATTTTCTTGAAAGAAATTTAATGACTGGAAATAAATGGCAAGGAATTTAATGGCAAGAAAACAATGTTGAGAAATTTGATGGCAGAAAATAAACTCTCGATTTGACTTTGAATTGAGTGCCTGGCCCTTGCCGACAAGAAAATAATTTTGAAAGACTTGATGGCAGAAAAATAAATTTTTAAATTGAATGATCAAGCCATGTCAATAATCTATTGATTTTTTTTTTAAGCTGAAAATCTCAAACAAAATATGATGTCTTATTTGCCTCTCTTTACATGTATCTTATAGGGGGACGAGATAAACTTGGCTGGGAAAGTACCTCATATAAGATTCATGTAAAGATGAAAGACACATATTTTGTCTACGTAATTATTTGAAACCCCAAAATATAGACATGCAATGGATGAAAAAATGTAATTATTTTTTTTTCTTTTTTTTTGGGATGAAAATGACTTTGCAAATTCTTTCTCTTTTTCTTCCATTTTGAAATCATGATTTTTTTTTTTTTGGATGAGTCAAAATGAACCCCTTTGTTGGAAGTATATAGCTCAATCAATAGCGCTCTAATTCAATGGCTTGTTTAGGTACATAAAACTGTTAGGCTTTGAATCTCCATTTTCTTCATTGTTTTCTTCATCCTTCAATTTGCACCTCCACTTAAACTTCACATTGTCAACTTCGCTTTGCCCTTGTATTTTACACTTCCATTTACTCCACTATTTTCAACTTCACATTGCCTTGGCATTTTGAATTGCACTTTGCCCTTGGGCTAGGGATGTTCCATAATTCTAGAGACCATTATCAAAATGATTCCTTCAAGGAATGCATGAATTTGCTGTTAAATTAAAATTACATTGCACTTTATTCAAAAGCATCTAAATTATAATTAACATTGAGACGATCACATGAGAGAAGAAAATTAATTTGAATAATTAATCCCCTTTGAAAATTTTTGAATGAGAGAAATTAACTCAAATAGGTAACCCCTTTTATTTTATGAAACCAAGAAATTTAACAAAATTTTGAATGATGATTTGCCCTAATGTGGGACATGACAAGATGGGGCAGGATAAGATGACAAAGCTTTTTGAAATGATGGCTTGCCCCATTCTGGGAATTTTTCAAATTGGACTTGTGCTATTGAATATATACCCTCGAATAGGAATCAAAGCCCACATAGTTTGAATTAATTGTTGTAGGAGCCAACATGAATTCATGAAAAATTTGCAAGTTGGAAATTTGCCCCAGTTTACAATTTTAACATAGCCAAACATATCGATTCTCACTTTGCCTAGATGGGACTTCCTTGTGATGGAAAGAATATAGCCTTTTCTGCATTAACAATTAATTGAGGGAACACAACATCTTCTTGCATTGGCAACTAAATGAGAGAACACATCTTCTTCCTATTCATGAATATGTTTCACAACCTATCTCTTTCTTGGGTTGAGAAAGCGATTGCCTCATCTTCTTTCCGCTGTCAAACAAATTTCAAAACATCCCCTCTTCTTGTGCTGAGCAAAATTTAGAACACTTAGAGATTTTGACTATGACTATAAGCTTTAGATCAATATGTCCATGTTGAGCTTTTAGATTTGCAACCCCGCTTGTGTCTTTTTTTTTTTGGTTTTTTGAATGCCCTAACTTTTGCCTAGACCATTCTATTTAAGTTTTTGGCCTAGTGGGCTTCTTTTCTTCTCTTTTTGTTTGTTTGTTTGTTTTTTTTTTTTTTGCGGGGTAATGAATCTTGACACTTCTTGACCTCACAATTTGTGGAAAACTCACATCTATGAAAAATGATACTTTCATAGTTGAACATTAGCATGTTCGAATCTTTGATCGAGTGTTCTAAGAGCTTGCTCTTGAGAAGTTCCTCAGTTAGTCTTTTCTCCTTCAACCACACTGAATTGTCCATGGCTCAATGTTGTCCTAGTTGAATATTTCATGCTTGTGTAGGGTTGCCATATCCATTCTATCTTGATTCAGGGATCTCCATGAGTAGGCTTGTGATAGTCAACCCAAAAGTGATCCAAGGTTTATATTCTCTCCATATTAGTATGCATCCCTTTTCAAGTCAAAATGAGAATCAACTATTGGATATCTAAAATTATTAACGGAAGGCAAAAATTCATGTTATCAAGACTCCTGAGGAGAATTTTGCAAGAACATAAATGGAGGTCAATAAATATTGAATAGAAAATGGAATAATGATGCAAGTTTGGCATGAAGGAAAATGAAAATAAACCATCCCCATGAAAATTACTTCTTTGATGACAGTCAAGCAAAGTGCAAGTAATTCAAAAGTTAACAGCAAAAGCAAACATTTCTTAAAATAATCAAAAATTGTAATGATTCCTTATTCCAGCTGATTAATCCCTACTCGCTTGAATTTTCTTCAAAGATACTTTATAGCAGGCAAGCATTCTTCCTCTTCTGAATGGTCTTCCACCCTTTACTTCATGCTTAATTGGGCATAGAGTTAGTATTGATGATCACCCTTCTTCCTATTCCATCAATCATGATTTTCTTTTGCCGAAACAAGTAAATCACAGTTTCCTTAAAAGCAAGGAAAGTTTCAATGGAATGCCTAATAGTTCCCCAATGATATTCACATTTGAGGTTTGGATTATACCAGTGAGGGAAAGGTGGTCGTTGAGGCTGCATACGTCTACGGGTCATAATACCTGCATCACATAATTGCCTGAACAACTCTAATTTTGGAATGGGAATATGTGGGTAAGGTGCACTCTTGACATGTTTATTTTGGTAATCAGACTTAACCAAAGGTCTAGGAGCAAGATGGGTATGAGGGTTTGTTAGATATGGTTGAGTGAAATGAGTAGGATTTGATGAGGTTGGGTGGTAGGATTGAGGTGGTGGGATGAAATTAAGTGAATTGGGCTTGGGAGGAATGAGTTGAAGCTTGGTAATTGGGAAGAATCTTGCTCGAACTAGGCATCACACTAATTACCATTCCCCCAGGGGTCTTTTGAACACATGGCAACATTGAGCTAGACCCTGCTTGACAAGCCAAGTTTGCATTTAATGGTATGGTTTGAGGCAACATTCCAGCATTTACCCCACCCGAAGAAGTCAAAATGGCAGGGCTTTCCGCAAGAGAGGTCATTTTCTGTGTAGGCGCATCCACCCTTTCCATTAGCCCTTTCAATTTCAAATTCTCTTCTAACAACCTCACTCTATCATTGACTCTTAACGTCAAATCATCAATCTCAGGTAAAGATTACGCTGAGAACTAAGGCATTTTGAAATTCCTCCCAACAATCCCATCATTTCATTCATCTTCGACTTCAACTCATCCACTTTGGCCTCCAAGTTGCATTTTGAACTTTCTTTCTTTCCTATTAGTGATGCATTTCTAAGTCTGAGATTGATAAGTTGCTTAACAGATCGCAATTGATTGAGCTTGGAGTTCTTTGAAGGAGACATCACAACTTAGCTTACAATTAAAAATAGTGAGAAGAGCAAAGAGAAAGACTTTGAGACAAAGAAATTTTTTATTTTTGAATTTCTTCTTTTCTTCTTTTTTCGTTTTGTTTTGCATGAAAACTATTTCTTTAGCATGAAATTAAAAAACTCATTTTGGATGGAAAAATTAAACTCACTTTGGCAAACGGGAATTAAATCACTGTGACAAATGAAAATTAAATCACTTTGGCAAATGGGAAATTAAATCACTTTGGCAAGAGAAATTAAATCACTTTGGCATTGGAAAATTAAATCGTTTTGGCAAGGAAAATTAAATCACTTTGGCATTGGAAAAATTAAATCACTTTGGCAGGAAAATTAAAACACTTTGGCAAGGGAAATTAAATCACTTTGGCATTGGAAAAATTAAATCATTTTGGCAAGGAAAATTAAATCACTTTGGCATTGAAAAATTAAATCTCTTTAGCTGTCTTCGACAATGATCATTTTGACATGAAAATTAAGATTTGGCAAGGAAAATTTAAATTAGTCGAATGTCTTTGACAAATATGTCCTTTGGACAAAACTCATTTTGGTATGAAAACTAAGGTTTGACAATGAAAGCTAAGATTTGGCATGAAAAATTTAAATTAGTCGAATGTCTTCGACAAAACTCATTTTGGCATGAAAACTAAGATTTGGAATGAAACTAAGATTTGGCAAGGAAAGTTAAGATTTGGCAAGAAAAGCTAAGATTTGGCAAGGAAAATTTAAATAAGTCGAATGTTGTTGGCAAGAATGTCCTTTGGACAAAAAGCATTTTGGCATAAAAAGTTATATTTGGCATGAGAAATTTAAATATGCTGAATGTTGTTAGCAAGGATGTTTACAAAATTCATTTTTGACATGAAAACTAATTTTATTTTTTTATTTTTTGCAAGAAAATCTCTCTTCTTTTTTTTTTTTGCATAAATAATATTTACAACATGATAAATCATTGTAGGCACGAGAAACTCATTTTTGGCTGAATCACAAAAAAAATTCTTTTGACTTTTGATTATTGATCGAGTCATTTGAAAACTGATTGCTATCATGACTTTTGACATTGTCAAATTTTGCAAAAATATTTTCGACCTTTCTGTTAAGTTGACACAGAAAATCTCACATAGCAAAAATTTATTTAAAAAGCTTTCTTTCTTTCTTATTCTTCTTTAGTGTTTTTCTTTTTTTTTTTTTGAAAAAAATGGATCCCGAAATAAACTTTGAAAGATTGCGATAACACAAAGTAAAATAATTCCTCGAACTTAAGATTTTTTTTTTTTTAAAAAATTCCTTTTATTTTCCTTTTTTGCTATTTCTTTGGGTTTTTTTTTTTTTAGTCCCAAAACAAATAATATACTATATAATGCTAAGAAAATTCAAATTTATATACATTTCATTGAAAACATTTACAAAGTTATAATTCCAAATTAAGAATAAAAATAATACAACATTTGTTTCATTAAAAAAGTAAAAACAAAATGACAATGACTACTAAAGCTCTGGCTTGCTACACTTGAATCTCCACCATGAAAGCTTTTGAGAAAGGCCAAGTCTCCAAATCTATTTTTCAGAAGTCATGTTAACAATTTTATTTTTTAATAATATTATTTTCCTTTTTTTTTGGAAGTTTTTTTTTCTTAAAAAAAAAATCAATGTTGAAAAAAATGAGATACATGAAAAATGCCATCCTCAAATAAAAGAAGAAAAAGAAATTGATAGAGTGCTCTTTCCATTGTCCTTATATCACATGTCACCTTAAGGGTTAAGCTTTCTAACCTACAAGTCAGGTTCTAACCTAATTTGGGCGGCACTATGGTTACACTAGGTGCACAACTTAGAAAAAAGGCTAATGTCCTAACAGCATCAGGTCCCTGAACTGCCCCTACCAAATTGGTAGAGTTCACATTTTATAAATTTGGGTCCGTAAATAGATAAACCTTTCACAAATCCAAATGAGTAAAATGATCATCACAGTTCAAGCGAAGACTTTTGTGTAGACCACCAAAGGATAAACCTTCGGTAATAACACTAGGCCTCCTACTAATCCTAGGTTTAAGGTAGCCCGGGTATAGAGCCAAAAGTGTGTGCAGGGAAAGTGTTGGTGTTCGTGTGCGGGAAGAGCAAATAAACCTTATTCCTAAACTACTTAATCCAACCTGCAAAAAACATGCAACAAATATATATAACCATGAAACAAAATATTATAAATAGAAATTAAACAAGCAACTAATAAAACACAATTTATATGTCATATTAGATTTTGCACAACCAATTCATTGGGTTTGACTCTCAAAATTTCCCCAGTGGAGTCGCCAAATTGTCACAACGTATCCTTTTGAGGGTAGAAATGCTATGACGAAGAGTGGAACGACATTATTTAAAAAAGGATATTTTTTTATGAAGTCGCCACCAATTGTTTAAGAATTAGGGTACAATTGGAAACCCTATTTGTTTCAAAATTTATGTATTTATCTTATTTTGGAAAGGCGTTGGAATACAAACCAGAGATGAGTTCGGGAGTCGATTATGCGTGAGGAAGGTGTTAGGCACCCCATAGCATCCGTCGAAAACGGTTACCCAAATCAGTTGTGCAAAATAGCGATATGACCCAAAATTGTACTTTATTTAGTGCTGAAATAACATTACAATTTTTATAAAATAACAACAAAATAAATATGTATGCATGAGTTCTCTAAATGAACCTAGAGTCCTTCTATCTTTCAAGACAGATAAACTATCCCTCCAGATAGCGCTTATCTTCACCTAGGTCAGATAGTGCAAGCTCAGTTTTATAGAAGACCGGACCACCTACCCTTCCATGATCAGTGGGGAGCCTTGGGACCCTAAAGATCTGAATACACCCTAATGTGTATGCATGCTAATTACAATTTAAAATTTGAGAGCGAGATACAAGAGAATTACATGGGAAAAGTGACATTAAATAAGAATTACAATTTTCATCATCTTTTTTTTTTAACACGTAGTAAACTAGTATTATTCCTTTTCGCACCCCATCTTTTCTATTTAGCACTTGTATATTTCCTTCTCACACCCCTCTTTTCTTTTCTTTTGCATAGCATCCCACGGCTCACTCACCCATCTTAACTTCAATTTTTTTTTGTTCTCATCCCATTATTTACTATTTACACCTCTCATCAACTCTTTTCTTTCCACACCCTCTGACTTCTGTTTACACTTTCTCCTACAACCCACTGTTTTCTTTCCGCACCCCCACAATTCCTACTTTCACCCATCTCTTCTACGACTCCACTCCTGAACCAACTCTTCTCTTTTCACACTACCATAATTCCTATTCACATCCAACCAATTCCTTTCTTCACTCACGCTCTTTCTTTCTGTTTGCACGCCTTTCTTCCACATCCCTCTCGGCTTCCCTCTGAACCTCATCAATTTCTACTTACATTTCCTCTTACTACTTCAAAGAATATTTTAGACAAATAATATATTTCATAAATTTTTTTTTTTATAATTTTATAAGATCAAATATTTAAAGTAATATAAAATCACACCATATCCCATACATCTAACCTAATCAAATATTTCTCAAAAATAAAATAATTCATTTAACAATTCTAAAATCATAACTCTCAAAAAAAAAAAAAACAATTTTATACGAGATAATAATTTACACATCAACAAACAAATTTTAATGGTAGAGAATCAACCTAAAGAAAAAATGATAGAATTCATACCTAAGGCGCTTCTTAATCTTTTAATCTCTTTATCTCTCACAACCTCCTCTCTATCACTTTTTCTTCTTTTTCCTCGTTTGCTCCCGCTCTCTGTTTTTCACTCCTTTCTCTTCTTTCTCCTCTGTTCTTCTTCTTCTCTTCGCCATCTCCTTTTTTCCCTTTTTCTTTCTTTTTTCTCTGTTTTTTCTTCTTCTCCTCACGCCTCCTCTGCTGTCAATCTTTTCTTTCCATTTCCCCATCTCACCTGCCCCTGCTTTTCCTTTTCTTTCACGTTTTCTTTCTTTTCTTTCTTCTTTTCTCTTCTTTCTTCTATCGTTGCTTCCTTTTTTTTCTTTTCTCTTTTCTGTTTTGTTTTCTCCTTTTTACTTTTTTTTTTTTTTTCTTTTGCCGCTGCTTTCTTTTTCTTTCTTTTTTCCCTTCTCTTTTTCTCTTTTTTCCTTTTATGCTTTTCTTCTTTTCTTTTTCTTCTATTTATATATATATATATATATATATATATATATATATTGAAATATATTATGCAGGAGCTTTAAAATAGTAAAAATAATATTTTTTCTATTTTTTCAAAAATAAAATAACATAAGATAAAAATAAAATAAAATGAAATGAAAATAAAAATAAACATAAAAATGTATTAGGACAAAATAATAATAATATTTTTTTAAAAAAATAAAATAAGATTAAAAGAAAAGAGAATAAAATAAGATAAAATAGAATAAAATAAAAATGAAAACAAAAATAAAGATAAAAATGTATTTGGACAAAATATAGTGTCTACAAGAGTTTGTGCATAATTTCTTGAGTTTTCACTTTGAAAACATTTGGATCTTGTTATTGATGGACATACCCTATTGGAATGACATTAATAGCATGATATTTTGTGTTTATGTTTTGTATTATTGTTGGTGCTAGGTATGATTTCTTGGTTGATGCAATTGATGATACTTGAATACTATGTCTTGTGATTTTAAATGCCCCATCTATGTTAAATCTTGAGATATTGTATTTAAGGTGTGAGAGTAGACTCATGCACTATAGTTGAGAATCCTATTAGCACAATTATAGTGACATGAAGACTCTAGTATGACATCAACCATTAATTGTAAATATGTTCATTGGATTAGAAATCTCCCACTTGTGTCATAGTTGTTTCAATTGCTATAAGACTTTTAAATGGGGACTAATTAGAGGATTGGGTAAATTCTATAAAATTTAAATTAGGCATTATGGTCATGGATATAATTCTTAAATAATAGCGCACCTCCAACACCCATTACTATTTTTTTTTTTAAAAAAAATGAAGGGTTGAATAAAGTCAGTGAGAGTATTCCAACAAGGTTTTTTGCCAATGTTCTATTAATGGATTGGATTATAAGAAATGGTATTTTAGAAATGCACAATGCATGAGAATAGTAGAAGGCTGTAAGTGACACATTTGTTGAACTTGACAAATTTAATGACCATGAAAGTTGAATTGGGTGAGAGTAGTATAACTTAGCAAACCTTAGGTTGACTTCTTTTAAAGACCACTAACTAACATTCATCAAAGGGGTGACATATAAATATTTTGATTTTCATTGCACTATTTTCAAGAAAAAATTATTTATATTATATATTTTAAACTCCTATATGTGTTCCCCTATTTTTTTATTTTTTATTTTTATAGTGGGAGTAAATAAGTTTGTAATAAGGAAGGGGAGTGTGCAGTTATCTCTAGGTCATGCACTACTTTGCCCAATGCATAAGACACTCACACTTGAGTGGGAGAATAATGTTAGATATGCAAGTGTGAGTTCCGGATAGAATTAAGACTATGAATTTGGTAGTGTTTCACCTCATAGACATTGTGACAGCCTTCTTAGTTAGTGATCTTCTTATAAAGATCAATTTGCTGGATTTCTTAGATAGGGCTAAAGTGTCAAATATGTAGTTTGGAGGATCCACATTTGGTTTTAAAATAGTCCTTGAGGAAATAGAATGTAAGATTCTATGATGTTTTTACTTATGTTAATGTAACTAATTATGAAATGAATCTGTGGATGAGTGGGAGTAAGTTTATAATTATGGTCTTGTATAATGACCGTGTTGTTTATGCTAACAATGACTTGAACTTATTGTGTGAGACAAAGTAAATATTGTCAAGCCGTCATACTCATCGTAAAAGATCCTTCGATCCTTTTGGCTTATCTCAAAACATGTATATTGAGAAAATGTTAATTAGGTTCAAGGTAAGTTATGCTGCCAATGTACAACACTTGTGTTGAAAGGTGAAGTATTCACCAAGCCCTAGTATCCTCAAAAGAATAGAAAGTTCACATGTATGTCTCCTTTTTTATTGGCAATCTATTATATGTTCAAGTTTTGGGAGATTCTTAAGCAAATAATAATATACTAGAATGGAATTTTGATAGTCATGAGATGTTTTATAAATGTTAATGACTATGTGTTCTTGTTCCTTTTGTAGGTTTGCATTGGAGGTGTTAATTTATGAAAATGCCAAATAGATTGTAATGATCGTCTTTAGTTGTAAGGTAGAGTATGCATGTTGCTTTGAGGCTTTTAATAAGATTCATTTTGTTGTGGAATCTAATGCATGAACAATGAGAAGTAATTTTAAGCCTCTGATAATCCACTATAATAATTTTACTGATATTGTCTTCTCATTCATAGTAGAATTTCTGCATAAATTGAACGTATAAAATATATTTTATGAGAGAAGATTTGAGAGCTAGATGGCTCACTTTACATACATAAGAATGGTGCTTGTGGTTGTGAACCCACTACCAAAGGCTTGATAGCTTTAACTTCTCAAGTCATGTAACTTGCATGAGCATTGATGATGTCATGGGTTAGCAAGAGCTTGATAATGTATGACAAATGTTAACTATTATTTAACATGTTGGTTTGTCTTGTCGTAAGACATTCATGGATAATATTTGCCATCCATGCAATTGATGCCATACATAATTGTTTGCAGATTGTGCTTATATGTTAGATATAAGCGGTAAAAGAAACAATTATGTTTTATACTTATACAATATGTTGTTAGTATAAGGATTGTTAAGACATTTTAGTTTCTTTATGATTTAAGAGAAAATTTCACTTTAGTCTCAATTTTGCAATACTAAGATATTGTATATAACATATTATCTCACTACACATTCTTATTGGATGTTTGGGCTATTTTGAGAGTGCACCTAGATCACTTTTTTCTTGTGGTGCATGTCCTCGTCCCAATTGTCCACTTTATTAAGGTATTTTCAGGTATAGTACTCTGGCATGCATGATGTTAGTAACCCTATCAGATAAAACTTTTGCACTGTTTGGTGCTTGTTACTTTATTCTGATTTAAGGGTCGTTGGTGGTTGTTATGGTGCTTATGCTCATAATTAATATAAGATGTTATAACTATATTGCTGTAAAATTCAATTTGGAAAACCTTTCTTTTAGAACTTATGATTCTTAGTCCAAGTGGGAGATTGTAAGAATAATTTTGTAGACTAACATAAATCATGCTCTTTTATTAAAACTTATATTTAATTATTAGATTAATTATGAGATTTTGTATAGCCTAATTAATTATTTTATTATTTATTGTTTATTGGGTTGCACCTTTATTTAGTGGACTTCAGTTATTGGGCCATAATATTGGGTTAGCTGTTTATGAGTAAGTTAATCTAGTAGCCCATTAGGTTTGTCATGGAAAGTCCTGATCTCTGCTATAAATACAAGTGTTATCACCCATTGAGTAACACGTTCGTGACTCCCTATAGCTAAGAGATCAGAACTGCTATTCAAGAATGATTTTCTCTCTCGTTTCCAATCATAAGGAATCCATTCCAATGTCAAGTAATTCTAAACTCCCTATTTATTTGATACATGTTATGTATCCCCTACAGTATATATATAATTGTTATACCAAATCTTTAAGGTACTCCAATTCCTTTCACAACATGACGAAAAGTAAGGTTGCACAAAGAAGCCTAAGAGCAAGCTTTTGAACAAGAGGGGGCCGAAGAACCATACATCACTCACTAGGACTGTGGATCTAATATCCACCTATCTTCAATTGAGCAAATAAAGCAAAATCATTTGCTTTCGAAGAGAAATTAACATTTTCAAGTGCAACCTTTCATACACTATTTTCTCTCCCTAGAGATCTCTTCATCCTTGTGAGGGGACTATATTTAAGCCTCTTGAAGTCATTCATCACTATAATACCTATGAATCATGTAAATCTTTATAAAGAATTTGTAATATATTAACTATCTAAATAATAATAACTAGAGGTGTAAGCAGTTCAGTTTGATGCAATTTGAGCAAAAAAAAAAAAAAAAAAAGCATCGATCCAACATAGACAATTTGAGGAAAGCACAAATAGATGTTGCTTTGGCAATTTGAAAGTTAAGATGATTTTGGATAGTTTGATGCAGTCTAAAAGCGATTTGAAATTGCCGATTTGTGGTAGTTTGAGTAAACAAAGACTCGCATAATATAACATATTCAGTTAAAAGCAAATATTTATAAGAAAAAATTCTCTAAAAAATCAAATAAAGAGCATCTAAAAACATCAAAACCAAATATATTGGTGAAATTCAAACATTAAAAAAACTAACCATCTAAATTCTACAACATTCAAGTAATATTGGTACTTGGAAGAGGAAGAATAAAAAATAGAGTTAAAAGATGTCTTTAGTTCAATTAACTTAATTCTATAAGTTATATATATATATATATATATATATATATATCTTAATTCAGTTTGGTTCTTGGTGGTTTTTTTTTTTTTTTTTTTTGAAACTATTAAACCGAATCGAATTGTCGGTTTAAACAATTTTGAAATATTCTAAAGCTATAATAGTTTGGTTTTTATCAATTTCGGTTTGGTTTGATGCACTTTGAGCAGTTTGGCATGGTTTGGTGCAGTTTGCTTACACCCCTATTGATAATGAATAATTATAAAATAAAAAATTGACATTTTGAAAGAATGATTTTACCTAGGATTCAATGAGTTTATCATTCAATAGAGTGGGGTGCAACTTTTGGTCCACCTTGCAATTAATATAGCATAAACAACGTCAAAATATTGATGTATCATTTGGCTCATTTCTTCCATGCCTATATATAAATGTTTTCACTTTTTAAATCATAGCATCCTACATTTCATAGACCAAATGAAGTGTAGGGTTATATGTATCACAAGCTCTAAACACATTATAGATAAGCTTTGTGAACTCTACATTATATGCAATTTTGTCCCACCATAAGTCATTTAAAATAAATTCTTCAAAAGTTCCACTTTTCACTAATAACCATTGACTGCAAAGAATACTTCAAAAGTTTAAATCTCTTCAACATCGCTACATCAAATGCAAAATGTGTTTTAGCAACAAGATATTTCAAAGGTGACAAATGATTAAATAAGGCTAATCTCATAGAGTTATTCATGATGAAATTTTTAACTAAAAAAAGTACTTCAACAACTTCAATAATCCAATGACATTCACCATAAGCAACCTCATTTTTTTTTTTTGGTATTCTTAGCTACACAAAATGTTCTTCAATCATGATTCAATGTATGCATGACACAAGGAGTTTAGAAAATCTTTGGAAATAAAGCTTCAATTGACATTCTTGCACCCTTACAAACAGCAATGTTATTTCTTATAACCTGTACCACATTTTCTTCACTTACTTTCTTTTATAACTTCTACCATCTTATCAGCTATATAGTGCTTGCTTATAATTATGTCAGAAACATCAACCTGTAAGAAAATAGAACCCTCTTGACTTATAGCCATAAAATTAATTAAAAGTCTTTTTTGTGAATCTCTCAATCCATGAGAAACCATACTAACCCATTTTTCCTTCCAAGTTGATTTAATAGGCTTTAGCAACCTCTCTAATATAATGACAGAAGCACAAAAGGAGCATGATCATCTTGCGAATTATTAGAAGAAATAAACTTACTTGAAATTTTTGAAGTAGAAATAGAAGAATTATGTGCTAACATATTGCAAAAATATGAATATAAAGGAGGAGACAGTTTGAAAGAAAGAACAAGGTTGCTTTGTTACAATTACAGGGCAAGACTGCACCCCATATAGATTTTTTTATCTTTTACTTGCTAGCTTTCTCTTTTTGTTTATAAGGATTTGAGAAGTTTTTCAAAGAAAAAGTCTATTACGATGAAACAATAAAGATTAAAGAGATAATTTAATTTTTAATAATAAAATATGTCCTAATTTATTCGAGTTTTTCATGATACTTGATGTTCGTACCAAGCATGCTAATTTGAGGATGTGAATAATATCTTTTTCTCCAAATTTATGAAGGTCTTGTTTGCTTTCATGTTCTTGCCTCTTCTCATATCCCTATGGTTGGCTATAACTGGGTCCTTCAACTCAAGCAAAATTTAGATGTCTCCATTACAAGGTATAAGTCTCATTTAGTGACCAAATGTTTTCACCAATAGCATGGTATGAACTACATTGACACCTTTAGTCTTGTGATGCATCTTCAAACTATAAAATTTGTTCTCTCTATTGCTTTGTCACATGGCTAGTTTATTAAGCAAATTGAAGTTAATAATTCCTTTCTGCATGGCACATTTCATGAAGTCGTTTGCATGCGGCAACCCCTGGCTTCGTTCAACCCTATTTCCCTCATCATGTATGTCAACTTTGGAAAGGTAAATGTTCTCTTAAACAGACTCCTAAAGCTTGGTATTGAGAATTGGGTTTCTTCATCATCCACAATTGCTTTCACAAATCTCACTATGATGCCTCATTGTCATCAATAATATATTTTGGTGTTTAGTTTATGATCTTTTGGTCACAAGTTCTAATGTCTTCCTGCACAAGCTTCAACATGCCCTTGCCACCAAATTTTCACTAAAAGATTTCAGTCATCCTACATAGCTTCTTGCACAAGTTTGATATGGATAGATTTAAGCTAGTTCAAACTCCATTATCTACCTCAATTGCTCTCATTCCACCAAATGGATCCTCTCTTGCAAATGCTACTTGGAATAAATATATCATTGGCCTCATCTGGCCAGATGTTCACTTTATTGCATTAAAACGTCTACTCTGATATCTCAAAAGCACTAACAACTATGCACTTGTTCTCACAAAGCATCCAGTCTCAATCTCTATGCATACTGTGATGTAGATTAGGGAGGTGATCTCTTTGACCATTATTCCACTTCAACATATGTTGCATATCTTTGCAATAGCACATCTCTTGGGTGTCTAGGAAGCAAGATATTGTTACTCATTCCTTTACAAAAGTTGAGTATCGGGCCACTGCATCCACTTTTGTAGAGTTGTGTTGGTTACAAAGTCATCTTCAAGATCTTGATGTTTGAGTTGTTCGCCTCTCTGTCATTTTTACTAAAATATTGCCGCTTCTTATGCTTGTGCTAATCCAATGTTCCACTCTTGGATGAAGCACCTAGAGTAAAACTATTCTTTTGTGAGAAAGCAAGGGGCTACTCATCACCTATAAGGTAATCATGTCTCTTCTTCTACCTAGCTGACTGACTTACTCAATATACCACTTTCTTCCACAAAACATCACCTTCTTACATCCAAGATTGCCGTTGTAAATTGCATCTCCATCTAATAGGGCCATATATGGATATCTAGCTCAACTTCTACCACTCGCTATTTTATATTTTATGGCTCAAATAATTAGAAAAAAATTCAGTATTCTGTTTTCTTATAGGAATCTTCTTTATATAACCTTTCTAAACAAATACATGAACTTTAGAAATAAAGAATGATTTATTTGAGTTTTACAACAAAATGAAAAATAAAATATAAGTTCTAATATTTATGCAATAGTAGCTTTTACATTGCATCATATTTTAAACTTGTAGACTCAGATTGTTTGTAGTGTACTAGAAACAATATGTTTTGTAAGGGACAACCTTGAATTTAATAGAACTAATTAATTTTTTCTTTGGTAATGCTTGGATCATATATAAGTACTCACACTATGTAAATTGATTCCTTTAAATAAAATGGGGGAATAAAAAAGATGTTGCAGTATTATTCATGTGAATCAAAGACAACAACCAATGGAAAATTATGCCTCATCTCACGTCCATTATGTCATGTAATTATAGACAGTAATTAGAAGCTTAAACATAAAAAAAAAAAAAAAAAAAACTTACTCTGGAGTTTTCACTATAATACATGTAAACTATCACTGTAATTTAGTTTGTACCAAAATAAAAATAAATAAATAAATATTGGAACCCTATTGGTCAAACAAAGTGATGAGATGCTTCTACAACCTTAATTACATTCAAATCTTTTAGAATAAAAATTTTAATTAGTGTAAATAGTATATTTTTTCTAAATATTTTTATTTAGTTTTTTAATTTTTATTTTTGATCCTTTCTAAAATAAGTGGGTTAGGTTAGCGGTGATTCATTTAACAGTGGGTCAGATTAACCTAAACCCTAACAAGGTCGAAGCAAAGTGGATTAGGGTTTTATTCATAACGGCACAACAAAAAAATTAAAGAAAACAAAAGGAGAGAGAGAGAGAGAGAGAGAAAGAAAGGAAGTGTGAGACTTGGACTGGAAGAAGTGAAAGTAAGTTGGTGGCTTCGAACTCAACAGAAATCATGGGATAAGGGGGAACGTTCAAACGTGCTCAACAGCTTCTAACATGTGAGCTCTTTGTATTGCATAAGGAGTCAGCAAATAAGGTTAAGGGGAAGGACTCATTGACAAAAGAAGAGATCATAGACTAAAAGAGAAGGATCAAGAGACAGCTTCGTTGACAGATTGACAAAACAAAGAGAATAGAGGGAGCATAGAAACTTTGCAAAGTAAAAAGGGAAATCTCTAAACAGAGGGAAGGTGAAGGAGAAAGACGACGAATTTGAGTTCTTGAGCAAATTGGTTTAAGGATCAAACTGCACTCAAGTATGTGCTATGTCCCTTTCTTATCATGAACCAGGTTAGAGTTGCACTATGTCTCTGATTACTCCATCTTCATGATTGCATTGCATGTTTGGTTGAGCTCTTTAGTTCGCGAGGCATGGGGTACTTGTGATTTTATGCTTTTAGTTGGTATGTGGATGTGTAGCCTTATTAGTTCTCATCGGTTTTTTTCGTTTTTGGTCACCACTTAACTCTGTGAAAGCCATGATATTAGATGGATTTGATATTGAGCTCTATGATGTTCCAATTTTCTTAACTAAGAAGAACACCTCTGCATTTATTGCCTCTCATTTTTTGAGTTAATGGTGTCTTGGCTTGTCAGTTTGCTTCTTGATATCCTGCACTGGGTATTACTTTGGGACTTGCACTGGCTGTAATATTCTCCATGATGTTTGGTTATTACATGTATGGTATCTCTTTTCTTTATGGCCCTGAACAACTTGTCAATGAAATGAAGTCTTTGCTTTCGATTGCAAAATTCTGGGCATGATGTATTTGGGTTGTGGATCAAGCCATCTGATGGGTACAATAGTGAGGGTGCATTTAGCTCTAATCTTGGTGATGCTTATGGTGATTTTGGTGGTTTGGGTTAAGTCTTGACAAGTGGATTAAGAGTGAGGGCTTTGTTTAGTATACGGGCGAACTTGGGTCTTAGAATAGGTTAGTGAGGTTTGGACCGTGGTTGCTACATGGGTATAGGAAAAAAAAAGAGAAAATTGAGAGCTGTGTGGTTTTGGAAGTGAGAAAAAGAAATGATGAGGAGTGTACAAAAAACTTTTTTTAAAAAAGGGAGTGAATCCGCCTAATTTTAAACATGGGCCGGTTCTATTGTGAAATTGGGGTATGAAAAGAAAACTAGGGGTGAGGAAAGAAATCATCAAAGTCTAGCGGTGCTAATTTGTTTATTATTTATTTGCTTTTATAATTATTACTTTACCCGATGCTTGTCTCTTTAAAAAATAAATTAAAATTCTTCTAGTATTTTGGCTAAAAGGCCACTTTTATCTTTCCATTATTAATCTCAATTTGTAATTTCTTGTATTTTATTTTAACACTCCTCAATGTAATCTTTATTTTACCCCTCTCCCCAGTTTTATGTAACGTTTATGTTTATATTCTTAGGAAATGGCATGAATTTATAAACTTTATATGCCCTCTATTTATCATGGAAGAATAGATGATCTAGTCTTTGATTAGATTAGGCTAACACTATCAAACTTAGGTGAAGATAAGCACCACTGAAAGGATTGCCTATGCATCTTGAAGGTTAGTATGACCCTAAATTCATTTTTAGTATCATGTATACATGCTTCATTTATTGCAATTTGTTAGTGAATGCAAATTATTTAATTTCGGTAATAAATAAAGTACATTTTGGCCATATTATTTTTGTATAGTTAATTTTGGGTAATCGTATAACAAATATTATGGGATGCCTAACACCTTCTCCACACATAACCAACTCTTGAATCCATTTCCAAGTCCCAAACCAATTCTTTTTCTAAAATAAAAATAAGGATTTCTAATTGTATCATAAAATTTTTTAAACAATTGGTAGTAACTCTAAAAAAATTAAGAGGATATACCCATCCAAAAGGTACGTCCTCACAATTAGTATCAGTTAAACATGGAAATACGAGATAGACTTTTGTTATAAAAAAGCTCTATATATTCCTTTTTGTTTTACAACTTAGAACCTTTCTACAATAGAACCATAATCTTATTTAGTTGTGATGTTGTATTTGATGAGAAAAAGTTCTAGGAGAAAACCAATGAAGCAATAGAACAAATTTCTACAACTTTTGATGCAGAAAATGAAGATGAAGAACATTAGTCAAAGAAGTTCAATAACCTATTCCATAAATCACACATGTAGAAAAATGACCTCAACGTGCCATAAAGAGGCCTAAATGGATGACTGATTATGAGGTAACTGAAATTGAAAATTTGTTACTCATTTTGCTTTGTTTGCAGATTGTGATCTTACAACCTTTGAAAGACTAAAAGTGTTGTTAAAGAAGAAGAATGGAGAAAAGCAATGGATGATGAAATTGTTGCAATTGAAATAAATGACACTTGGGAGCTGCATGATCTTCCAAATGGACACAAAACTATTGGTGTAAAATGGGTTTACAAAACAAAGCTGAAAGAAAATGATGAAGTTGACAAATACAAAGCACGCTTAGTAGCTAAAGGTTATAAGGAGCAGTATGGGGTTGATTATACTAAAGTACTTTCACCTATAACAAGACATGACACAATTAGGTTGGTGCCTGCATTGGTAGCTCAAAATTCCTGGCTTACTTACCAATTAGATGTTAAGTTTGCATTCTTGCATGGCTATTTAGAATGACAAGTATTTATTGATCAACCACCTAGATAAATATGTGTAAATAGGAAATGAGCATAAAGTTTATAAATTGAAAAAGGCTTTTTATGGACTAAAACAAGCCCCTCGGGCTTGGTACGATCACATTGAGCCTTCTTTCCTAAATGTTGGATTTTCAAAGTGTCTTTATGACATACTTATTTGTTAAAATTGGAGAAAATGGGAAAATGCTCATAGTCTACTTGTATGTTGATGATTTGATATGTACCAAAAAAAGTGTTAATATGTTTAAAGAATTTAAAAAGTCTCAAATGAATTTGAAATGATTGATCTTGCCACTATGCATTATTTTCTTGGTATAAAAGTTGTGCAATCTGATGATGGGTTTTTTCTCACTCAAAAGAAATATGTGGGAGAAATTCTAGACAAGTCTAGGATGAAGGATTGTAATCCTATAAACACCCTAATTGAGTATGGTTTGAAGTTGCATAAAGATCTTGGAGGAAAGAAAGTTACAAACACACTTTATAACAAATTGTGGAATGTTTGATGTATCTAACTAGTACGTGACTAGATATAATGTATGTCATGAACTTGATTAGTAGGTACATGGAAAATCTTACATAAATGCATATATTAGCTGCTAAGAGGATTCTTCACTACTTGCAAGGAACTGAAGAATTTAGGCTATTTTACAAGAAATGAGTAAAATCTAATTTATTGATAATGATTATGCAGGTGACCAAGATGATAGGAAGAGTACTTCTAATTATGATTTATGCTTAGAACAAGTGTTGTTTCATGATCATCCGACAAAGCAATCTATTGTCACTTTGTCCAGCATGGAAGCTGAATTTGTAGTAGTAACAACTTGCGCTTGTCAAGCTATTTTGCTCAGGAGAATTTATTAGGGAGCTGAATTTTGAGTAGCTTGGAGCTACTAAAATTTATTATGACAACAACTCAGTAATCAAGTTCTCAAAAAATCCAAAGCTGCATGGAAGAAGCAAGCATATTGATGTGAATTTTTATTTCTTGAGAAATCTTAACAATGAAGAAGTAATTAATTTGATTTATTGCAAGAGTGATGATCAAATTGCATATAGAGAATCTTTTGTGAAGCTTAGAGGCTATTGGGAGTTTGTATAATTTAAACTTTATATTCATTGTTAATAAAGAGGGGATTACTATGAGTTGACAGTTATATCTACTCATTAGCTGTAAAGATGATAACAAAGTTGCAATAAAAGATAAGATGATGAGCAAGTTGCAGCTGGTGTAAGAATCAAGATGAATTAAATTGATCAAGCCACATCTGTAAAGTTGTGTAGAATTTTGAAGATAATAAGTTATAGAAGGTGTAGTCAAAAATTTTGGCAGTAAAATCAAGTGGGTGCTAGAAGCAAATTGTGCTTTGAATTCTCTTCTTTAGTTGACATTTCATCATGTTCTACCATCGTCTTTTTTAGCCACTAACAGTATTTTGTAATATTTTAATAGTTGTGATCTGCCTACATAAATGCATTGTTGATCTGCTAATGAATGCATGGTGAATGAAGTGAAATATTACTCTCTTCCTCTCGTATGTGTGTGTGAGTGCTCTCTCTCTTTCTCTCATCTCTAGTTAACAAAAATAAATCAAAACTTGAACTTCTAACTCACCCTTGTACACTTCTAATGCTTAGTAATCATAATTAAAAAAAAAGTGTTAAAAACTCAAAAACCTAAAATTGAAATCAAAACCATGTTATGGTCACCATAAGCAATTCAAATAAATAGGAAGAATAAACACGATCATAAGAAAGAAAAAATCTAACCCAGTTGTAAAGAGGAGCAAATCTTGCAAAATTAAAAAATTAAATCTATTGTCCTGTTACAATATGTAGATTAGTAAAAGCATATGAAGAAGTAAGATAATAATATTATTTTATTTTTTTTAATTAATCATAAAGAGTGAGACAGGAAAGTATGATAACAGATTTGGTCCTGCAAAAAAGAACTGCTAGTGACTTATACACTTTGAATTATTATCAATCATGATTATATATATATAACTTGTTAAAAGCTTATAAACCCGTGGTTGATTTCAACAAAGGCATAGTCAGCATCAATGCCTTTGTCACTAAACTAGAAAAAAAAAAAAAAAAAAAAAAAAAAAAAAACACAAACAAAGGGGATATGTGTGCCCAAGAATATCTCAACTGTGTAGAATTTGAAAAAAAAAAAAAAAAAAAGAAGAAGAGAGAGAGACATGTGTGAGTAGTATTTTTGAGAAAAATACTAGAAGTAACTAATTAAAATCTGAACTATTTAAAATTTGTAAAATAAAGGAAAATCAAAATTTGTAAACTAAAGGAAAATTACGTCAATATCTTAATCTTTTAAAGAAGTTGTCGACAACTTTACTTTTATGGAAATTTGTCAAAATTAGAAAGTTGTAATAGATATAGAAAGGTACTCAACACTTTTCTTTTGTATATATAGAATTTAGTATCAAAACATGACATGATTCATGAAAAATAATAAGTTAACTCTTTTTTTTTTTTAATATGATAATAAGTTAAATTTACCTGCTTATATAAAACAATTTCACTATACATTTATTTCAATAATTTTAATTTGATTATGGCTAATGAACATAGAAAGATACTCATTACTTAGATAATAGCTAAATTACCAATTAAATATGAAATTTTAAACTAATTATCAATTTAACATAAAACCCAAACTATTTCCCTATATATCATTGTTTTTGACTCTCTTAGAAAACATCATCTCATTTAATGTATTACTAAAAAAAAATAATTGAAAAACGCCATTGCACTTGGCTTTCTTAAAAAAGTTTTTACTAGAAAATGTCATCATGATTGGTGTTTTCTAAAAGAAAATTCCCATTAAAAAATGTCAAATTTAGCTTTAGATAATACTAAATTTTATTACTTGTACTACGCTGCGGTTCCATTTTCTATAATGAAAATAAAATTTCAATAAAGATGAATGAAACAAGACAAAATAATAGTAAATTATTGTACATTTTATGCTATCAAATAATGTAATAGAATTACATTATAAAAAAATATAAACTATACTTCAAACATGATTTATAGTACTTTATTTCTTGCCAATAATAAAAATTTGTAACGTGATATGAGTATATTTTGAAAACCATGAAAGATAACGCAAAATTGCAAAGCCTGTAAGAAATGTGTGCCCTTGAAAAGCTAATTATTCATTTAAGTATGTGGAACCATGAATGGTAATCCAAAAGAAAAAATATTCAACCCAGAATTTAGATTACATAACCTTGTAAACATAGCTTGAGATAGATATAATGTTGTTGTTGATAGATCAACCAAGGATAGAATGGGGTAGAGCTTTGGAAGGGTCGTTTGGAAATGGGTAGAGTGCCAAGGTCAGGTTGGTCTCGAGGTTAAGCTCAGACTGTAAGGTACCTGCGACAAAAGAAAAGGTAAGTCAAGTGCGAAGCGTTCAAAGTTCAAGTCAGTATTAGGATTTCAATAGAGATTACAAAAATTTCAATGGCAATTGATGGCTTTTCAATTACATACCTCACTAATGACAACTAGTGCTCTGATAACGGGAGTTCTTTTATAATTTTATTTTGGTTTCGTGGATACTAAACTGGACCTTTACCTTAATCCCTTATTTATGCTATGTGAGTTGAATCTTTTAATTCTAGCCTGTATTAGTTGTCAACCATGAAGTAGAGGTATACACCTCATAGTCATAGCTTACACATGCCTTTATATATATATATATATACACACACACACACACACACACAAGTAAAGAGACACTTCAATTGCATAACATTAAAACTTGAGTAAATATACATAAATGTTTTAGGTAAAAAAAAGAGTCACTTTTTTCTTTTTTCTGATAAGTTTTTCATTCAATTACTGATAATGAATAAAGAATACTTAGGATATGAATATCTCAACGGTTATGATCTATTGTTGCTAAACCATTTCTAACCTTTTACATTTTTTAATTATTATTAATACATTAAAGATGATTATTCACTATTGCTCTTAATGCAACCCTTTAATATGTAAAATAAATTAATTACAAAAAATATCACTAATTACGGCGGTAATTATGTTGGTATCTATTACATAATATTACAATTCTTAATATTTTATTGAATGTTATTATTATACCATTGAAGTTACTAATATTTTATTACATGTCATTATTATGCCAACCTTATGCAATCAAAAACTAATAAAAGAATAGTGTTATGAATATTTTGATATTTAGATGTCCATTTAATGGAATATTCTTTAGGACTGACTCAACATTTTTTTATTAGTAATTTATTAAATAAACATCATCCTTTCTAAGGCTAGGTTTTTCATTTTCATTGTGTATATATACTCCCTTGTGGATGAATAAAGGTTGTTATTTTGAAGGCTCTATTTTTCTCTCCTCTCAACTCTCTTTATTTCATTCCCTATATCTACTTTTTCACAACACGTTATCAGCATGATAGTTCTTTTTTCTAGTGAAGAGCCATTGTAGCATTTTAGTTGGCATTAGCCAATTGCGTATATGCATGATGAAGCTGCAAGGCAAATTCAATCCCATGTTTTTTCAAATTCGAAAGCATCAGGTACTAGTGCTCTTCTTTGATTATTTTATTAATTTATGTTTGCACATATGATTGCTTGTTGATACTCCAACAACAAAACGCATATGTGGCTCTCCAATTTTGATTGTTTATTTTGTTGTAACTTTGATAACCAATTGGATGAAACTATTCGTTTCTCATGACTATTGACATCATTTGGTATATTCCCATGAGCTATAGAATAATGGCTCCAGAAACCCCTCTCTTCTATTTTTTCCTGTATTCTTTCTTCATAGCAATATCATATTTGATTTTCCTATATAAAATAATATAAGTTAAGAAATTATGTATTGATATTACTTTGAAATAAACAAGTCTATGGATCCAGAAGATCCATAACCAAACAAAGAAGTTCTCTTGATAAATGGGCAATTTAATCCATTTGATATGCCTCATCTTGAAGTATGAAGGCAATTAATTTTTACCTTATAAAATAATTCAATTTCTTTTATACTTCTCATCCAGAATTATGAGAAAATTTGATTTTGTATTTCTTTAATTTGTCTCATCCAGAAATATGAGATAATTTAATTCTTTTAATTTGCCTCATATTTGCCTCCTCCAGAAGTATGAGGCAATTTAATTCATTTGATACACTCTCATCCAGACAGTATGAGAAATTTTATTATCAACAAATTTGCTATAGAGGGAATTCTGAAATTATCCATTCAAATATGAGGAATTTTATTATGAACAATTAATTTGATATAGAGTGGATCCCAAAGTTATCTACCTGATTGATATAAAATTGTAGATTCAAAAGTTATTTACATCTTGAAGTTATTCATCTAATTGATGAAGTTATCCACCCAATTGATATAAAATTATAAATCCAAAAGTTATCTACACTCAAAATATATCTTGAAGTTATCTATACTCAAACTAATGTGCAAAATATAATTATGCATATTTTTTTATTTTTCTTTCTTCTTTTCTCCTTAATCTCAAAGCCCAATTTTTTTGGCTTTTCTTTTCCCTTTTGTTACCATGTAGTAAGTCGTAGCATTTTGATACAAAGCTATATCAAATTTTTCACTGTTTGGATATAATATGCTATATTAGCTTAACTAATATTTTAAAAGTTTTCTTTTCTCTAAGCACTTTATATTTGTTTCCTTTCCTAGCGATTAGAATTGTTAGTTTATATTATTGTCTTCACTTACTAGACTAATTTCTAGAAGATGGTCAGTTTTATTCTTTATGCCTTGTTTAGAGGCTATTTTGTCTAAGCTAGCACTTGGCACTACATTGTAGTCTACTTTTCTCTTTCTAGAGCTCCTAAGGTTCAAAATAGGTAATGACCAATAACAAAATGGAGATTTAATCAGTTTTTATTGCTTTTGCATTAATTTCAATTATTAAAAGATAAATAAGATGAACAAATACCCACGTTCCTTATCGTCCTGTTATTGGAAGAAAAGAATTCTTTGCCGATGTTGTGTGTTTAGGATGTACCAATAACTAAGAATGTACAAGCAACATGATGTGTTCTAACATCTGTTTGCTTTGCATGTATGCTTTTGGGATTATTTCCTTTTGCTCCTTTTTTTTCCTTCTTTGTTCTTGGACTTATGTGCTTCTGGGATGCACTTATTAATTCCATATTCAGCTCACATTGTAATGATATTGAACAGCATTGTTTATGCATATTATGCTGCCAAATTATCATATTATATAGACAAAAGAAATGCATGTTCCCACTTATGCGTGTTATATATTTCATGTTTAAATTTCATGTTGATTGATTAGGATATGGGTTAGTTTCCAATTGTTGGGATTAGAATAATGCTTTAACTACTTGAACCTTGTATATCTCATGTTGGGCAATTTGATATTTTCTTCCTCTTAAATCTTCTTGCAAGTGTTTTCTACACTTATGATATATCATAATTAGTTGTTAAATATGTATAGCTATATTCAATCTAGTGACTGTTGAACTACTCATTTGATGCCCTCTTAAAGTCCTACTACTTTTGAAGGTATTTTAAATTTTGGAATTCATAAGCATCATTGCTCATATGTAGATATTTCAATACAAAAGATTAGATGTTATGATTATTTTTGACTCATTGATAAACACTTTTAGTGTTTATCTATATACGCTTATACTTACTTCTAGCATTTTAAACTTACATTTAATTGTTTAATTAACATCTATTTTTATCATTGAAGCCTAATTAGAATTTATTGTATTTCATATTAATTTTTTCACTTTAAGATCTAATTTTACTTGTTAGGGATTTTCAATTTCAAGACTAAACTTGGGAGGCCTTAGAACCAGTTAGAATTTTTGTCTGAGCTTGGGATTGTAGCAATAATCTTAATTAATTTATGAAATAAGGGCACAAAGGATATTTTCTCAACTTTAAAAGGGTGAAATAGGCTTTTGGCAACTTAAGGAGGGGCAATTTTGTAATTTGGGCCTCATTAATGGCATTTTCATAAATTCGTTGCATTAAAAACCTAGCTGCCACTTCATCTTCCCCTTTAGTTTTCTTCATTTTTCTTCTTCTCCCATGACTGCCTCCATAAAAATGGAAGGCTAGGTGCATCTGCAGTCAATCTGGGATAACTAGAAGATTGTCGATTTGATTCTTGAGACATATATTATATTTATTTTGAATTTAATGATAATTATGTTTCTCTACTCCTTATTTCTTTCTACGTGATTGTGTATGATGATTTTTATGCATGATGGCTGGATGGGTTTGTGGGATTTCTTGGCCTGATGATCTTAAGAGTAATATCCACAAAGTAGAACTTGATTTGGTTGGATATAAATTTGAAATTTAGGTCTTGGATACTTTAATCCTTTGTTGTGATATTGGTTAGGGTTAGTTTGGTTCTAATGATCATAATCTATGCGATTGTGTAGTAGGAATTGTCAAACTAGGTGCAGGGATATCGGCTTAATGAGAGTTCAACCAAATTAATTAATTAGGTAGGTTAATCTTGAGATTTCGGTGTTAATCTAGTTAAGTGGTATAACTGGAGTTAAATTTATCTTTAGGCCGATGATAGAATCAACATTGTCTAATAGTTCCCTAGGTTGATTGCATTTCCATTATCTGTTTACTTCTATTTTATTGTTTATCACATTTATTCACTGTTGAATTGCTGAAATGGGGGCCTAATTGACTGAAACCTATACTAGTGGTTCTCTGAGAATACGACTTTGGTTTGAAACTTGAATTTGGAATTTCTAATTTGACTGCAACCTATAGTAGCGAATAAGGCGCGTATCACTCATGTTTATGTGTTTTGATATGTTCAATAATTGGAGATAAGTCAAGTTACTGCAGTATCATAAAATATTTCCTTTGTTCTTTTCAAATGTGAGGTGTAGAGGACATAAACTAAAGACGGCATATATAACCCTTGTTATTGAGCATTTGTAAACATTTACTTTAGATTTTTAGCTTCTTGTTTAAATCCTTGTGAATTTTTTTTTTTTTGTTAGCATTACTCTTATATTTATTGCCTTGTGATAGTCAAAGTGTTAGATTCAAACTATTGCCTTCAAGTTCTTCTCAACTTTATCCTTTTTAGAGAAAATGCTATATGGGTGATCATTTTTGAACCTTTGTGCATATTGAGATTTTTATTATTGTTGGTCATTTCCTTTGTTCTTAGAGAGCATTCCACCATATTTTGTTGCTAACATGGATAAAATAATAACTATAGTAATAGCAAGCTAAAATAGAGAACCGAGTATCCGTGATTCATGATAGTTACATCATTATCATTATTGGGGTGAGTGTACATTCCTTTGCATTCATATTTTCAAAATACAAGTGTATAAAGCTTGTGCACATATTATCACTATTTACACCCAAATTTGCTAGTTTGGATAGAAAACAAATCTTTTATAAGATTCTCCTAAAGTGAATGGAAAGAAATATGAGCGTGAATATAGTTATAGTTATAGAGAAATGTATTATTGGTTTTAATACCAAAAATCTTTCTTCCCACCATATGTGGGAGAACAATAATGAAAAATGGTGAAAGAAAATCTAGAAACCCATAATCATTGTGGCATGTGAATTTAAGCTTTTAGGCATGTACTTGTCATATGCGCCAAAACATCTTTTAAATCCTTTCCAAGAAAGGATTATATATTGAGACAATTTTTTCCTCATAAAAGGATGGTTTTTATTATATCAATAATTAAATATGTCAAAAGTATTTAACCACCCCGAAGGTGATGAGAGTACACATAGAAAATTACAATTTCATTTATTTTAATTATAATTTTGATAAGTCATTTGTTATTTTATTTCAAATGATATTTTATCAATTTCATACATTATTTGATGCTATTCTATTTCTATTGTATAAATATAATATTATTAATCTACTCAACAGTGCGAAGATAATTGAGGGCTCCTAAAGAGCTAGAGGAATGAAAATGATGATTAAACACTCCTAAAAAGCTAGTTAATGTATGTAGTAAGAAATTATTTGCATTTTCCTCTAATTTGTACTACATATATATTAGTATAATTGAAATATATGTTGTTATAAACTAGAAGTTTACAAGTCAAAATAAGTTTATTGTTTAGTATAATCAGTTGAGCCATCTTGAGTTCATAATGATGCGAAAGTAATTAAAAAATCATATTGACTTTCAATGAAAAGCTAGAAGATTCTTCAATTTAAAAATCATGTTCTCAAAGAAAATTTATTTGCATTAGCAAAAGTGAGAGTAAATCCCTCATCTTTTAGAATGTAGACGAGGTGAAAATATTTGTGGGTCTCTAGACCTATCAAGTGGATCATTTAGATACTTTTTAATTTTAATTGATGCATTGACTAAATGATCACATATTTGGATTAACTCATAACCTGAAATTATGAGATTACTTGTTCAACAGATTGAATTAAGAGCGTAATGCCTTAATTATATCTAGTTGAGCAACGCACATAGTTAATGCTAGTGAATTCACTCTTCAAAGTGACTATTGAAACGCATAAAATGGACTTGCATGCACCTAAAATTAATTGCAAGACCATTACTTATGAAATCTAAACTTCCAAAGTTTATTTGGGAACATGTGATTATTCATGTTGTAGCATTGATTCGATTCTCATAATGCCAACAGGTTATTTGAACCCCCTCTTATCATTGGTTTATAGTTAGAACCCAAATATACCTCATCTATGAAATTTTGGATGAATTATTAATTGCTCCACCACAGTGCACTAAGATAGGACCTCAATGAAGGTCAAGAACATGTGTTTGATGTATATGTCCATATATAAGTGAAAAATATTAAGTCACTAAAAAAATATTTATGGCTTGGTTCACCACTTGTCCTTCTGATAAATCATGTATTCCAACATTAGAGGGGAGAGAATAAACAGCTAGAAATGGAAAATATTTAGAATAAATTATCACCTTGATCCTCATGCAAAGCAAATATAAACTAAAAATTTATATGATAATTCATTTGTATAAACTGTCAGGCACATTGCCTAACTAATAAGAGTGACCAAAATTATATGTATTAACTGCTACTGCTTCAATCAAAGTATAATTACAAACACAAGAAGAGTGATAAACATATTGGTTCCAAATATAAAATCCTTGAAAGGAAAAAGAGCTAAGAATCAAAGATGGTCAAATCGAGAATAAGGTAACTCTAGAAGAGTTGCTAGAGGTAACTCTAGAAGAGTCCTTATATATAACTAATGTTTTAGTTTCAAAGGAAACTCAAGTACCCAAAAGTCACGAAAATAAAGATAGCTCTATAGATTATGATGGAACCAGAATAAAATCGATATTATTAACAATGTTCACATATAATGTAACGCTTTATGTGATATAAGATATTGAAGATCATAAGTAAAAGTTTGCAAAGAAAGAAATGATTGGCCAAAATTGAAAAGACACAATTGAAGTTCGCTTAAAAAGTGAAAAATTTTGGACCTGCAGTCTAAACACCATAAGTGTAAAGCTAGTTATGCACAAATGGGTTTTTGTGTGAATACAAAATGAAAATGATACTTAAGGATTTTCACAAATAACTGGTATTGATTTTGAATAGATATACTCTGTTGTTGTGGATGCAAGTATCTAATAATACTTATTTAGTCTGACAGTACATGAATGACATTATTTGCATCTAATAAATATTGTTGTTGTCGACTCATTCAATAATGACATCCTTGAAGGATTTGATTTTCCTAAAATAATTTATATGATTGTTTGAGTTAATATTTGTTGAAGAAAATATATATAAAAATGACCCATTTGTTCACATATTAGTAAATTTGTGTCGATGATTTAATATTAGAAATTTTGAAAAGCTTCTAAAGCTATAAATTACTTATAAAGAGAACTTACATTAAAATACTTATATAGTAAAAGTGTTAAAGTAATTTTATAAGTACAAATTATGTCTGGTGTGATTGCTATATGCAAACATATATTCTTTTTAGAACTTGTGAGAATGATAAAAAAATATTTAGTCTTGAAGTACCAAATCTTAGTACAATTCAACTAGTTCGTTAATATGACAAACTAGTAAATTTGTTACTATGACATTAACTTCTACAATATTTAAAGGATCTTGTACATTATTAGAGTTAATCGACACAAATAACTCGATTGATACACATTGTACTTTTTGTTTTCCTTCACCATGGTTTTTTCCCATTAGGTTTTTTGGTAAGGTTCTTAATGAGGCTAATTGTGTATACAAAGAATTATGTACTCTTTTCTTCACTAAGTTTTTGTCCCATAGGGTTTTTCCTAGTAAAATTTTTAACGAAGTACCTTTTTTGGTAATGGCCGTCCAAGGGGGAGTGTTATGAATATTTTGATATTTAGATGCTCATTTAATAGAATATTTCTTAAGGCTAACTCAGCTTTATTTATTTATAATTTATTAAATAAATATTATCTTTTAAGGGCTAAGGTTTTTACTTTTATTGTGTACATATATCCCCTTGTGGATGAATAAAGGTTGTTATTTTTGAGGCTCTATTTTTCTCTCCTCTCAACTCTATTTATTTCATTTCCTATATCTACTTTTTCATAATAAACTGAGCTGATTTTTAATCAAATAATAGTATTTAATTAAAAATTTAATTGCTGATGTTACATTAGGTAATTGATCTAATTTAGAAACTTTGTTTATAGTACGTATAAATAACTTTCTTATTTAACATTTCTAAAACAAATACATGAAATTTAGTAGCAAGCAATGTTTTTTTTTTAATAAAAATACATAAAAAAATTAACTAATTAATGGTGGGAAAACAATACTTGTTTATGTAGAGTAATTTGACATACATTATTTCAAATATAACGGGAATATGACAAAAGATTTGTCAGTGATTTCTTTTTTACATCCTATTTTTTCTTTTGACACCCCTGGTGACAAATCTGAGCTCAGAATTGCTCCTCGTGTTTTCTTGCTTGGTTCGACAATATCTGCGTTTCGTTCCATGTTTGCCATTTTGGGGCGTTGGTTGGCTCTACCCGTCGCCTTTCTGGTTGCATATGAATAACACAAGGGAGACATCGGAAAACAAGTTCCTTGCTAATTGATGGAGATGAATAAAGACGATGCTGGAGGAGGACATGGGGATCAAACTCAAAATCCCAACCCTAAACCTAACCCTAACTCTCAGCAAACCGGGGGATTGAAAGGAAAGTCGTGTAAGGGATGTTTGTATTACTCATCGATTCGTAGATCCAAATCCAAAAATCCCACATGCGTTGGCTTCTCCCGAACTCTGCAGCAAGGTCTGCATCATCTTGCTCTGTTTTTACTATTTGATAATTTTTTTAAAACCCTGTTCCTGTTTCTGACTGCTGGTTGCGAGAAGAATTGGGAAAATGGAGGATTGTAATTGCTTACTTTTTGAATTAAGAATAGGGAATTAAATCAATTTAAAATCTTATCCATTATTTATTGGCATCCATAGAGATTATACTGTTGCATTTGGAAAGCTGAGGGTCATTGGTTCTGAGAGTATCCTTTCAATTTATGCCCAATATGGTCCTTTGATATGGAATTTTGAATATAAACCGTTGCAGTAATTTTTCCTGCTGTGAAATTAGTATGAAATCAAATGAAATTTTGTTTCAATAAGAAGATTTCATGTTGGTGGAAACGAGATATCGAAGTGTCTGAAAAATCTCAGGATGCTTCCCCGGTGGGCTCTGCTAGACTGTTGACCAGTTGTTTTGTTTGTTAAAGTGGGTGGGATAGCGTACGTAAACTTGGTAGCCAGAGAAGAAAGGCCCCTTTATAGTATATGTTGAGATTATGAGATATTGATATTTTAATATCTTTCTTCGTTTTTACTTGCCTGGGCACCGCCTTTAGTTGACATTTAGCTAATCATTGACTACCTAAACCTTTTTTCTGGGAGCTTCATCTTAGATAGCATATCTAAGTTTTTGAGAAACCACACAGATACCACAATTGTATATCTACAGGCTTCCAATCATCCATAACATGTAAGTACATGCATTTTTTGTTCTGATTTTGTCTAATATGGGGCAATTGATTCAACCTGGACCTGTAATTTTCTTGTTGCTATCATGATAGTCACCGGCCCTTCCAAAAGAATCACCTTGCGAGCATACTGTATAATCTTGTTTTTGCATCTTCTGAAGTAATTTCTGTAGAATCATGCATCATAAATATGCTTGAGTAGTGAAAGTCATTGTTTGGATTACTGATGCATAACATTTCTCCATGGCTGACAATAATTAATATTTTTTAGTGGCTAGTAGAGATAGTTTCCTTATTTTGTGCCTTTTTATACCATCATTGGCTATATCTATGATGATTTAATCGTCATGAGTGTGAAACTTTTGTACTGTTGTTTCTTTGCCCATGACCAGTTCCCCCCTATATTGTGGGAGAAACTAAGCCGGAACTTTCAATAAAGGGACGCAACATTGCAGATTTCAAGTATGCTTGTGTTGGGTACTCGGTCTTCTTAGACAATAAAGATTCTCAAGCTGATCCAGCTGATAAAAAAATGCCATTTTGCGTTGGCTTTGAGGTTTGATATCCGAACATTATTTTATCCCTTTATTTATATACATGAGGCTTTTCTTGCTCCATTGACTTCATGGGATGTATTTATTGGAATTTAGGCATATACATCTTCTGTTAACTTTAGATTGCATTTTATGGTCATTCTCTTCCTACAAAATCTTTTATTAGTTGTCACAAAATTGGGTGTGCTTAATGACATCACTCTGTCAGTATGAGTGTGAGCATTTTTCAATGCTTTTAGTGATACTGGTGGCAGTAACGTTTCTCCTTCCATTTTAAGAACATGGTGAGAGGAGATATAATGGGTTCAAAACAAGCTAGCATTTCTCTGTACGAGTTGCTAGCAAAGAAGAAGAAAAAGGGAGAGCGAACTAGGAATTAGTGCATTTCAGTTTCCTTCGGAAAAAAAAAAAAAATGTGGTCTGAGTTTTCTGACTTTATTTGCACGTGTTTTAGGTGGTGATGGACACAGGGCCTTCAACTTGGCCTTTCGGTCAGGTTCCTCCTGCTGGTGCTCGTGCTCCTAAAATTGAAGGTACACAATTTCTTACTTTTCAGCCCCCTCCCTTCTCTTGGGAAAGAATCTCGTGAGATCTAAAATCCTTGGTACTTGGAGATAATTACTTTATGTTCATCTTTGTTTATGGGAAATGTTCAATTCTGAAAGCCTTGTAAACACGGTTAGAAAATGTTCAAGCAGATATAAAAGCAGCACCTATTGTGAGATTGTCCCATGTTCATTGTAGCTAATAAGTGGGATGGGATTATGAGCGGGAATATGCTACATTCCTATTGTATAGCCTCCAGTGAACTGAAAGAGAAAATATAATATAATATATAAGCAATAGCACCATCTTTTCTTGTGTGGTTTTTCAACATTTTTTATGATGCTGCTTGTTTCTTCATGGTGTTATACTTTTTGAATGTAATTCATGTCACTATGAGAACTCTTTTGATGTGGATACTAACTACTAGCCTTTAAAAAATTTCTTTTAACTGAAGATGTTATTTTGTAATTGGTAATTCTATTTCAACAACCTTTGTAACTAGTGGGCTTCTTCTACTCTATTTGTAAGAGTGATGATGTTACGAGGTATGAGTAAGCTATTAGAGAGAGCGCAAGTAATTGTATTGCATAATTTTTTTTTTCAATAATTTGTATTTATTATTATTAAAATTATCTTTCTACATTTGTGGAGAAGTTATTGTGAAGCTTCTATGTCTTATGGTTCTCTGTTTAATTTTGTCTTTTAAGAGTAAATACCTATTTTCGTCCTTTACACTGTAAGTTTATCAATTTAGTATTTTACATTTGAAACTCTAATAAATTTGGTTTCTCATACTTCAAACTTATTAATTTAGTTTCTCGCACTTAAAAATTCTTATTAATTTAGTCCCTTAAACCTATCAATGTTTTTGAAGAGTGAAAGATTAAACTGATAAGTTTTACAAGTTTAAGAGACGAAATTGATAGGATTTTTGAAGTATGAGAGACTAATTTGATAAGTTTGAAGTATGAGGGTAAAATTGATTAAGATTTTAAGTGTAAGGGACTAAATTGATAAACTTAAAATTTGAGTGACCAAATTAATTAAGGTTTGAAATGTGAGGGATTGAAATATGTATTTATTCTTTTTGGTGGCTTTGGTTTTTACACTTTCTTTTGTTGCATGCCTTATAACTTCATACTTTTTGGTCTTGTACATCCAGAAGGAGAACGAGCTATGCCTCAAACACGAACGCATAAACCTCCACATCCAACAGGAGAAGAATACTTAAACAGGTAAGCTGAAAATTTTCTACATAGACACTTGTGATCCTCCTTAGAAACAAAAATATGGAGGTATAAGTTTCTTAATGTGTAGGTTTACAAGAAATGCGAGCTTGGTGGCCTCAGGTGTTGTTAAAAACTTAAACAAAGTGGGCAACTACGTAAAGGAGTCCTTGGATGACATTCTGTATCCTTACCGGAGGCGACCCAAGTAAGTCTTTTGATTATATTTCAGTTTCATGTGCATGAAAATAATTCGAATTTTAAATCTTGGCTGTTTTTCTTTATTTGGGAATAAAATTACCTTCCCCTTTTCTTTTCTCGTTCTATCAATTCTACTGATGTACATGTGAAAAATATGTTTGGTGGTTTACTAAGCGTTTGGTTGGGGAGATTTAAATGCATTTCTTCACTCCCAAAATTGGAGGGTTTTGTAGGAGAGAGAAATATACGCTAATGTTTGGCAAAAGCATCCGTATATTTTATCTTTCATTTTCACAGTAACTTTATCCATCCTCTCTCCTCTTCTCCTTTAAACCAAACACTGCCTTATTGTACTGCATGATTCCCAGCGTGCATGGTAATTGGTATTATTCTAAAAGCCATTCGTGTAAATAATAAGGGTTTTCCTTGTAAGCGATACGCCTTTGTCTTTTTGCACGAATCTTGCAGTCAGCGGCTACTCTTAATACGGGTTTCCCCTCGAGTGTTATGCAAAAGTGTGACTTAAAGAGACTCAAGCGTGAAAAAGAGGGTAGACCGGTTTCTCTCTCTTCAAACCACCTAAATTTCAACTTTCTAATACTATAAAGAAAATAATAATTATTGGAAAATCTTTTTACATTTTAATTTAAGTATATTATGACTCTAATTAATGCCACGGATTGTCGTTTACTTAAATTTAATTCTTGTTTCTTTCGTGAATTAATTAAGGGTTCAAACTTGGATCTTGGTTCTTTTTATTGCCCATGAGAGAAGCATTTTTAATCAAATGAAATTGAGTTCGTTAACACGTAGTGGCAATTGATAAAAACTATGTTGGTAATCGTTCACACCATAAATGCTTAACCTCAGCTAAGGGATGAGTATAACAAAACCCTAAAAAAAACAAGAAAATAATCATTGTACCATTTCCATCGTGATTGAAGCTTTGTAATTCATGAATAGTTTGAAAAGCTTAGGACCACGATTAGTCTATCTTCTATGTAATGGTTGAACGTAGAAATAAATAGTTTCATTATTATGATTGATATACAATGAGAATGAATGATTATTTTATTTGATATCTAAAAATAGAATAAAATTTTTAATAAATAATTAAAATAAAATTCATAATTTTTTATAAATAAGTCTCTTTGATATTGGTGTTTTCTTAAAATTTTTAAAAAAATTATTTTTATTTTTTTATATTATTATAATTTTTTTAAAAAAATTTATGTTTTTAACTGAATAAAATAATTTTTTATATTTTCAGTTTAAAACAAAAATTTATATTTTGTATAAATAAAAATATTTTAATAAAATTTATTTTTATTTTTAATTTAAAATGTAATAATTTATTTTGTTTAGTTTAAAATATTAAAATTTTTTAAAAGTTAATAACTATAAAGAGATAAAAAGAGATTTTTTTAAAAAAAATAAATATTTTTAAAAAGCTCAATTCCCATTATAAAAATAACCAAATATATAAAATATGAAAATAGGTCATTTCAAGATTGTCTAATTTCATGAACCAAATATGCCCCAAGAAGTATCAAGAGTAAAGCTAGAGAGTAGTAATTTGAACAGATTCCTCACCTTACTTGGGGCTGGGGCAATGTTGAAAAGGAATCAACTGATTGTGGGATAGTTTGGACCTCAAGACCTTCTGAACTGGAGCCACCGACTTAATGCACACTCTTCCACCTAACCATCAATCAGTAAGGAACTACATTCTACACTTTACGGGCTACGGGAAGCCATTGGCAACCAGCATTCCAATCACGAAATTATCTTATTTCTGAAAAAAGAAAAATAACTCCTTTAAAAAAGATGGAACTAGTGTTGTACTCCATTGTTTCTTTTTTATTTGTGGCTTTTAAAAGGAAAAATTCTTGTTTTTATTTTTTTTATTTTAAATATTTTGATACCATTATTTATTTATTATTTTAATTATATCATTATTTTAGTTTATGTGCGAAAGAAATAATTATTAAAATTCCTGAATCATTATAAAAATAACATTATAGCTTTCGCATCTAGGTTTGATTTATGTGCGAAAGAATACAAATCATTTTGACTGATTAATAAATAATTGTTAAGTAAAGTTTGACCAAATTAATCCGTTTCAACATTATAGCTTTCGCATCTAGGTTTGATCTTTCTTTCCCTCTCCTATGTTGAAATTCCTGAATCCCCATCTATCTTTGGACAAAACTCAACAAGCAACTAACGTGCATTTATTCGGTTAAATTTTGTTTGGTCCAGTTAAAATTTAGTGATACTGGTAAGCAAAATTGAAAAGCATGTATCACAAATTTTTTTCTTTTTTTTTTTGTGCTTGTAAGTTAATTAAATGAATTAATAAAGCAAAATTTTGATGAATTCAAAGGCTAGAATGTATCATTAAAAAAATGTGATACATGTTTTTCTTTGTGCTTCCATGTTACTTTCTCCAAAGACAATTTAATAAAATTATATTAATATTCATTAAATTATTTATTATTTTTTAAGTTCTATGTGGAAAGTTTAAACCACAATCAAATTATGATACAAAAGAGTAATTAAATAAAGCAAAATTTTGTTCATCCATTTTTATTCTACTTAATCTGAAAGTACAAATTCTCAAAATTGTGGATTGTTTAAGGATTTTCTGGGGATATTATTGTTAATAGTACATTGCTGACTTGCAGTTAGTGAAAGGAATAAAATTGGGGTTGTTCCCATTTTTGTGAGGGGCCAATGCCCTTGTGATTCTCACTCTTAAAGAAGAAAAAAGAAAGGAACACGTACCTTTCTGCTATCTTCAACGGAGAGATAAGTATAATAATTTTTTTTTCCCTTTTTGTCCTCACTCTTTTCGGAATCCACTACTGCACTAGCTTATCAACTGACAGTAACTGCCCCGATACATTTTCCACTTTACAAACAGTTACGATTTGCGAATCCCACTCTCACCCAACGAATCTGTATAACACGCGCAACACTTGAAAGAGATCTTTAACTGTAGAGCGAATTTATTACCAGAAGACACCCACCTCCCTGCACATGTAGAACAAGATAGAGAAAAACCCTTTTGTAATAATATTAAAATCTATCATTTCACTTTCTTATTTATTACATTTCATATTTCATCTTAGTCCAACGTAGTATCAATCTGGATTTTTGGTTAAAAACTTGTCTTAGTTAACTTTAACTTTACTTAACAATATTAAAATGTTGTTTAAAAGTTACAATAATATATAAATTGAAACACTTATAATTTTATATTTACTTTTTTATATATTTTTAATCTTTCTTATCTTTATTTTTTATAATTTTATTCATGTAACAAAATTAAAATAAATGAAGTATATATATATATAAATGTGTAACTAATATTTTTTATGTAAATTTTAAAATAAATAGTTATTTTAATTATTTACACTTAAAATTTTTATCAATTTAATTCTTCATATTTAAAATTTATTAATTTTATCTCTCACACTTTAAATTTATTAATTTAACTATTTATAATTTAAAATTTTAATTAATTTAATCTTTTAAACATGTTAAATTTATTAATTTAATTTCTCATATTTTAAAAATATTAATAAATTTAAAAAATAAAATTAATAAAAATTTTAAAATATGAATAATTAAATTAATAAATTTAAAATATAAAAAAATTTAATTAAAATTTAAAATATAAAAATAAAATTAATAAAACTTTTAAATATAAAAAATTAAAATAGACATTTATTTTAAATTTTATATGATTGGACCCAAAGAAAAGGCACACGCCTCTTTCTCATGCTCAAGCATCGTGCACTCATATTCGTGGTTGCATGTGAGTTCCCTGACACTTCCCAGTTTAGTGTCGGCGCTTGTAATACATACACGTCCCTCTTGGCCTCTTCCCTCCAAATCTAATCCACCCACCTTACCTTCTCCTCTCTCACCCAAGCTTTTTTATTTATTAGACACATTTAAATTATTCATTAATTATCTAATAAATATAATTAACTCTTTTTTATTTAATACGAATCATTTTTACTTTTATTTAATAAAAAAATTAATCGATAAGCCGGATCCTCTCACCCTCACGTACACTCTCGCACTCACTCTGTTTCTTTTTTCTCTCTCTTTCTCTAACCCTTCGCTTTCAAGTCTCAGCCCGTGACACACCCTTTGTTCGACTCCGTGTTATAAATAACACCCACTTCAATTCAATAGCCCCTCAACAACACGAAAGCTCCAACCAAAACTACCACAACCACCATCCACCAAAAACCCAGAAATGAAGCACTCCATTTTCTTCCATCATCTTCCTATGTTTCTACTTTTCCTCATTGTGTTGCCCAATTCAGCAAGAAGCCATGATTACCTGGACGCATTGTCCAAGGCAATCCTCTTCTTCGAGGGCCAGCGTTCTGGGTTTCTGCCACAGGACCAGAGGATGAATTGGAGGGCGAATTCGGGTCTCAGTGATGGGTGGACCTACAATACGGACCTCACCGGCGGGTACTACGACGCCGGCGATAATGTGAAGTTCGGGTTTCCGATGGCTTTCACCACCACAATGTTGTCCTGGAGTGTCATCGAATTCGGAGATTCCATGCCTCCCCATGAACTTCGAAACGCGCTCGTTGCGATCCGGTGGGCTACCGATTATTTACTCAAAACGGTGTCGCAGCCTAACAGGATTTTTGTTCAGGTAATCAACTAGTATTTACTCTATCGATTGGTATATTTTTTTGGTAAATTAAGGTCGTGGGTAATGGTAATTTGGGAAATGCAAGAGGATCTTGGGATTGGACTCGTGCTTAGCTTAACTAATCCGTGGGTGAGTAGCGGGAATGTGGTTCCATGGACGCGTTTTGTCTTGTATTGACCATTCGGCCCCCACGGGTCATTGAAATTTGAAGATGGTTAAGGGGACCAAATCCCACTCTGTTTTTTAATTTTGTTTTTCAAATTCCACTCTCACTTGAAGCGCGTGGTTTCAAATCACTTACTTACTGGGTGTGAATTTAATTAAATATTATAAATTGAATTTAGATGAAATTAATCAAACACAGGTTGGGTCATTTAATTTCTTCTCCTCTAAGGTTGTAGCTTGCTCAAAAGAAAAACGCTTTCTACTAAAATGACTAGAGGATCCATGAGTGGCCATTTTCATAATTGTCTATTCTTTTTGGACTGTTTTCATGTTTTAGTAACCAAATTATGAATGTGGGGACCACTTTCTCACCTCAAAGTTGCTGAATTTCATAGATCTAGAAGTCGTGACTCTTAGGAATCTTAATGTAGGATAAGATATGTCACCTACGCGCCAATAATGGCTGTGAAGTAACCTTTCTTCCTCTACCCCCTATATGATTGGTGACATTATCTTTGCCTTTATTTTATATGTCAAAAATTATCTGTAACAAGTATTATTAAATCATTGAAAGTAAGTTTAATTTTTACCAAAAATGATTGTCACGTAGCAATTCATGAGCCGATGGATCAAATTGTTCAATCTACCAATTAATTAATACAATAGCTCACAAATTGTTATATTGACAATTGTGTAGTAGTTTATTTAATTAAGAGAAAAATTATTATTTTTACTATATTATCACTAATTTTTTTTAAAAAATTAACATTTTAAATTTAATAAAATAAACTCTCACATTTAAAGTTAAGAATAAAAAAATTTTATTAAGATATTTTTTTTATATAAAAGATTCACTTTTGTTTTAAGTTTAAAATATGAAGATTTATTTTTATTCAGTTTAAAACACGAAAATTTTTTTAGAATTAGTGATAGTACGAGAGAATAAAAAAAAATCTTTTTAATTAACATTTGATCAAAAGAAAGTGAGATCAAAATAAAAATATAAAACAGAATATATATTATGTATTTTTTTGATTGTTGAAAAGTTGAGGAGTTAGTTAGGCATTAATTTAGTTTGTTCTTAAAATGCAATAGGTGGGTGACCCAAGATCAGACCACAATTGTTGGGAGAGGCCAGAAGACATGGACACAGACAGAACTGTGTATGCCGTTGATGCACCAAATCCAGCCTCCGACGTCGCCGGTGAAACCGCGGCAGCTCTAGCAGCTTCATCAATGGTGTTCGGGTCATCAGACCCAGGATATGCTGAAACACTGCTACGAAATGCTATAAAAGCCTTTGAATTTGCAGATACCTATAGAGGAGCCTATAGTGACAATGCTAATGTAAAGGAAGGTGTCTGCCCATATTACTGCGATTTTGATGGCTATCAGGTAATTGACTATCACTTCCCATGATCAATTTTTTTTTTTTTCTTCTTCCATATTTTTGGATAAGGGATAGGCCAATAGTGATTCAAGAATTAAGGATCGTGTTTTAGCTCAAGTGACAATGAAAATGATGTGCATTTAACTTAGACAATGATGTTAATTAATTTCGTCATGCTAAATTATTGGGACAAAATTATCAACAAATTGAATTGCCATATTGATCTATCGCTTCTTTTATAAAACAATATGTATGTGTAATATCTTCATTATCTGTGTTATTACATTGTTATTACTTGTGTCGACCGAATTTGATTGATTACTTAATTTAAATATTTAATTACTAATAATTTAATGTATTTATTATTTTTAGGATTTTGATCAATTTTTTTTGTGCATTAATCATGGGGCACGTGTAAATAATTTAGTCTACTTAATGGTATAACAATATATTGATCCATTTGGAATATTAAAAAAATAGTGAAACATACATCCCAAGAATCTTTGGGAATGTGGAGCTACCATGTGATTATGTTCAATCATTTTCAATTTCTTTAAAGTGAAGCATCATTTTCTTCACAAACATAGTGAGATACACATAATCTAATTACATAAAGAAGTGCTATGTGTTTGGAAAAGGATAAAACATAGCCTTTTTTGACGGCTCAATTATTTTTTTTCTTTATTTGTTTTGTGTTGACAGGACGAGTTGCTATGGGCAGCGGCATGGCTGAGGAGGGCCACAAAGGGAGATAATTTCCTTGAGTATATTCAAACCAATGCTAAAACACTTGGTGCCGATGACAACATCAATGAATTTGGTTGGGACAACAAGCACGCTGGTCTTAACGTTCTTGTCTCCAAGGTCAGCCTTCCTCCCATCCCTCTTTATAAAATATCCCATTTACAAAATACTCCATTAATTCGACCACACAGTTAGAATCACACACATTTTAAAAATTAAAAATTTTACGAGGATTGAAAGTAAATTTTACATAAATTTTAATGATCAAATGTATATTAACTATAGAAAAAAGAATGAAAAACTTGGCAAACCATGGCACCTTTTGTGCCCTCTCTCCTTTTCTATATACACTATATGCATTGATGCTTCACTAATAAAGAATAACACCCTTTTAAAAGAAAAAAAAATTTATTGTCTCACTTTTAATCAATTAAAACATTATAAAATAATGTTGTACAAGGAGTAATCTCACTTATTTAAATTAATCATATTAAGTGGGATAAGGAATGAGACATCGTATGAGACAGCAGATTTATTCCCTTATAACATATGAGATCCTATTTTGGTGGCTATATATAATCTTAATTCATTAATTCTTTTAGGAAGTCTTAGAAGGGAACATGTACTCTCTTGAATCATACAAGGCCTCAGCAGAGAGCTTCTTGTGCACACTCATCCCCGAAACATCAAGTTCACACATAGAGTACACTCCTGGTGGACTCATCTACAGACCCGGAGGCAGCAACTTGCAGCATGCAACATCAATTGCTTTCCTTGAATTAGTTTATGCTAATTACTTGGCTCGCACGTCACTAACCCTCAACTGTGGGAATGTTTATGTCAGTGCCCAAACCCTTCGGCAACACGCCAAGAAGCAAGTTGATTACATTCTGGGAGATAATCCCATGGGATTATCATACATGGTTGGCTATGGCAGCAGCTATCCACAGCGAATTCATCATCGGGGCTCCTCGTTACCCTCCATTAAAGATCATCCACAGTTCATTGCCTGCAAAGAAGGTTCAATCTACTTCAACTCGACTAACCCTAATTCTAATGCTCTTGTGGGAGCCATTGTTGGTGGACCTGGAGAAGATGATGTTTATGCTGATGATCGCGCAGATTTTAGGAAATCGGAGCCAACCACTTACATTAATGCACCTTTTGTTGGGGTTCTAGCATACTTTGCTGCTAACCCTAACCTTGATTAGCTGATATTATACAAATTTGGAGCAAATCTTTTGTAAATAAAAAGAATATATATACGGCAAATTAAAGGTGTCTCTCATCTTGGAGAAGGCAAGAAGGAAGAGGCTTGCTATTGTTGGATATAGAATTAATTACAGGATTTGAAGTCATCTCAAAGGCTTGTGACTTCCATGGAAGGATGGAGTTTATAGAAGCTTAATTACTTCAAGGTTTTGATTGTCGATTTTGAAGAAAAGTGTGTATTTGTGTGTGTTTCTCAATATCTTAAAGCTAATGAATTATTGGGTTTGTTCTGTTTTTATTTTGTTTTCAGTTTTTTTTTTTAATTCACAATTATTTTCAAATATGATATTTTTAGTTCTTATCTTAATTAATTGATGATGGTGTAATAATTTATATTGGAGATGGAGATCACATGGTTCTCCAAAGGTTGATTCAAGATATTTTAATCACATAAAAAAAATAAAATTCAGACACTTAATTATATTACTAGAAAACATGTACCAAATTGAGGTTTAGGCAACATCATTAAAAATAATATTTTCTGTTTCATATTTATTTAATTTTTCATTTCATTTAAATATAAAATTAATTAAATAACTAAAATTTTAAGTTGTTTTCTCAATTAATCAATTAATTTTTTTTGTGTCATTTGCCTCTACAGCCTATTTTGCAATTAATCTTAAACTGGATAAGTAAGAGTTATAACATAAGATTTAATTACTCAATAAGAGAGATTTGTCTTTAACTGGCGTGCAGAGTCACATGAAGATTAGTAAGAAGAGCGAAATGGACAAACTGAGGTCCTTAAGTTATTTATCACAAGCATTTTTAATTAAATTATAAACTTGATTGATTGATGCTCTTAATTAATCACAATAAAATATGCTACGAAAAATTAAGATTTGGACTCCAACCCGAAACCAAAAACCAAGGAAAAAAAAAAAAAAAAAAGGTAATAAAGAAAAGGCATTTGTTATAGAAAATTTTAAGATAAGAGAATGGATTTGGATCAAAGCGCAACTTAGATAATACAATGTAATAATAATTTGACAATTATTAAATAAGGTTATAATTAAAAAAATTATTAGATGGAACTATAATTATTAAAAATTATTATAATTATAACTCCATCTAACATCCAAGAAATTATTGGAGAAAAACTTCTATTTCTTTCCTCATATTATCGTTAATTTTTAAAAAAATTATTATGTCTTAAATTAGACAAAATTAGTCCTCACAGTTCAAATTAAGAATATATGTGAACCTTATTGAGATGTTTTTTGTCTCTACTGAAAATTTACTAAATTTACTTTTGTTCTTGACTTAAAATGTGATAGTTCATTTTATCTAATTTAAAATATGAAATTTTTTTTTTAAATAAATTTTCCCAAGTTATTATTGTATTATTATAGTAACTATATAGCAGATTTAGATATAAGAATGATGCTTAATCTATGGTAAGAAAAGTCATTGGATTCAAAAAAAAAGTACCTGCAAAAGATTTTTAATTACTTTATTCAATCAACCGATCAGGGTTAATAAAAAAAAAGCATAAGCAAGATCTGCATACCTACTTCTGGCCTAATAATAAGAGCACAAGATGTTGTGCAATTTCTTTTTTAGCTAGTAGTTGAAGATTGATATTATTACAACGATGACCCACCAGCAGTATCAGTATCAGAAACAGAAATAGATCTATACCAATACCAACCATGTTTTTTTTTTTTTTTTTTATATAATTTTTTTTATCTTCTCACATTATTATTAATTTTTTTAAAATTTAATATTTTAAATTAAATAAAATAAATTATTATATTTTAAGTAAAAAATAAAAATTAATTAAAAATATTTTTTATCTGTATAAAAAAATTATTTTTATTTTAAATTTAAAATATAAAAATTTATTTTATCTAATTTAAAATATAATTTTTTAAAAAATTTACCATAATTAAAAGAAATAAAAAAATAAATTTTCTGTTGTTTTTATTTTTTTCCACCAACCGTATTAAATGGCCTCATGAGTTCTGGCCTCCACCTCCGGCACCGTATAGATCCGTATCCATGCGGTTCTCATTATTGGAAGTAGTACTTTTTGGATGGTCCACTAGAACCGGAAGAGAAGAAAGCCTAAGCAACCATGTCGTTGAAAGACACGTGGCTTGGTCAGAGCTCGCGAATTTTGTACCAAACCTCTTGTGTCTCTCAATTTCAGTACTCTCTTTCTTTTTCTTTGGTCCAAATTATTCCAGTGGAGTGGCTTCTTGTTTCACCTTTTCCATATAACTTACACACAAGCTTATAGAATCTTTTTTGGGTCCTCCATTATTAAGTTTCACAAATCAGTAAATATTGTCTAGCTGACCTAAGAATATCATTTATAGAAACAAAAGAGGTTATTTAGGTAAACATGTTTTCAATAATTTGGATAAGAGAGACAACCAAAATTTATAACATACCCTGCCTGGTTTTTCCTAAAAAAAAATGAGACAATTCTTTTTAATTTTATTATTACGCTCAAAATTGTTAGCATAAGTTTAGGAGCTGTTTGAAAAAATTAATTGAAAGTTATGAGATTAGAGTGTATAACTATAAAATTAATTAAAAGTTGTGAGATGTAGTTGAAAATTTATAAATATGTAATTAATTAATTAAAAATTATTAAAAAAATTAACTATACAATTACTTGAAATATATTAAATGATTAAAAAATTATAATATTATAATAACATAATATTAAGATTAAATATAACTCATTTTACTTATTTATTAAATAATTAAAAATTTTAAATTTATTTATTATCAGTTTATTAATTAAATAATTAAAAAATTTATTTATTAATTATTGACTATTAATAAAATAATTAAATAACAAGAAACAAAGTTTGTGAGAGAGGAAGAAAACAAGGGGAGAAGAAAGAGGGAGAGAAAGAAAATGAAAGGCCACATGAAAGAGAGAGAGGCTGAAGTTGAGTTGTTAAAACTAATTGGGTGAGGGTAAATATTGTCAATTGTTGAAAAATTAAAAGTAAAAATAAAAATAAATAGATAACATTTCAAAAGCTAGCTTTCAAAAGTTACCTTCTCCCTCTATTTTTAGTTTATCAACTAATTTTATTAGTGTATTAACTAAGTCAATAAAACACAATTTTCAAAATAAGCTAATAGCTCCTTTTGCCAAATAGTACCATCCTTTGAGATTTTTGATTGTTGGCAAAATAAATTTTGATTTTGATTTTTTAAGAAGATGGTTCAAATTTTATAAATATGGTAAATTGACTTATTCAAGAATGTTTTCAAACCATTTCCTAAATCAGAATCAATCAAACCATTACTGTTTTATATGTCAAATATTATGATTGGAAATATTTCAGAAAATATTCTATTAGTAATCCATCAGAATCACAAAGAAGAGCAAGTATACACAAGTCAAAGTAATTGGTCAAGAATCAAGGAAAATTGGAGATTGCATAATAGCCTACACATGATTGAAGATCAAGAATGATGATAGAATATGAATCAAGCAATCTTAGATTGAGACAAATTGAAATCAAGATTAAGAGTCCCAATGTCTAAGAAGGCTAAGGAACAATATAAATAAGAGCCATATTCAAGCAAGAAGAGAACAACAGAGCCTACACATCTAAAATCATTTCTAGGTTCTTACACTCTTGTGCTTTTACTTAGATTTACATTCTTCTGAGTGACCCAGGGATTATTAGGATTATTTGTTATTTAGAACATCCCCATCCTTTCTAGTTTGTGCTTATCCTCTTGTAACCTTTGTAATTCAAGTGAGTTTGATAGATACTTGCTTTGCCAAGAGTAGAAAGTCAAGCTTACTAGGTCGAGTGAAGATCTAGTGCATATTGTTATAAAAAGGTTAATTGGTGATCTTAGAAACAAATACTTAAAGTTTGTGAAAAACTTTTATGGAGTGTGAAAGAATGAATGTAGGCTATTGTTTGGCCGAACCATTATAAATTTTCTTTATCAGCTATTCTTTCCTATCTTCATGTACATTCTGCTATTTAAAGTTGAGCTATTGCACTACACAACTTTTAAAATAAGCTATTGACTTAAAATGCTCTAAATAGCTTTAAGTGACTGCATGCATAAGTTTAGAGTGTGTAGATAAATCTAAATTAAATGATTTGATAACTTAATTAATGAGTTTTTATAAGCAATCCTATACACCCATTTAGGACACATTTTTTGCACTTACAAAAATTAAATATGACATTTTACCTTCAAGTAAAAAAAAAAAATTAATAATAAATAGAGAGATGTCTGAGAACCTATGTTTGATTGTGCTAGACGAAGGCACTATTTTTTCCTTTCTGATCATAGCTTGGTCTAATACAACAAAAAGACATGGGGATTTATTTTGACACCTAAACAAAAAGGGTAGGGGTGTAAGAAGAAAAAGGTGAGAAAAGAAATAGCCCATAGATATTCGCTTAATCAATTTGAGAACAAAATTCTCTCCATGTGCTCTTCTATTGAGATTGATCAAAAATTAAAAATATCTAACTTTTGACATATATAATGAGAGGATTTTCTTTCATTAATATGTTAGGCAAAAAAAAATTTTGAAAATAATTTTCTTGAGTAGGTCTAAGTTGTAGGATTTAGGGAGTGTGGTTAGCAAATATGAGGTGTGCTAAAAGAATTCCTCCAAACAATGATGGAACCGTGTTTACAACCTTGGAGTTTTGGGTCCTTAGGAGATTTCTTTTAACACACTTAAATTTTCTATTATCACCTGCCCTTCCTATTGCATCCCAAAATCCTCACCCCCACCATTTCGAAGGGAGCTCACGCTCATAACCTTGCTCCAAGTCTCCCATCATCACCATCTGTCGGTCTCTTTCTCAACTATGGCCATGGTGGCCCTAGTCGTTTGAAAAATGGAAGAGTGAGGTGCTTCATTAAAGGGTAAATAGGTCTTTGATTTTAAATTTGAAGTTTCAAATAATGAGGATGGTGAAGATCGTGTGGATGATACGAAATCTTGGAGCTAGATGCCATCGAATTGTTTGGGGAGCACATTCATTTCTATGAAATTTGTGAGAAAGAGTCAGCTAATTTTGTTGTTCATTATAAAAAAATATTTGTGTTTTGAATTTTGTAAAATTTGTAATTAATTTTTTTTGTTATGAATTTTCGTAAAATCAATTATAATTTTTTACAAAATTCACAATACAAAATTTTCAACTCCACTCCTTGAAGGTGTTTTTGGAATAAAGAGGGGAGAAAATATAGTAGGGGCTGACAATAGAAAATTCAGGTAAAGTATAGACAATCGAACCCACTTCACTATTCCGAATGTAAATTAAATGGAGTTTTGTAAAAGTATATCGTATTTTTATGATGTTGATACTTGACATGCTATATGAAAGGTCTGTGTTATTGTATTAAAATTTTAATTTTTTTTAAGAAATTTGAATTATGTAAAAATAAATTTAAAAAATTACCATAAATATTTAAATAAATAAATTTTATATTTATTTAAATATTTATGGTAATTTTTTAAATTTATTTTTACATAATTCAAATTTCTTAAAAAAAGTTAAAATTTATATATATATATATATATATATATATATATATATATATATATATATATATATATAAAATTTGTATGGTGACATAACTTTAGAAAATCCTAATATATAATTAAGAATATCATAATAATAATTACGGAATATTTGAATGATATTATTTGTGATTTTCCTAATTATAATGGGAATATTCTTAATTGATTAATATTCATTATATATGAGTGATAATTTTTGGTTTTAAATAAATCTTATTCGTAGAGAGAACATAACAATCCCTTAGAAGAGCAAAGAAAACCTGCACATGTTAGAAAGTCCACACGTCAACATTTATCTTAATGAAGTATTTTAATAGTTAACTAAGAGATCATAAATGGTAATAATAATTTTTGAAAATTGTCTATTTAATATGCAATTAAAAATATCCTAGACAAAAATATGGAGATATTTATAGATTAGTAAAGGCCATGAAAATCTTAAATAAAATATTCTTAATAGTAATTTAAAAATATTTGTATGCTCATGATAATTTTAGAAAATCTGAATATATTATCAGGAATATCATAATGATAATTATGGAATATAATATCTAGTGAATAAATTATAAGGGAAATAAAAAATAATAAAAGAGGTGATTATATAAATAAATAAAAAAAAACAGTAAACAAAATTGGGTGAACGGGACTTTTGTAGAAGATTGTTATTGATTTTTGGAAATATCTTGATAAGTAACTAAGTGATTATAAATGGTATTTGTTGTATAAAACATGTTTTCTGAAAAATAGACTCTTTGGCAATAACATGAGAAGTTAATATACACATGATGATTGTCCCTGCTCAAATTTCAGTTATAAGTTTAATTCATCGATTGCACTGTTCAATTTTCAAAATTTTGATAGGATACACTATAGTCATCATGGACATGATGATTTTCTTTTTTGTAAACAATCTCAAAAAACATAATTTTTTAAATTATTTACCTAAATACCACAATCTCAAAACCATTTCTCCATCCACCACAACTTTTGAATCTCCCACAAAACACAAAATTAGAAGGGCTTTTAAGTAAAAGTTTGGGTTGGACATGGTAGTGTTTGGCTTTTAGCAAATGGTAAAAGGCACCTTTTGGTGCCTCAAAATACTGCGAACTTATTAGAGTCCTCAATCCAGACAGTAAGCCGAAATTGTTGCCTCCCCAAATCCAAGGAATGACCACTTTGTATTATAGTTGGGGTCTGGCGTATTATAGTAGTAATTTTCTTTGTGAAAAAGCCACTTGTGATGGCGTTTTATAGTTAAATTGTTTTATTAAAACGTCTAACCAAATCGCGTTTTGTAGTTAGTTTTCCTATCAAAATGTCAATTTTCTAAGCTTATGAAAAATAGTAGTATATTGAGAAATAATTTTGTATTTGTGGTATTTTCACAAATAGTTTAAAAAATTGTATTTTATGAGTAATTTATCCTAATAAATTTGTGAAGAATTATTACATTTCGTGGAAAAACAAAGGAGAGAATGTTAGCTTCAAGAGCAGGCTGTCCTATTTGTTGGTTTTATCATGTTCCTCATTCTTTGAATTTATTATGTTTCTAATTCATTTTATCCTTACAAGTTGCACCAGCGTAGTTATTGATCTACGTTTATTTCTTTCAAATATGCTTATTCCTGATCGAATTTGATACTATGTTTACTATGCAGATTGAGATTTTTCTATGCAGATTGAGATAGTTTATGATTATGGTGGGGACTGAAAACACCCTTCCCAGGCAAACAATAAAGGTTAGCAATTATTGTTCTATACTACTGGATTTATGCAATTCAAATTAACTCTGTTGTTTCTTCTGCTGTGAATATATCATTACTAATATGGAACAAAATTAGTTGTCCTACTCCTTAACCGATTGGTTTTGAAACTGTAAAATAAGTCTAAATTTTACAATCATGTATCATTAACCAATCAAAATATAAGGAGACAAGAAATGAGACAATAGATTTTATTCTTACTAATACACACGTTAAATAAAATGTAAGATTAATGAGATTTCAATATCGATGGCTTGAGAAGTATTGACAATTAATAATTGGCTTGTGTATGTTTCATTGCTCGGGCTGTTGAGAGGGTTTCTTGAGATTTAGTTCTCAACTAGATATGAAGGGATTGGTAGTACCTTAGTAGTACACTCCCCCTATCTCTTGACTGAATTCTTTGTGCAGAACTTTTTTCCGAGGCAGTCTATTTACGGATTTCTTTTTAATATATGCAGTTTGAGATGATCTATACTTATGATGTTGAAGAAAACTATCCAAGGCTTGTGTTTTCAGGGTGTCACTTTACCTAGGCCATCTAGTTTTTTGAACCAAGTTTGTTCAGATATTGTTTTTGATTCTTGTTAGTGCAAATTGAAAGTTTGCTTGTGTGTCTATAAAATTTACAAAAAAATAAAAATAAAAATGAGTGTAAAAATATAAGTGTGCGCGTATTATATCTCAATAGAATATGCACCTAATATACAAATACGAGTATATAATTAGGTGTTGCCATGCCATCCCTTCTACTAGGCACATATTCTGACCAAGTTACAACGGAAAAGAAAACACACATTCTGAACACTTACCTAGACAATGGTTACTCAGATAATTATGATGTGCTCTCTCTTTCTCTCCTTTCTTTTTTCTCCTCCACTGTCAAGAACTTAAAATACCAAGAAAACTAAGGCACCTTCCCTAAGGAACAAGGATGTCTTTTACAGCAGATTTACCTGTCTGCAGGAATAAAATTATTTATTTTCAGTTAGTTCTGCTGCAAAAAAAAATTCTTGCTCTTTAAGATACTACGAATAAAGTATTTGCTTAAAGCTGTGAAATTCTCACCTAGCCAACTTCCCGCGGCCATCTCGATTATAAATATCACCGTAAATATGACATTATTCATCAGTCTAAGACAGGACATGCATATTGCATTCTTGAAATCATGTATAAAAATCATGAATCATAAATTCTAGATGCAGATTGCATACTTTTCATGTGCTTGCCTGGCATATAGATGTTGCCCTATGTCTTGTTTTCAATATTCATGAACCCGATCTTTCAATCTTCAGACCTTGTTTTCATCACTATCTCAGCCCTAAAATAGAAGTTTTACCAAAATGGGTGCCAAGTTAACCAGAACCAAAATGAAGATGATTCCTTCGATCACCCCAGCTATTCGGGCAATATCACTGCGTATAATCGGGTCTCTCATGGCTATGCTGTTGCTGTTATGGACAATCCACTATGGATATGAAGCTGCAACTGAGGCTCGAAGATCTGGGCAATGGACTTCACAAGTTGGAGCTTTAATTATGCTCTTTGGTTTCTTGCTTTCGGCTCTGGGGCTTCCCATAATTGCTGACTTGTTTCTTAGATTGTCAGATGAGCTACGTTACCCAGAGGAAACTGATATTAATCACGGTCGCAACCAGGGTAGTTTCCCCGTTTAATCTACCTGCTTTGTTTATCCCATTGTCATTGCAGTAAATGTGACTTGCATGCTTGGCGATTGAAGCAAGATTCTATTTTATCAGTTTTTGAACATGAATATATATGAGAAATCAGTCAATCTTCTGTTAGAATTATGTAGCAAGTGATTTCCAACTTCAAAATATCGATGAGAAAGTTTGAATTGTTCATGCAAAGTTGCATAAATCTATTAATACAGATTTTAAATCCATTAAAACTGTGATGTCAACCAGAATTACATTTATTTTTCTCAGGCCGACGAATAGAGACAGTGTTTTAAGTCATCTGCACACTAATCCTTTCTTTGATGATAATTTCGTTTTATCTGTTGCAAAAGCAAATTGCAATATTTTCTTTTTAAATGATTTTGCGTTTGTCTTTTAGCTCCCAATAGTTGGAGAGTTTGGGGTTGAGTTATTACTATAGGAGTGATCATAAATTAGATCCTTTATTAGCTGGGTTCCGAGTCACTCATTCACAGGTTAATGAGAGGCTTCCATTCTTAGGTGTAGTATCTTCTTTTTGTGTCGAGTTTTTGTGCCATTTTTCCATTGTCTCTATTTTTTCCCTCTTTGATTTTGTAAGGATTATTCATCTATTGTATTTTCATGTAAATAAAGGCAAGAAAAAGCTCTATGAAAAGATGGTTCTATCAAAAAAAAATTCATCTTTGATGTATGAATGTTCTAGTGTTTATCCTAGCTAAGACCTACGGAGAGACACTTCGTTATTGTGCGTTTTAACAGTTACGACCCTTCGATACGATGCTATTATAGAGATCAATTCTCCAAGGACACTTTGGAACATAGTAGCCAAAAGCAAATTGCGGAATGGAGCGGCCAGCTCCAAAACTGCTATACTAAGATAGTGGATCATGGAGTAGTTAATACTCTGAAAAAAAATAAATGTAAATAAATTACTTAACACACGCAATAATTACTTAATACTCATAAAACAACACATAAAACATAAAAGTCCAAAATAATACATTCGTAACAATAGAAATGTCATGTAAAAGTAGAATGAATAAAACATAGACAAAAAGTTCAAAACAAAAATTATTATTCAACTAGAATCATCATCATACTAAAGATCTTTGAAGTTCTTTTCATCTTCATTGCTTTCATCACTGCTATTGTATATCTCTTCTTTGTGCATCATCTCTCGCATCAATCTCTTCTTCCTCTTCATCGTTATTAATAAAATCGCTCACTATAGATCTTGAAAGCCCTGAAGTTGTCTTCCTTATTCTTATTTGCTACTTAGTGCTCCTACTAGGTTGACCAGACCCACTAGCTTCAGCTACAACCCCTAAGTGAACGCATTATCATCAAAAAACTAATCTTATTAACATTTTCTCCATCCTCGCCTATTTCCCCTAGCAACCACCCATCGTTGTCAATGATATTAATTGGTTAGGTAAATGGGATCAATCATATCATAGTTTTCAAAGTGTTCTTAAAGTGCTTTGTTGTACTTAATGAAAACTAAATCTTGCAATATTTGATGCTCAAGTCTATTTCTCTTCTTAGAAATGGATTTATTATTTAAAAACCAAAAAAAAAAGAGGTTAGTTTCATTCCACAATCTCTACATGAATTGAAACTAGAATAATTGATACATAGTCAATGGGGGAGATGGGTAGAGGGATAAATGTGTAACAGAAATAATGGAAGAACTGAGGGGCTAGGATTAGGTGGATTGGTGGGAAAGGTGGTTAGAGGTGTATTTAAGCTAGCTCTGTAACAGAAATGATCATCGAAAAAGGTCATTCCTTTCCTTCTTTTTTTTTTTTTCTCCTCTCAACTCCATTTTTCTCCTTCTTATTCTTTCTGATCCTATCGCTGGTATAACTTTAATTATTTAACATATACTCACATGCTCAAAGTACTTCAATTAAGCTCACATCCAGATGCACTACGAATCAAGCTCAGCGCCCTAATAGCAAATTCTTACAAATGTGGAGTGCTTCATCCATACATCTTCCACAACTCAACATTAGTGCCAATATGCTACAATTAGTTAGCATGATTAATTTACTTTTTAATTAAAATAAAATGAATTGTCACCGTATTAAATGGATTTTAACTTACCATTAGCCAAAATGGCTCTTTGTCCAATTGTTGCTTTAGAACCAAATAAGCCTGCAATTCTTTTTGTAATGGCAACTGCAATTTCTGCCCCAACAAGAAAAATTTTAGACAGAAAGAGAGAAAACTACACAAAGTATTAGGGGTGAACAATTTTCAATTAACCGATTGAAACGGACCGAACCAAAAACAAATCAGTTTAATCAGTATGTTAGTATCGGTTTAGTCGGTCGGTTACGGTTTTGAAATTTGAAAAAATTGGTTAATGTCGGTCGGTTTCAATTTTGCATTTTCCTAACCGAAGAAAACCAAACCGACCGACTAAAACATTATAAACTTTAATATTTTCATATACCATGATAATTAGTGATTCAATTATTTTATTAATTGATTAAATCACTCAAATATTGTGTCATCTTGATGTATAAAAATAATTATATATTGCTAATTTGATATGTACTTTAGTCTTGTATAAATATGTTTATTGAAAATAGTAATTTTTCTAGTAAAGAAATCAATTTTTTTTTTTTGTTATGTATAGACATTTGTTTATGTTAATTGTGCCTTCTCTAAGCATTTGTGTATATGCTTGGAATTGAAAGAAGTTAGCTTCTATAAATATCTTTATATATTTTTAGGTTTGTTATTATTGTATTTTTATTTTTACTCATATGATTCTTAGTAAAATGTCATAAATACTTAAAAAAATAACTTATTTTAACTTATCTAATAGCCACATTCTTAATTTATAGTAAAACAATTAAATATATATTCCAAATATACACAACACTAAAATCGAAACAAAAGCTTCTATTTTTTTAAAAAAAATTTGTTACTATCGGTTAACTATTAACTGACCAAAACCGACCGCTTAACCAACTAAAACCAAACCGTCAGTTTAAACGTATAGTCGGTCAATTATTGGTTTGACAAAATTACACAATTAGTTAGTGTCGATCGATTAAAAATATATTCAAAACTGATCGTAACCGACCAACGCTCACTCCTACAAAGTATCATGTAGGCAAATAAATTTTAGCAAAGATAAACAAACCATATATGCATGGAACTTAACGGTTTGCTCGGTTTCTATAAGTTTCCAATTTTATTGTGTAGTGGGTCATTGGACGAAAGTGGAAAAATCTTGGAAGATAAATTTTTTCTTGTGAATGAAGACTCTGTTTTGGATCCATCGGCAAAAATATAAGATAGCGATTGATATTGTTATGAAAAAACTTATTTGGTGTGGATGTCCATATTCAAAGGCTTTCATTACCTTGAAGGTTATAACCTTTAGTCTTTTATGCCCCATTATCCTTTGTAGGTTATAACTCCTAGGTTTTTATTCATCTCCTATAAACTCCAAGTAATTACCTAAAGGAATTCATGATGTATTATTCTCATTTATTAGAATGTTGTGTAAGGTTACAAGTCCTTGTGCTTATAAAGGACTACTCCATTTGTACATATAGAAGAGGAATGGAAATAAAGGAAAAGCTCTTACTCTCTCAGTTCTTGCACTCTCTATATTGCTCTCTATTTTACATTATTTTCTTAACATGTTATCAGCACGAGGCTCTAACAAAAGCGATTGTGTTGTGAAGCTTCTCTCTTGAATTGATCAAAGGAAGCATGTTAGTTTTATTCCATGCATCTCTTATGGTCCTCAAGCTTTAAGCTTTTGATTGTGATTTCAACATCTTGCACTTGTATTTCTTTGATTATTCTATTTCCAACTCTCTTAAAGCAATGTCTAATACCACAGAAAAATGAACCAAAAGGAGTCTATGCTTTATATCTAATTGGAGATTATATTGATTATCTTATCCTCACATTTTCATTACATTGCCTTACTTATTAGATTACATGTACTACTACATACGTCCAAATTTTCTTGAATTGTGTTTTATCTCCTTTTGGTCTAAATTGAAATATTATGTCTTTATCATAAAATGTGGAGCCAAGTGAATGAATCATTGGCCAAAGAAATCTATGTGCTTAGAAGTACCATAGTATGAATGTACCCAAAGAAACCTATGTGCCTTGAAGAGCCATAGCATGAATTTTATGTATTTTGTTATGAGTCCATAAGCACTATGGCATAGAGGAATAAGAAGAAAAAAAATCTGAATGAGCTATGTGTCTAAAAGAACAATAGCAAGAGAACTAAGAATCCACTTTTGTGATCCTAACTATTCTAGTATATTCTTTTCTTCTTTTGATAATATTGTTGCCTAGTAACTTTACGCAACACTTTAATTGGTTTTAGTTGTTTTATATATCTACTTTAAATAAGATTTATTTATCCTCTTTTACAATGTTAGAGTATTGTTTTGTGATTTATTTATATTAAAACTTTTGTCTCTAGTGATAAAAAGAAAATACTCCATAATTCTTATGGCTTGAAATTGCTCCACTAGTAGCAATATAAAGAAAAAAATAGAAATATTAAGCCTTTAACGAGAAATCACAAATCTCATATCCAATTGGATTTGCTTTATTTCCTGAAGTGAATGTAGCAACTTTGTTTAAAGGCTTAGGCATGGTTATGTCCATAGTTACGAAAGGAGATGATGGTCGTAATATCAAAATAATTCTTGCCACCAGAAGTGGGAGAAGAAAATATTGATAAGGCAAAAGTGATACTCTAAAAGGTATTACCACTATAACTCTTGATATGAGGATTGAGATTGATGTCAAAATTTTTTCTCCCAAGTGTAGAAAAACACTTGTTGATTTGATGAGTGGAATACAAAAGAATGCCTCCCTTGAGATAAATACATATGAGTGCTCCTATTGAATATTGCAATCCAAAATTTGAGTAAAACATTTATCTTGATTGTTAGATTTTTCCACTAGAAGTGGAAAAATAGTGAATAATGAAAAATGAATAATATGGGCATAATAACAAACATGTTGAAATACATGTTCTCATTGATAGTGTATCAATGAACAATATTTCTAGAGATAAAAATATTTCTCTAATATGATTATAGGCAATGCCAATATTCATAAGATATATGGCAATATAGAATTTGAATTAAGCTCTTGAAGAGCTGAAATCCTTTTATTATTGAGACAAGTTTTTATAAATCTCACTATTCTCCCTAAATACAAAATTATATTTGTGTATCATAGTTTGATATTTTGTTTGTTTATTAGTCTTTGGATGAGTTCATGAATGTTTTATTGCAAATATGTGTTGAAGTATAGTCTTTGGCAATACATAGATTAAGAATATTTTTAATAAATCCTATATTAGTTTATTGCTATTCATCTTATCATGTTAAGAAATTTTCATTTGATTTATTCTTGGCTTCATGGATGAAATATCTCTCTTAATACAAGAAGCCAGTAATATTATCATATGTAGGGGTGGGTACGAGACTGGATGTCCCGATGTTTTGGCCTGACCCAAAGAGTTTGGGACACAATTGGGACATGACAAATCGGGATAAATTTTTAGTGTCCCGGCAATTTTTGAGACGGAACTGGGACTGGCTTAATTCCGTCTCGAGTCTCGTTCCAACCTAGCCCGATCTAGTATATTTTCATTAGTGTCTCGGCTAGCTCGGCCTGTTTGTAGTCCTGCATGCCCAACATAAGTGGCCTGACCCGTCCCGACCTCCTCACTAATCATTCATATGAACAATGAATCATATCTGTTTGTGTTTAAGAGTAACACTGTAACAAGGTCATGGACCCAGGGTTTACTTTATCGCTACAAGCGATAGCTGCGATGCTTCATCGAAGACCTTGCTTTCCTATGATCTGGCACCTTCTTCAAAGGGCACCACTGCCTGCCATGGTACTACAACAGTACCTGTGAAGAATGCTGTTCGCCCAATCAAGCTTCCAAAAGTAAGAAAGTTACCAACGCACACTCCATGGATTTTTCTGGACAAGTTTGCGGACATAGTCTTTAAAGGCAGAGAAAACTTTTAAAAAATGATAATCCTATCTTATATTCATTGCTTCATTTATTTATTTTGTTTATTTTTCCCGTTTGAAGAACTTTTCCTCTTCCTCTCTGCTTATCTTTGCTTTATATTTTGCCGGGTGCTGATTTCTCTTTTCTTTACAATGTAGTCTTTATATTTTATGATTTATTGGGATGCTGCTTTAAAATTCTCTTATATTTGGATGTAAATTAAGTTTTTTTTTTTTTTTTGAAGATATTAGTTACTTAGTGCTAATTCTAGTGCAGAAATCAAAGAATGACGGAGGATCTATCAATAGTTGGTCAAAGGCAAATATATTATGACCAAACTGGTGGTGAAGCACTTATATGCAGTGAGAGTGAGGAGAAAATAATCGAGGAAGAGGAGGAGAAAAAAGATTTTGTAGAATCTGAAGAATAAATATTTCGGTTGGTATAGTTGGAACCAACTAAAATTTCTTGCTTTTGCTTTTTCTTCACTGCTGAAAGTAAATTACAATGATATTGCTGCATATTTCCAGTGGATCTGCTGTGAGCTTCTTTTGTTATATTAAGTTTTTGTGTGGTAATGGAGACATTGTTCTTTAGGTGAGGATATGGACATATTTAAATGCACATTTTTTTTTTCTTTTATGTTTGCCTTATTTGGTAGTTGCCCTTAATCTTGGTTTGTTAAGCTTACCAAATCTTTTTACTGGCCATATTTAAATGCACATTTTTTTTTCTTTGATGTCGTTGCTTTTCCTTGTCTCTTTTGTTTGACATGTTAAATGATGTTGCTGTTATCATGTGATTATCTTGACATTTTTTTGCCCCTTTTTCAGAAACAAAATGCCAAGAAAGATGTGTTTCAATTGTTTGTTGAGAAGGTGAGAGATCATAAGGATTTGGTATCTAGATGGGCTGTTCTGCAAGAGCCACGTGTTGAATATTTTAGAGGAAAGGATTTTGTGAGTTGTGGAAGGTCCATGATAAAGTCCCCGTGCTCAACCACTGGGGTATACCCTTGTGAATATTTATGTTGCTTAGAAAAATGAAATATGGAATTCAATTTACTTGTTTACTACCATATCTGGTTTGTTTGTATTTGTCTGTTCCATGGTATTTGACATTATATCAGTTATTTTTACTTGATTTAGAATCGTATGATCTTCCATTTCTAACCTTTTGTTGCAAAAAGAAATTGTGAAGATGGTAAACACTTTAGAAAATGGTTTCTAACATATTTTGCTAGTTTCTTCTTCTTGGGCATTTCTCAAAATGGGAAATTTTGGTAGCAAGATTCTCCATTTTCTTCACTTTTTGTTTCTAGCAAGTTATCACCTTTGTCTGAAATGGAAAACAATATGTTTACTTACTTCATTACTTGTCAATCTACCTAATATTTGAACATTATACTATTATCTTCCTGTTGCAAAAAATCATATTAGTGTGAAAAATAAAGCGATCGTAGGTACGAATTCTTGTTCCATGTAAGAATTCCTGTTCTGTGATTTTACTTGTCGCTACCAAGTTTTCTGTTAAATTTTTTATTCATTGAAACTTCTTGTTGCTATCCAGGGGTTTGTGCTTCTGCTTTCACTGTGCTTGTAATGCTGATTGCCTTCTTTATCTATCAACGCCGGAAGAAGATGAGTTATGCAAAATCATATGCAAGAACTGAGAGCATTTCTTCTATGCTCTCTTGCTGATCATCTTCATGGAGAACGAGCAAAAGTTGGTAAACTCTCTTGGGATATCAAAATGAACATTGTCATAGAGACTGCAAGTGCAATTGCTCTTTATGTTGATATAACCGTGACAAACCGAGACAGGACACATTCGGGACATGACTCGAGACAAATCAGGACGGGACTCGGGACATAACCGGGATAAGCATGTTTATAAATGGGACGGGACGGATGGTATATTTTCGGGATGAGACTGGGACAATCAAAGACCCAGCCCGTCCTGGCCGTGCCCACCCCTAATCATATGGTATCATATGTGGTAGTACAAAGATAAATAAAAACTTTTACCCAAAAAAAAAAAAATCATTCCTTGAAAGCTCTTGAAGAGCCAGCAAATTTTTCCTTTGAAGGGGAACAAGATAACTTATAGCTCCTGAAGAGCTAAAGAATTATCACTTGGAGGAAAGAAATCATATATTAATTTTGTATAAAGTCTCATATAAAGTTATAAGTTTCATTGATATTGATGTCATATTGAGACAACAAATGAAGGAAAAATATTGAATATTTTGTATTGGAGAAATTATATGCATTTTCCTCCAAATTGTACTACACATATGTTAGTGCAATTGAAGCACTTGTTAAGTAAACAAAAAGTATACGAATCATAAAAATTTACTATTTGGCATGACCGGTTATGCCATCTCGGGTCAATATGATGCAAAAGATTATTGACAATTCACATGATGACATATTGAAGAATCTGAAGATTCTTATAATCTAGTGAATTCTAATGTGCTGTTTTTCTTAAAGAAAGTTGATCAAAAGGTTTTAAAGTTAAAGTTGAAAAAAATTCTGTGATTTTTTCAAACACAAGGTACAACCACCATGTGAACCATTTAGGTATTTTATGATTTAATCAATGCATCGACTAAATGGTCACATGTTTGTTTATTATAAGCTTATAACTTGAAGTTTGCAAGATTGTATGTCCAATTGATTCCCATTGATACATTTACAAGTAGTAGCACTTATACACATCATGCCAAAAAGCTATAAGTTCCCCTTTTTACAATTGGCTTATTGTTAAAAGCCAAGTATTTCCCATCTCAGAGTTTTGAAAATGTTGTAAATATTGCATCACAATGCATTATGATGAGATATCTTGAGGTTAGGAATACAGAAAACTCCACGTGTAAGTTTTCCTAATAATTGGGGGAGAAAAGAAGCGGTTGGAAAAGAAATATAAGCTGGAATTATTATCTTGAGATTAGTGGTTGGAAAACAATATCTGCATAGAATTTAACAGTTTGCTTTTTTTCTTCAAGTTTCCTTTCCATTTCATTGTGTAGTGGGTTAAGCTACACATTAAGGTTCAATTTGCAATTTGAAAACATTTTAACAACTAATCTAAGAAGAATAGAACTACACTTTGTATATGTATCTTAAAATTTATACACGCAACATATAAATGTACACATATACTAGTATAATAACACATTTAACAAACAACATGAAACACAAAAGGACTGAAACGACAATAGATGATCTGAGAAAGTTCAACTTATTTTCTTTCAGAAAGCAAACTCAAAGGACCTCAAATTAGCTAGCACCAAGTAAAATCCCTCACACCACACCCAAAATTCTAATTATTGTTTTTGATTATAACTATTAATTTGCTATTTATGGGTATTATGAAATTGATGGTTACTTTTTAGTTTAAATGTTATTGTAGGATTTTTTAAATTTTTGTTTAAACTAAGTGGTTTAGTTTCATTTCTTAATTTAAAAAATCCAAGTCAAACCACGTTGATAACTTTTGAATAATTTGGTTTACAATTTTCTCAAGTACTGCTTTAAAGGACACCGCAGTCAACTATAATCACGATAGAAGAGCAAAGACAATCATATAAATAGAGACGGACTGGAAGTAAAATATAATAATTGAAACACCTTTGCTTTATGGCCCCATCACCTCTCAAGGTTATTTCAACTAGAAGAGAACACAACGAAAGTGACATTGCAAGAATGGGACTATTAAGAAAAGTTTGACCAACGCATGAATAACATGATCATCAACACAGTGAATCAGAGGAGTTGGAATTGGAATTGAAATGGATGAAAGTGAATCAAAGCAAGTGGGACACCTACACTACAACTTTGCCTAGTTTGATGTGAGTGGCACAGAGAGGGAAACTCTGAAAGAACTAGGAAAATAGCTAAAACGACAACCAAAATACCCAAACACATTGAACTTCTTAGAACAGTTAGGTGAACCAGCCTATTACTTAAAAGCAATGCTAGTTTTATCTAATCCCACTTCACCACTGTCATCTTAAAATCTAGGCTAATTTCATTCAAGCAACTCAAAATCAATAGGGTAAAGCTTAGGAAAGATGAAGAGAAATCACTAAATTGAAATGATCAAAGAGTCAAATCCTAAAGAATAATAAAGGCGATTTAAGCTGCGTTATTGGATAAACATAGCTAGATAGTTTGATAGGAAAGCAACGCAAAGCAAGAGACCCTTTGGACGAAGGTGGAACAATCTTGGGAGATATATATATTTGACGACTGTTCTGGATCCACCAACAGAAATGTAAGATAACAGTTGATATGAGAATATTTAATAAAGGTAGGAATATTCGGTAACTACATCAATCATATTCCATGCAAAGGACATGCACAGCACGGGGTGATATTTTTAAAATTTGGGATAATATGTCTTATTTTATGACAAAAAATAATGTAATATAAGGAAAAAGTATAAATATAAAATAAGCAAATGTTAACCGAAGTGCTAAGAGTTTTCTTTTAAGATAAACTTCTTATTAAATAATGCAATTGAATAAGAACAATGAGATATTGATAATTCATTTTTAAGTTAATCTAATCAGCATCAAGAACAGATGAAATGAAATTACAAAACATATTGAGCCAACTAAGTGACATTGGCATAGATAATGTACAATTAAATTTAATAACAAATGCTAAGTTGGTTTATGAAAAATATCCATATAAACAACATTTTGTGTAATATTTGACCTATTACCAGCATTATCACAAATTAGTATTCTTTGTCCTATTTTGACTTCATCCTTCACCCTAGACACTGCAACATACAATTGGCTATGTGAAAACTGGCTTTGGTATATATATATAAACCAACATTTGAGAGTGATACCTTCACTCTTGTTAATTGTCATCACAAAACTCATTGCAATGGGGAAATGTCTCCTTTAATGGAAACCTCTTATTAGAAGGTGTTATAATCATTCTAAGGATTAAGACTTTTATCCAGTGTTAATACCAGATAACACCTTATAGCTTCTAATACATGAGTTCCAAGTTGTGTAATCACCAATTGAGCGCCATTACATAAGCTGACTGACTTATCGATGTTTTGCAAAAAACATTAATGGGGATCCACATTTCAGTGCAATTGAATGATTTGACAAATAGGATCCACTTATTGTGTTTAAGAACTTACAAGTATATAAATCATCCATATCATTCCCATTTGAATTTGCTTTGCAAACACTATCTGAGTTGAAATAAACTTGCTCATCTCCTGTTATCATTGTATGAATAAAATCATTTGTTATTCACGGAGTTCAAAGTTAGAGCCAAGATAGCTTTTTTCTTGTAAATAAGACATGTCATCTAAATGCTCTAATAAAGAAGAATATGTACTATTGACAATATCAAATTGAGGATTTGAGGTTTTTTTTTTTTTTTTTTTGAACAAATCTTCAGGAATTTCAATCAATCTTTCACCATAATTTGATTTAGAAACAGTTCCATTTCCTACTTGCAATATCCATTTAGAAAAATTCTCCAACTCATCAATGTCTTGATGATGAGATCTATAATAATCTCATGTTTTTGGTTAGTGTACGTACTTTATAGTGCTTCCACAAGTATGAGTGTTTAAGAGAGGTATCTTCACGAGAGCCTTTAAGAATTTCTTGAAGGATTTGGCGAAAGTCACCACCCAGAACGACTTTTCCTCCAAAGGGCGAATGTAAACTGTTAAAATTAGTGAATCGCGTAATATCTTGAAACGATCTATCAAGAGCTTCAAAATAATGTCAATGGGCCAATGAAGCTTCATCACAAATAATTGATTTAGCTTGTATTAATAGCTCAACAAATGGTGTACCCTACTTAATATTGTAAGTAGAATCTTCATCAATATTAATTGGAGTACAAAATTTTAAGTAAGTGGTTGTAATTATTGGCAGCAATTGAGCTGCAATGCCACTGCAAAAGAACATAGCTCATTACGAGTAAACCCATTTTGATGATAATCTTTAATCACCCCTTCAAATGGAATGGTGGGAACCTCACAAAAGCTTTTACCCTTCATTTGCACCAACTTCTCAATCTCTACCATAATCAAATTTCTTAACTCACCGTCACTTAATCGCGATTCTACAAATTGGAAATTTTAAGTAACATTATTAACCTTGAATTGGCATAAATATTAAATCTTAACTGAAAACTAAAATTTTTTAAAAATATATTTTATCATTATATTGGAATCGCTTCCTTCGCTAGTATAAAATATCCTCTGATAAATAAGTCCAAGAATGACGCAAAACATATTCACGTATTCCAATAATATTTAATAATAATAGCTCCCTAAAGAGGCTTCTTAAGTTGTATCCACCCCAAACTTTCTTCTTTGATTGCTTCAAGGTATTCATTATCATCATCCAATAAACTCATTTCATAACAAGCTTCTTTGAACGATAAGAATTGGATACCACCAACTATTCTAATATCTTCATAACACGTGGAAACTTTAATATGGTTCAGCAATAACCATAAAAGGAACTTTGATGACTAAGCATAATTTTAGTAATTGATAATGTTAAAGTCAAATGAAATGATGGTAGTTATATCTTAAATTAGGCAATTATTGCTTGTTTTCTTGGTCCTTACTATTTCTCAGATTATAATAAATTCAGCGTAAGTATGACATAGGATAATTGAATTATGAAAGTTAATTTTCTATATACTACTTGTATTTTCCCTAATTTAATTTATTCATAAATTACATGTGTATATATAAATATCTGCATGTGTATCATTCTACAATTTTAAATATATTAAAAAAAATTACATATATTAAAATTAGATTATAGAAGAGTATAGGGGTGAGTAAGAACGCATAACCCACCCAAAAATGTCCGACCAGAAGTTAGGTGACGGGGAACTTGAGTAGATTCGATCAATAATGGGTATAGAAAATTTTACCGTTGGAAACTGTCAAAACCTGAAAATTCACAATTCTTAGTAAGCCTTTATTTAAACTAGGTTGTTTGCACTACTATATATATACTTCTTGTCTTCTTTCCGATTCGCACTTCACACTAGTTCGTAGTTTGAGACTTTGAGTTTTCTTTAAAGATTGTTGATGTTTCTTTGTTGCCTATATAGAGTTGTGTGATTCTTCCCTATTTTAAAGCCCCTTTTGAAGCCAATGTTCTTATGTGAAGTTGTTCCTTCATTTTAGGCTTTTAGCTTATAAATTAGACCCTTCGTTTTCGCTTCAGAGGTTTAGGCTTGGCATATGCATTTTCGAGTTCTGTAAGAAATTACAAGAAGCAATTTTTGTTCATTCGTTTTAGGTTTTGGTGCTGATGGGTACAACTATTTATGGTTTTGTTAGTTTACATAGTAAAACTTTTAGCAAACTTAGTTTTTTCCCTAGCTTGACATATGGTATGCCAAAAGTTCAAATTTTCATTTGACCTAAATGATGATATATGGAGACCAAACAATAATAAAAAAAATTGCATCTAAATCAGCCGTCGTTCTTTTGCCCTCAGTAAGTCGCCACAATTGACGGAAGTATCATTCCATTTTTTTCCTACATGAAGGAAAATTTATGTTGTTATGATCTTCAATCTAGTTTGAACAAAAGCCATGTGTTAGGCATGTGTTGGTTTCGTTCTTTATAACTGTAATTCAATGTCAATAACTTGGGTGCTTCATTTAGGTTTATGGTAGAGATAATATAGTTATGAACCAACAAAGGACCTCCTAGTTTGAATCTCTCATTAATCAAGAGAATGCTGAAAAAACATTACCTTATTTGCATGAGTTATTTTTCTTTTTGTATATTTTGTGTTTTGTATACTTGAATATTTTTCATATCATTTATATTCTATGTTCTGTACTTGCTTTTGTATGAATTAATGTTTTATTTTATTATCCAGAGAAGCTAAATCTAAAAAGTGTCGAGGACTATAAATATATAAGACAAAGCAACTGCTATAAATTTCTGAACTAAATCTAAAAGAACCACTCTCCATATTATGCTTGTCCAGAATGCATTTATATTATCTATATACTGAATGGTTTTAAATTCTTCTACATAGTACATCAGTAAAACGTCAAAAAAAAAAAAATCTAAAAGATCCCTTAGTATTTTCTCTATCTAATACTTTTGATCACTCCAAATATACATAAGCCAATTGCCAATATAAGAAAAACTAGCCGATCTAATTTGGTGTTAGTTTTCAACCCCAAGCAATATGTTCTCGTTCTAATTTAATTCTTGTCTTACCATTTCCTCTCAATTTTAAGTGAAATTAAACTTCTTAATGTTTGTCATCTGATTTAGAATATATAAGACTTTATAATTTACCTATGCCATATCTTGTTTGAAGAAACCCAAATAGATGATCACATGTCAAAGCTAACTATTAGAATTTGTGACCGAGAAAGACTTTTGGCTTTTATAAGTGAACATTAGTCTAGTTTTTCTCTTTGTTTAATTTTTATATAAGATAATGGCTTGCTAAATTTTGTGGTTGTTCTCCTATTTTAAATTATATTATAATAGCTATTTTTTAATTACATTATTGAATTAAGTTTGGTATTGTGTCATTCTAGTTTATACTAGAATATGGATCAACTCGTCAACAACCATAGTCACTCTCAACACAACAATCTAAAGATGTCTTTAAAACTGCATCTAGACAGCCACAAAGCAGCCAGAGAAAAAACAAACCGAAAAAAGGCCCAAGGCAAAGGAAAAGTAGCATCATAATCTACCTAAGAAGAAGCCCAATGCTAGTGGTCCAAGGAAAACTTCAACAGTTTGGGATCACTTTGATTAGTTGCCTAGCAGTGAGGTTAATGAGCCTATTGCCCAATGCAAGTATTGTGGGAGAAGATATTTATCTAATTCCAAGACTAATGGGACCTCTAACTTGCGTAATCACTTAAAGGAATGCACAAAAAATGTCCTTCTTGTTGCACATGACCCCAAACAAACTATTCTAAACAAGGAAAAAAAGTAGTGACGGAGTTGATATGGTTGGTGCATCACAAAAGTTTAATACTGAGAAATATAGGAAGGATGTGGCTGCTTTTATGATTGTTAATGAGCACCCTTTTAGGATTATTGAGGCACAAAGGTTTAGGCACTTCTGTTCAGAAATGCAACCACAATTTATCCTTCCATCAAGATTTACCGTTGCTAAGGATTGTTACCAATTATATCCTGATGAGTTGAGGTTGAAAGCATTTTCAAAGAGTGGTTGTGTGAAAGTTGCCCTAACTACAGATTGTTGGAATTTTATCCAAAATTTGAGTTATTCACTGTCATTGCTCACTTATAGATAAAGATTGGAGGTTGAACAAAAAAATTCTCTGTTTTTCCTTAGTACCCAACGCAAAGGGATAGGAAAATACATTGATGAATGCTTAAAAGATTGGGTTATAAGGGCTGCTTTCACGATTATTATGGACAATGATCATCAAATAATGTTGTTATATTGTATTTGAAGAATAGACTTAAGAGCAATAATGGGTTAGTTTTATATGGAAATTGCTTGCATGTTTGTTGTTGTGCGTATATTCTTGATTTTAAATGATGGGATTAAAGATCAACATGCCTCTATTTCTAGTATAAGAAATGCCATGAAGTATGGTAGATAATCACTTTCTAAGCTGGCCAAATTCAAGGAGTGCGTGGAGTTTGTTTGCCTTAATGTTCCTACTAGATGGAACACTACATACTTTTGGAGGTAACAATGAAGTTCCAAGCACCTTTTGAGAAGCTTGAGCTTGATGGCAGCTTTTATGTAAAGCATTTTGGTATGACCAGTTCTCATGTTTCTTTGGATTGGCAAAATGTGAAGGTTTCTTGAAATTTTTAAAAAATTTCTGTGATGCGATTAATGTCTTTATTTGCTTCACTCTACATCACTGTAAATACAACATTTCATCAGTTGTCTTTAATCTTATGCGAGTTGAAGGCTTGGGGTGTTTCGGACGACTCTTTGCTAAGGACAATGGCTATAGAGATGAAAAAAAAATTATCAATATAGGGATTATCTTCTTAACATAAATCCATTGCTATACTTGGCTATTGTATTTGACCCTAGCTATAAGCTTAAATTTATGAGTGGTCTTAAGATATGTTCAAAGATGATTACGTGAGTGTGTATGACATGATTAGAAGGGTGAAGAACAATCTTTCCAAATTATATGCTTGGTATTTAGCCACTTATGACTAAGGTAAAGGAGCTACTCAATCCTCCACCTCCGAAGGCTCTCAATTCGATTGTGGGCATGGTGAAAAATCTAGTTCATTGGCTAGGCCTAGGGCTCTTGCGTTTAGAAGCCATTGAGAGAGAAAGACTCTATTTAACAAAAAAAAAGAAAAAGAGTTACAAAACTACCTTACAGAAAGTGAGGATGAGGAAGATGATTTTAATGTCTTGGCTGGGCGGAAGAACAATTTGCAAGATTTCCAATTCTCTCATGCATCGCACATGATGTCTTATCCACTCTCGTCTCAGCAATTGCTTTTGAGAGTTCATCTAGTATCGGAGGTAGAGTATTGAATCCTTTTAGGAGCTCTTGGTCTCCCAAGATGGTTGAGGCCTTGATTTATACATATAATTGGATGAGGCCAACTATGGCAAATTTTAAGGATTGCAATCTGACTGGAAAGCTTGAAAATTATGGGGAAAAAAAAATTGATCCTTGTAACGGCCCATTTGTGTTGCTTTTATGTTTATGTAATTTTGATGCAATAGCTTCTTTATTAAAAATAAAATAAAATCATGGTTTCTTGTTGGTAATAGAGTTTCGAAGAGCAAGCGGATTTGGTTAAGGGCAGCGACAAAGTCAACTTGAAAGTGAGACACAGTCACAGCCAATGGTTGTTGACTATCTTGACCATTAGGTGTTAGATTAACTTAATTAAGTTCTCCTAATTTCTTTCACTTACTCATGCTTCAATGTGGTTCCATTTACTAAGTCTACTTATGTTTGGTGACATGTTTCTACTATTTTTGGTGCAAACTGTGTACTTTTTTGAAAGACAATGACAGTATGACTATGCCAAGACTAAATGGCACCTTCTTCTATTTGGTGAAAGGACCAATGCTTTCCTTTTTTTTCTTTTTCTTTTTTTTGTATGTAAGGAAAGAAAACTATAAGAAATAGGAAATAGATTGTGGGAAAAGGGCATTCTTTTTGTAAAGAAGGTGAATTTGGAGGTTACTTAACTGATTATGCACTTTATATATAGTGTTAACAAAATAGGAATTACTTTTGTAAAGACACATTCTCATTAAATGTCAATGGCTCAGTGCAACAATGCAAAAGCTTTTCTAGTTTTTTTTTTTTTTTTGTTCTTTATATTACAATTGTATTTATTATATTCATATGTAGATGGTTGATTCTTTACTTGAGGACAAGTGATCCTATATTACAGAGCATATTATAATTAATGCTATGTTTTAAAATCTTGCTTTTGTTTGGGGATTTCTTATAGGATTTCAGGTTTGGCCCTTAAAATAAAATTATCTCACTTTGTTGTATTTCTTGCCTTCTTCATATGAAATAGTTCTATATGTTTTTATTGTATTTGCGGTGACCATTCTAGTTTTTACAAGGATTGGAAAACTTTTAATTTAGGGATATCATTAGAATCTGGAATTCGAGTGTCTACTTATCCATGCATGGTTCCTAGTATAATTTAATTTTACTTCACACAAAACTAAAAGAAATGAGAAACTCATCTTGTACATAAACTCATCAATGCATGATATTGAAGATATTGTGAAAATTGGGCAAGTGGTGAAAGGTTTGTCTTCTTGTCATTAACTTTTTCTTTTATTGTTGTAGTTCTATGGTGAAATCTCCAACTAAATTGTCTTCAGATAAATCACATGTTTTTGTTAATTTAATACTTTAAGGTTTCTCTTATTATGCAGCTCATTCTATGTCAATTGACACACAATTGGTATTTTGTCCGTATAGCTACATCATCAATCTAGTCATTTGGGGAGTTATGGATGTGGACATCAAACGATCCATTGTCATTATTGATGAAGCCCAGTAAGTTAATATAATCTCCTTCTCTTCCTTCATGTTACTTTTGAATTGTATATGATTCATGTTGCCTTTATGATCATACTATCAGTTGCTTGCAAGCCTATCTAGTATGATTGGGTATGTCAATGGGTATCAAGATTTGGCTATTGAGTCCATGTGTCTGTTGTAGGATATTCATCCCTTTGTTGGTATGTGTATTTTTGTGCTAGTAAGAATCCATATTTTTTTGGCGGATAATTTGATTCTTTCGGGTGGCTTATTCTTTCTAGATTTAGTCTTGGTTTGTGGACAATTTATCTTTTTAATGAATAATTAGTGTTTGCCATTTGTTTTTCCTTTCTATTTTCTGCCCTTTTTTGCCCAGTTCTTCATCTTTTGTAAGTTGTGATTGCTCTAAACAATAAACATACTTGTTTGATATCATTGTGCAGACAACTTTGGCATTTACTATGATTGGGTATGTCCAATTAGGGTCACCCGATTGAACTCGACTCACACTCAGGTTGGTTAGGATGCACACCCAACTGAACCCAATTTATGCTCATCCTAAAAGAGTATTTGTAGAATTTTCAAAATAAGACAATTAAATATAAATATTTGATAAATGCAAATATAAGTAGATGCTTGCAAAATAATACGAGAATACATTAAACAACACAAACTAGAATGTTCTTGGTTTCTAGGAGAAGGTACAAAAATACATTGAGGCAAGGAAAAGCATAGTCTAGTGTACTGAAAACTTGAAGAGTCTACCTTTCATCTATATAGAGCACAATTATCAAATGAAGGAGCTAAAAAAAAAGAGTAAATTATTCCCATGAAGAATATATAGAATTACATCAAAAACACCCTAAAAAAATCTTCCAGATTTTTAAGGAGAAAACACAAAATTATTTTATTTGTACAGACACATCAAACCCTCCTTATATGAACAGAATGCATGCAAAAGCATTAGTTCGCCATAACTCATAATTATTTCTCATTTTCTTCTTCTTCATCTTTCTGCACTAAGAACAACCATATCTTCCATGACCACCATTCTTCCAATAGAATAATCATATATCCCACACAAACTCCATTATTCATAACTCATTCTCAATCTTGTCATACATCTAAGCATTTATCATATTTGCGGCTAAAGCTACAGGAGTAGTAGCCTCCTCTAGCAATGCCACAAAAGCTCTTGTCTAAGTGGCCACCATAGCTGAGGATACTCTTGTAAGGGCAGCACCCTTTTACCTGATGGCACCCTAATACATTTAGATCATCCTTGCTGTGCTTCTTAAAGTGCTCAACTAGTTCACTATCCAAGCCAACCGAGGCCCACGTCAACCATAGCGTGAACAGTACCTCCATGGTGCTTAGAGACCCAAAGGCAACACAAAACTGACAAAACACTTATAAATCTTCGTGGAGATCAAAGTAACATATTAAGCACAAAGATTATCAAATTGACGAAAAGGGGACGGAAGAATGGAGACACAACATAACAAATACATAGCCTTAATGGCATCACACAATTGTAGTGTCACATATGCAAGTCTGGAAGTGATGATGGATTGATGGTTAATCCATGAAAATTGGAGAATGACCACGTCAACATATATTTGCAAAAGAATAAAGAAAAGCTATATTGGATGGATCAGCTTCAACTTTTCCTCTTGCAATTACTCTTGACTTCCCTCCAATTCTACAGGCTCTCTCAAAGTCTACTTCTCATTCTTTGTGCCCTCTCTCTTTGTATGACTTTTCTGAGTGATGGAGCTTGAAATTTTTTTTTTTTTATTTTTGGGGGGGAGGGGGGGGAAGTTATCTTCATACACAATTATAATGATATATTTATATATAAGTTATTGTTAGTTATATAAAAGTATGTGCTAAATGAAATATATATGTAAAACTGAAAAAATTTAATGACAAACACATAATTAAACTACAGCTATCAAGCAACACAAATTACCACAAATCAAGCTAAAAAATTGCAATTCTCATACTTAATCAATCAAATTATATTTTCCTTACAATAGTGTTGGGACCTTACCAAAATTTCTCAACAATACTGTAATCTACACAAGCAAAGATGCAATATCCAACATTTTTTACTTCTTTATTTAATCTTGATATTATGTCAATATAATATTATATATCTTTTTTAGTCATTTAACATATTTCAGTTAGTATAATTAGTTTTGTCAAACAACTCTAATTCAATTAATTACCTATATAGTTATAAGTTTTGTTTTGATCTTTTTGTGCTTCTATAAAGAGAGTGGGTTCGACATGCCAATGGAGATGCCACCTATGGGAATGGTACGGGTCCTTAGGTTAGGCTTGGGTGATCAACTATTAAAATACATAATACATATTAATATATTAAAATAGATTAAACATCACCTAACATTTTTTATTTTTTTAATATCTCCATTCTAACAGTTAAATTGTGACCGTTGGTTTTTTTTTTAAAAAAAAATATTCCCATCTAACGGTAAGATCTTCTACTTCCAATATTTTTTTTTTTAATAACATATCAATTAATGGTTAGATTTGGAATTCTAGAAACTCCTACTTTTTTCCTCTTTTCAATGCACGCTTCTTCTTTGTCGCTTCTTTTTCTTTTTTCTTTCTCTACTCCACTTCGCTACTTCTTCTTCTTCTTTCTTTTCTCTGCTCACCGCTTCACTGCCTTGCCTCGCCTTCTTTCTGCTGATGTTGCTTTTTTCTCCTCTAAGAGTTATTGCATGTAAGATTTTTGGTTGCATTTGAGAGTTTTTTTGTTTTTTTTTTCTGTTTTTGAAACTTTTTTTTTTTCATGTTTAATCTTTTTTGGAACTTTCTTTTTTATTTCATGGTTCTGATTTGGATTATTATTTCATGATTTTCTGAAAAAAAAATTCCTAATTTCAAGAATTTTTTTCTCTAATTCCTGGAACATTTATTCTTTCAATTTCTATGTTCTTTCAATTTCTATTTCTGTTGGTTGTTGATTGAGAGGATTTTCGCACTAAATTTTTCTATAATTTTTCACTTTTTCATTGTTTCAAATACAAATTGGGACCCTTTGAACAGTTGTGCTCCCATTCTTTGGATGATTGCCAAATCGTTCTTTTTTCTGCCAAGAGGGCGCCCTCTAATTATGGAATTACTCTTCTCTCTGTTGCACAATTTTGTGCTCTCTTCAAATGTCTGCCATTAGAGGTGCTCTAAATTAGTCTACAAAAAATTTAAAAATAGTAATGTAAGAATGACTATTTATAGTGAAAGATAATGAGCTGGGCTGGGCTTCTAGGTGTCATTTGAGGTGCACATGAGGTAGGAAAATATCTCATTTTTAGGGCTGAAGTGTCACGCTAAGATTGGGTGACATCCTCTGATTTTGGGATCTGCACAGTAACCTTTCTGCAAGTTTGATATTGTTTGTGCCTGGTCCTTTGGTTCCTTCCCATTGGTGGACAAAGTGAGCGCTTGTCTCCTTAGTACTAGGTAGGGAGATGCTACTGTACTATTGTCTAGACATAGGTAAAATATGGGTGAAAATGTGAAAGTAAGTGATTAGAAAGATTCCATAAGGGATTAAAGGCTTAAACTGAGTCAAGAAAAATTGACATTTGATTAAGAGAAGGTCAAGAAGTTAATCATAAGGTTAAGAATAGCTTGTTTTGTAACAATGTGATACTCCCCAAAGACCTCCTATACCTTGTTCATTTCAAAAGACCATTATAAGAGGCCACTTTGATAAACCTCTATTTTTGGTTATTTCTTAGTTGAAAGCCAACCGAGCCACTGACCCAAAAATAGTTCCTACATTGATACCTCTTCATACAATAACTCATTATCTCAGTGTTATTAAGGCCTTATGAAGTTCTTTTGAACCTTGGGAATTGGCACAAGATGCGTCTTGGTCCTGGTCATCTAAACTGATTTTTTGGTCTTCTCATTAGAAGGTGCGTCTCTCAACAACCTTCTCTTGATACCTTATGCTTAGTATATAGGTGGGGCTTTCCCCTACCTTAACCTCATCAGGGGGTGCCTCCCTTGGCAACCTTTCTCTCACTTCATTTTGGAGCTTTTCCCAACCTTATTCTCATCAAGGGTGCCTCCCTCGGTGACCCTTCTTGATGCCTTATAATTTAGATCTTTTTCACTGTAACATGCGCATAAGGAACCCCCTTTTTGATTTTGTCTTACTTCGGAAACTTGAGATGATTAGTTTAAAAGAGATACTCGACTAAAACGAAGCCTCTTTGGGTCTCTCCGTTGATGGATCCTTCTTGACCATTACTTCTTTTCATATTTGGGCTAGATTATCTTCTTGATTTTGGGCCTAATAAATTAAAGTAATTATAAGTTTTCGGCTACATCTCATAGCTTTTAGTTAACTTCACATCTATACACTATATTCTCATAGCTTTCAACCAATTTTACCAAATAGACTCATTATATATTCCTTGGAGTATTTGAGAGTTAGCTCTTATATTTCTTGTGGCTATTGCAATAATAGAAATGGCTTTTTATTTCTATGAATATCATCAAGGATCAAATATGAAATTGCATGCGAGACAAATTGTTGAATGATTGATTGGTTACTTAAATAGAGAAATATATAAACAAATTAAAACAATTAAAGAAAAATTATAATGTATTTATACTTTTAATTGTGAACATATATATATATATATATATATATATATATATATATATATATATTGCCCTCACAATTAAAATTTTTGAATCCATTGCTGATCTAAAGACAGTTATTATTGAATCTCTTTCGCTTTTTTCCTTCAGATTTGGATCCTTAAACTTTCAACCTTGTATTTTCTCAATTCACTTTTCAATTCTTCGTATCAGTTAGATCTTCTCATATTCAGTTTTGCATCAAAGCATTTGTCATTACGTATTGCATTTGTCCACATTAAAGGCTAAAAATTATAATTCAGTACAGGGAATTACCTTTCGCCCCCTACTTTAACATCCGCCACCCCCGTCCCTGTGAAATTACAAAATTGCCCTTACGGGCTAAAAGAAAGGCAACCATCCTCTCACCCTCTACACCCCCCCCCCCTGGGTGAAAACCATTCCAGCCATCCCTTGCAAACCCCAACCATTTAATCTCATTGTTGTTGTTGTTTTTGTGATTTGCAAGAGTAGAGGAAGTGATTTTTGGGTTTGCCTTGTTCGTGTGAAATTTAATCGCAGTATAAAACGAGGTTTGCACTTTGTATTTTTAGCGGATTTAGGGACAAGTTGCTGGTACAAGAAACGGCTGTGGAGAGCCGAACGAAAGAGAAAACGGCTTTGCACAACCATTTGTACATGCAAAAGGCTGTAGGCAGCCATTGTCTCCATAAAACAGCTTTATACAACCCTTTTTTTACTTACTTGTGCATGCACAGTTTCTTTGTGGCAAAACGGTTGTACAGATCCGTTTTAGACTATAAACGGCTGTCCAAAGCTATTTTTGACCCCAGACAGCTGTGCAAGGACTTAAATCGAAACTGGATTAGTTGACCCCTAATATTTTAATTACCCCTAAATGGGTAAGAGATATTGGAAAGACGGTTAGTTTTGTTATTATAATTAGTAAATCGGAGATAGGAGGCGAAAGAAAGAGTACACAAGTCATATTAACATGCAAACACGGTGGTAAATATAGGCCCATTTGTAAAAAAAGTCATACAGTGCCCGAGACTGCAACAAGAAAATGTGGATGTCCATTTAGAGTGAAAGGAAGATAATGGGCAAATAGTTTATGGAAGCTGCGAGTGCAATGTGGGTACCATAACCATCCTCTAGCTGAGTCGTTGCTTGGGCATCCATATGTTGGACGTTTGAATGAGGAAGAGTTAATCATGGTGGAAGAGATGACACAAAACAGGGTTCCTCCTATAGATATATTATCTCTGAAGAAAAAAAAAACACAGAAAATGTGACAATTATAAGACAGATATATCATGTCAGACAACAATATAAGGTGAAGATTAGGGGTCTACAAACTCCAATATAGCATTTAATGAAATGTTTAGATGAATCCAAATATTTGTATTGGTATAGGAGTGATAAGGGGTCAGATGTCGTTAAGGACATATTTTGGATGCACTCTAACTCAGTGAAGTTGTTGAATGCCTTTCCTATTGTTCTGTTGATGGATAACACATACAAGACCAATAGGTATCATCTCTCACTACTTGAGATTGTTGGTGTGACATCGACATAATTGACAATTTTGGTCGGGTTTGCATACATAGAGTCTGAACATACTGACAACTTTGAATGGGCTCTAGGGAGGTTAAGAGACTTAATTTGGCAAACGACTTGTATCCACAAGTGATTGTGACCGATAGGGATCTTACATTGATGAGAGCCGTGGGAATTGTATTTTCTACTTCAATGAATCTATTGTGTAGGTATCACATTAATAAAAATGTGGAATCAAAATGCAAATAGTCGGTTCATAATTATGCCGAGTATGAAAGGGTCATGGATGCGTGGGAGATGGTTGTTGATGCTTGCGATGAGGAAGAGTACCATCAAGCTTACGGGGCATTTTGGACCACATGCGCTATACTCGATAGCTTTGTTGCATACGTAGACGATACATGGTTGAACCCGCACAAGGAAAGATTTATTCCAGCTTGGACAGAAAGGTTCATGCATCTAGGGAACACAACAACAAATAGATACGAGGATATTTTTTCTCTTTAATATGTAACTTCCATTTGTGAATTACATGTCTTATGGTGTTATTGTTCTCCTGATAATAGGGTGAAGGGTGCACATGCTAGCCTCAAAAGAATTTTGCAATCATCTATCGGGGATCTTCATAGTTACTGGGAAGGAATTGATGCTCTACTAAGATTGCAGCACACTAAGATAAAAAAATCTTTTCAACACAGTCTTCTGAAAGTGGAGCACAAGATGAATTGTTCCTTGTTCAGAGGTTTGCATCATTGTGTTTCACTTATTGCAATTAGACATTTGTGGAAAGAGTTAAAGAAAGCCCAATCATATATTGGTACGAACATGGTAATATGTGGTTGTCGCATTAAAACTACCCATGGATTACCATGCATGCATGAGCTGGCAATGGAATATTTTGAACAAGACGGTTAGGTTAACCTCAATTCAACCCCATTGGAAGACTCTGACATGGGAGGTTGAGCATAAAGGTCAAGAGACGGTGCCTTATCGAGATGTCATGGACATGTTATGGGGTAGGCTTAGTAGATTAACTACTGAGGAAGAGTAGTGGTCTTTGTATCACAAGACAGTTGAACTAGCATGTCCAGAAGCTTTTTCATTAAAGCCACCACCAGAGAAGGTCAAAACAAAGGGCGGGAAAAAGAAGACGAAGAAGATATCAGAATCATCTACAAAGCATGACCCTTCATATTTTGAGTATGTGGATGCACAATGGGGTTTTATATATAATAACATGTTATCAGGATCAGGACCATCCACAAGAAACTAAATGACACCTGCTAAGCCCCCCCGTGCACGTAGTAGATCATCAGTTGGCAAAGGTTCATCTAAGCCACCTAGCAAAGACCAATTTAGCCAAGACCACAATGCACGTGCAGCTACATTTGATGAATCACCATGGCTCATGCAATCTCAGGTGTTTGGCATTGGCATCAGTAGAAATATTCCTCTACTAGACTAATTACCGATATGTATCCATCCCTTCGTGGATGATGTCATTAATGTTCGACCAAATGGGAATTGTGGCTATCAGCCAATTGCTTTATGCCTTGGTATTTCTGAGGATGAGTGGTTCCAAATACGCTAAGAATGCATTGCAGAGATGACAACATGACAAACATTGTATACTAAAATATTTCTAACACGAGGATACGCACAACTTCTATCATCACTTGCGGTTGATTATACTGTGTCAGGTGTGTTGCCCGATAAGTGGATGTACATATCATATATGTCATATGTTGTTGCATCCCAGTTTAATTCCGTCGTTGTTGTCTTGCACCCTCAATTGTCGCAAACATATCTCCTGCTTCACTCTCAACCCCCATTTAGTTTGTCCAACCCGGAAGAAGTCGTCATAGTATATGTTAATGGGAATCATTTTGCTTGTCGTTTATGTAACAAGAAATTTGTATTGTGTATGAAAATTTGACTTATTTCATTTATGATGTCACAGGTCAAGCTAAAGGACAACTCTCCTCTACCACAGTGGACGTATGCAGCATCAGCTGAATCACGTGACTGGATAATACCGTACTTGGGACGCATTAGACAATTTGAGGTGTTGGCACAACAGTGTCGTCTTTAGCTGTATTGATGTATAGAATATTCATTCATTTATGCAATGTACCAATACACGTAATTTTTTTCACCAAACAACTATGTACTTAACATATTATTGATTGTGTTTAATTCTTAACAAAATAATTGTTAGTCCCAACTGGAGCAGAAAGGCCGTTTGCTTGTTTCGTGTGTGTGTGTATGCTAAAACGCCCATGTACAACCAAAACCACAAGCAAAATGGCGATGTGTAGCCGTTTGAGAAGAAAAACAGCTGTGGAGAGCCATTTTGCTTTCCAGATGGCTATACACAGCCGTTTTGCTATTGGTTTTGGTTGTACAAAGTTCTTTCCCAAATCTCTCGTCCTGGGCAACATTAACAACTTCATAATTATTTCATTTAATGGCATACTCACATCAAATATGCAAATATAACAAGTTTATTTGTATAAACAAGACAGATTTACAAGTACTAGTCAATACATGAAAGTAGAAAGCACTAATAAAAGACAATGTCATTCCTAACTAATGATGTCGACCCCTAGATGGGCCAGCACCATGACTATAATGATGACCGCTCCGACTCTAATCAGCATTGTCTGACCCACGACGTGTCTCAGTACGAATAAGATACAACAATCGGCCAAGCTCAGAATACTCGTGTGCTAATCTATGGTCGAAGATTGTCCGAACGTATCTATCTATTGTCTTTAAACGCTCCTACATATACCATCAAAAATGTTATGACACACATTATCATTCAAATAGCTAATAAATAACAAAAAAATATCTATTCAGAATCCGAGTACATACCAATAACTCATCGACGGTCTTGGGTCTGTCTGTCCAATCTCCATTCCTTTGAGGATCTGACCATGTAGGAGGGTCAATCACACAAACAAATGTGGGTAGCATGTACGGATGTGATATCATGTGATACCACTCTATGTACCTCGGCATGACTTGGTCAGGCACAGTCACAACTGACCCCCGTGCCTCTGCACGCAAGACGTACTCGTCAAAATGCTCCCACATGGCATCAACCTCCGTCAAGTAGATGAGGCCATCAACTGCACGCATAGGAGGAGGTAGAATCGACTGGACATGCGAGAACTGCCTAAGGACCCGTTCTGGTTTATGCGGCTCTAGCCACAACCCAAATCGCATCCTGCTCGAGAGGAAGAAGACTGGGTACACAAGATGGTAGGCGCGAGCATCATCATAGGGGGTCCACTCGACGTCAATATGCCGAAAATAGTCCAACTGGTGTCGTATAGGAGGAAGCTGATCACTTCCCCTCCAAGAGATCCTCCCAATACGACACGTTCAGGTAGCAAGACATATAGCTTGTAAATCCACGCCTACAAACAATGTAATAGGGAAAAAAATTAGTTCGTTTTATAGTAAATACAAAATCGTAACCTCATCAAACTGTCGACATACTAGTAAAAGTGGTAAGCAACCAGCGACCTGCCTCACCTTATACCTTGCAGCATAATCGGGCTGCCTATATAGGTGGGTCAGACATATAGCTCCCCACAGCAGATCATGAATAGCATCGACGTCCTGAAGCAGCTCTAGATAGTCTGTGCGCACAGCTGTCGATGATTTTCCTGCAAAGACTGTGCAACCCAGGACAAAAAGCATAATTGCCCTGGCTGCTTGGAGCCACCTACCATAGCTCAGCTAAGCAGTAATGATGGTCAGCAATGACTCAAATCTCATAGCTGGCTTCCTGCACGCTTCAAATTCTTTAATGACTGTTGTAGGTAGGACTCCCAACACATCCACAACCGACCTAATTGCTTGCTCCATGGTCAAGGTGGGGACAGAAACAAAATTACCTCCCATTGGGAGGTGCAGCAGTGATGACACATCATCTAATGTGATTGTCATCTCCACGATCGATAGGTGGAATGTGTTAGTATCTGTGTGCCACCTCTCAATGAATGCAGCTACTAGCGCCTTGTCAACTATAGAGTAGTCCAAAATGAGTAATGGCTCTAGCCCTGACCATATTGTAACGCTCTCATCTTATTCCCGTGAATCATTGTTTTGATAAAGGGCCGGTCCCGTTTTGTGCACAACACCTAGTTAGTTTTACATCATATCATAACAAAGAAAACTTTAATCTACACATAAATTCTATAAGTGTGCTAACTTACCCGTTCACCCACCCATATATGTGGTGTAGTATGCCCTCCATATCTCTTGAGTATTGAGATATCATGTGGGCCACCTAGTGCTGCAGACGTTAATCTTACATATGACCTCCATGACTGCCTCGCGTTCTGCTCCCTTGGCATCGTCCACAGAATTTGAGTCATCATAAGGGACGGCAGCTCGAATATTGTGAATCGGTTGGGGTTCAACATCAGCTTGTCCCTACCTCCGGTTGACACATTCTCGACGCTCATAAGCCGTCGGTCGACAACGACCACCTGCCTCTGCCTGTTGTGCCAGTTTTACATCTCTAATAGATGGGTTTTTCGTTCTCACCATTTTTCCTGCAACAATGTCAATTCAAATACTTTAAGATTAACTAAATACTAACATTAGAGAACAAGTGTTAAACAATTCATTGTAATACAAACAAATTTCAACAACTTACTTAAAATGTTAATTTCAAATCAAATTCCAACAATTAAGGTGACATTAGCTCACAAAATGTTATTCGTGTTTTGAAGGGTTGGGGGAGTGCCGTTCAAATGCCTCATTAAAGGCATTTTTGGTATTTCGATAAAAAAAAATTTAAGAGGGCAGTCGGGGGCGAAAGGTAATTCCCTAGTTTCTGTAATATCTTTTAAAATAAGAATAAAAAATACGTCGTGCGCATTTAAGTTTAGTTGCATGTATTTTTTGTAATGCTGACCTTTTTCAATAAAAGAGTGAAGTAAAATTGTATAAAATTGACAAAAAACAAAATTAGAAATCTTATGTGACGTGGGTAATATATATATATATATATATATATATATATATATATATATACACACACTTCAAATAGAATTTCTCTCGTATTAACCGGTTTAGGACAAAAAAGGTATCATCTAGTTATATTAATTTTTCTTATTTACATAGGATGAATATTTTCTTAATTTCAAGAAATTTAATCATTTTATATATCAAAATACTATAATTTTGTCCACCATACTAATTGTCTTCTAGCTCTGATTTTGGAAAATATTTTTACTATTAAATCCTTAATTTTTCAACTAGTTATTGTTAGCTTACATTTATCTTAAATTATTACTTATGTGCTAGCTTAATGAAAAGCAAGTTGAGCCACGAGATATTTTATATTAAAAGTTATAAATTTAAAATTTTAAAGTCAATTTTATTAAAATATTATAAAATAGAGATTAATTTCTTACTCAATAACTTAAAAGAAATAAATTTAAAAAAGGAAAAAAAAAAAAAAAAAGAAAGAAAGAAAGAAACAACAACAAATTGAACAAATAACAATCGAGAAAGAGAACATAGAGCATTTTTTTTTTTTCAAAGTTTGATATGTAACCATTTTCTATTTTTTGATAGGAGATCTGTAACCATTTTCAAAGTTTGTGTATGGAGACAACTTCATAAAATGATATACAACCATTGAAAATTACTTCATGTTGTGGAGGCAAATGCCCACATTTGGTTTTGCATAAATTCATTCTTATAAATTACTTATCAATAAAGTATTTATTTTAATAGTAAAACTCAAACATATATATTTATATGATATTGTTTTCATTTTTACTAACTAAATCAAGCATGATGGAATACTCTTCACCTTTTACACAAAAGGATGGAGCCAGTATAAACCAAATAACAAATAACAGTAAGTTAATTCAAATTGAATAAGCATTCTCCAATAAGTAACTTCTAAAGTTAAACCAATTACATCAAAATTAAAGAAAAAATATCCAAATACCCAATTTTGCGTGGAATAAATGCCGACTTTCTATTTTGCCATAAAAAACACTTTCATAATTTTTCTTTTTTTGAGAAAACAGGTTATGGGAATTGGAAACTGACCAATATACAATTAATCTTTAGTTAACAATATTCGACATTACTAAAAGTATTATCAACTAAATAAGTCAATCTATTAGGCTAAAGCTCATTAAGGGCTAATTACTTTATAATTATAAAAATATCATTTAAGTTACTAATATAAATAACTCTTACCATTAATAAACAAGAGAGGCATTTTTTATAAATCATATTCTTTTACTACTCTACAAATTGTTATTGGCTTGAGCATTGAAATTTTTTCCTTCTAACCTCACATCTGTCTTTTTCTTTGCAGGATCTTCATCACTTTGAACTCAAAACAATGTTAACCCAATCTCAACTAACCGCTCACAACAGGACAGAAAGCAAAAACAAGCAGCAGCCAAATATGTAAAACTCAGCCCCATAAATGAATCGTCAACACCACTGTTATTTAATTTAATAATTAAATTAAATTTTAATGACAATTATAATTAAGAATTAGTAATTCAAACACCTTATTGTTTATATTTAAAGGATGAGTTCCTGTTCCAAGATGCTATATAGCTCGAGCTAATCAACTTTGATATGTTGACTTGCTGCTTAAGTGAAGTTATTGTCAACTTTCTAGGTTATTATGCCATCTTGCATACATAAGAGGCGAAAAGAGTAAAGATGCTTATGCTGGATATGCTATAACACCACATTCTCTAGAGATTCCCATATGATATTTTTGCTACCATTCGATTGGGTATTATATGATTTAATGTCATCTCGTGAAATTGACTTAAAGTTAAGTAATTGGGAAAAATTAATTCTACACCTCGTTTTGTATTTTTATTAATTTTATAGTATTTATAAGGATAAAATTATAAATAAAAATAAGAGAAATATAAAAAATAAATAAATAAAAAATGAGTGTATATGAATAAATTACATATATAATACATCTCTAAATAATTAATTAGGCTAAGTTCAAGGGCAATTGTATGATTTAAAATTTTAGAATTATATTAATTGAAAAAATTACTAATTATTACTTTTGTATTAAACAAATAAAATAATATTATTTACACATTTGTTTGTATATATATATTTTTTATGCATTTCTCTTATTATTTTTTTGTTTGTAATTTTACACCTTACAAATATTTACAGAACAATAGTTGTACAAAATAGTGTACCTAATCAATGATAGACATAACATTTCTCAAACAAATATTAGTTGGATGGCTAAATTGTGTGAAAATATCTTAATATAAACTAAGAAATTATAAAGCAATTATATATAATATTATATTGTTAAAGTTTCAATTTAATTCAAAAAAAAATGCTTGAAATGACTGTTTAGTCAAAAAGTGTGGATAATATATCAAAATCTGGGTTCTTTTTTATTATGAGTTATTATTTAACATTATTTAGGAAAATAAATTTCGTTCAAAATTATTCATAAAATTAGTTTTTTTAATAAAAAGAATATTTTAATTTATTTTTAAATAGTTAAAATGTTAAAGAACCAAAGTTAAAATACTAAAAAACAAACCTCCATTGTTGAAAGCCAAAATGCGATCTTTGGCTGTCCAAAACGCTAAAAATAGTGTTTGACCGACAACAATGGCATTTTGACTTTTTTGACATTTTGGTTTTTCGAAGATAAATTAAAATATTATTTTGTTAAAAAAATTCAATTTCGTAAATAATCTTAAATAGCTCTCATTTTCGTAATAACATTATACAGGAATTCAATTTAAAAAATAAAATTAAAAAACAAAAACAAAATCTATAGCACTCAAAAACTTAAAACTACTATAAATAAAGGTCCAAAAATAATTATATATCTAACAAAAAATAATATTCCTTAGCATAAGTGATTGCTATAAAACAAAGCTTCCTTTCGATAAGAGCAAGGCTTCCATCTTTTCTGCTACCTCCATCCAGATCCAAATCTTCTTTTTTAAAATATTTTTTCTGTCCTATGTTTTAATAAAAAAAAAAAAATTGTTCCACTTTAATTTTCCTTTTACTATACTAATACACCAGTAAATTTTTTTTCATTTCTACTCTTAATAAATAAATAATTAATGTATGACTTTTAAATATTTAAAAGAGAATAATATGAGTATTTATTATTAAAAATAATTTAATAAAATATTATATTTATTAGATTATTTATTATCTTTTTTTAATTCTTATGTCAAAACCTTAAATTACCATTAAATTAGGACAAAGGGGGTACAAGGCAAGAAAAAGTAAAACCCAAGCCGCCGATAATAAGGGGATCATATCTTCTATTCCACAAGCACAAATTATGGTAAATTTTACTATTTTTATTAGTCAAATTTTATTAATTAATTAACTTATTTATTAATTAATTGTTTTTACCAATTTTTCATTGGTCCTTGTTATAATGTATATTTATATTTAACCAAATTATATAAATCAATAAAGTTAATTGATTTTATTAGTTTTTCTTAAAGTTTCATCTAACCTATGTCTCAAGGGCAGGATAAGAATAATAAATAAGTGATATATTTTATAGGAAACTGTGAATAATTAATATCGTGTCTCCTATTTAATTAATACATCTAATTAATATTCTTTTTTAATTAATACTCATATTTAATAATCCTATTAATGTCTTTTTATTCTATCTATTAATTATTTTTAAATCCTAAAATCTTAAATTTTAAAAACTCTAAACTCCAACTTTAAATCTTAAAACCTAACTGCGAACCTTAATCTTTAATCGTAAACACAATATCCTAAATCCTAAATGCAAACTTTAAGTCTTAACTATGAATCCTAAACACTAATTGTAAACTCTAAATACCAACTGTGAAATTTGAATCCTAACTTTATTTGTAAATCTTAAAACTTAAATGTAAACCTTAAACTCTAATTATGAATTTTAAAACTCTAAATATATACTCTAAACCTAAATATTTAAGTATCAGCCTTAAATTTTAAAACTCTATAATATTATATTTAATCCTAGAAAAAATTATTACCTAGCACCTAAAAAAACAAAAAACTTACTATCCACGTCTTGATGTAATGGAATTCTAAAGGAAATTAGTAGTTTAGTTAGAATTGAATGTAATTGGCTTGGAGAGAGGAAATTAATTATGATTTATAGATGAAAGAGAAATATTAGTAATTAGGAATTAGTGAAAGAGATAGAATTAATTCTAACATAGCAATCAAAAGAATATGTTGTATAATTAATGCCTTTATCCTGTGCCTTTGGGTACAGGTTAGAAAATCCGTCTTTTTTAAAAAAAAAAAAAAAAATACTTCCTCCATTCTATTTTATCCGTTACTTTAGAAAAAAAATTGTTGTTTTAATTTATTTATCATTTAAAAAGTTCAAGATATTATTAATTACCGTTCTTTCAACTATACCTTTTATTTTTTTTAACTTTAATTATTTCACACACTTATCATGAAACTAAATAACGCTACAATAAATAAAGGTATATTATAAAGTTTAAGAAGAAATTTAATACATTAATTGCATTTCTTAATCTGCACGAACATAGATGATATGGAATGGATGGAGTATTATATTATTCCAATTTTACCATATTTAGTGTTATTTTCATTAATAAACAATCAAAAATAGAGATAGCCAAAATAATTATTAAGAATAAATTATGGAAAATTAAAATAAATACTTCGTTGAAATTGTAAAGTGCCTAATAATAAAGATCTCTAAAACATTTTAGAAGGCACCTAGAGGAAATAATTTTCTACATCGATGAGGCCCCTTTGGCACACCATACTAGGTTTGATAGAATAAGGTCCAATAGTATAAAGGTCTGACAGGATAAGGTTTAATAAAAATTTAATACCATACAACATTTAGTGTGACATGGATAGAAAGATTGATATTGTATAAAATTAATCTTTTTGATATAAATAATATTTAGATCATAAAATTCTATCTTCTACAATTTTTTTATCATAAATTTCAATATTTTCTTTTCTTTTCTCACATCATTGAATACATTTACAACTTTTTAATAGGAGAAAAATCCCCCCCCCCCTCCCCCTCCACAAATGATGCCCAAACAAACAGCCCCTCACAAATATAGTTTCTTAGTTTAAACCCTAAGTTATTAAAAGTGTCTCAAATCGTACCCTCTGTCTCCATTTATAACGATCAATTAACGAATTTCGCCTATATAGCATGTTAAGTGATGATTTGGTCGTTAACGAGTGATGTGACTAATGAGTGTCATCTGACGTGGCATTTTGTGTGAACACATCAGCTCCATAAATAAAAAAATTAAAAAAAAGAGATAATTTGTAAAAAAAAAGGAAATTATTTGATAGGCTTGTCTTCTCCCTTTGGCACCGTAGCCATCATCGGTGTCAACGGTGGTGCTGCATCAAGAGCGGAGATTTTATCCCCAATTTTTTAAGACAGATTGATCGAGACTTTGGGTTTTCCCGAGGGTTTCCTCACCTGGTAACTCACGTACTAAAAAAGGACTTGTCGTCACTAGGTTGATCGAGCAGCTATTTCACCGGAACATGGACTGAGCCGATATCCTTGTTGCTAGCTAGTGATCGCTTGAAGCGGAGCTTGATCTCAAACTTGAGGCGGTTCTATTGCACTTCAAATTCATTTATGGTGAATTTGACAGGGAAATACCAAGTGGGGTTGGTACCGCTAGGAGCAGAGCTTGATCTCGAACCTGAGGTGGTTTTGCTGCACTTCAAATTCATTTATGGTGAATTTGATGGGGAAATTCCAAGTGGGGTTGGTGCCACAGTCTTTGTCAACTAGCATTTTGGCTATTTGATTCTGCTAGTAGTTGCAGATTGAAGGTGAGCAGCGTTTTGGCAATCCAATTCTGCTTGTAGTTGCAGATTGAAGGTGAGTGCCCCAGCTTGTTGAAATGACAAGGAGGCTTGTGATTTGGAGCTGATGTGTTCTCACAAAATGCCACGTCAGATGACACTGGCCATGTCACTCATTAATGGCCAAATCAGCACTTAACGTGCCACATAGGCAAAATTCGTTAATGAACCGTCATAAATAGAGACGGATGATTTGATTTGAGACACTTTTGATAACTTAAGGTTTAAATTGATAAACTATATTTGTGAGGGGGTTATTTGTTTGAGCATCATTTGTGAGAGATAAAAGGAGTTTTTCTCTTTTAATTGAGGATATCAAGAGTGATAGTGCCTTCACCCAAGAGTTTTCAATAATACTAATCAATAATAACTTTAGTTTAATTTTTTTTATTATATTTTATATTTAAAAGTTACAAGGAATTAAAAAATAAACTTATTTTTTAATAATACAATCATGTATGATCAGGGTAAGGGAGAAGATTTGCTAATATGGTGATAAAGTTGTATTAAGTATGGTTGATCAGATAATGTTATTTAATATGATGACACTAAATACTATATAAAGATTAATTGTATTAGATAAACTTATACAATTTGACCTTATACAATGTGCTAAATGCACTTAAAAAACAATTCATAAAACAAAAAATGGTAGCTCAAATACCCAAAATGCAATTGTATAAATTAATCACTACAATATTACTACTTTGAAATTATTTACTAAAATATTATTTTTACAAAAATAGTGTAAAAAAGTCAGTTAAAGTAGCGTTCTTTCCATTTAAAGAACATTAGTTCAACTAACATTCTTACGTGCAAAATCCTCATAAAAAAGCGGTCCCATTTCTTCCTTCCTTGTTCCCCGATCTTCTTTGCCAAATTCATTTATTTGATGTGCATTGTGATTGTTTAATCTGTTAATTGAGGTAGATGTAAAATTTTGGATTGAGGAGCAATCGTTTTATGCTGACATCTTATGGGCAATTATTTTCTGAAAGGAATGTTTGGAACTATTCATGATTAATTTCAATTTGAAAAGCCTGATTTGAATTCTTCTGCCCTTTATTTTGATTGGGGTCCATATAAAAAAATTTGGATTGTACGACTTGAAGTAGGATTACACACCATATAAATTTGGGGTTATTTGTAAGCTAATTGGCATTTTTCACAATTGAAAAGTACATTTTAACTGCCAATCAAATTAGTATTTTTTATATTATTTTTAAAAATAATAATATTTTGATAAATTGTTATAAAATGATAGTATTTTGGTAATTAATTTATAGAATTGTATTTTTTTTATTATTTTAGCCGAAAATGGGTCTCCCTAATAAACCTCTTGAACTCATTAGTTACCAAAGAAAACCATCAAAGGTTCCAGCATCTATAATGTAATCTATATATTATATTAAAGTTATTTCACTAAACCACCCCCTTAGGATAGGTGTTTGTTTGTGGTTTTTTTTTTTAAAAAAATGAATTTTTATTAATTATAATATAAAGAATTTTGAGAAAAAAAAAATAATGGAAGCACACTCCTAAAAATAAGCAACTGTCACGTCTCTTAAATTTATTTTACTATTGAAAAAAAAAAAAAAAGTAAAGTTAGCTAATTCATTTTTTTCCTTCTGATTTTCTCTTAAAAAAATTTATCTTAAAATTCTTACCTTCATATGCAAATTCTAATTCTTTTAAAAAATTATCATAAAAAAGAAAAAAAAAATCACTTACCAAATTTATTCCTTTTGAATTTTCTTTCAACAGATTTTTATCATTAAAAAAAATTCAATTATCTGATTTTTTTTTTTGCAAAAAATAATAAAATCATTTACCTATTTATCTACAATTTTTGATTTATTTTTTAAAAGATTTTATTTACGAAGGTTTCTGATTTTATTTAAAAAACATAAAATTTATAGTCAATTATCTTTTTACGGTTTTTTCTTTCTTAAATAATATATAAAACTATAAAATAAAATAAAGCTGTACTTCTATTAAAAAAATCCTTCCAATTACAAAAACTTTCCTTAATATTTAGAGTGTCTACATAATCCTTTCACCTATTTTAGGTTTTTTCTATTTTTTTTAAACTTTTTTGCCACTTTTTCAGTTAATTCAATTGTTTGATATTTATATGGATTTTCTTTTCATCTCTGCAAATTGCTACTTAAGAAATTTATATATTTCATTAAAGAGGTGTACAGAGGAAGGGTAAAGAAGTAATTTGCAAGTGAAGTTCTTGACATAATTTTATTATCTTGACAGCCTTTTTAAGGTTGATATTTTTATTTATAAAAAATATACAATGTGATACTCAGAGTCATACTGGTATATTATTTAATTCTCAACTTAAATGCTTCAAATTGTTAAATTTTTGGATAATATTTTATTATATTCTCAAAAAGATTAATTACAGTATTTAAATATAAAATTAAATAATTAAATTTTCAATAAAAAACTGAGACATAAAATAAGAAGTAGGATACGGAAGGTGTTGTAACTCAGCTTTCATTATATGATGCCACCCTCTCTTCATTGCTAAGCACGCCAGAGACATTGATTAGCTGTTTGTGTCTGCTATTTACTTGTGTGGACACGTATTCTATTCTTAAGCCAATGCATTGAATTGTTCCTTCCTTTAGAATATTGAACATTCTTAGACCTGATGATGGCTATCTTATTTATCTTCTTAAATAATAAATAAAAATTTATATTTAATTAAAAATATATATTAAATGATGTATCCAACATCAAATAAAAATAAATAATTAAAATATATTTAATAAAAACTTCACCTAATAAAATAACTAAATATGATTATGAGAAATAATAAATAAATAACTTACATTCAATTAAAACATATGTTAAATAATATATTAAATATTAAATAAAAATAACTAATTAAAATGTGCGAATAAAGATCTTATTTAATAAAAAAGCTAAATATGTTATGAGGAATCTTTTATGGCATTGCCTACCACAAGTAAACGCAATATATCAAAGTCAAACTGGAATATCAATGTAAAGAAAATAAAGTTCACAAGTTTACAGATTAAAGTTCAAACTTGAAACCCACATTTCACTATCAGAGTGACAATCGGTGAGGCTTCTTCCGCATGTTCCACTTTGGTCACCGGTCCAAACTTGGGGTTCAAGTCCAAGTTGCATCACATCACACGCAAGTTATTGAATTGTTCTCTTTATAACATGCACATGTCCTCCAACTTATTATGATGCAAGTGGGAAATAAATATTCTTCTTTGCCTACTTTCTAAAGACAAAATTTAGATTCATAAGAAAACATACTGAGAAAATTTTCTTTAATCCCCTCGTATTATTGTTAATTTTAAATTGAATAAAATAAATTTTTAAATTTAAAATTTAAAATTTAAAATAAAAATAAAAATAAATTTTTTGTATAAATAAAAATTATTTTTATTTTTAGTTTAAAATATAAAAATTTATTTTTTTTCAGTTTAAAATATTAAAAAAATTTAAAATTAATAATAATATGATAAGAAAAAAAATTCTCAAAAATAATTGAATAATGTTATAAAAAGAAAAAATTGAATTGATAATTTTTTAAATCAATTCTAATTTCATAAGATAAAATTTAAACCTATAAACCTATTAAAATTCCTTCATAGCCACCACCGGTCGCATCTTTTTATCAAGGCCACAAAATTAGCAAGCTGCATGACAAACCCACAAAAATTGTGGTCAACACGCCCTGTTACTCACGCAATGAATTCCAGCCGCCACCAAAACTACAGGGAACTTGAGTCAAATTATGCCTTTTCATTGGCTTGTATAACTCAGCCGAATCAATTAACTGTTTCTGAACTTACTTTAGGTCATATTTGGGAGACAAAAGTGTTGAGAGAGAGAGAAAAAGAAAAGGAAAAACTCACTTTTTATTCTCCTACATTATCAGTGTATTTTTATTAATTTATTTTATTTAATTTAAAATGTTCAATTTTTTTAAAAAAATAATAATATAAAAAATTTCAAAATGAAATTACAAAAGACCCCACAAAGTCCAATCCGTGATTTCAGAATCTACCTTTTGTAAAAATCTATCAAGGGTCCTACACAGAATCACAATTGAATTTTAAAATAATAATAAAGAAAAAGAAAGGCAATCAACTCATGAAATCACGGAAAAACAGGAATGATTCACTCGGAAACATGAAAGTTTTATTCTAAAACACCAGAAGACAAGACAAGGATATAATTTGTTAAACTAGAAATATTGTATTATTAAACTTAAAAAGCCTACAAGAAGATGATAAACATCAACAGAGGAAACCGAAATTACAAAGCAGAGGATCGATTCCCCTTTTCCTCTTTGAAACAAAATACAGAGGATGGACCCTGTCCTGTTTCTTACACCCATAGCTATAATAAAATGAAACTAAAAAAGGGAAAAAAAAAAAAAAATTAACAGACCACCTCGACGACAACCATCAACAGAAACGACGGGGAAAATGTTGAAACGACCAAACTCAAGCACAGCAATAAGACCACTGCTCATCTTCTCCGGATGCAGAATCAGCAGCGACGGCATGGAAATCATCACCACCACAGTAATAAAAACCATTATTGTTAATGGCAGTCAAGCAACAAGACGAGGCTGAGACAAGATAAGGCATATTGTTAAAGGAGCGGGCCAGGGCACCGGCCAGCGCCGCGGCACTCAGCACACCGTCATCGTCCTCGTGATGCTGATGTATAAACTCTTCTGCACGGTGCTTGAGGGTGTCAAACATGAGCTCGGGCTCATGCTGCATCGCTCGGAGGACATCCCCACAAGATGGCCCAGGCACTGCACGCGTCACCGCGAAGCTATGCGGGCCATCGCTCTGCGACACCCGAACCACAGTCGGGCCACCAAACAGATTGTGAACTCCACCAAGCGCCTCCTCGTAAGCCCCACCCAAGAACATTCCCAGATAGTACTTTCCACCACCGCTTCCTCCGCCCTGTAGTTCATGGAGCGGCAAGCTGGTTTCACCGCCGATGAATTTGTCGACCTTCCCATCACTATCACAGGTCAAATCAGACAGAATTCCCCTTATTGAGGGACGCTCATCCAGACGATGAATGGGGACTATGGGAAATAGCTGCCCAATACCCCATAAATCAGGAATGGAAGTGAATACAGAGAGATTGACGTGGTATGTTCGAACTGGATCCGCTGCCCCAATTGCCTTACTGACCAAATCACACAAAGCATCTACAGCGGCAAGTTGCTCAATACCCACAGACCCTTGCTTGAATTGTTCAACACATCGTTGCTTCAATTGATCAGTATAGAGCAAGCAGGTATCATGCTCACCTCTAATGGCTGCAGCAGATAGACTATTATAATCGGCACGAGCATCATCTGGGAGGCCCTCAACCAAGTACTGCAGAGAAAGTGGAGACAATGCAGGGACCTCGTATGCACTAGTAGAAACTGCCTCGAAGATCAGAACTGAATGATGAGACACAATAGCTCGGCCACTTTCACTGCAAATTACAGGGTGCTTGGTAGATTTCCGGTCGCAGACATATCGAACTGCTTGAACAACCGCTGCTGCATACTCTTGAAGAGTATACCCAATAGAAATATCAGAATCAGTAGACTTTGAACCATCATAATCAATACCCAGTCCTCCTCCAATGTCGATAACTTGCATATGAGCGCCCAGTCGAATCAATTCGCAGTAGATTTGTGCAGCCTCTCCCACACCATCCGCAAGCAATGCAGTCGAAGGGATTTGAGACCCAATATGGAAATGCAACAATTGAAGGCAATCAAGCATACCAACTTGCTCCAGCTTCCTCACAACTTTCAAAATCTGAGTTGTGGTCAGCCCAAACTTCCCTTTCTCACCTGAAGTTGACCCAAAATGCCCAGAATGCTTCGTCCGCAGCTTAGCTCGAACGCCTATCACAGGCCGAATGCAGAGCTTCTTACTCAATTCAATCACCAAATCAAGTTCTTCTTCTTGCTCAAGAACGATCACGGTATTCAATGCGAGCTTCCTCGCAACCAAAGCCAAAGAAATGTATTCGCCATCTTTAAATCCATTGCAAACCAGGAGGGATTCTGGGTTTCCCCTGCACAAACAGCTCATAGCCAGAAGAAGCTCGGGCTTCGACCCAGCCTCTAGTCCGAACCGGAATGGTGATCCGAATTTAACTATGTCCTCCACAACGAACCTGTCTTGGTTGCATTTAACAGGATAAACGCCTTGATAATGAGACTCATATCCCTGAGATTGGATTGCACATTCGAATGCTGATTGAAGGGATTCAAGCCGGTTCTTGAGCACGTCCGGTAGTCGAACAATGAGAGGAAGCTGCAACCCGAGTCCGCCAGAAGATTTCGGATCCGAGACTTTCTTCACAATCTTCAGCAAATCAATCTCCTGGTGAGGCAGGGTCTCTGGGCCATATGGGCGTACCGAAATATTCCCAGAGGAATTAACACAGAAGTACGGAGCGCCCCATCCATCGATCTTATATAGAGCAGCAGACTGCGAAGGCGACCAATGCGAATTATCAACCGCAACGTCGACGATGTTTGCGGTTGTGGAGGAGTTGGTTGTCGCCGAAGGTACGCCGGAAAATGTTACCGGCGCAAGAAGAGAGCTGTCCCCAGCAAAAGCGTAGCCGGGAGGAGTAACTGCAGCATCCACGCAACAAGCCAAGGCCGGCATCTCTTCCGCAATGATCAAAATAAAAACGGGTTAAAAGTTAAGTGTTTTCAAATTTTTGTCGGATTGTGAAGGTGGGGGCTTTAAAACCCGCCGAGGCCGAGGCCCCGGCTACCCCCTCAAAAGAAAACAGTAAGAGATCTATTGAAAACGGAGAAACCCTCCTCTCTACAGAACTCTGAAATCCCCACACCGACCCCTCAGAAGAAAGATTTCTTCACTGTGATACAGAAATGAAACAGGAAAAAGTGAACAAGGGGTCAAGAACTAAGCTCCGAAAGCCAACCACCCCATGCAGATCTGGTTCATGGTTTCAAATAATAAAATCTAATCGGCGAGAGAAGAAAGAATACGAAACGGAAGCAGAAGTTTGAGGTTAGATCTATCACACGCGATTGGAAATGCCGAAAGATAGGGGAGCGAAGACCGGGAAAATGAGAGAGAGAAAAACAGGAAAGGTATAGAAAAATTCTGGGCTGCAACGAAAATAGGAGGAGGGAAAGGCTCGATCAGGTTTACCAATCTAGCTCGAAGAAGAATCTTTCGAAGGATGAACTGAGCGAGATTTGCATGAGGAGAAGCCAATTTATATAGATCGGGTAAGGGCTGGGCCGTGGGCCCGGATCTTGGACCGAAATAAATATCTATTTAATTTAATTTATTATTTTTTTCAATAGATTATTCTTTTCTTTTTGAATTACGTTTCTGGATCTCATAAAGTTATATTATTCCCTTCGTATCCCTTCTTTGTCAGTAATCTGCGTCGATTTGCCGCGTGGCTTGCTTACTTGAGGCCTTCTCTTTCTCTCTCTCTTTCTTCCCCCTTTGAAACGAGTGTAAAATAAATATCGCCATAATTTAAATCCACATACTATTTGCAAAGGAAGCCAGTGGGAAGTTTCGCTATGAGGTGGATTCCGATGAACGGCCTGGATCAAAACACGTCAGGAAAAAATTAGTTACCGCTGACTCTTTTTCTTTTTTTTTTTTGGTAATATATATATTATTTTTATTTGGAGGCAGGATGGCTAGGCCAAAAAATTTTTACCCATTTATAACAGATTCAAAAATAATTACCAAGATATATCAAATCTTAGTAATGTCGTTTTATTGTAACACGACATTCATCTGAATCGCAACACGTGTCATTAGAAAAATAAAACAGACGTTTTTGGTCTACGACTTCTGCCATATATATATTATTTTAACACAGTAGACCCGCTCTATTATTTCTCTACTTCTTTCTTCTTCTTATTTTTTAAATTCAAATATTAATTATTAAATTTAAAATAAATAAATAATATATATCAATTAATAAATAAAAATAATAAAATAAATTCTTAATTGATAAAAATATATTAACAAATTAAGAGAGGATTATAATATATATTTAAACATAAAAACTAAAATATTGATTTATTAATTAATTAATTTTAAAAAAATAAATATATACTATTAAGAAAGATATGTTGAAAAATTCATGACATCGTTTTACAAATTTTAAAATTTAAATTCTATACTCTAAATCTTAAATAATCAAGATTTTAAATTATAGATTAGATTGTAAATTCTAAAATTTTAAAACATAAATTTTAAATCTTAAATTCTCTTTAAAACTTTAAATACTAAATTCTAAAATTTAATCTCTAAACCCCTATATTTTAAATTTTAAGATTTATGATTTTGACAATATGAGATTTATAACATTATCTAATATATATTCTTTAAGAATATAAAATTGTTTATTTATATATTATTTTAAATATTATTTTATAAGTTTTAAATTGATTCAAAAATAATATTAAATTTATTTATAATATTATTTTATTATTTTGTTCCATACTTCTAATTCTTTAATAGTATATATATTTATTATTTTTATTTTTATATTTTTAGTTATTAGTTAATACCATTATTGTAAAATATTTAAATATTACATATTTATTTTCATTTATTTTATTTATTTATTATTATTATTAATAATTAATATTTGAATTAAAAAAAAAAAAGAGAAGTGCGACGTATTAAAATGTTGTGTCACGCATATATCACATGACCCATTCTATCATCTAATTACCTTCATCATCGACTGGATTGCATACTGAGGAGGTCCAACATAGTTTCTTCAATTAGATCCTGGAATTTCCCCAATTTTTTTTTTCTTTATTACAATATATTCTGCAATATGTTTTAATAAAGATAAAAGTAAATTGTAACCTGTACACATTTTATTTTAGTTAGATTGTATGAAATAAAATTGTAAATAAAAAATTTTAAAAAAAATTGTATACTACTCTTTCTTAAGTTCCAGTGGGAATCCATCAATTATCAATTATTCTTTAATAAGAATGGAGAAAGAAATCATACTCTGTCTTGCAAGAATCTCTTACTCAAATATTTAATTATTAAATATTTTTATATAAAATATGTAAAATAATAAGAGTAGTTTGGATATTTAGTTAATAAATAATTTTTATGTGAATTAAGAGAACATATTTATCTTACTATGTATTTATAATTTTTTAAATTAATTGACATATTTATGGGAGTTTGAGGTTGTCTCCTCTTGAACATACATTTTTGTCTCATCCTCCTGAATGATTGAAAAAAAAAATAGAATAATCCAAAATGATAGTATTTTACATATTTTGTATTAAAATGGGACCTTGACAAACATGATGATTGTGGTCAAAACAAAACTGAAACAACACTTTTATAAAACTAAATCTTAATGTGTTTTAATTCATGTTCACCTCTGTGTTTAAAGATGTTTTTCTTAATATTTTTTTATAAAATTCATAGTTCAAATTTTATTATGATTAAATAAATTATATTTACAAAAAAAAGGATAAATTATTTTTATCATGTAATTTGAAATGTGCAATCAAAATTATAAAATAAAATCAATTGTGTCAATTTCAAATATTTTATGATTTTGACCAATGATAGCTGAAAAATAAGGAGTATATAACGCAATCTTGATACAACATATGTCTATTCAACCAATTAAAATATTATAACTATATTTTCCTTTTTACAATTTTTTTTAAAAAATGTAGAATGAAAGTAGTGTAAAGTCAATAATAAATTATGTAACAAAAAAAAAATCAATGATACATTACAATCATCATTGGGGGTTAGGTTAGATGTCTTCGTTTGCGGACAATTGTTCTTCGTAACGTTACATGATTATTAAAACATTTGTTCTGTTGACACGTTATATAAAATTATTGTTTAATTTATAAATTTTTGCATTTATATCAGAATATAACTTTGATTATTTTAGTTTAACAAGAGATTTTAAATTTGAATATTGAAAATATAATTGTGTTAAAATTTAATAATAAAATTTTTATTATTTTTGTAATCTTACTTAGTTTAAATCAAATCAATTATAAGCTGATAAATCTAATAATAAATTTGTATTCTATAAATACTAATAAAAAAAATTATACAAAAAGGAACTAATATTTCTGTACAGACACTAAATGGATAAAGAAAAGTATGAAAATTTGTTTAAAATCTCTAGAAAGAATCGTGTATAATAATGATTGGAACAGTTTATTTTGTCATATCTGCTTCAGAAATTAAAAACCTTAATTTAAACTGCAAGGATTAATGCAAAAGAAAAAATAGTTATTTAATGCTACCACATGTTGCACAGGAATAGTTTCTCAAAATAAGTTATTTAAAAAAAAAAAAATACAGTTACAATGAAACTAATTTTAAAAATGTTTCTTGCATTATTGGAACTAGATTTCTGACCCTGTGCATGGGCAAAATATGTTTTAAATAGATATGAAAGAAGGCCTAAGCATATATTTATATATAGTAAATGTATTATATGTGATTAATGAAATAATTATGATCTATTAACTTATTGAATTAATTAAACAAAGGAATAAGTTAGTGTAATAATATTAAATTCATTATTTTTAAAATCTAATCCATATTATTAATAGTGAATAATAGTGTCAGTCTTTTTATACTATTAAGAGTGAATGATAGTTTTTTAGGGGTGTAAAAAAAAAAGTGGTACCATGTTATTAGCACCCTTGTTTAAACAATGAATTTCATGATTTTAAGGTCTATCAAACATAAACTATGTTATTAAGTATTCAGTGTAAACAATAAGTTCCATGGCTTATATATTTTTAATAGATACCTTATTAGAAAGTTAGTGATAATAACAATGCTATGAAGATCAATTAAACATAAACTATATTATTAGATATGTCATGTAAGCAATAAATTCAAAATATTTTTAGGGAAGTGAAAAAAGTGGTACCATGTTATTCAATAACTTGTTTAAACAATAAATTCCATAGATTTTAGGTTTTTAGAATTGATGGTTTAGGGTTTAGAGGGTTATTTATGAAACATAAACTATATTATTAAGTACGTTGTGTAAACAATAAATTCTAACATATTTTTAGGGGTGTAAAAAAAGTGGTACCATATTATTACCTATCTTATATTAACAATAAATTTCATGACCTATATATTTTTAATAAATAAGGTAGAGAGGTTTTAAAGTTTTTAGGGGTAAAAAAGTGGTTTAAAATAGAAAAAAAAAAAGTAAATGATTTAAAGAAAGAAAAATAATACAGGGCTTGCTAAAATGAGCTACCACATGGAGGAAAAAAATGGTTATCGTTAGAAAATTAGTAATAATAACACTATAAAGATCAATGGAACATAAACTGTCGATAAGTATATTATGTAAACAATAAGTTTTAACATATTTGTAGTGATATAAAATAAAGTGGTAACTATATTATTAAATATCCATGTAAATAATAAATTATGTAGCCTAAATATTTTTAATAGGCAAAGTTAGTGATAATAATAGTTTAGGATATGGTTAGGGTTTAGTGTTTTTAGAGTTTAAGATAGATGGTTTAAGATTTTTAGGAGTGTAAAAAAGTGATTAAAGAGAAAAAACAGTAAAAAAAAGTGGTTTAAAGAGAAAAAAAAAAAATAGTAACATGTTATTAGATATCCATGTAAACAATAATTTCATGGCTCAATGATAATAGTAATTTAAGATATATATTTTAAGGTTAAAAAAATTAGGGTTTAGGGTTTTAGGAGTGTAAAAAATAATTTGAAAAAAATGATTTTAAAAAATGCTTGCACCAATATTGTCATGGTAACTATGACCCAAAAAGTTTGATTAGTATGCTAGAAAGGAATGGAATGGAGGTTACAACTTTCTTTTTAAATTTAAAGGAAAATGAGATAAAGGAATGGAAAGAAATTTTTATTTATAAAATAATTTAAGTTATAAAATTAAAATTGCATTATATACCTTTGTATATCTATCAAAAAAAAATTATATTATAAAATTAAAATTACAATATAAATTAAAATTAAATTATAAAATTATAACTAAAATTACATCGAAGTTTGTGTATTGATCCAAGTTATAAAATTAAAATTACGTTATAAAAGTCTAAGTTTGTTTTTTTTTTTTTAATATCAACCATGAAATCTATAGTAATCAAATTAAGAAAAAGAGACATTTTCTTTATAAGTTTTGAAAAAAGGATAAATTTGTACTTAAACAAAAATATGTATTCAATTCTTTTATTTTCTTGTGCAAACTAAACATTATAAAAGAAAAAAAAATTCTTTCATTTCCATTACATACTAAATAGACTCAAGAGCTATCATTTTCCTTTCTATTCCTTTGGCCTATTTTCTTTCTTACTTTTTTCTTTCCATTTCCTTTCCTTTTCGTTTGGTACACTGTAATGAAAAGAAAATGAGCCAAAGGATTATAAAGAAAAATAATAGTCCTTAAGTCTGTTTGTTTGTAATGGAAAGAAAAGGATTTTCTTTCCTTTGTAATATTTGATTTACACAAAAAATTAAAGGAATAGAATATATATTTTTATGTAAGTATAAATTTACTCTTCCTTGAAAATTTATATAAAAAATTGCTTCCATTTCCCAATTTTATAACTTTTATAATTTAATTTTAATTTTATAATATAAAAAAATAAAACTCTGATACACAAAAATATATAATGTAATAAAAGTTATAAAATTAAAATTAAATGAAGTTGACAAATTTTAATTTTATAACTTAATTTTTTTTTTAATTGAAAATTTCGTTTCATTCCTTTCTCTGACTTTCTTTTAAATTTGAAAAGAAAGTTTGAGTCTCTTAGTGATAGAAAATTATATTCTGAAAAAATAAATTTTACTTTACCTTAATGCTATCAAACAGTGTAAAAATAAATAAGATACACTCTTTTCCATCCCTTTCCTTTCTAGCATACTAAACCAAAGTGTTGAAAGCTAGCCGTTGATATATTAAAAACTAAATATTTAAAAACTTAAAAAGCTGATTAAAATATCTTTTTACTGTAAATTTGTGTGTTGAAATGGTTATTTTAATTAAGGTTTAAAACTTTTAGTGACTTCACTAGTAGTAAAAAAAATCTTATAAAGATCTATGCGATTTTTTTTAACGTATCTTTGATTTTTCAATTACATCAATTAACAAAGAGATTTTATGTACAGTCATAAGCACTACCTTCTTTAATTTTAGTTAATTTATACACTTAAATAAGTTTTTTCTTACTGAAAAATTATTAACAGAGAGTTTTTTTTATTGTTTTTCTTAATAGGCCTTCCAAGGATGCTTTAGAAAAACCCTTGTCTATAGGTTGCTACCTTTTTATTTTGGTAATGAAAATTTTAAAATGAAAGAAGTTACAAAGTCAAGTCATACAGTATGCTCTAATAAAAATTTGCGGTGTCAAATTCCGAAAAAAAAAAAATGTTAGTGAGTTTTGATTAAGTTGATTATTGATCTTAACGTAGTTGTTTGGTATCATGTTCGATTTTTTTCAAAGTTATAGGTTAAAATTTATCTTCTATTCCTTCTAATTATGACCAAAAAAATTCTAAATGTTTTTTAAAAACTTACATCATACTTATGAATTAGGAATTACTTATAAATAAAATATTTGAATCCTTAACAAATAAATCAATCTGTTTGCAGAGTTGTCAACTTTGTTTTCTTTTATTCTATGCTGGTTACTGTTACCACTTTACCTATCCTAATGTTAATAGCTTATTTTTAGCCTAATCTTATCCCAAACTAAGAACAATTTGAGACATTATGGGAAATAGAGAATTTTGACTTACTTCTAACTAGCATCAACCTAGACCCACAGTATGGAAGGTAGCAAAATCCAATTTATTTTCTTATTATTATTTTTGTCTTCTCATCCAATCAAATTTCATTGGTTTGGCTTGATGAACAAGTAGCCAAGGGATCCAACTTGTCTATTGAATTTTCTTCGTTGTTTCTATGTTAGGTAGTATATAGATGATCCAGATTAACTCAAAATATGTATGTTAGGTGATGTTCTGTTTAAGTATTTTAAATAAAAGGTTAAGATAAATCTAACACAAACTCCGCCTAGTAGAGAAGTCAAACGAATTTGGCTCCTCTGTTGAGCTCCTTTTGTTAGGCACCAGATAAAGAGTTCAAATTTGTTTAAGAGACTTATGCTGAATGATGTATTAGGCGAACAGCTGAGATGTGTTTAATAAAAGTTTAACCTAATAAAAAAGCCAAACACGTGACAGAATATCCATGCATTAATGAATGCTTACCGAGTTTAATTAGGGGCTTAAAGTCAAAGAAGAACACAAGAAAATGATATTAATGAACAGAAAATTCCCACTTTGCTGTCTACCACATAGACCTAAATTATCTATAATGGACAGCAGCACAGTGATTGACGTAATTTGTGAGTTAGTAGAATAAATTTTAATTAACTAAAAAAACGAGTATGACCACCGACGTTCAGGTATTACTCCCCGACTTTTCCTGATTGACTATTTCCCATTTCATGCATATCACTCTCACATGGAATATTTATGGATTAATTTGTACTAAATAATTTTACAGTTGAACAGTACTGAATTTTTTTAATTTATGTTTTATAATTAAATTTAAAATCATAAATTAAAATTTGAAAATATGATAAATTTTATAATTAGCTCAATTTTTTGCTTGTCACTTGAGAAAAAAAAAATTATAAGTGATGAATTAACAATGGTTTTCTTTTCTTAATTTATGAGTACTTCACATTAAAAACGAAACTAATTTCATTTGAGGAGAAAGTAATTATTGTTACTTCTCCTTCCATTATAAAAATTTTTTAACCACTAAACTCAGTATGTTTACTAACTAAGTTACACTTTGTTAAATTTTTTTAATAAAAAGTTTAGATGAGTTGACTAAAAAACAATACTAGAATAAAGAAAGATACTAACATACAGACAGTGAGATGAATTAACAATGCTTTAATACTCTCATCGTAGTGATATATACTTGTTATCCGAATAAATGAAAATATCTTTATTTTTACATAGCATGGACAGCTTCGTACAACTATAATTATGATCAAAACATTCCATCACTTGGTTGATCAATGCTTTAATGTTCTTATCATAATGGCAAGTTACTCAATACTCGATTCATAACTGCAAAGAGCAATGCCAATTTAGCCGTCATTTCTCGATAAAAGAAAAAGAAAATACTAGTTCTTTATTCCTACCACAGCTTGCACAGAAATAGTTTGTAAAAATAAGTTATTTTTATTTTTTAAATATAATTACAATAATTTTAATTTTAATAAATATTTATTGCATTATTTTGAAAGTTAAAAACTTAAAAAGTTGATTGAAATATTTCTTACTGTACATTTGTGTGTTGAAATGGTTATTTTAATTAAGGTTTAAAACTCTTAGTGACTTCACTTATATATATATATAAATTCTTATAAAAATCTATATGATTTTTTGTATATCTTTCAATGAGATCAATTAACAGATTGTATGTACATTTATAAGCACTCTTACGACATGCTCTAATTTTAGTAAATTTTAGAATTTAATTTACCTAAATTTTTAAAAAAAAAATTAGAAAGAGATCATTTTTTTTTTCTTCCATAATAGGCCTTTTGAAGCATGCTTAGAAAAACCCTTGTTTATAAATAAAGTAAACATTTCACATACAATATGCCTTGACAAAATATTACAACAGTATCAATCCAAAAATAAAAATAAAAATTGCAGTGATATTTATGAATTACTAATGAAAGAGGAATTAGAGAGGAATTCCGTACAAATGAAATATTTGAATCCTTTTCGGATAAATTAATCCGTTTGCAAAGTTATCACCCTTGGGTCTCTGAAAACTGGTCCTTCAACTTTGTTTCCCCACGTTCTAATAAACATGAAAATCTCCTGTACTAAGTACTCTTTCTTGGCTTCATATGCATTGTCTAATCTTCCCACATAAATTAGGGAAGGCAAAATAGCGGGGGCGAAAGTGGAGAGTATAATCTCATTTTTAATTTTTATCGGAATTTTTTTTTATTACTATCTCTACCCATAACATCCAAAAAAAAATGATTTTTCACCTCCAATCATTGCGGGGTGTTGGAGACACGCTGGTCTCCATATAATTTTTTTTAAAAATATTTTATATAAAAATTAACATTTTTTCCTTTAAAAAATTAATTTAATATAAAAATACCTTATTGTATATATATTTTATATTAAACTTAAAAGTCTAATTTGAGAATCCCCGTAGAACAGAAAGTGTAATTCCCACTCCCGTCCTCAAAATTTCTCCCCATCCCCACCCCCTAGGAGAAATTCTCCTCCAATTCTTACCTTAACGGGAATCCCCGCCTTAGGAGAAATTGCCATCCCTAACAAAATATCACGTGGTTTCAATTTTTGATAATTTTCATATCAAAATAGTCATGAACTACATTGTTTGTTTAGATTTGTGGATTGTACATGACCTAATTTTTTTTATATATATAAAAATGTATTGGCACACTTCTTTTGATATGTATGAAACTTGTCACTTTTTAAGGTAAAAAATAATAAATAATAAATCTATTATGATAAAGTCAAGTCTAATGTTTTAAACTTAAAAATTTTAGAATAAAACACCGTGAGACTCATTGAGAGGACAAGATCTTGTGTTTTACATTGATACGCTTTGTTTCAAACATTGTATAATGACTTTTTAATTTGTCAAAAATTTTAATTGATGTAACTTGCATGATTGTTTTATTATATATTGACTAATTATAAAGCCATGATATAAGGTATGAGATAATAAAATGTATATCCTCATTAAATTTAATGAATTGGTGACTTGAAATGTGTTTAGGAAAGGTAGATTATAGCTTATTTAAGTGGTTATAGCGTATTAACCTTAGTTAATAAGCTAGTAGAACTGTTTGATAAATCAAAAATTACAAAAAATTATAAGCTAATTGTTAAAATGTTATAAAATAGTATAAAGTAACATATATATTTTTGAAGCTAACTGTTAATATTTCAATCTCATTTTTATCTTTAACCTTTTTTAACAAATAACAATATTTTCCCTCAAATAATTAATCTTACTCTCTTCTGCTGATGCTCCTTATTTTTTTTTCCTTTGTCATTTTTTTCCTCTACTCTCTTTTCTCTTATCCCATCGTTCTAATTAATTAATTGATAATAAATAAATAAAAATACAACTAATAATTTAATTAGTTGCTTCATAATATTTAATTAATTTGTTGATAATAAATTAAAGAATAAGTTAAATGAGTTATATTTAGTTATAATATTACATGACATTTTAATTATTTAACATATTTCAACTAATTATATAGTTAATTTTATTAAATAGTTATAATTTAATCAATTAACTTTATAATTATAAATTTTCAGTTACAATTTTAGAGCTATTAGTCATAATCTTGTAACTACCAATTAATTTTATCAAATAAACTTTAAATATATATATATGTTAAAGTTGAAGAACAAAATCGTCTATCATATATTTTATCTCAAATTTTATTATATGAGTTAATAATAAAAAAAAATTTAATTATTATAAATTATAATATTATTTTATTATACACTAACCTATAAAACATGATCTGAGCACGTGTGTAAAAGAGAAGATTCCCGTCCTAAAGCTAGAATGGAGAGTAGCTGTGCTAGTAAAGGATAGATGTTTATAGAAGGTGTAAGTTGTAAATTTGGATGATGAAATTTGAGATACACGGTCAAATAATTTATTATTTTTTATTGAAAAATTATTTAAATAATATTATAAACATTAAATATATATATATATTATTTTATTATTTTTAATTAATAAATATATATGAGACACAATTTTACCTGACAAATATTACCCCATAGGAGAGACAGGTGGGGCCCATGGGTTATGGGAGGTGGGGATCTGAATATATTGCAAATATTGGAGCAGGTCCACGATCCATTACGTCCAGAAGCAACATTGTAAATGACTCAACTGATTGAGAATGGTGAGTGGGGGCTAATGCTATTATTAGCCAAAAGATAGATAGGAAGCTCTTTCTCATTTCTAGATTCTTCACCCTTCTGCAATCTGCATTTTGTGGGTTCCCCGGATTTCAAATGCAATTTTCAAACTCCATCAGTAGGTCACTCAGTTCTGCTATCCACCCCTCCTCTCTCTCACTGTCTCTCCTCACCCACATAATTGTTTCTCGTATTTTATATATTATTTTATTTTAATAAATTAATTTATGTTATGATAATTATTAATTTATATTTTTTTAATTGATCAAGCGAAATTATAAAATAAAATTTTAATTATATATAATTATTTGTAAGTTCTTTTTGATAATTAAGTTTTTTATTATTAAATTTTAGCATAAAATATAGGTTTAATCATTTAGTTACTTTTGATAGTTTTTTTTGTGAAATATGAATTTATTATTAAATATTTTTATCTATAATTAATTAGGTTCGAGTTAAGTGGAGGATTCAAATAGGATTAAAATACTCCTAAAGATATTTTTTATATATATATAAACTTAAATATAAGTTAATATATTTAAGCGACTCTAACTCTTTATTACTAAGATTAATGTTTGTTAGTAGTTACTTCTTATAGTTTTATAAAAAAAAAAAAAATCTTATAATTTAAATATTAAAAATTCATCTTTGAACTTTTTAAAAGTGTATAAATTAATCCTTACTATAAGGGCTAATTTAATGGTTTTTAGAAAGTCTAGAGACTATGTCAACATTTTAAATTATATAATTTTTTAAAATTTTGTATAAAATTATAAGATTAATTGAATAATTAAACCTAAACTTTAAGTAAGCCTATGCATTATCTCTTTGAATGGCCTCCTTCCATTTTCACACATACATTGTATGTTTTATTGGAAAAGATTTGTTTACTTTAGTAATTTATGTGCTTTAAAATAATTAATTTTTCAACTGAGATATCTTTAATGCGTATTAAAAAAAATTTAAAAAAATCCAAATTGCAGCCAAATTAAAAAACAATTATATCTATTTTTAGTTTAAAATTAATATCCATATGGCTGATAATAATTATTGTACTGCGTTGCATATATTTTTTTTTCAGAAAATATTTGTTCAAAATGCTTCCCCACAGTACCTTGATGGTGGGATGCGGCAACCAGAAAACGTACACGTGGTTGTACAATTATGAGTGGGATATCCAGAACAGCTCTGCATTGCATGTGGTTGGTTGTTTAAATCATAGTTTTAAAAACGGAATAGGACATTGGCCCAGATATGTAACCCGTTCAATTGTTAAGTGACTAATTAAATTAAAAAAAAATTAAATTGAAAAAGAAAATATATAATATAAATTTAGTTGATATAAAATAAACTCTTGGCTTATTAATATAAGTAATGCGATTAATAATAAATAGTATTAAGATTAAATCTAAGTATTTGCATGATTGATTTATTTTTTATGAAATGGTGTTATATTTTAATTTGTCAATTATGTATCTAATTATATAATTAAAAATATTAGTTTATAATTTTAAAATTATATAAAGTGAGATGAAAAATAATAATAATTATAAAAAAAAAAAACTCTTCTCGACCACTATAATATTATTACATAGTTTTTGAAGTTTCGCTTACTCTAAACTTTCGTGCTTAGTATGAGCAAAAAGAGGAGACAATGGAAGGGATAATAAAACAATTAACTTGACACCATCAACACACACTTACCATTTTCTTTTCATTCATTATTTAACCCTCAAAACAATTATAGCATTTTAAAATTTTGGTTTCTTTAGTAGTCTACTAATTTAAGCTAAGAGAATAAGTTGTTAGACAAATACCCATAAAAATTATTATGAGCGGTAAAATAATTTAATATAATGATTTCTTGCCCATTTGATTAAGAATATTGATTTTATGTTGATAATCAATTTAATTTAAAAGTTTAAATTGTTTGATAAATTTTTTAAAATAATTTATTATTTATTAAACTATGAAATGATTGATGTATTTTGCTTATAATTGGACCGCATAAATTGAATTTAAGCAAGAAAAAAGAAAAGGAGAAATCGAGATAGATTAGAAAAAGGAGAGGATTAGGAATAGGGGTTATTTTTCAACTTAAGGTCATTTATTGGATATGTTTGAAACTATTCTTATTTTTATGTTCTTATTATTTTCTCAGAACAATTTTATAAACTTATTTTATAAAACAAGTTTTGAAAATAAAAAAATCTGTTTGAGTAATTTGTTTTGAGAACACATTAAAAAAATCAAGAAAAAAAAAATTGAAACATATAACATTTTGGAAAACACACTCATCCCATTGCAAAGCCCCACGTCCGAGGAAAGAAGAGATGTAAGCGTTATTCAAATTGGCTTAAGTTTCGTATATGCAAGTTAATGCCATTAATGAAATCTGCTGTTCTCTGCCTATTCTCAAGAATACAAAACACACCCAAAAGTTGTTTTGGGTTTTTGATTCTTAAAAATAGTTTTTTTTTTTTTTAGTTTTTTAAAAGAATTGATAAAAAAATATCTAACCAAACATGTTTTTTATTTTTATATTTTTAAAATCATAATTGAGTTATTATTTTTAAATATTTTAAGTAAATAATTCAGATACACACACGTGACAAAAATCCTTTCTCCTTTCTACGTTCTTGGCTATTATCTGCAATCTGCATCGGTGGGCTCCCCGGATTTCAAATAAAATTTCGAAACATCTTCACTCAGTTATGCTATCCTCCCCTCCCACCCTTGTGAGAGCCTATATAAATTTAAATTGACTTAAAAAAAAAAAAAAAACTATATCAGAGTAGAAGTAAAAAAATTTACACCAAAAGTAAAAGAATTAAAAGTATTTTTATTTTTAAAGGTTTTTTATATAAATAATCACTAACTTTTACTTCTATTTTTTAAAAACATCCTTATATATTTTTGTTAAAAACCTTTTTTAACATCTGAAAATATTTTTATTTTCTTAAAGTTAATTCAAATAATAAAAATTTACATGAAAATAATTTTTTCATCCCCCCAAAATCACTTTTGAAGGTAAAAAAATTAATTCAAACAAAATCTTTTGTATATAGAGAGAGAGGTTATTATTTATTGAAAATATAAGCCCAAAACTTAAATTGACCTTTCATGATCCAATGAGAAAGAAATCGAAGAGCTCACACATGCATAAACATACTACTGTATTGACATTATATATTGAGTATTTAGTTAATGTATCTTTTTAATTTGTATATTTCTCATAATTTTTTTTAATATAAACTCATATTTACATATTTAACAATTTATTAAATATAAATTTATTTTCATAAGTTCTCAAACTTAAGCTCTTATATTAAATAATTTCTTAACGATTACAAATTTACAACTTTCAGAACATACACTATGACATGTTTGCAAATTTTTGACATCTATTAATCAAGGAGAGTAAATTTTAAAAGCTCTAAATTGCACCCAAATTGAAATCATTATAATTGTATCTAAATTTTTTTTTTATTTTTGGTCTAAAATTAATATTTGTATGGCTGATAATAGTTAAGAAATTTTTTTTTTCTCTCGTACTATTACTAATTTTAAAAAAATAAATTTTTATATTTAAAATTTATAACCAAAATAAATTTTTTTACAAAAAAAAATATCTTAATAAAATATATTTTTATTTTTAACTTAAAATATAAAAATTTATTTTATTGAGTTTAAAATATTACTTTTTTAAAAAAAAAATTAATAATAATATAAAAAAATTCTCTAGTTATAACACTATTTATAATGATTGATATCAACTCTATACATGTGGGGTTTAGTACTGAGTTGTAATGTTATGCAAAAACATGGCCCTTGAGATTCCACACGGTATCTTGATGGTGGGATGTGGCAACCAGAAAACGCGCATGTGCTTTGTACAATTATGACTGAGCCATAATCCATACACCTGCAAATCCTGCACACCTCTGTACACTGCATGTGATTGTTCATCCTATGCCTGTCTTGAAAGAGAAAAGCTTGCACGCCTCAAATCCACCGTTACTTTTTTGTTATATTATAAAAATAAAATAAAAGATAAAAAATATGTAAAAATATATAAATATTCATATCTAAAGAAAATTAAATATTATTTTAATTTTAATTTATAACTTAATAAATTTTATCTTATAAGTTTATTAATTTGATTTTTTTATATTTAAAACAAAAAAAATATAATTATTTATTAATTTAATAATTATATATAAATATAAATTTTTTAATATTAATTCAAATATTTTTAAAAAATAAATTTTAATTTTAATACATAAAATATTAAAACTATATCTTTAAAAACTGACAAGATCACTTTCTGATACGGTAGTGAGAATAGACCATCAATTTTGCAATCTCGAAGAAGAAATGTGAGAAATTTACACACATATACCGTACAAAAAAATATTATCAATATATATTTATTAATATATATTATTTTTTTAGATATTATATTATAGTAGTGTGTTATTTAAATAATATTATATTACCGTGATATGATATTTGACAAAAAAGTTGATAATTTTTGAATATCACAATATGATAATACAATATTTATAAATATCACATTATTGTACTGCGATATTAATTAAAAAATTAATTAAATTATTATTTTTTTTTTTTTTAAAAAAATATAAAAAAATTAAAAAATTTTAAACATATATACAATATTCTAAAAATTATCACTAATACATAACACTTCTATAAATATTTACTAATATATATTACTATTAATAAAATTACATTACCCTCTTACATCAATTTGAGAAACGAATTTGGTGAAGTAGGTGTGGTAGAGCTTGGAGAAGGCAGATTCAAAAAAGAATCCTCCGCCATGGAAATAGACCAAGATGGGAACTTTCTTCCGTTCATGGTGTTGAGTTAATTTTGGAAGATAAAGACGAGTAGAAATTGAGGGATTTTGTGAGATAATAATGTCTTTGGATGATGTAATTTTATTAATAGTAGTATATATTAGTAAATATTTATAGAAGTGGTATGTATTAGTGATAATTTTTGAGATGTTGTATATATGTTTAAAAAATTTTATAATTTTTTTATATTTTATTTGTAAAAAAAATTTAAAAAAATTTAATAATTTTTTAATTAATATAGCAGTACGGAATATCGCATTATCGTACTGTGATATTCAAAAGTTATTAACTTTTTTTATCAGATATCGTATTACGGTGACGTGATATTATTCAAATATGACATTACCGTAATGCAATATATGAAAAAGTGATATATATTAGTAAATACTTTTAAAAGTGATATATATTGGTAATATTTTTTTTTTGTGGTATATGTGTGTAAACTTCCCAAGAAATGTCCATTGTTTCTTTTTGAAAATAGATTACCCACAGTCGACTGCACCGTGCAGTCGATTGCAGTGCAGTCGATTGCAAGCTGTCCAATCTACCTATTATTGTAGTTGACTGTGTTAACTGTGCAATAGTAGATAAATCAGACGGTCTGCAATCGATTACTGCAGTCGACTTTAGCTAATGCAGTCGACTTTAGCTAATGTTTTCCACACAATTTCTACTTCTTCGTAATAATAAATCAATCAATTAATGATATCTAACTCTGGTTTTTGAGTTACTTCTAAATTAAAATATTAGTATTTCTGGAAGGAAAAAATGTAAAGAAAACTAATATTATTCCAATTGTAATTTGTACTATTTCACCATGTATCAATGGAAATATCTTTTTACCCCAGATAAAAAAATATAAATATTTTTTACCCTTGTATGGTGTATATATATATATTACCATAGTTAAGAGGAGATAAAGAATACATGTAAAAATTTTAATTTATAATCTAAACAAATTTAAACATAATACTGAATAATTAAGTTGACATCATTGACTAACTTAATTAAGACTCTACTTACTTCCCTTGTGTAATTGTTAGAACTCTACTATAGCATTGTATGCATAGTAAGAGTGAATTGTCTGCTTGTTTATGTCACGTCTGTCCTGCACACAAAAGACAAGGTGCTCTCACGGATTTCGCATGTTAATAATGTAAGCTGTTTCATATTATCTGTCTCGATATTATCATGGTATAGTTTAGTAAATAAATTGAGATTAATAATTAAGAGACTTATATAATGATAAGATTTAAGTTCACAAAAAAAAAAATGTATAAAAGGAAGACATAATTTTAATTGCTTTATTTTTTAAACAAAATTAATTATACCTTTAATGAGATCTAAATATATTGTAACCACAATTATAATCTTATTTAATAATGAAAAACTTGTTAATGCATTACAATAATTATAACACATCCAAAGTCCCTCTTGTCAATTCATTGTACCTTTTCAAGTTCACATGTTAATAATGACATTGATTAATATTTTGTCTCACAACATCTATATCACAATATACGTTATTTTTTTTTATTAACATCATATTACTTAGTAATTAAATTAAGTTTAATAGTTAAGAGTTTTAAAGTCTGTTTGAATTGATTTTTAATAAATTATTTTTAGTTTTAATTTTTTAAAAAATATTTTCATAAAAAATTGAGCGTTTGAATTAACTTTTATATAAAATAAAAAGCACATAAAATCTAAAATCTTATTTTTTAAAAAAAGTAAGTGAGGGGATACTTTTTTGTTTGATTTCTTATTTTTTAATAAAAAATACCTTTTTAAAAATTAATCAAAACACAAAATAACTTTTATTTTTTCTTTTACTTCAATTCAAACAATGTTAGCACATGTCAAAAGAAAAAATAGTCATAATTACTTTATTCTCCAAATAAGATTAATTCTTCCTCCACTTGAGATGAGTATACTTGTGTATCAAACATATGTCACTCTTTTGAATGTCGTAATTTTTGGGTCAGAAACGTGAAAGTTAATATATGCACGCACTCTACATATTCTTTATAGTAGAGTCTTCTTTAGGGTACTAGTTATTATATTCTTCTTCTTCTGCTTCTTTTTTCTAAACCAGACGGCTATGTTATTATTATTCTTACATGGTTTTTGAAGTTATTTATTCAATGTTGCTCACTTTGAACCAACTTTCCTGCTTGGTGTCCGAGAAATGGATGGAAAATTGAGTTGGAATCAACTCACATGCACATTTATCATTTTCTTTTCATTCATCATCCATCCTTCAAAACAATTATAGCTTGTTCAAGTTTTTCTTTCTTCATGTGGTATAGACGATCTTTTCTCATTTCATAATTGGACCATAAAAAATGGATTTATATTCTTTGTTGTTCTGAAACTTATAAAGTAATATATTTTATTTCATAATTTTTTTTACATATTTAAAAAATGAAATAAAACATAAAATAGAACAAAATTTGTGATTCCCCACAAAAATTGAATTTAAGCAAAGTACTAATAGGAGAAAATGAGAAATATAAGAAAAAGAAAGCGTGTAATTTTTTCATAGAACAATTTTTATCTTTCAAGTCATGCATATCTTTTATTAAAATATTATATTAAATTCAAATAAATACAAATCATTAAAATTCATAAATAGGGGTTTGGTTTGACATGGTCTCTTAAATCCTATCTCACTTTTCGATAAGTCAACTTTTTTTTTTTTTTTTTATCTCATTGTATATTATGGCATGTTTCATTTTTATAAAAAATATTAAAATATTACTTTTATATTTTTTTTAAAAATTATTTGTCCCAACTTTAACTTCTTTTATCTAGAGTTTTAAGTAAATATTTATAGCCCTCCTAGCTTGGCTTCATAAATTGATTAGAAAAATTATTAATAAAGCCATGATATTTTGGCTTACCCAATTACCTCATGTGATTTTTTCACTTCCTTTAACTAATTTATTATAATAAGACAATATATAAAACACTATATAAATAATATATTTAGTCTCATTAAAAATAAGGAGTTCTAGGGGTATCATCAACTGAAGGACCTAAATTTGTGGGCCAGCAATATAATTACACAAAACAAAAAAATGACAATTTCTTTTCCAAACCAATTGGCAAAATAAATTAAAGGACCCTCTCATGTTTTATTTTTTTATTGATTCAGTTTTTATTGGACATATCTTAATTATTAATATTTATTTATTACTCAACTTATCACTCACTATATATTTTTTAAATAAATCTAAAGTTTTTATTTGCTACCCAATTAAAAAGTCAAATTCCTTTTCAATTAATCATGTTCAACTTGCTTGGTTAGGTCATGCATATTGAATGGAATTTCTACCAGTCGTTCTTTTCACGTTGGTCTTGGCGTCATAAAGCACATCAATTGTCTTTAGATTAACTCACAAAGAAAGAAATTAAGGTTACTTTTCATGGCATAATGCATTCTTAACACAAACAAATAGTGCCATGTTACGCAACGAAACGTTATCTCGACGAGATTCATGTTTTGATTGTCTCATTGAACAAGTGCCCTTTCAATTCTATACCTAATCTTGCTTCTCATGTTGTATTTTTCTACATTAGAGTCTCCTCAAATTGCGTCGGTTCTTTATTTAAATTAAACATTTTCATGTGGCTGAATGACACTTGCTAAGAATATTTTAATTTGACATGATGACAAAATAAAAATAAAAAAAAAAGCCAAAAAAGAAAGCAAGAGTGCATGCATTTTACTTATTAAAAACTTCTTCAATTTAATATTATAATTTTGAAGCATATACTATTATTAATATCAAACTTTATTTATTAAAAATTTATTATATAGAAATATCTATATATTTTCTTTCTCTTTTCAACAAAAATATCCTTATCTAATATCATTTACTTGCATAATCCTACATTATGTTTCATTCAATATATATTAAATGGAAATTATTCTATACTATATTGAATATAAAATAAAGTTTGATTAGATATATAAGTGTAAGTTGGAATGATTATAAATCAGTCAGAATTAAGTCTCATATTAAAAGGAATTTAAGACTTGTGAGAATATATAAATATTGGTAAAGACTGATTAACTCATTTGTATAATCTTTTAAATTTAAACTATTAAATTAAACTTTACTTCTCAATTGACCGTTTTATTATTAAGTAAATTAAGCTTAATGGTTAATGAATTTAAGTAATTTCAATAATTTGAACATACAAAAAAAATACATATTAAAAAAATGAAAAAACTTTTTTTTGTCTTTTCACATTATCATTAATTTAAAAAAAATCTAATATTTTAAACTAAATAAAATGAAACTTTATATTTTAGACTAAAAACAAAATAAGACTTTATTGAGGTTTTTTTTTTTTTATTTGTATGAAAAATTTACTTTTGTTTTGAGTTTTAAATATAAAAATTTATTTTTTTCAGTTTAAAACATGAGGGTTATTTTTAGAATTTGTGATAGTGTAAGAGGGCAAAAAGAGAGTTTTCTCTTAAAAAAAATTATAATTACTTAACAAGATTAGTCATAATTAATGCCATTAATTGCATGTTGTACTACATAACTAGATGTAGATGCATGTACATCTAAACCGACAAAACTGCAGTTAAAAATTGCAAGACCTAATTAAGCAATTAATAATTTAACCTCAGACAACTGACTCAAGTATTTGTGGTACAGAATTAATATTGTAATTAACTATGTGTTCAAAATAATAACGGATAAAAGCGTTAATAAAGATTTAATGAATATATAGAGAAAGTACATGGTCTCGAATTCTCAATGATTGAATATTGGAAGTTGAGTATTTCACGTTGGTAGGCATGGGGTCAAATTAAAAAACAGCAAAAGTGAATACTATAGCCAAATTTGATTACATAATAAGCACTTAATTTCCTTCATCCATAACAAACATATAGTATAATATTCAACTTGGATTTGCTTTTCAATTAATAAATATATTGAGCTTAAAATTAATATGGTTCCATTATAAAAAAGCCTCAATTGAAACGTCACAGTTCCCTTGAGTGCTCTATGAGAATTGGCATTTAACCCTAATTCTAACTCTAATAAATTGTTAAGATTTAACTCATTTAAACTTTTTAAAATTTTTATTTTTTTAATGATATTTTTTAATTTAAAAAATTTTAGGGTGAATGGGTAATGTCTCATCTTGGAAAAATTTCTAAACTGAAGGATTACTGCTAAAAGCCTTATACCATGTATGGTTAATGAAATTGACAAATCTTGAAATGATCTATTGTATGTTTGGTTACATTATTGGAACAGAAATAGTTTATTCTAGGAATGTTATATTTCCCAAATTTAAGGAAACTAACTATTGTCAAATATTTAGTAGTATTTGATCATTTTTATAGTTATTATTTTAAGTAAGAGAATATTTTATCATGTTAGATGAGGGTTGTTTATAAAAAATTATTATAGTTATTTTATTTTATTTTTTATATATCAAATAATATATTTATTAATTTTTATTATATATCAAACATAAAAATAAAGATAATAATAAAAAAAATTATTGTCTTTTAATCATTGGCGTTGTTATATTTATTTTATCCGAAAGAGAGCAGTGGAGCTCAACTTATCTTATCTCATCTCAACAACCCTATGGGAAGCATGAATAGAAAAGACGAATTAAGCACAATAAAAAGGACAATATGACCCACAAAAGGAGACAACAGAAAATGCAAATGTTACACACTTTATGATTTGTCGGGCAACGGATTGTCTGATGATAGAAAAAAGGTCGCTAGCTAGGCATGTGACCTTTAAGATATGCTGAGCTAAAGACCGGGAAAAAAGAAATAAAGCATGCATTAATTAATATGGATTCGTTTGGTTAGGTCGATACATTTGAATTCATCTATGAAACCATGACCTAATTTTTTCAGGTCATTAAACATATCACCAGCTGCAGCTGACATTCTGACACACACCACGCAAATTGATTCAAAGATAGCGATGAGTCATCTTCTTTATTTTTGATGATGAAGCATTGCATTACTGTTATGGCCTTTTTATATTAGAAAAAGCACCCTAGCCAAGTCAAGTAATGATTTGAACAAGAAAGTGATTCGACATTAAAAAATTAAAATTTAATCTTACATAAATTTTTGAAATTAAATATGTAATCATTATATAATACTATTGATATAGATTAAGGTAGTTTATGTTACATGAGAAACCAGGTCTAAGAATCAAAATTTAATTTTACATTCATACCATCAGTAAAAATAACAAAAATATCTCCATAACCAGCCTGTTATAAAAAGGAACTTTATTAATGAAGTGAGTGAGTTAAAACTCTAAAATCTCTATAATATTTTTGTTTTTGCCGTTAATATCTTAGACTTTTATATTAACTTGAACGTTAAAGTACCATCCTCAATCGATTTTTTTTTTTTTTACAGACTATGCGTGACTTATCAAGATCCAACCAACCACACCTAAGATAAAGTCGTTATTTTTTTGTTGATTTACCAACAATTATAATAAAATTAACAATTTAAGAAATTGTAATCCTTATTAGTCTCCCTCCCTTTACTATTGTATGTACACATTGTGTATTTTTTTTATTTATTTATAATATTATGTAAAAATAAATAAATATATATATATATATAAATATAATAAATATATATATATATATATATATATATATATATAATATATATATAAATATAATAAATATACGTGTAATACACTTCATTATTTTTATATATTTATGTATTGTGTGATAGAGCTATTTTGAAATTCAAGCCGGTCAATTAGACGATATATTTTGTTTCTTTATCTGTTTTTTATATTATTTTATTAGTAACAAATTTAATAATATTCACACTATTAATATTTATAATTTTTCAATTAATAAAAATGAAACAAAAATAGGACAAGAGCGTTAGCTCTCATCATTACGGACTTCTGTTCATCGGCGTCTTCAAGCTATCCAATGACGTGTTTACAATAAAAGGTACATTTAACCCAGTGATTGTGAGCCACGTAAAAGGAACCCCAGGTAGTTGCATTCAGTTTAAAAAATGGGACGTTTAATTTGAGTGTCTGCCAAACATTGCAATACGAAGGACCACTAATATAAGGTGATGCAAAGAAAGCAATTGAAGGAAAGGAAAGACAAAAAGAAAGAATTAAAAAAAAAAAAAGACATAAAAAGGGATAATAAATAATAAAGTGTTTGTTTGTTTGTTTGGAAACCTTATTATACCAATTGTGTTACTATAGTGAGTGTCAATTTAATTTATATAATTTTAGTTAGATCTATTTAACTTTTTATCTTGAATGACTTAAATTTACAAAACTCGAAAAAAAAAATAAGCGGGATTAGTTTGACCGTCTTAACCTCTCTAGTAGAGTTTTTATTAATATTTTCACTTTTAAGTTTGAATCTTTTTAAGATAAAAAAGAAGAAATTATCGAAACCATGATTATAAAATTTAATATGAAATATATGGTGGATCAATTTTTTTTTTTTTCTATAGTGTATTTGCTAATTCTATATTTTATTTTGTTAAGTATCAGCCCGCCTCGGCCGAGCCTGCTTACTCCTACCTGGTAAATGTATACATTATTTAATATTAAATATCATATAGATTAAATTATCCCATTTTTCTAAAAAAAATAAATTATCCTCATTTTATATGAAATGTTTGTGGAAAGCTTTCCATGAGAACTTTTCAATTTAACTAAAAACATTTTATATTATTAGGTTTAAATATTAAATAAGATATTAATTAAAAAAATAGGATTTGAAAATAGTAGCTCTATATATATATACATATGATGTAGCGTTTAGCTCACAACTTGCCTTGTGCTTGAGTGATCAATTTATTTTGGCTCAAGCCTGGCTTGGCTTAAAATCACAGATCATATGATCAAAATGAGCCAAACACAAACTCAAGGTTAACTCCAGTTGACCACCTTTTCGTTTTTTTTTTTTTTTTTTTTTTTCATTTTGCAGAAAATTCATAAAATAACATTGACAGAAATCATAAAAGTTAACACACTCAAATGTAAATGAGTTAAGTGATTAAATATTTATTTTCATTCGATACATTTTAAGTTTAATTTAATTTTTTAAAATTAAAATTTTGAATAATTTTATTTTTTATAATTTAAATTTATTAATTTTTTTATATATTTTAAATTTTTTTTATCAATTTCATTTTATAAATTTATCTAAACTTATCTAACGATTATCTATAAGTTTAATGGCAGTTTAAATTGTTAAAAGATATTAAACAAATTAAATTGATATAAATTTTAAAATATAAAAATTAAATTAATTATAATTTTAAGTTGAGTTTAGCTATGAGAATTCATTTTTGCACTGCCCTAAATTAATATTTGTGCCACCTCTCTACCGAAAATAAAATTCTGGAAGTGTAAAAGGGATGAGAGGTACTAATTTCAGGTGGTGCAAAAATCAACTCCCTCAAGCTATTCCTGAGCTAAGTTGTGAGCACTGAGTCACTCATATGTAGGCTTCTCATAGAAGCATGCTTCTTGGACCTCCGAAGTAAATATCGGAAGAGATAGTTTGGCCGAGGCTCTTGTACTTCTAAAGTCCTTTTTTGGTGTTTGGACTTTTCTTTTGGACAGCCATGGCACCCTACTTTCTTTGAGGTTGGGCCACAAATCTGGGTCTACCTTGGAAGAGGGACCAAATGTGCAGTGTTCTATAGATAGTTTTATACATTGTCTCACTCTAATAAATTAGTCAAAATGTATGAAAAGTGAGACAACATTATTATAAATTAGTTTGTCTATTTTTAACCAATCATGGGAATAGGATAGGGAAGTGGGATAGTTGATTTTAATCCATTCTAATAAGAGATAGAGTAAAATTCTATTTTAGTCCTTCATATTATGGGTTTAGGTAATTTAATTTCTTATAATTAAAACTTTTTAATTAAGTCCATGATGTTTTAAAAATAAGATAAATTCATCTTTCTGTCCATGTCTGTTAAGATTATTAGATAGATAATAATGATGTATGCCGTTATAACTCCTAATGTTTCATTTCTCAATTTTGGTCCCTTTACTCTAAGAAATTGGCCAAATCGATCCCAATCTCCCTTTCTCTTCTCTTTCTCTTGTGGTATCTTTTTCTTTCTTTCTTTTCTTCACCTCCTTTGCCTAGCAAATGTTTAAATGGCTAAAATGCTCAAAATATACAATTATAAAATTTATTTACCATAATACAACAATTTTAAAAAATATTTACTAAAATACTACTATTTTAATTTTTAGGAGAACGCCAGTCAAACTATTCTTTAGCTTAAAATATCTCTTTGTTATAACTTCCTAGTTTTTCATTGTAATTTAGATTTGATAACAACTTTAGGATAAATAAAAAATACCTATATAATATTAAGAGATAATGATATAATTTATATATTTTTGAATTTGTAATATGTTATAATCAAAAGATATCATAACTCACTAGTTTTTTATTATAATCCGGGTCTGGTAACAACTTTAGGATAAGCAAGAAACACTTGCATAATATTAAGAGATAATGATATTATTTATTTATTTTTGAATTTGTAATATGTTGTAACCAGAAATATCATAACTCATTAGTTTTTCACCGTAATCAAATTTGGTAATAACTTTGATAAGCAAGAAACACATGTATAATATTAAGAGATAATGATATTATCTATTTATTTTAAAATTTGTAATATGATGTAACCAGAAGATATATTAACTCACTAGTTTTTCACCATAATTTAGATCTAGTAACAATTTTGAGATAAGCAAGAAATGAAATGCAAAGTATGCCAAGATTTCACATAATGTAATTTTTTTTTTTTTTATTGTGTGGCATTCTTCTCATTTGAAGATCACCACTTCAAGTGACGTTCTTTACATTGAAAATAAAATAGTATTTTGGTAAAGTTTGAAGGTAGAAGTATTTTGGTAATTTTTTTTGAGAAAGTATTTCTTTGGTATTTTAGCCATGTTTAAATAATAGTGCTGCTTCTCCAAATGGGAGAGAAAGAGAAAGTGCATAAGGCTGTGTTTGGAGAGGCAAAGGAGATAAAAATAAAATAAAAGAAAGAAAAAGAAACCAAAAGTTTATGTGTGAAAAAAAAAAAGGTCTAAATATAGGGTTGTCCAAAAAAAAAAAAAAAAGAGAGAAAAGAACCCACAAACTTCATCAACAGCCTTCACACATCTTAGTATATGACTTCCATCTTCTCTCCACCTTAAAACAACAATATTGTTGGTCCAAATGAGACAAAAAGTGAAAGTGCATATGGGCATATTTAAACAACAGTGCTGCTCCTTCAAATGGGAAAGAAAGAAAAAGTGCATATGGACATTTGGAGAGGCAGAGGAGGTGAAGAAGAAAGAAAGAAAAAAGAAACCGCAAACTTATGTGTAAAATAAAGCTAAGGTCTAAATATGGAGTTGTCCAACAAAATAAAATAAAAGAACCCACAAGCTTGATCAATAGCCTTCACACACCTTTATGTCTTTCATCTTCTCTCTACTATCAAAATGTATGGAATTAATGGTGAAAACCAGATAGAGAAAGAAAGAAAAAAACTAATGAGAGAGAACGAAAAAGAAAAAGACAAGGAGATGAATGGATTTGGCCAAGTTTTTAAATGTTAGAGACTAATATTGAAAAAATGAAATTTAAGATGCCGATGTGGCACAAATAATAACACATTATTATTTAACGTGACACATTAGCATAGCCGTCAAACAATCCTAATAGATTTGGTATGTTTTTAAAATGTTAGGTATTTAATTTAAAAGTTTTAATTTTAAAAGATCAAATTGTTTGAAATGTTAAACATGAAAGACCAAAATAGTTTTATTTTAAGAGATATTAATATTAGAGTAAATATTTATTTTGGTCTCTTATACTTCAAAATTTATTTATATCAATTTTATCCCTCTAACTTTTTTCAGTTATTTAAACCGTTATTAAATTTATAAATAACCGCTATTATTGATAAGTTTAAAAGGCGAAATTAATAAGAATTTTAAAGTGTAAAAAATAAAATTAAATAATATTTTAAATATGAAAAATTAAAATAAATATTTATTTTTAATTTTAACATCCCCATTTCAATTTTAGCACACCTCTCCCCCCCTTTTCTTTCAAAAAGCCTTTTATTCTCAAAATATCCCTCGACCCACAGAACTTCCAACCTATTCCCCTTGTTTGCACCTCGTTTCCGGCACCCTCTCCCTCACCCCTATAATCCCAAGGGTTATGAGTCAGTCATGACACCTTCATTAGGAAGAAGAGGCACTTGAGACTTGAGACACCTTCCCAGTTAGTTGAAGATGGTTGTCGAAAAATGTTTCCTTCTAAAAGTTAATTTCTGAAAGTGTTATTTTGAGTTTGGGAAACTCAGTCCTAAAAATTAACACCAGGTCATATAGTAATATGCTAATATATATTGATAACATTTGTTGAGTATAGGTTCGTTGTTATTTAATTGCATCATAGTTTTTAATTGAACATGGATGTACCTACTTCTTTTGCATCATTTTGTGTCTCTTTAGATTAGCTTCCCTCAAGCTAGGAAGAGCAAAGTTCATCAATATTAACACATTGACTTTTGGATGCCAAATTTGCATGTGCATTTTCATTCAACATATTTGGATCCAAATGAGTGTTTAAATTAAGTTTTGTATTCAAAGATTAGCTATTTTGGGGGTATTTCAAGACAACTTAACAACAAAATATCTTTCTAATAGTATACTTATGTTCACTTACATATGGTTAATTAAACTTCTTACTATTAAATTTAAGTACCCTTAAAATTTCATTTTTAATTAATTCACCTCTTTGATATAAGTTTAGACATTCTTAAGCAATTATATAATTTTATGAATTATTTTGTTAGAAGTTTAAAAGTTTATATAAGTTAAAATTGGCCAGTCCATGCTAGTTATATTTTAACAAGAATAATTTTATTCAGATAAATAGTTTTAAAACAGTTCACTATTGTGGTTAATGAGCCTATATCTCACCCAAATAATAATAAGAATATTTTCGAAAATAAATGTTTAATACTAAGAATCCATGGTTCATTCAACCGAATGCCTACTCAATAAGGTAACATATAGATGATAGCAACCAAAAAATGAAACTTGAAAGCAAGCATTTCCTTCCCTCTACAATAATTCAAGACTAAGCTTTAGTTTACTATTTGCTTGAACTCAAGTTACCAAATTCACTGCATTCATAGCTTATCTAAATCACAATTTTCAATAATAAAAGCCCTCCTTCAAAGAAGATTGATCCATAAAATTACAGTTTTAAACACAAACAAAATATGTATCTACCAATCGCTTATGAATATCCAATATGGAAAGCCTCATAAATGTATGCAAGCTAAATAGCTGATCAAATAATTACGTTAACAAGTTTCAGCCAAACGAACTCTATCAGTTCTGAGATGATATGGCATAATACATCGATAAGGACAAAAAGGGGAAGCTTCAGAGTCTTTATTGGGCAAAAAGAGACCTAATTATACAAACATAATACCACCAAATGGCCTATGGAGCAATTACTTTCACATAAATAATTGCTAAACGCTTGCAAATGCTGTCAACGATTAAAAATTTACCCCTGCCTTGAATAAAAAGGATAACACAAATAGGCGGTGAAAGAATATTTTGCAGCATATCTCCTTCCTTATTCGGCTCTGGATTGGCCAGCACGAGAAGACAGGATAATACCAACAATGAGACCATATAAGGCAAGAGCTTCAGCAAAAATGAGGATAAGAATCATTCCAACAAAAAGTTTGGGCTGCTGTGCATTAGCTCTGCAAAAGGAAATAAACAGCTAAGGGGGAGAATCTAATTGGCATAACAGCAAAAGACATATACAGTGTCAAATTAACCACAAATGAAGCCTAGTAAAAGCAATTTTCGTATTCGGTCAAGAATGCGACAAGGCAATCCAATGTGATCATATAACTAGAGCAAATTACCCAAAAAAAAAAAAAAGCAGATTAATAACATTAATTGAAATGAAAATACTAAGGTTTAAGGATTATACCTAACACCAGCATCACCAACAATACCAATAGCCATACCAGCAGAGAGCCCAGCAAGCCCACAAGCAAGACCAGAAGAGAGGTGTGCATAACCATCAAAGAGGTAATAAGATTTGGCCTTTGGATTAATTCCAGTACTAATAATGACAGCAATAATAAGGCCGTAAATACCCAAAACACCAGCCATGACAACTGGAACAATGGACTTCATAACCAGCTCAGGTCTCATCACACCCATTGAAGCCACACCCACACCACTCTTTGCAGTGCCATAGGCAGCTCCCATACCTAACTCATTTTAAGTCAATTTGACACCATAACTCTTCAAGGAATGCAAAAATACACAATATTGCAATCTTAAAACGTGTTCAAAGCATAATTGATGCAAGCACAATAAGATTATGTGATTTAATTATTATAAACGCTTTCAATTAGCTAAGTTCCAAAAGGACCAAAACGGAAGATCCAAACGAGAACTTTAACACGACCATAAACTAGAAATTTTAGACTGTGATCAAACAGATTAAATTTCTAATTTACATATATATGCAGTTGTTTATCGAGTCCAATTGCAATTCTTAACTGAATCAACAACCATTACCAAATCACATGATTTCTACTCTAAATCAACTTAGAATTATATGCCAAATTCAGCAAACATAATGGAAAATTGTGAACTGAAAAACTAATTCATAATAAGAAAAATCAAATCAAACAAGATCTAATTCAGATATAAGTAAATGAAAGAAAGATTGAAGTTTGGGATTAGAAATTCAATTACAGGAGAAAACAAGAGCCGCTGCGGCTCCAAGGAAGCCGAAGAACGGTGCTGTTTCATCGCCGCTGAACCCAGCCATTGCTGAACGTAGATCTAAATCAACGTCGACTAGATCTGAGAATTTCAACCCTTTAAGAGCGCTTTTGGGTTTCGATCACTCTCTGATTTAATCGTCGTAGAGGGAAGAGACGTGGAGCCGTAATAACGTCACCGGTTCATTGCTTTTATAGTCAGTCCTGAGGCTCCTGGCCTGGGCGGGTCAAAATCCCCTAACCTTTGTAAGCGAGCCCAATGTTGCTCATATTGGGCTTTTTACTGGCTGTGATTTCTTTTGGCACCACTGAATTTTTCTTTTTTTTTTTTTTTGATAACCGAATTTTTCTTTTCTTAATAGGATAAAATAAAATGGTAGGATAGGCGTAAGATATAATAAGAGTCAAATAGGCTCTTATCATATTCTATATTTGGTATACATCAGATAACTTATTAGATAGTAATGTATATCTTATATTGTGTTTGAATTGGAAGAAATAATAATAGGATATGATATAGATTATATTTGAATGAAAAAATTATAAAATTAATTTAATATCCTTTTGCTATTTTATCATTAGTATATTTTAAATTTTAAATTATATAATAAAAAATAATGCTAAAGATATCTTGGCCTAAATTAAAATAAAGAATATTATTCTTCTGAATGATATTTTTCATTTAACTTTAAATTAATTTTTAAAAAATTATATATATTTGCAGACTTGAAACATCCACTTTCCAATTTTCTTCAAGCAAGAGTAATTAGAAGCAAAATGATCATTATGTCTATGGTGAGCTTAACTAAAGATTGGGGAGTGTATCTTTCAAATTAATACACTATTAAAAAAATGTGTAAGAAAAATAAAGGGTTGCACCAAACACTTCTCGTAAATATTTTATCTGAAGATATAGAAAACTACTAATAAAGAGATGCAGTAATCAATAACAAAGAGAATGGCAGTGAGTATCATGGGAGAGAGAAAGCAAATTGAATTGAGAGTGTGAGATATCTCCAATGGTGGTGAGAGAGGCTAATGATAGAGTGAAACAGTGGGGAGAGTAGGCAAGATAACTGAAAAAAGGAGTTAATAACAAAAGAGAGTATCGTGGCTAAATGAAATTTGATATATTAGGGATAAAGATATAAATATATAGATTTAATATAATTTAAAAATGAATAGGATAATTTCAAAGTTTACAATCAATTTTTGAAGAAAAATAGATTTGTAAAATTAACAAATTAGAATAGTTTGGGTTTTGTGTATATATATATATCTAAATAAATGTTAGTGTCGTTGATAAGAATATGATACATATTTCAAAAGAATGTAAATTTGAATCTTGCAATATAAAGATCCTATTAATAGACAATTAGTAAATATTTCTATAACTATTCTTCGAATCTTGAGATACACTCTAATTCTAGGGAGGGATCCACTTATTCTAAGAGTAAATCTTATATACCTCTTTTTCCTAGATAGGAAGGGAAGTTAAATGAGGTGAGAGTTGAAACCCACGGTCCTTGAGAGATTTTTAAACTTAAGTGAGAAATCTCCAAGAGCTTTTGGAGGGGCGGTAAATCACTAAACTAAACTCTACTTCTCAAATTTTGCATATTTACTCCTTTTGATAGCTTCGTTTAAAAAATAATTTTTATCAATCTAATAGTTGAATCATGTCATGTTGTGACATTAATCATTCATGCCAAATTTTATATAAATTTGAAATTTCTAAGTATTTAACATAAATAAAAACTTTTACTTGTAATTTAAAATTTTCTTATCTGTTAAAATAAAGTCATATGATAGAATATTAATCAATTCTAAAATTTTATGAATATGATTTATTGTATAAGACCTTTTAATTCAATAATTAGATTTATAAAATTCATATTCTATATAAAGTTGTAGAAAAAATTAAATGAAATAAGCCTTTTTCTTTAGAATGCAGGCATGTGAGTCGAAGTGGTGACATGGTATATTTCTAGATTATTTGTTTCTCATCGCCTTTCTTTTTTTCACACCCCATACTCTTTTGTTTTCACCACCTTTTCAGATTGGGTGTTAAAAGAAATCCATATGAGAGGTCCCCTTGAAAAGATGAAAAAGACAAGATGGGCTCTCATTTTCGTATTAATGGACTCTACTATTATTGGGTGGACCCATGCACACCTTTTCTTTTATTTTGAATTGACATGAGATTAAGGACAGTCTGTCGGTCATCCGAATTGGCTATTTTGCTCAACTGAGCTTCACATATTGTTAAGATTATGATATTATAACTTTTGAGAATTTATTGTCTAAGTAGCCTAAAATTTTTAATATTTTTTTGTGAATGGATGAATTTTGTAAGATGAGAATATGGCTCTTAATAAAAACTTACTTTAGACAGAGGCTGAAAATAAAATTAAACCCTTAACATTAAAGCAGGTTAGAGAGTAAGAACTTTGTCCTATTCCCGCTTCATTGCTATTTTTACTTCATCTATTATTAAATGAAATGGAGAGAACTTTTTTTTTTTACATTTTTATAGTATTGATAATTTTTTTAAAAAATATATTTTAAATTAAATAAATTAAATTTTTATATTTTCGTACAAACAATAAATACTAAAAAATATTCACTTTTATTCTTAACTTAAATATAAAAATTTATTTTATTTAATTTAAGATATAAATATTTTTTAAAAATGAATAATAATATAAAAGGAATTTCTCGCTACAAATTATCAACAAAATTTATTCAATAAAGAAGTTGAGTGCTCCATGGATAAGCTTTTTTTTGTCCATAGATCGCTGGATAACAGTGCCACGTATACCTGAAACACGAGAGCCTTCATGATTTGAAGTCAACGTGGGGACGCCATACTCAATCGGTTCACCACACCGCAAATGGTGGCAACCCCACGGGGTCCACCTCAGCCTTTTCCTTCTCTTCCCTCTCATCATCTCAACTAATAATTATTATTATTTTAAAAATAAAAAAATATATATCGAGAATTTTTTTTTCTATTTTAGCTGCTAAGTATAATATTCTCACTCAATACAAAAAGTAAGATATTTTAATTAAAAAAAAAGGTAAAATATTTTAAAGAATTATGAAACCCAATCCCTTTCCGCTTAGTGGTATATAAAAGATGTAAAATTCAATTTTTATATAAAAATAACCAAAAAAATAAATGATCAACTAGGACATTAGATGAGAAAATTAGAGAACTAAAGCTAATTTTGTATTAAATAGCATTATTTTATCATAATCAATTCAAAGAAAAATCAAAAATTTAATTATTTGATTCAACGACACTTTTTTAATTTAAAATACTAAACTTAATATCTGAAATTTTATTTTTATTATAAATTATAAAAAATTTATTTTTTACTTTTTCACACTATCACTAATTTCAATTTTTTTTTATAACTAAACAAAATAAATTCTCACTTACAAAAATAAATATTTTACACAAACAAAACATACATTAATAAAATTTATTTTTATTCTTAATTTAAAATATAAGAATTTATTTTATTTAATTTAAAATATTAATTTTTTAAAAATTAATAATAAAAAAGAAGAATTTTTTTTCTAAATTATAAATGCTTCACTTTCCCTTTCTCCAACTAGAAAGAAGAGGCGACAAGAGCCGATATTCTTGGATTCGGTTTCACACAAGGCAAAACATTCCGTGGTTTTTTGATCACACAACGTAGGAGTTGCAACTCAATCTCATGGAGATCATAATTCTTTGTGCTTTTGTGGCCATTTAGTAAATAAAATGCAGCATAAAAGTTAATCATATTGAAGATTTGGTGCCGACAATTGCTTTGACCATCGATGGCTTAAAGTTTACATCGATTAACTTTTTTTGTTTTTGTCCTCAAATTTCTTTTTCGGTTTTTCGTCTTGGATGCGACTTGTCTCCTCTCTCAATTCCATCCATGGACCTTTTCCTTCATTTTCTCCTTTTTTTTTGTTTTTCTATTTCTTAAAAGCTGTTTCATATATGTAAGAATAATTTTTTAAAGTAACATAAATCATGCTATTTTATTTAAAATTCAGTTTTGATTATTAAATTAATTATAAGAATTTATTTAACTCAATTAATTATGTGATCTTTTTTTATTGTTTATTAAGTTACATCTTATGTTCAATAAATAGTATTTACTGGATCATATTATTTGATTAATCGTTAATGGATAAATTATCTAATAACCCATTAAGATAAATATAAACAATTTTTTACATCTGTTATAAATTCAAGTGTTATTATTCATTAAATAACACATTTGTAATATCATGTATCATTGGCCAAAAGAGAAGAATTGCTTTTCAATAATAGTTTTCTCTCATTCTCTATTAATATGAATTTACTCTTATTTCAAGTAATTCTAAATTTTTTATTTCTCTAACATATAATATAAATAACTACATTGTATATAACAATTGTATCAAATCTTTTAATATCTTTTATATTAAATATTGATTAATTAAAATTTTTAAATTAAATAAAACTACATGAACAACAAAATTTCTATTAAAAATGCAAGTAAATTAGAGTTAGAATAAAAAATATATATCACATTAGAGGAAAAAAATATTTCCTCTCAATTTTTTTTTTTAAAATTTTCTCTCTCACTATTTTCTTTTCACTCATTTTCTCTCCTTATCTAAACAAAGTATTAAAAAAAATTAGATGAGAACGCGTAGATTGGTGGTTCAGCTCCCCGCGTAAGGATCTTGCGGCTTCTTCGAGTTCATCCTTTCCCAAATGGCTATGACCCTACCAAAGGGCAATGAATTATTTGAGTGCTAAAGTTGACCAAGCCTTATGCATCTGATATATTATCTGGTAACGAAGAAGTTGAGCAACTGCTATATGGGTAAGGTAGTAACTCCAATAGTAAACTGGAGTCATTATGAGCAGAGAGAAAGAGAAATAAGTATACTAGATATCTGTCACCGACATACGAATAACTATAACTAACTGTATTGATTGATGAGATATAAATTCAAAGATTTAGGTGGTTAGGTGGTTTCCATTTTTATGTTGCAATAAATGAAGAATTTAAATTCATTAAAAACATATGTATGTTAGATGATATATTAAGTAGTAGATAAAGATAAATGATTAAGATGTACTCAATAGAATCTTAAATTAATAAAAAAGTCAATCATGTGATTAGGTGCATCTTTCTATCTATTGAACAGTAGATAAACTGAGTGGTAGGCGAAGAATTTAGAATCATTCAAAAGATGTATGTGTTAAGTGATATATTGAACAACACACTCAGTAAAATCCTAACCCAATAAAAAAGCCAATAATGTGATTAAATGCATTTTAGGGGTGGAGCCAAGATTTAAAATCGATTTGGCTGGTTCAATTGAAGGTTTAGGGTGCGTTTGATACTAATACTGGACAGCACAAGTAAAACAGCACAGCACAAAGAGTTGAGGTACAGAATAATTTTTTGTACTGTCCATTGTTTGTTATTTAACGTACTGGATAAAAAAATTTATATCATTTTTGTTTAATTTATAGTAATACTTTATATTATTATTTTTAAAAAAATATATAATACAATTTTAATATTTATAATAATTAAAGTAATTTATAAAAATATAAAATTTTAAAAAGCGTCGTCGGTCGCTGATCATTGTCGGTACCTTGCCAGTCACCTATCATTGTGAATACCTCGTCGGTTGATAACCGTTGTTAAGACTTACCGCTATTGATTTGATGAGTCAAGATATAGAGACTTGTAAGATAATTTGAAAGATAACAATATTAAAATTTTTGTCTAGTACTCTGGACAAATCCTTGTCCCATAGTTTGGTGAGTAACAAAAATTCAAGGATTTGTCCAGTACCATGAACAAGTTTTTGTCCAGTACTGTGGTCTTTTACAAATCAAACAAGGGACAAAAAATTTTGTACTGTCTAGTCCCTTGTTTTTTAGCAAATCAAACGGACCCTTAGTCAGTTTGAAATACATAAAAAATTGGTTTTAATTATAATTGTGGTCCTTAAAGTTTTATAAATTTTCTTTTTGAAAAAAAAAAAAAACATGTAGTATTAAAACTATGAAAATTCGTGTTTATAGTTTCTAAATATTAGTCTTTCAACTTTTTATAATTTAAGATATTAAAAATTAATCTTTATAATTTATAAATATTTATTTATCAGTAATAACTATTTTATAAATGTTTGTATAGTATAAATTTTTAACAATATTTTAATTATAGAAACTGTTTTAAATATTGTAAATACTACATGAACGGATAGTATAGAATTAATTGATGAAATTTAATGACAAGAATTAATTTATAAACATTTGTAAATTATAAAGATAAATTTTTACCGTTCTAAATTTTGTGTGAAGCTATATAACTAGTGGTGTAATTAAATCTAAAAATTAGACATGCGATTTGCAATAGGATAAAACCAAATTGGTTAATCAAATAAAATTGGGTTAAACCAAATTTTTTACTTTTTCCTTAAAAAATTCAACAAAAGTTTAGAAAATGTGAATTTTATTTTATTAGATTAAATAAACTTTTCAATATTAGTTTCCAAATTCGAAGTTGCATGTTGGGCATTAAACATGTATTATGTTTCTTCGTTTTTCCTCTCTTTTTCCCCTGAAAAATGAGTTAATATTTTTTTTTCTTAAATATCTCTCAACCCTATAAAAATATAAACAGATGCATTTAAGAAAAATATAAGCAAATAACAAAGAATATCCTAAAAAGTAAAGAGTAAGTTACACAATAGAAGCAATATCAAAATCATTGGGTTCACTAAAGAATGCTACCCACAAAAATGCTCTCGTAATAATCTATTGTTTCAAAGTCACAAGGTTAACTGTAGGAACAATAAAATCGAAATTATTGAGATTTTTTCAAATTTATAAATTTTATATCTAGTTTTGGCAGTCCACATTTTTTTGTCAATATATTAACCCCATAAGTTATGAAAATTGAAGATTTTTTAGTTACATTATAGTCTTAAATTAGAAGAATAATTAGTTGGAAAGCTATTGAAATCCAAATTGAATTACCAAAACTTACTATCTTGTATCAATAGAAAGTTAAGAAAAAAATTTCTTATACTATTATTAGTTCTCTTAAATTTAAATCATGCTAAATGCAATTTTCACAAAAAGTTTAGAGGGCCAAAAATATACAATATTGACACAACACTAAAGAAAAAAAAAATCAAATATAGTTCCTTCCTTTAATACTGGTTAAAGCTTTCATTATGGGGTAATTTTTTTTTTTTTTTCAAATTGAAAATTTCTTTTCTTTATTATTAGGTGTGTTTCAAATTTTTTAGTTGTTTTGTTTTTAAAAAGTTCTAAAAAATCAGTTTTATAAAACTGTTCTAAAATAAAAAATCAAACAAGCGCAAAAATGCAATTATAAAATGAACTAGATTCATTTATAACTTGATTATAAATAGCTTAATAAATAGTCTTACATACAATGCCTAACGCGATCAAATGATATGAATAGCAACTGCACGATTATAAGAGTTTAGCGCAGAGAGAGTTTTGTTGGAAGATTTTATAATGGTTCAGCCAACCAGCCTAAGGTTCATCGATAAACCTCTGTGAAGAGATTTTCACTAAAATCTAGCCTTGACAAGATCACTAAGCTTTATAATCGGTTTTGCCAAGGTTTACCGACAAACGTTCCCTTCGGTTTTCTAGGTTAACCAAACCCATACCATATTGATTTTCTATGCTAATCAACAACCTTTTTCACTTTTTTTTGTTTTTTTAATTTTTCTATAGGTGTGGAGTTCACAAACTCCCTATCAAATTAAATGTGGCTGCCACTAAATCTTAGCCTATGCTAACTCGCAGTTAAGAAAAAGAATTTAAAAAAAGTGTAGATTATGGTCAATGTTAACTTTGTACATGTATTAGTGTTGGCCAATCCAATACAAAAATAATCGTTGTTGGTCAAACTAAGTTAACTAAAGTATTTTGCATTGGCTAATCTTTCTTAAAAATTAGCATAAACTTTGGCTGACGCTAATATTCTAGATTATTGCTTTCTCATTGGTCAATTTTGCAGCATTATCGTGAGCGATAGTTGATGCTAATTTTAAAAAATTTGAGGTAATTAGCGCCGGCTATGCTACAATATCTTTATCCCGAACCTCTTTCTCTTCGTTTCCTCCCTTTCCTTCCATTTTTTTTTTCTTGGTTCTCCCTTTATCTCTCAAACATAGTAAACCTTGTTTTAGTTATCTAATTTATTTTCCGTGTATTTTGGGTATCTCTAACTCTACTAACACCCTCTGATTGTCCAAGTATATCTAATCTCCTTGGCTAGATTAATTTGGGTCGATTGTATGTTTGATATGTTATATTGATTGTTATTTTAGTACGTTCAATTTAAATTATTTAATTAATATACATTATGAGTATGTTTAATTTAAATTATAATTTTAGTAAATACGTTTAGTGAATTAAATATTTTTTTATTTATGCCCAATATTAGCATAGACCTAGTTGATGCTAACTAGCGTTAGCCACACAAATTATGATTGTAGATAATAGTATCCAACTTGCGTTGGTTTGGATGACGCTAATTAGTGTGAACTTCTTAAAAATTGACACTAATTGAGCCATTAACATCAACTTTTTAGATTTAGTGTGAACTTTCGGCCGACTCTAATCTTTATTTGTCTTGTAGTGTGCACTCACAAGACCCAAACCATTTTTCATAATTCCTTTGAGAATCCATTAAATAAATCTCAAAAACCCTAAAATTTAAAGGTTGCAAAATCGGGTTGAGCAACTAGCTAGCTTGAAAAGGGTTTGTTCTAAATCAAGTATATCAATAATCCCGCACTAAATCACTCAAGAATGATTTCCTACTATGAGAGCAGCGAGTAGAAGAATAGAGAGCAAGACATTTATCGAGTATTTACTTGAAGAGTAAATATGTTATTTTATTTAATGTTTTATATAATGTGTTTATTAATTACGATTAATTTAAATAAGTAAAATCACTCGTTATATAATTTTATCTTATAAATTTTAGATCAATCATAATAAATGAGACAATATAAAATATTAAAATAAAATATCATATTTTTTCTTGTGTCTTGCTTTTCAAATGTGTCTTCCATTTATAACTAGACGTTTGGAGAGTTGTGATATCATTGACCGATTCGTGATTAATATTTCCTGATTTGGCTTGATAGATTTTGTGTATCACATTCTTTGATTAAATGCCGAAGTATAATGATCAATCTTTGGTTAAAATCAAATCTAACATAATGTAGTGTTTAATGTATTCTATTTAATAGACAATAAGCAATAAATGAATTTTTCATGATTGTATCCGCCTTTAATATTCGACCCTCACGAGTCATATGAAAACAAAATACTTTTGTGTTTTCAACATAACAAATACATTGCTCATATGAAAACAAAATACTTTGAATTTTCAACGTAACAAATACATTGGTCAAAAATTAAAAAATATCAAATCAAATCAAATTAATATCTCATTTATATATTTTTCTAATATATCTCAATCACGTTTAATATTGCAATATTCAATATATTTTTTTTATTATAATTCAATATTCTAGTTAATACAATCAATCGAACATTCAAACATATTTTAAATTTAACATTTAGAAATTAGAATCGTCAAAAAAAAAATTATTTATCTTAGATTATACCTTGATGCTAAGCTGTAAATAAAAAAAATATATATAAATAAAAATAAATAAGCAATAATAGAATATCACACATAAGTGGTGGGGTGGTGGCCTATAAGCTGTAGTCCAAAGCTGCAAATATGGTGATAATAGGTTTTTAGAGAAAAAAAAAAAAAAACTCTGTTCCATATAAAAAATTAAAAAAAATACTTCCATTTTTTGCATATATTTATAAAGTTAATTTCAAATAATTAGTATTTTCTTTTTTGAACATAAAAATTTATACAAGTTATGCCATCATCAAGGTTTAAAAAATGTTTAAAAAAATACTTATAATTATTCATAATAAAGTTTTTTTTTTTTAATTTTTGAATAATCATTATACTATTCCGAGAAGAAAATTATGTTGTTATAAAAGCAATGTAACTTTGATCCATTTATTTAAAGTTAATTAATTTATGCAGTTAATTAAAAAATAATATTAGCATAAAGAGAAAAAGAAACCAAATGACAAATGCTGTAGTGTCTCCAGCGCTGGGGGTCCACCCAAGGGATTGCTCCGTTGATGGTGGTCTTGCATACTAGCTGATGAATGTGAATGTCCTTTTCATATTGATAACAACGCAATACCGTGACTAATATTATATTAATATAATATGAATAACCAATAGGGTTTAGTTTAAAAATATTGGTTTTTTAATTAATTAGAATCAAATTAATTATAAATTAAAAAATTTAATAATAAATTAGTGTTTTAAATTTTCATGTTGCTTCTCATTTTAAACATTTGAAAAAAAATGAATGTATTTTTTAAAAAAATTTATATAAAAATTGATATTTTAATATAAAATAATTTATACATTTACAAAAATACACTTATTTCTTTTGTATATTTTATTTTAAAATTAAAAATTCTTTAATACTTTTATTAATTAAAAATCCTATGTGCGCAGGTGGTTGTAACCTCCGTTCTTAAAAATTTTCTTTAGAAAATTTCTCCTCTATTGCTGTCCCACTGGAGAAATTTTCTCCCCAATCTCCACTAGTTTTGGTCCAATCGCGAAAATTTGTTATCCTAACTAATCTATGTTTGTTTATTGTAATTGAAATCAACATTAAAATTATATAAAAGAAAGGGGTCCATTCACTCAAACTAAGGTTTTTCAAATATTATTGTCCCTTCCTAAAACTAAAAATGTAAAATAACATCATTTTATTTATTTATTTTTTTAAACACATTGAGACAAAACAAATGAGATCCTAAGTGATTTTTCAAATAGAATTGAGACAATTCAACATTTGCAATGTGACTAATTTTTTTTATCTTAATTTGTTATAGAGAATAAATTTATTGTTTTATTTCTTATTTCATATAATATTTTATTAAATTTAAATATTATAAAATAACATTTATTTAATAAATAATTTATTTATTTAAATAAATTATAATAAATAAAAACATCATATAAAATAAAAAATATCTCAACAAATTTGGTCCTATGTCACGTCTCAAAGTGATCCCAAACTTTTTGGCCCATAAGGGGAAATTGGGATGCCCTCCCTACTATCCATTACAAAGGGAGCCGAATCTCTAGCTCACGTGTGGAAAGAAAATCGTTTCTTATAACTGAAAATTAAAATATATAATGAAAAAGGGAAATAAATCTATCTTTGTTATTGCTTACAACAATTGAAATCAACATCTATCCCAAAAATTATTCCATGGTGCTATCTTTATACAAGCGCGTATGACTTATGACCATCGCAGATACAGGTTCCATTTGAGTCAATTAATTGTAATTTTAGGTTAAAAAAAATAATACTTTAATATTATATTTGAAAAAAAAAAAAAAAAACTCCATCGCTGCATATGATGCGGAGACGGAAGGGAAAAACTGCGTGAACATAGCTAAATGAGGTCGGAATGAAATTGAAATGCGGACGAAATGCAAATTCCGAACAAATGAAATTCTTATTAAATTCACGCGTAGTAGTCATGAAATCCGTGTAGTAGTCATCGTCGTGGCTGTGTGTAGAGAGAGAAAGCAGAAAGACACAAAGAAAGAAAGAGAGAGATAGATAGTGAACTCTTCTTTGTTTCTTGTTCCTTCGTCTCCTTGTTCTTCTTATTCTAGAGAGAGAGAAGAAAAAGAGCGAGTTTAGGAGAGATAAGCGCCTGCTTCTTCGGCATTTCCGCCAGATAACGTTAAAAACTTGAGCTAGATTCAGAGATGGAAACTCCTATTAATGGGTGCTCTTTGGGACCTTGCTAAATTGCGGGTATCCACCATTGCTGCTATGCTTTCTGTTTGAAATGGAGAATACTTTCAAGGTACCACCACTTATTGAGCTCAAATGCAGGAAATGAACCTAAATTAGAATGTCAAATTATTTCAAACATATTTATGCTTCTCTTATGTCTCTGATTATGGTTTTGAATTGCAGATTATGGTTATTTGATTGAATGATTTCGAATTCTTTTGGTTGGAACTGAAGTGGGTTGAATCTGAATTTAGAGTTGGTAAGTTACTTTGATTGATATTACGAGTCATTATTGTATATTCTCTGTTGGTGGTGAAGTGAAATGGGTGACACTGAAGAAGCCAATACTGATATGATGCAAAGGCTTCAATCCTCTTTTGGAACTTCTTCATCTTCGATGATGAAACAACCTTTATCTATGGAGCAACTCAGTATACCCCAATTCAACCCCTCACAAATGCGTGCCCGGCATTTTCAGCAGAATTTTGGTGGAGATAATAATAAAAGAGTAGGAATACCACCATCACATCCTCACCAGATCCCTCCCATTTCTCCATATTCCCAGATCCCAGTCTCGCGCCAAACCCAGCAATTGGGCTCACAGAGCACTAGCCCAGGACCTACTCACTCACGATCGTTATCTCAGTCTTCTTTTTTCTCTCTTGATTCTCTGCCTCCTTTGAGTCCGTCCCCTTTTCGCGACTCCTCGTCATCAGACCAAGCTTCAGCTGATGTATCAATGGAGGATCGGGATGTTAGTTCACATTCTTTGTTGCCACCTTCTCCTTTTCCAAGGGGTAACCCTTCAAGGGTTGGAGACAGTTTACCTCCTCGTAAAGTACACAGGCGTTCTAACAGTGATATTCCATTTGGGTTTTCTTCTATCATGCAATCTTCTCCACCCCTTGTTCCTCTGAGGGGCTCGGGTGGATTGGAGAGGTCAATGTCTGGCAGAGAAAATTCTGGGATAGCGAAGCCTGTACAATTGGTTAAAAGAGAAACGAGTTGGGATAGAGGTGTTGACCACAATGCAGAGGTTTCCAGTGAGAAGAAATCTCCTGAAGGAGAGGTTGTGGATGATCTATTCTCTGCATACATGAATTTGGATAACATTGATGCACTAAACTCTTCTGGGACCGATGATAAAAATGGTGGTGAAAATCGTGATGATTTGGATAGTAGGGCTAGTGGAACAAAAACAAATGGAGGTGATAGTAGTGATAATGAAGCTGAAAGCAGTGTGAATGAAAGTGGCGGCAATGTGCCAAGACAGGGAAGTGAAAAGAGGGAAGCAATGAAAAGGAGTGCAGGAGGAGATATTGCACCAACCAGCAGGCACTACAGGAGTACATCAATGGATAGTTTCATTGGGAAGTTGAACTTCAATGATGATTCACCTAAACTGCCACCTTCACCTGGTACTCGTCCTGGTCAACTTTCACCCGGCAATTCAATTGACGGTAATTCAGCTGCCTTTAGCCTGGAGTTTGGAAATGGCGAATTTAGTGGGCCTGAGTTGACGAAAATCATGGCCAATGAAAAACTTTCTGAGATTGCATTAACCGATCCAAAACGTGCAAAAAGGTATTCTCACATTCAACTGCTAAATTAATAATATATGTAGCAACCTGACATTATCACTTGTCAGTCACTAATAGTTGTAGTATCTATAGACAATTTGAACTGTGTTTGGTTCATTTCAGGATATTGGCAAATCGTCAATCAGCTGCTCGGTCAAAAGAGCGAAAGATGCGGTACATTTCTGAATTAGAACATAAGGTGCAGACTCTACAAACTGAAGCCACTACACTGTCTGCACAGCTTACTCTCTTACAGGTAGGGACATGTATCTGCATATCTATTTTTTTATACAGTAATTTATGACATTGTTTTACTTGATTTCTTACTTTATGTGATTGCAGAGAGACTCTGTTGGACTCACAAACCAGAATAATGAGTTGAAGTTTCGCTTCCAAGCCATGGAACAACAGGCAAAACTCCGAGATGGTATCGCTCTCTCCTTTCTTCCTCATGGTTGTTAAGATTCTCTTCTTGAATTATTTTTCTGAGGAAGAAATCTGATCTTCCGTTCTATATTAAAATGGGAAATTCTAAATAGCTAATTGCTGTACTGAACAAAACTTTTGTTTAGGGTCTACATGCACAGATAGAATATGTGCTAAAGAGGGTATGCTTAAGATAGATGAGCGTAGGCTAGGAGTAGGAACAATACACTAATACAGAAATGATGCAGAGACTGCAAATAGAAGTGGAACAACATCCAATTAAGGATGAGAAAATTACATTGGTTTACTACTGACAACTATTGCAGCTAAGAGGATTGATATATGATCCTGCTTTATAGAACACTAGCGTAGTATGTATTGGACGTTGATGTAGCCCATTTTAGTTCTTTTGTCAGTTGCCCCGAACTTCATTCTTCTGTTACTTGTCTGGAAACAGAAAGCTCTTATTATTTAGATGAAATTTGTCAACTATAACTTTCATCATTGCTTTTATTGAGAATAATATTTAAAACACATGGTAAAGAGTCATTGTTGGCATATACTAAGGTCACTTATGTCATAATGCTCACGACGTTGTGCACTTCTTGTAAGTGTACAGCAATTTGTTAGCTTAGTGATGTATGGCGGGTAAATTGCATGGTAAAAGTTGATAATTTAAGGTAGAAATGCTGTTTAGATTCTTGATTTTACTTAGCCAGAACTTTTTGACTGTCATGATTATTATTATTATGGTAAGATTTTGATCATCATTATTATTTCTGGTTTGGTGGTACTGAACTACTGATTTAGATTTTAGATGGTGAAGTGGCATAATATCAGAATATCTGTCCTTTGGCAGAAGATGCATTCCATTGTTTTATCATTTATGGTTACATGATGGCTACATCATGAGCCATATGGGTGTTAAAAATGTCAGAAAAGATAGCATTTTGTTTAATATTTGAATGTTACAATAAAACGTGGCGAATCAAATAAGCCATTTGTGGTCTCTGCCCGGTGAACCTAGAGGACTTAAAATATCCGCAAATGACAAGCTAACGAATTTGGATAAATTCATATCTGAAATTTATTTAGCATTTGAAATTGGATTATACGAGCAGAAGAGATTATGCTAGAATATTTAACATGAGATTACAAAGTCCTTCTCATAACAGATCAGGGGAAATACGTGGATCGCGAGTAACCTACACTTGCACACCTCCTTCTGATCATTACCATTGGATTCCTTTGACTTTAAGCTCTTATGTGAAGTCTTATATGAAAGTTCTGTTCTTACAGAGTGCTCTAAGTTCTCTCCTTGCATTCTTTCTATTTTTTTTTTTTTAATATCTTTTAAATGCTTATATCTTTTCATTATTTTCTTACATTAACTGTCTTTTTCACTTGATTCTTAAGGTTCTTTATTTCTCTGCTACAATTTTGTTGAAAATTATCATTACTCACCATATCCTCAGTTTATCTTAACCAATTAGAGAGCATAGGAATTGAATAAGTGCTATATACTGATGAGGGTTCCTGCTTATCTGACAGCTCTAAATGAAGCATTAACTGCTGAGGTTCAACGACTAAAGATCGCTACGGCCGAGTTGAATGGTGACTCTCGCCCTTCCAACAACTTGATCCCTCAGCTTTCTTTCAATCCTCAGATGTTCCAATTGCAGCAACAGCAGCATCCACCTTCTTCATCCCAACTAAACATTCATCTGCAACAGCAGCAGCAGCGGCAGAATGGTAGCACCACCACAAAAGCCGAGTCAAAAGAGTAGCTTGTAAAGTGCGTTCTGCAAATGGATGGTTCTTTTCTCTGGCTGCTAGCTTTCTAAATTTACTATAATTTCATTGAATTCATTCATAGTTTTTGGGTCTCTTAAGTTATGATGATCATAAATTTGATCTACCCTGGATGACCCCTCTGGCCATTGGCTTGGAGTCATATATATTCTGGTATCATATTTAAGTTCAGTAGATATTCTGAATCGTAAAACATTTATTTATACATTATATTTGTGTTTTATCATAATGCTGTAAGGGCACGAAACACTCTTCATATATATTTCTTTTGTAAAAAATTATGATTCCCTTAATTTTGTGGCTCAACTCATCCGTTTTATTGCTGATCTAAATAAATTTTATACAAGAGTTGTTAAATATTGTACCTGCCAAATCGAAGTAGTTGGCCTGACCCCAAATGGTAAGCATCTCATATTTCTGTTAGGGGAAGTTCCCTTTTTTTAAAAAAAATAAAAATAAAATAATCTCTTCTCCAATTGTAACATTCTTTTTTTTATCATTTTAGTTATTTTTTAATATTACTATATCTATAGCTATAGATTTATTTTACTCCTAGAAACATCTTCATGTATTCATTTCTTTTGGATTAAATAAGAGAAATGAACCCCACTCTTACAACCTGAATCTCTTGCCATTATATCACATGTTGTAACTTAAACATTTTCGTGTATAAAAATAAGAAACCAATGAAATCAAATTTTTGCACCTAAGTTACATTAATATACTATAAACATCTCGATTATTACTAAATTATCAATAAGTTCTAAAATTAATAAAATTAATGAATAGAAGCATATATTATTTTTAAGATACTAAGTATGATTTAGTAGTGAAAGATCTTAATAAAATGAAGATCACAAGTTTAGTAATGACAATTCTTCAATAAGAATAGGAATGGGGATTACATGTTCTATTTTATTAGGATATTCGAAATATTCAATTATTAAAATACCTTTATATAAAGGATAAAATATATATAATAAATAAGAATAATTTAATTAATAAATAATTTTTTATATAAAAGAAGAAAATATATTTATAATTTTAAATAAATTAATTCAAATATATGATTATTTATTATTTTAATTAATATTTTTATCTATTTATTTGTAATGTTATTAATTCTAAAAATGTAATACAATTCTTCTCGTAAAACATTCATGTGACGTCTCGTACGTAGATCTTTGTTTTCTTGTGGGGATGGAGACGGGATTATATTCCTAGTCTCGTTACCACTCACAAGTTTAAATCTCTTGTGATATAATAAAACATTTTACATCCTAGTTTAATCTCCTGATTAAAAATTGTTTTGCTCTACAAAATCAAAATTTACTCTAACATACTAGAAAAGCTATCATTTTATTCTTTTGGCATCCGTTTCATATTAAAAAACAAACATAGAGGGGGTGGGTTAAAATCCCACTTCTGGTATTTTCTCCATTTTGTTGCCACTTCCACGTCATGTTCCATTCATTTCACCGTCGAGCGGTGGGATATAGAAGTTAAAAGAGTCAAAACAAAATAGAAAGAAAGAACTAGGAGTTGAGTTGATTTAGAGATCCTCCCTCTTGTTTTGTGAGCCTTCCTATTTTGAGTGAATGACCTATTGATTTGGTGGCACCTCCTTCTTTTTTTTTTTTTGGTGTGGAAAGAAAAGAAACAAAAATATTACAACCTAACAAAGAAAATACTAGAAAGATCAGCTATAAGCTCAGCTAAAAGCTGCTGCAAGAACTGTTCCAGAATTACAAAATCAAAGCCATCATTGACTGTCTCCTTAGCAATGCGATCAGATCAACGCAAAAGTTAGCTTCACGGAACATATGGTGAAACTCAACTACGTAGTTTTTGTTCATAAGCTATTTAATGTCATGAATGGGAACCATCAGCTTGTACGTGTTCGACTTGTTCGAATTTAACAGATGAATAACATCTATACAATCAGTTTCGATATACAAGATGCGAATATCGTTTTGCTAAGCTAAGGCAAGACCACTCCGAACAGCCTCAATTCAACATGGATGTTAGTCGAAAGCCCGAGATGCCCTTTATATCCCAAGGCCCAGTTATCTGAGTGATCCCAGATGATACCCCAAAACCATAGAGGCCTGGGTTACTAATGCTGCTACCATCTGTGTTCAACTTGAAAGAATTGTGAGGTGGAAAGGCCCAACGAATAAGGCGTTTCTCTTTCCTGAGTAAGGATGTAATATCATTAGTGAGGATCGGCTTGTGTTATAATATAACGCCAAGGCCAACATTGTTTCTCAAATAGGTCTGCATTTCTAGCTTTTTAAATCCACCACAAAAAGGCTATAGAAAAGAGCTATGTGGTAACCCCAACTGTTCTCCTGCATGCCTAGACCACGGAGTAACTAGTCTTTGAAACTCATGCAGTAGAAATCTGTCCAAAGGTTCAAACCTGAGTGGAGCCAAACCTCCTTGGCATGTGTGCAGTCTCAAAGGTAGTGGAGCTAGGTCTCCGCTTCAATAAGACACTTTTGCAAATGGCAGTAGTTGAGGCATGATTACTATAACAGACAAGGAATAGAGTGATGTAATCTAAGTTCAAAGGATTAGATTTGATATCCCGAACACTCCCTCCCTTTCTCCAGCGCCTTGTGCTTCTTGTGTAATTGAAAAAAATAAAAATAAGATAAAATATAGACATACCCTTTTTCCAAAAAGGCCTGAGCGGTCCTTTCCAGCATCGTTTCATCCATATAGCGTCTTTATCGCTCATCCTTTATAAAACCCAGTATTACACGAATTAAAACAGTATGCAACTGCCACTTCTACCTGCAACAGCATGGACGAACATGAGTCAGAAACCGTTGAACTGTCATCAGTAAACAACTCCAACGGAGTTGCTCAGGCTGAGCAACTCGTGGATAGAGCCCATAGCACCAGTGAAGAAGCAGTTCCTTCGTCCTCCACCACTTCGAACTTCTTCTACAAGCCAAAACGATGACGTTTCCGATGCTAAGGATAAGACCCCTGTTCAACCAGGATTGTCGAAGGAGAAGAAGTCCAAGCGCCAACTCAAACGTGAACGGCGTCAGGTACTTCCTTCTTGATTGCTTCTGCATTTTCTCTCTGATTCGTATGTTTCAACTGAAGTTAGACCGTGAGGGGATTGTGATCTTCTCTTGTTTGTATGGAATTTGTTTATACCAAAATGTTTCTCTGTTCTAATCAATCAGGTTACAAATAAATATATCAGAATTCTCAATGTTTCTAGTCTAATCTAATGTGCAATTTAAACCTTGGTTGAGGTTTAATTGGTAGTGGCGCATATTCTAAAATTAGGTAATGATGTTGTTTTTGTGTATTAATATTTGGATAAATGTAATGTTTTGAACTCTAATTTGGCAGAGAAATTGTTCTAAATTATTTTAAAATGAGGCGGTTATGATGAAATGATCATCTCATTGTGCATATGGAGTTAGAATATCTACTTATGTATGCTGATGTCAAAAGAGGAACCCTTCGGTTATTATTGCACATAGATTCTATATAATGGTGGCAATGATTGTCCATATCATGTGATACCTATGCTTGAATTTTCCTGTGGTATATTTGCTTCCCTGAACAAGCCTTTTTTAAAAAAAAAAAAAAAACTCAGGAACAGAAGTCTGCAAGAAACCTCTGTCCAGAAATAGCAAAGACGGGAGATATCAGTTCATGTCCTTATAATGATAAATGCCGCTTCAGCTATACACTAAATTTTTATTATTAAGTTCTATGTCAACCCTCATGAATCATGACAAAGGCCTTTAAATGCAGAAACCAGCTGATCTGGAGGGAGAATGTCCTTTCTTTAAATGTGAAGGTTCTTGCCCTTATGGGGTAGCATGTAGATTTTCAAGTACACTTACAGATGGGGCAACTTCGGGTAATCTGAATAATCAGAAAAAAAGTTCCGAGATTAATGGATTGAGCAAAGATGTTCAAAAGCTCTTGTGGAAAAATAAGTTGAACTTTCCCAAGGCAGATGCCAAACTCAGAGATCTTGGGCTAATGGTGTGTTTTTCAATTCTGGTTGTGTTGCTACTTGATGTATGTGTTTTCCGTTTCTTTTCTGTGAAAGATGTCTTTGAAGAATGCCATGAACACTGGAAAATTTTCTCCTTTATAGTGGTTTAAAGCTGACAAGATTATAAATGGTGTCTTTTTGACTCTTTGTAGCGTACAGATATCACATAATGGGTAAAGAAGAAAACACCACAATTCCAATGCAATAATAAGAGGCATGGAAAAAATGGTTATTTACATTAGTTTGAGAGTGAGCTTATGGATTTAAAAATCCAATCAATATGTAAGCTCATTAACATGCTCCCAGTTTTATTTCATATGAACTTTAGATGGCTTTATTAGGTATTAAAATGGCAACATTTTCACTAAAGCATTGGTTTGGTTCAAAATTGTAATTTGCACAGATTCTTTCCATCCTTTCAGTTTCTTATTATTCTCTTTCTTCAATCTGCATTTGCTATACATAAAAGGTTTATTCTTTTAAATGGTCAATTCTATTCATTTCATTTTGATTTATCATATCTATTTTTTAAATTTTATTGTAGGGACCTTATAGGAAGTCAAAATGGAATTTCTTTGAAGACAAGGAGGGTGATAATGCTGATGATAAAGGCTCTTGTGAAGTAAACTGTGAGTCAGGTTCCAAGTTCAAATGCTCGCTAGATAATTTAAAAGAGGATGATGTAAATATAAAAGTTGAACCTGATATAATTTGTCCCCAGAAGAGAAGAAAAACAGGAGAAAATTACGCCCCTGGTGAGGCAGAAAATATAGGTAGTAGCTTCACCTTCAACTTTGTTAATATTTTTACTTGCAAGACCAATGCAACTTAGCTTTATAATATATCAATTTGCAATAGATGCAAGTGTTGCTGAGGAAATTATTGAAGGAAGCTGCATAGAAGCCAAACCTGAAGCTAAAGCGGAAGCTGGAACTTATGTCATACCTGTAGAAACTGATAGAAGCCTGAAGTTACACCCACGTGAAAAAATGCTGATTGATTTTAGGGAGAAGTTGTATCTGGCACCTTTGACAACTGTTGGAAATCTCCCTTTCAGGAGGGTTTGCAAAGTATTAGGAGCTGATGTAACGTGGTGAAATGGCAATATGTACAAATCTTTTGCAGGTAGTCACATGTATATATTTTCCAATAGCTGATATGGTTGCTTCTTTGATTCCTCAATAATGCGTAAACTTTTTTATTAGAGTTCATGCCTTCCATTCGGCTAATGAGCTGACAGCCTGCAAAGTTTTAGGTATAAGTGCTTGGTCATATTGAAGTTATGGTAAAAATGTGGAGTATATTGTTTTCAGGCATGTTTCCTAAAGCTATGGCATCTCCTTTGCCCCAACTTTAATTAATCTAGTCAAGTTGGTTTATGTCACCATTGCGACATTCTTCTGATATATCATATGTAGTAGAATTTGAATTTTTTTCTCTCTTTGGTTTGTTTCATGCATTTCCTGCTTCTTACATTTTTTTTTAGGTGTAGTTTTCTCTGCATTCCTTCCATCTGTTCTTTTCTGCTTTAATAGTGAAGTTCCAATAAAATGCATGTGTTGTGGTTTTGCTGTGGTTATAGGGTCAAGCTTCAGAATGGACGTCGCTGAGGCGTCAATTCATCTGAAGATTTATTTGGTGTACAAATATGTGGGGCTTATCCAGATACTGTGGCTCGAACTGTTGAACTAATAGAGCACGAATGTACGATAGACTTTCTTGATATAAACATGGGTTGTCCAATTCATATTGTAGTAAACAAGGGTGCTGGATCAACTCTTCTTACTAAACCAATGCGGATGAAAAGTATTGTGGAAGTAGCTTCAGGCACGGCAGATAAACCAATAACTGTCCAGGTACTTGCTGTGCTATACCACCATTGCAGGCATCTTCAAACCTTTCTTTATTCTATGATTCTTAAATTTTGGTTTGAAAGTGTAGTTTCCTCAGCACAAAAAAAAAAAAAAAAATTCTTTTCATGCCTCTGTGCATTCCCTTCCCTTGACTTTCCTCAGTGAGATTGTTCAGTATGTATTACACTTATCTTGTATACAAGGTACGGACAGGTTATTTCGAAGGAAAACATCGAATTGATTATCTTATCACAGAGATTGGCTCTTGGGGAGCCAGTGCAATAACCATACATGGTAGATCAAGTCAACAACGCTATAGCAAGCTTGCAGACTGGGACTGCATATACCAATGTGCCAGAAAGGCCCCCAACACTTTGCAAGTAGTGGGGAATGGAGATGTTTTTTCATTTGTAGACTGGAACAACCACAAGGCTGAATGCCCTGAGCTTGCTTCATGCATGATCGCCCCTGGAGCGTTGATTAAGGTTAGCATCTTATCTTTGGGTGAAATTTCCCTTCTATTAATATCCCAAGTTTGTCCTTTGAGTGTTATGTCTTAACGCTGGTCATATTTATTGAGAATGCTATGGTTGCTTGAACAAAGATTTAAATTTGAAGCATTTAAGCAATGGGTTGTGTTTTGCAGCCCTGGATATTTACTGAGATCAAGGAATAGAGGCACTGGGACATTAGTTCTGGGGAGCGATTAAATCTCTTGAAAGATTTTGTACATTTTGGCCTTGAACACTCGGGTTCTGACACAAAAGGTATATCCTAATTAGTATGCTTTTATTAGATAGTTTTGTTGGAAGTCTTATTTAAGTACTTCTGGTTTTTGTTATTAATTTTTGGTTTGAGTGGGCCAATTTATTTTTGAGTTATTATTGTGATCTTTCCTTGTGTCACATCACAGGAGTGGAGACAACAAGGCGATTCTTGTTGGAATGGCTAAGCGACACATGCAGATATATTCCTGTTGGGCTCTTAGATGTTATTCCACAGCGACTAAACTGGCGTCCGCCATCTTACTACAGTCGTGATGACCTTGAGACATTAATGGCCTCAGACTCTGCAGCTGACTGGGTATGTGACTGCTCTTTATTTTGACTTATTACGATCCATTGCTTTTTCCTTAATGGATTCCTAGAGGAATTTCCAACTTTTGGTGCATCAATACAGAATATTATTTTATTCCATAAAGTGTAGAAATGCATCCACTAGAAAACAAGTAATTTTCTGGAATAGACTCCATCAAGAATGTGAATATATTTCTTATTGAAAATTGAAATCACCTAATCACAAAGACATTGAGGGAAGCCATTTCTTCATGAGAGTGAAGAATCTAGTTTAGTTTAATTTGCATTTGCCTTTTAATACACATACGGATATCAGAGATGTTACTTGGCAAGGTTCCAGATGACTTTACATCTGTGCCAAAGCATAAATCAAGTGCTTATTATAGACTTGAAAATGGTTAATCCGCTGCAGTTATCATGAATTGTTGCTGATGGTATCTTCACACTCATGGAGAGACATTTGTGGTCATCAAGGTGAAGGATTTCTACTTTCCTGCTTTCTGTTTGGTTTTAGAATATGCTAAAGGCAGGGTTATTCTTATTAATTTTATGGTTACTTTGATAAATACCAGCAAAGATGAAGAGAGAGCCTAGAAAACTGTACACATTCACAACAAGGCAATTTTAGTGGGAAACAGAATGTTTACTCTTGATATTGTAAACATCACTTGGTAATTTTATTTTCTTTACTTACGATTCATTGGTCATTTGTAGCACCAATTCCCCAGCCCTCTTATTATTTTCTTGAAAAGAAGCAGTGACACTGTTGCTCTTCTGAAAAGAGTGCAATATCTTTATTAAAATGCCAATGAATGTGCTGAGCTCAATCCTTATTCTATTTGTTAGGGGAAAACAAAAATCCATGGACAATCTGTTGAAAGGCATTGTTAAAGAAAAAAAGTAATTTAACAACTTAGGAAGTCTGGGATTTTTTCTGGATTATATTTAGGTGGAGATTAATTTTTGTTTGAGATGAAAGTCTTGGAGCTTAGCATGCGATTACTAAAAATTAACACCTTGTTTGTGAAAATGTCATATTTTGGTACATGGGATATCCTAGAATTGTAATTTAACTATTATTACTGGAGTGATTCATCCATTACCCTATTATAAACGGACCCATATTTCTTGTAGTCGGCCCCCTATTATAAACGGACCTGTATTTCTTGCAGTCGGCCCTGTGGTCGACTACAGACCATTCGATTTATTTACTATTGCATAGTTAACAGTTAACTATACAGTAATAGATATATCGGACGACCTGCAGTCGACTGCACCATGCAGTCGACTAAATCCAAATTTGTTATAAACAGGATATCATTTGCTGTATTCTTCGTCTTAAAAGCCTGTTTCGTTCTTTATTTTAAAAGTTTCTGATTTGCTTATTTTATTTAAAAATGAAATCAAGTAATCTATTAAAATTCTAAATTTTATTCTCTTAACCAAAAACTTTAATACTGGAAATGTTGTCTCGTTATAAACTGTAGGTGAACATAATAGTTTGATACATACGAACAAGATCAAGGAAAAGTGGAAGATATTGGGAAGAAACAAAAAAAATGCTAGTTGAAAAGCGGAGCCCATGTATATATATATATTTATATTAAAGAGATATAATTCCATAGCAAAATCAATCATAGGGAGATTTATCTCTTGAGTTCTTATGCCTCTAATATAATTGGACGAAACCAAGCCCAAAATATCATATCCAAAATTGAAGATACATGCAACAAAATGATGTAACCATTGCCCTTCATTATGCAACTGCATTAGATGAAGCACACTCACTCCTCTTGTTAGATCTTTTTAACTTCAACATTATCAGTCACCATAATCACCGGTTTAGGCTATCCTTAAAAAAAAAGGTACAACTCCAATTCCTGACAATCGATTGCAGCAGTCGACAGCTAACCTGGTCCATACTATAATGTCATAAATAGAACAATTGTCAGACACTACCAACCTTAACTTCTTTCTGATTATGGCTTGCCAGAACCCATCCCCCATCAATAGATTCCAAGCTCCCATTTAAGCCATCATCCACAAAGTCACCAACCCTCTTCACTTTTAGTTCTCTAGGCTCCACAGGGTACTTCCCAGAGAAGCAAGCATAGCAAAAATTAGGTGAATCATTACCCAACGACCTCTTCAAGCTATCAAATGGCAGAAAAGCAAGTGAATCTGATCCAATAAAGTCCCTAATTTCCTCCACACTCATCCTATTTGAGATTAACTCCTCCGCACTTGGTGTGTCCACTCCGTAATAGCATGATGCAATTATTGGTGGGCTTGCAATCCTCATATGCACTTCCTTGGCTCCTGCTTCTTTGATCAACCTCACAATTTTGGAAGAGGTGGTTCCTCTCACAATTGAATCATCCACAACCACAACCCTCTTGCCTTCGAGTACCGCGCGAACCGGGGAGAGCTTGAGCTTCACACCAAAGTCCCTAATCTTTTGGGATGGTTCAATGAAAGTCCTCCCCACATAATGGGACCTGATCAGCCCCTGCTGAAAGGGAACCCCAGCTTTGGCGGCATATCCAAGTGCAGCCACCACACCAGAATCTGGAACAGCAATCACAACATCACAATCAACTGGGCTTTCAGTAGCCAGAATTTCCCCAAATTGCCTGCGAGATTCATAGACAGATCTCCCAAAAACTACGGAATTGGGCAAAGCAAAGTATATATGTTCAAAAATGCATTGCTTTGGTTGGGGATGAGACATTAGGCAAAGTGATTGAAGTCCATTTTTATCTGCTACCAAAACTTCACCTGGGTACACCTCCCTCTCATAGGTCGCTTCAATCAAATCAAGGGCACAGGTTTCAGAGGCAAAGACAATAGCACCATTGCTTCTCCTCCCCATAACCAAAGGTCGAAATCCAAAGGGATCCCTCACCGCAACCAGCTTATCCTCAGTGGCAAATACAATAGAATAAGCCCCTTCAAGCTTCTCACAGGCATCAACGATCCTCAAAAGAAAAGGCCTGTGCTTGGATGTTGCAATAAGATGAAGCACAACCTCAGTATCAGAACTAGTGTTAAAAATCGAACCATTCTCTTCAAGCTTCGCCCTTAAGGCCCTATAGTTGACCAAATTACCGTTATGAGCAACCCCAACAGACCCAAATCGGTACCCTGCAACAAAGGGTTGAACATTTTTGAGCATCGACGCACCTGCGGTGGAGTAGCGAACGTGCCCAATAGCCAAATTCCCAGGTAATTGATCGAGCTTGCTCTCATTGAACACATCGGAAACAAGCCCAACACCAGTGATCGATTGAAGCACGTTGTTGTTCACGGCTACGATTCCGGCACCTTCCTGGCCACGGTGCTGGAGCGCGTGCAGTGCCAGATAACAGAGGCGAGCGGCTTCTGGGTCACCGTATATACCCACCACACCGCACTCTTCACGCGGCTTTTCGTCATCATCGTAATACACTTCTGGGTTTGGTTTATTTGAGGAGACAACATCAGAAATCGGATTCTTTGATGCAACTACGGAAGAGGCTTTGTGGGTCTCCAAAGCGGCGTGAGAAAAAGTGGATTTGTGAATGAAACAGGGTTTTTGGAGGGTTTTATTGATAAAAAATGAGTGAGAGTTGGACGTGTTGAAAGGAATAGAAGAGGGTTTTGAAAGAGAAGATGACAGAGTAGAAAGATTGGCAGCAGCCATGGCGCAGGGAGAAGCTTGGGGCTGTTACACCAAAAAGGAACAACGGGAGACCGAGAAGGGAGACTTGGTAGCAGCGGCAATATAAACGGTCTGTTCTAGGTATTTGGGAGCTAAGGATGACCAAGGAATTTGTTGTTTTAATTTTTCATAATAATAATAATAATAATAATTCTTCAACATAAATAAAGGGCAGTTGAAATTATATTTGTGAATTAACGAAATTGTGATTCTTTTGTTTTTGTTGTAGAATAATTTTTATCTTTGATATTTGGAATCTAGTGTGGTCAACCAAGCATTTATGCTAGAATCTAAGTCGAAGATATATTTTGATAAATTCATGTAAAATATTGAAAAATGTATATATTTTGATAAAAAATTTGTTTCTCATATCTGGTTGTTTTTACCAATATTATTTAAAAAAACAATTTCAATAAACATGAGTGATTTCTAATTTAGAAAATAATTATGTTATCTGTGTATTTATTTGTGTATATTTATATTTTATATATATATTTTATTTTTATTTTTATTTATAATTTATATGTATAAATAATAATTATAAAAAATAAAAAGAAATGTCTATAAATTAAGTGTAAATCTAAAATTTTTCTTAGAATATATAAGAAAGCCAAGCCTACTACTACTCATATATTTTTTTAATTTTATTTTAAATCCTCAATCAATGCTAATTTTCTTTCTCTCTTCTATATTTTTTTTTTATATTGCTACTTTATAAGAACGACAGCGAAGTCAGTGCAGCATTTCCGGTCGGCTGGTCCAAGAATTGAAGACTAGAGTGGTGTGTGGCGGCGCCACATTGATGTGATTCTTTTGTTGAAGGGTCATGCATGGCGGCTAAAACAGAGAAAGGGCCACAAAGCAAAGAAAATTCCCAAAACAATGTAAGAATGCAATATTGCTATTCAATCCCTTCCTTTATCACTATTTAAATCTCTTTAGGATGTAATTAAAAACATTTACTGAGCATGTAAAACTATTTTTCATCATCTATTATTTTATGGTAATATCTGTATTATAATATATTATAATATCCTACTTTTAGTTGCTACTACAATTAATCCATCCATATTAATTTATTTTAGAATTTAGGAACTTAATTTGATAATCCTCCCAGCAAAACTATTAAGTAAATATGATTTTAGGATCAAAGAACGGTGCCTTGGTGTAAAACGAAGAAAAGTTCTAGTGATCAAAAAGTATTAATAAATGATTTATATTTGCCTTGCATAGAAGGAATTGAATGAGGGTATTATAGTTATTGTATTATAATAATTAATATTTTTTATCTCAATTAATATTTTCTTAATTCATGTTGAAAATTTTAAACTATAATAGTTTTGAAATGAAATAGTTTAATCATTATATATATATATATATATATATATATATATATATATATATATATATATATATATATATATATATATATATAACTATTTTAATTTTTAGCATTGAGGAATTAAAACTTGGATAAAGAAGTTTGCAAAATTTTTACAAGAGAAATGACAACTACTAAATTAATCTCATTCTTTATTATTAATTTATAGATTCATTATAAAATATCAATTAATATTTTATTTAAATAATTAATCCATTTAATATTTATTATAAAGTATGTTTAACTAAATTACACAACTAAAAAAAAGTTGATTTTCTTAATTCTTTAAAAAAAATTTACAATATGTTGACTTTATTTATTATCATTAAACTTAGTTGGCAATGGTGAAGTGGACATAGATGACACCAAAAGTCTACCATTTTGCTGTTAATTTGCTTTGCAAGTGCGGAAGAAGGTTTTATTACTTCTACATGCTATTAGTTGGTGAAGAAGCTTATTTTTACTAGTTTGTATCATTTTTCAGATGCTACTTTAAGTAGCATATGAATTTATACCTTTTAACGTATTTTTTTACCCATAAAATTTTAATAAAATTTCTACTACTTTAAATTATATGTTTATTTTTATTTTATTTTAGGGATAACATAATATAATGTAATTAAAAAAGATCCTAAATATTTATTTGGGTAAATTTTAAAAACAATCCATAAATTTTGTATCATGTGCACTTTGTCTCAAAATAATTAAAATGTGCACTTAAAACTTTCAAATTTTTAAGATTTACATTTTACCTCCAAAATCTAACTTTTTTTTTTTAAAAAAATTTAAACCAAAAAAATATATGTATCACATTGTTTCTTTATTAATCTCTCTCTTATAACAAAAATAAAAACAATTGGCTAAAAAAAAGAAATTAATAAGTTACATATGCCTTTTTTTTTTATTAAATTTTTAATAGAAATTAGAGCTTTTTAGATTAATGTATGCATTTTAAAAATTAAAAGTTTTTAAAACAAAATATTTAAACAATTTTGAAGTTTTTTTAATTTTAATTATTATTTTTATTACTATTTTTGGATTAGTTTTTAATATTACACTATTTCTTATAATTATTAAATAGAAGTAATATAAAAATTGTATAAACATATTTTTTTTATGTGATTTTACATTTATCAGTTAGTTGATTAGCTAAATTTAGCAAACACTTCTACTCATATCAAGAAAAAATTATGAATTCACCGCTTAGAACGGGTGGCAGAAATTTAGGGAATTCATTTTTTTTTCTTATGGAAAAATTCATTTCCATAATAGTATAATTTGCCTCTTAAAATTCTAGACATCAAAATTAGGAAATCCCCGTGGGAATGAAACTGACCTCTGACTTTGTATTGTACGTACCCAAAGCTTCCTTGGAGGAGCTGCTAAAGAGCTTTAACTTAATTCTTCTTTCTTGGGAACCTTTCATTTTACTTGGAATTTTTTTAAAAACAGATAGATATGCATCACTTTCTACTCTCTGCCATTCCTTTTCCTTTCTTTCCGCGTGAAATGGAAAAGAGAGTTGAAATTTGGATCAGTCAAGCAACCATCAGAATCTATTCCCACTATCATCTCTTTATGTCCTGTCTGGTACGTGGAATTCTTCGGTTGAGAATAGAAGAAGCAATTCTTTTCTCATCTAGTTTGTTTGTTAGAACAAGATAAAGAGAAAGGAAGGAATAAGAATTGCCTGGGGAATGCTTTTTCTCCCAACAATAAAGAATTTACATTCTATTTTCTTATTTAAAGAATCTTTAGGATTTGATAGTGTTATTGTGTTATTAACAGACGTTAGTTTTATTAATAAGAAGTTAAGATCGTTTAAATATATGACTCGGGTTTAAGTTTATATATATGTAAAAAAATATTTTTAAAATAACGTTATTTTTGTTTAAGTCATTCAGTTAGTTTGAATCAGATTAATTGTGAGTTTAAGAGCTTTGTAAGATAATAAATTCGTGTCCCATAAATACTGATGGTCAAAGACCAAAAAAAAAAAGTTCGATAGTGTTGACATGACATATGAGGTCCAAATGAAATTTTATAATGAAAGGATTTAAAGCTTAGAGAATAAAAACTTACAAACTTATTAACTTAAACTTTTTGATTAGAAAATGATATTAGACCCAGGACACCTCATTCACTAACATTCAATTTGGGCTAACAATGGGTTTTGGGCATTCATTTGTTGGTTTATCAGCCTGTCAAAGGACACCTCATTGGGGGAGATTTTTTTAACACGCCTTATATTTTGTCCCTTGCTTTTTACACACCTCAAATACTAGTTACACAGCTTTTTTTTTTTTTATTTTGTTTTTTTAAAAAAATCTTTGTTTCTAAAATTCCTAGCTAATTCAAATACTCTCACTCCGAAAACCACCCTAACCATTGGGATTTTACAAAATCTAGAATCTATTAAAAATTTCAGTTTTAGGGTTTGTAAAATCTGAAACATGTTAAAAAGTTTTCAATTTCATAACTATAAAAAAAATTCAGTTCTAAATTTTTAAAATACAAAGCTTTGAAAAATTTGGGTTCAAAATTTTGCAAATATAAAACTATAAAAACATACAAATTTTTAACATGGTTGCACATCAAAATTTGGAAGTTCAACAGCAAATTCCAAAACACGGGGGCACACAAAATCCAGAAATTCAACACCGAATATGCACATTTGTGGTTTCTCTTTGATTTTTTTTTTTTTAAGTACAATATACATATCTCATTATTTTAGTTATTTTGTAAAGATAAAATTATAAATAAAAAATAAAAAATGTGAAAAAAATGATATATTACACAACTTTGATTTTTGTTTTTTTAAAAAATAATTTGACGTAATAATAACATAACCTTATAAATATTTATAAGTTCTAATATTTTTATATTTTAAAATTAAATTTAATATTTTTTTTAAAGGTTAAACTAATATTAAAAAATCTTATGACTCCGTTCTATTTGCCCAAAAAAAAAAAAAATCTTTTTTCATTTTAATTAAAATTGAAGGCGTGTGTAAGTAAAATTGGGACGTGTTAAAAGTAACCGCCCGTAACTCCATTTGGGTCATCATTCAATTTGGGCTAAGAGTGGATTTTGGACTTTGATTTGTCAGTTCATCTTTCTGTTATACGACATCGTATTAGGCTTCTGATTGCTGCACAACTCACCCTCACCAGTCCTTAGGGTTCGATATTTCAGATTTGTGCGAGTCTTGTTTTTCATTGTCGTCCCGTACTCCCCCCTCTCTTGCTCACAGACACGACTGAACAAGAATCAATCTATGGCGCCTCCACCGGGACCTTATTCTGGAAAAAGCACCCTAGCTCTGGTACTGCCTAATTCCCATTTCTGTTTGTTTCCGTGGAAATTGTTAAAGAAAAAAGCAACTTCAATCCCCTCTTGTAGTTGGGCGATGGCTTGATCTTCTTTCTTCGTTTTATTTTCAAAAATTAAAACAGCATTCATCTCAAATGAAGTAAAATCCTTTTATTGGCAGGTCGCTCGTGTGTCTGCATTCTCTGTTGGCCTCGTTTATGGAAACATTAAACTCAAGTACCTCAAGGTATTCCGATGAATCCAATTCACTCAAAATTTTATACTAATTCACCTCACTGTTTGAAAATTCTATTTGTTTTCGAATGCGTTTTACATCTGTTTATGGTAAAATGTTAGAATCTATTTCAATAACGTTAAACTGCTGTCAACAAAATTATCCATGTTATGTTTGCGTAAAATTGAAATTGAAATTAGTTTGATCCAGATTGTAGATTTCGTTGTTTAGCACAACATCATATCGAGTATGAATGGCTTTGATCTATACATACAGGCAATTATGCTGAACTTAGCTACCCTCAATTTTCCAATTGAGTTCTGATGATTTTCCTAGTAGCTACATTTTGTTTTGCTCTCTGTAATGTAGTATCAAGTGTCTACCTATTTAGGTTACAATTCCATTGTTTTGTCGGTAAAAGTAGTATGGCAGAATTGGAGAGGATTGAAAGTTTGAAACTGAGTTACACAAATTTTAAATTGTTGGTTTTATGAGTTGAAAGATTAACTTGCAGATCATGCTTAAGATCACTCTAGGTTCGAACTGTGCTCTTGAGAATGAATTCATTTACTGGATTTTATTGTATGAATGCTAAAGTGTTAGTTTTAGATGGTGGCCTTCATATCGTTCCTTTCTCTGTCACATTCTAAAATGGGCTTGTATCTCTTTTTAAGTTGAGGAGGCTTTTGCTTGGTTCCAATTTGAACAAGAATTTTTACGCCTTTTGGAATTCTGCTGGTCTATATAGCATGTTGAACACTATGATTGATGATTGATTGTGTTTGCCTGTTTGTTTCAACTTCCAGGCAAAAGCCAAGTCTCATAGGAAGGCTGAAGCAAAGGCTCATCACTAAAAGCCAGGGACACCTATGACTCTGTCCTGTGACGGGATTGGATACACAAATAATTCGTGACAAGGAACTGTACCATGTTTTCTTCCCTTTCCTTTGAAGCATTCTGGATTAAGATTTGGATGATGTTACAACATTAGAGCTTTAGTGGTCAATGGAATGATTGCTCAGTGATCATGTTTTCGTGTTGTTATAAATTTCAAATAAGTGGCATGTCTTGCTTTGACCTGTGAATTTATATTTTAAGATCATGCAGTGTTTGAGTCACCCAGCATGTGGTATGGATGCATGCTAACTAATCACCAGGACATCTTGACAGTTATTGGTTTAGTCTATCCTTTTAACATAGAAAATCCTTATGTAGTGTTTGGTGAGAGGGATTTGGAGGGGAGGGCATGTTGCAGAATTACCTCGTTTGTTTCAAACATTAGGAGGGGAAGGGAAGTTTTAGCTAAAAATCCATCTCTTCCTCTACTATTCTTCTCCTCCAAAGTGGGAGGATTATTGTATTGTCCTCTATGTTTTATATCTTTCTTATTTTTCTCAATAATAAGGTTAATAATAAAGTATTAACAGTAAATTCTCATTTTTCTTGATAATAAAATTATAATAGTAAATTTACTTTCCTCTACTCATTTCTCTCTACTAACCGTACAACTCCTCCTTTCTGTTGAACCAAACAGACCCTTAGGTTTCATGATTGTGTTGGTCTCATGGAAAACAATGTCCACTTTTATTATTTTTTTATTTTAATTATTTGATGTTTGATGATGAAATTGTACACAAAAGATCTCCTCATTGAGAAGATTATATTAAACAAAGCTATTTAGAAGGAGAAACGAGTCAAATTTGTTCTACTTTATATGAATTGAATCTAATGACATGGTCAAGTTTCATGTTCAGATAATGCCACCAGCAGAAGAGAATGCTTCTTCCAGCCTTCTCCCTGCACATAATTGACCAATTTAAAACACTTTTATGATAAACAATTGCATTTCATCATGTGCGACAAGCCCAACTATTTAAACTTGGGCATATTATGTGTCTGAACACATTTTCTTCCAGTTTGGTCCCAGGGGAAGTAAGAAATTAAAGATGGGCAAACAAACGAAATTGATTATAACCAACCAAAAGTTAAAAGTTAATCAAGGAAGGATCAGCATAGGTAACTTTATTGAAAACTTAACCTGCCAATAGGGGAAGCTCAGCCAAAATATATATAATTAAAGCACAAATGTAGAATATATATAATTAAAGCTATAGTAACACTACCAGAAAAAAAGCTAGCAATTGTTCTCGTTGGGACTTGGTGTTTCAGAACAAAAGAGATCATAAAGACAAGATGCAAAATGTAGTTATATGTAATATCATCATTAGCTTTAGTGTGTAAACGCTTTTCTAATTTTTCTTTAACAGATACAGTATCATTTAAAACCATTTAAAGATATGGCATGGTAGGTCCACTCATGTAACTCAATTTGTCAAGAAGAACTATGAGGACTATACCACCACTACCAATAATTTATCCGTTCGTTGATTTTTCTTTTTGTTCTTTTACCATGTCTACCCATAATTGATATATAAAATTGACATAAAAATTGCTAATTTGTTTAATTATTTATTATCAATAGTAATTTCATGAATGATTGAATTGCTTAATTAAAAAAAAAAAAAACTCAAAAAAGTGTTTTAGTATATTATTATTCTTAGATATAGATAGATGGACAAAATTACGATTTTGACCTAACTTTTAATTTATAAATAAGTCAGGTCTGTTTTCATTCTTACTCTTTTCACAAAACTAAAAGGCCAGAATAATACTTCTACGCAACGTTTTGTCGAGCAGCTCATAAGAATTGAAAACCCTAGGATTATGCGAAGCAGAATAGAGACCAAGTCATCCAACAGCCAGCCATGAGCAGCATGGACGAACGTGGGTCACTAACCGTCCAAAAATCGACAATATCGGAAGAAGAACTGTCCCCGGTAAGCAACTCCAATGGAGTAACTCAGCAAACGCATGAGCAACACGTGGCTATGGCCATACCTCCAGTGATGGAGTTCCTACGCACTCTACCTCTTCGAACTTCTTCTACAAACCAGAACGACGACGTTTCCGACACCAAGGATAAGAGTCGTGTTCAATTCGGCAAGTGCCACCAGGTACAGGTACAATTCCTTCTTCAGCAACAAAATTGCCTGTTCACAAATTCATCATTGATTTTCTACTCACAAATTCACTCCAGGCATGAACTTTATTATAATTAACTAGATGATCTTTGTCCAGGACAATATGAGTGGGATAAGATAAATACAATTCAAATATCAAAATTAATTTTATCTAACAGATTATGTTTATCAGATAAACCATAAGTTATTCACATGATAATAGCAAATAAGGTTGTTAACTTTAACTTTATCTTATCAACTCTTGGAATCTTTTAGTGTTTTAACTCTACTCACAAATTTCGTGAACTTTATTATAATTAACTAGATGATCTTTATCCAGGACACAGCCACGATGCATGAGCAAGTGCCAAAACGACAAAAGCTAGTAGTAGGATCATCCATTCACACTGAAATTAAGGATCTCCCTGACGAATTGATGGTTGAAATTCTATGTCGACTCCCCCACCACAAGTATGTGTTTCAGTGCAAGTGCGTTTCCCAACGTTGGTTATCTTTGATATCAAACTCTTGCTTTGTTCGTCGTTTTGTAACTCACCACCAATCATCCAAGAACAAATCAGAATCAGTAGAACAGCCATGGGCTTTCATGTGCTTCAAAATTTTAGATTACTCTTTCAGAAGTTATAAGAAATATGAGGAGAATTATGACACGTCCACGCCCAAGTTAATCTCCAAGCATTCTGAGTTCAAATCGCCGGGATTCTCTCTAAAATTTCTCCCATGCTACCAAGATCAAAGAGAAGAACCAACAATCACTATGGTCAAAACTTTCAATGATTTGATGCTTTGTTGTGTAGACAAGTTTGATCAAAGTTCGTGTGTGTATTACATTTGCAACCCACTGACCAAGCAGTGGTTGGCTCTTCCTCCCACTCCTCCATTATCCGATGTTCGATGCTCTGAGGTTGAATTCATTTGCGAGCCCTATTACTGTAACAAGATTGATCAACATCATCATATTATCAACACTCGATTCAAGTTTAAGGTGTTTCGATTTCTCACTCATAGTGTCTTTCCTTCACCCAACTCAAAATTGCAAATCTTTTCATCTGAGACGGGACAGTGGAATCTAACGGAACTATCACTGTCACCAAAGTTTCACAATCCACCCTTTGGATTTACAAGAAGTTTTGTTTGCAAAGAGAAGCTAATTTTGTTAGTATGTTCCAAGCGTCCTCATCGCAGTCTAAGTTTCATAATTGTTGATGATCATTTTGATCATTGTCTTCAGAGAGTTCGATTTCCTGGCGGCAAGTTCTGTAGAAATAAATTTCGTTCAATTATACATGTATCATCGTGGCAAGGAAGTCTGCATGCAGCTCAGATTTCGATAAATGTTTTTAATGTTGATGAACCTGATCATGGTGTTCCTTTCCTACGTGTTTGGGAGCTCAAGCTTGACGGCAATGGTGGAGTGGTGAAATGGGAGTTAAGGCACATCATTTCTTTTCGGAACATAGTTTCTGGAGATGAGTGGATTTCAGAATATTATCTCAAAGAGAGGAGTTTCATAATTGGAGAAAATGAACAACTTCGACTTATCTTGCCCATGGCTTTGGGTTTCCACCCAGGTGATGCCAATCTCTTGTACTTGAACTTACACTGTGACGACCGAATGGCCTTCTATGACATTAGAAAGACCACCTTAAATTGTGTTAGTGAAACATGGTGGCGTTCTAGTTTTCCCTCTTATTATTTTCCCATGGCTAGGAAGTGGAGTGATGTTTCCCAGATTGTGCTTCCGTTATGGCCAACACCGCTTCCTCAAATCTCAAAGGTAGTTTACTTTATTCTAGATCTTATTTTATATCCACGTTGTTTTAAACTATGAGGTTTATAAGTTGATTTTATATATATTTATATTTTGGTACCCTTTTACTTAGTAACTTTTATTCTTTATTGATTTTTTTTGTTCTAATTTAGGTTGATTTGTCATTTATGCAGTTCCGAGACAATTGTGGATCATTGTAGCTGAAAATAGGAATTTTTCAAGTTTTTGGAGAACTACGTTGCATAGCTTGAGTATTATTATGTAATTAGATTTTTTACTCCTACCAACTTTCCTATATTTATATAATTACTACTTGATAGTTTATGAATTTTTAATTAATTTTATTTTAGTAAAAAGGGCATTGGTCCTCAAGGCTTTGATGACAAAAGTTTAGGGATAATAATTTCCCTGTGCTGGGATGAGAATTCTTCTTGGCTAAAGTTAGGTTGAGAGAGATTTTTTTTTTTTTTTGGGAGAATTTAAAGAAGAGGAGAAGGGACAAGAATCATACTCATTAGAGCTGAGTAAAATTTAATTAACTGACTGAAACTAAAACAAATCAATTTGATTAGTCGATTAGTACCAGTTTAATCAATCAACTATAGTTTTGTAATTTGAAAAAATTGGTTTTAGTCAATTGGTTTTGGTTTTGTATTTTTTTTAACTAATAAAAATCGAAACCGACCAACTACAGAATTATGAACTTTAATTTTTCATAAATTGAGTAATTTTATTGATTGACTCAATCACTTAAATACTATATCTTTTTAATGTATGAAAACAATCATAAAATTGTTAGTTTGCTATGTGCTCCAGTCTTGTGTAGATATATTTATTAAAAATAATAATTTTTTTAGTAAAGAAATAAAAAATTATACTTTTGTTATGTATATGCATTCGTTTTTGTTAATATTGTCTTCTTCAAGCTTTTGTGTATATGTTTGGACAACTTCCATAAATTATCACTGTTAGTTAATTATTAATCAATTCAAATTGAATCGTCGATTCTAAGATATAATCAGTTAGTTATCAGTTTAGCAAAATTAATATTTGGTTAGAGTCAATCGATTAAAAACATGATCAAAATCAATTGTAATTTATGAATACTCTCATTCCTTACCCTTAGCTTGCAGGATTTTGACCATCTTTTTAAATATTAAAATACAATTTATTCAATATAAAATATGAATAATAATAGGGGTATTTTTATAAATTTACAGTTTCTAATCTAGTACAAAAGTAATCTTACTTTTTCTTTTTTGTCCAAAAAAATAGTTTTAAAAAAATTCCTATAGACCACTGTAATTACAAAAATATCATTTACATTTCAAGGCGGGGACTGAGATGGGTGGTGAATTCCCTAGCCGAATTGGGGATGTGGATCATACTTTGTGCATACAGATTTCATCAAGGCATACAAGATTTTAGTTATAGCACCAGCCATTCAGATGATAAAATATTATTTGTCTCAGAGATGTGACTAAGTCTTGTTCGCACCAGTCAATAATTTAGTTAATAGAAAAACTGGGACAGAAGAAGAAGGATGACGGGTTTTAGTGAGCTGCCATTTGAACTGAACTTTTTTTTTTTTTAAACCCTAGTATGTATAGAATAAGAATTTATTATCAAGTTCTCTGATTCACAACTAATTTGGTTTGAGCTGAATAGAATTACAAGAGCGGCAAAACTCTACCTACCAAATTTTAGCATAATTGTATTCCTAAAGTTCAAACGAGAAACCTCTTAAACTATTTGAACAAAGTAAATGTTATGTAAATTGACAACTATATTAAAAAAATTGCTACCACAACTATTTAAGCCTCCTCATATGTAACTGAGTATAAAATCCAGTTAATTGCTTCAATTAGACGGTATAGATAGACTTTGATAAAAATATATGTGCAGCAACCCTTGAACAACCAAAACGCACATATCATGAATCAGCCAATGGCATCTCCAACAATGAAGTGCTTATAAACAACCACAACAAAGAAATTCATGCTTTCACCCTGAAGTAACTCTAATAAATAGGATTGTTCATATACAAAATTTTCCCCAAGGTGATGTTTCATGCTCAGGAAATTACAACTAAATACAGTGATATGCTTTACATCTTGAACTCAGTCAGAGATAAGAAATGATTGAAGAATAATTATTATTAAATGATCTAACCATTCAATTAATGACTATTCTAACCAATTAAACAGTGAAGGGTACAAATATTTAAAGATTCATTTACATGCAAGGATGTAATAGACTTTTGAAAAGTTATAACAAAATAAAGGTACGAAGCAATGACCAAGTTGTAACTTTATTTATTACATACCCAATACTTTGACTTCAGGCAGTAACATTTTCAAGAGAATGTTAAGCACAAAAATTCTGTTTGAAAAGATATATATAAGAAGTAAGCCAACTAAAATCTATAATCGAAACAAGTCTAGATTAGAATGGTGGAAAAATACATTCATACAAGCAGGCATATTGTATTATATGTTCTCTGCTGACGTTTTAGTGTAACTAGATCAGTACATGTAATTATTTTTAAGCTTTTATGTGAAACTATAACTAAAACCGCAACTATTTTGAAGAAAAGATTTTCTAAAACAGAGAGAAAGAGAACCAAATAAGTCAATCCAAGTGTAATTTTATTAGCAATGATCTTCATGAAGTGAATTGCATTATATGAACTTAATGTTCTAACCTTTTTGCAGGTACTGCAATCGGTGTAGGGAGCAAGTTTTCCCAAATCAGTGAACAAATTCCTTTTCATCAGTAAACAAGAACAATATAATTTACAAACTGCGAAGCAAATTAATCAGTATTTCGTAGAACAATAAATGCCCAACAATGAAGACCAGCAACAACCATCCATAAAATTGAACAAAAACTGAGCAGAGAACCTTTCGAAATCAAAAGAGAAATGAGAGATTATTATGGGTACATACCTTTTGAGTTAAGGAACAAAGTGCAAAATGATTAGTGGCAGCCCAACGATGCTGCTAACACAATGCAAATCCCAAAAGTCGGGCCCTGGAGTGGGTTTAATGGTGATGTGGGTGAAAAGTGGGTGATAGATTGGTTATTTCAGTGATCCTGTGGGTGGGGAGGGTGATCCCCATCTCTGTCGAGAAATCCCCACAGGATCAAGGCAAATTGCCATCCTTTTCTTGATTTAATCTATGCCTACTTATAATAATTCTTTCTTTATTTTGAGTATAGGCAGCCGCTCCAGTTCCACCAAGCTAGTTTGATCATCCAAATTAAAATAAAACTCCCTTGGAAAAAAATGTCTTGTAGATTTCTTGAAAAAAACAAGCATGCACTTTGTTCTCTGTAACATTTTTAAGAGATTTTTAATAGAAACGTCTGGTAGTACAACAATTTATTGCGCTAACTAACCAAGAAAGTTGTATGTCTGAATCTAAAACACAAGAAATCATTTCCACGATTCACAATGTGATATGCCCCCATGAATCCTGTGTTATCCAACAGAGCAGACGAATACAATAAGCAATCAACTATGGTTTGTATACAAACGCATGCATGCATTTTTATCTCAATAGGCTGTGATGTTTTTATATATGTAACTGCATATTTAGTGTCTAGTAACACAAAATAAATAGAGAAGGAAAAAAAATTAAAAAAACTAGGCGGAGTGAACCTTCAGAAGGAAGAAATTCAAGTGGAACAAGGCCATTGATGCAAAAGGTGGTTGAACCATGTAGAATTTTGAGGGTATACTGTGCATAAACGCTTCAAGATTGTTACACTTGATTTGGCTTAAGTTGTTCTTCATTGGCATTGGACAATCCTCAAATATTTGAGAATACACATAAATCTTCTTTAAAAAAGTTCACTAGCTGGTGAAAAATTATAGATAATTAAAGGCAACTTGTATGATGAAACAATTTATTTCCATTGATGAAAGAAACATGCGGCATGCTTACTGTGTTTTCACAATTTTCACTTTTCTCCATGGGGATTTGGGTGGTAAACTGAGGATTTCTTAGCATACTTCACTCATCATTCTTCTTTGGAACAAAAAGGAGAGGGTGAAGGAAAGAAACCTTTTTCACATATTCAAATACTTTTTCTTTTGTGTTGTTTTGCAGTAGCTAGATTATGTCTCATCCATACAACACTCATCTCACGAGCAGTGCATTGAAGATCTGCACTTAACACTCTAGTTTTAATACAGAAATACTCACGCTAGGCAGGGAACCACATATCAAAAATGTCAAAGTGAATTTCATACCATCAACCAGAGGTGAAAATCTAATCGGTTATCACTGGCAATGCATATCATCTCCAAAATCTATTATCATTCCTTTAAACTATATATAACAGAACAAGTAATAAATACGTGATAAGCTACCATTTGCTTTCCAGTGTTAGATAAACCAAACAATGATTACTTAGATGTATAAAAATAACATATGCTAATATACAATTGCTCTTTTGACATGCCTACTCATAATTTGCTTTCTCAATCTCTTAAAATTTTAAGAGATGACAAGCCTCTATTTTCTTTTAAACGGTTCGTGAAATGTTACTCGTGATGTTATCAACTTTCCTATTCTTCATACAAGCATTTGTTATTCCCGTTCCTCCTCAAATCTAACTCCTTTTCCATTCCCAATCTTTTTTATGTTCTTGTCAACACAGTTTCCTTTAGTTAATTTATATACATTGAGAGTATCAAGTTATGTTAGATTGGAGGTGCGTTCCTGTCCCTATATCATTTTATGGTAGTAAATTATAGAACCTGAAAAATTTTGGTACCGCTATTAGCCATAGAAATCTTGATTATGTCAGGCTTGAAGAGATATGCTTAATAGCAGCTAACTACCAAACTTGAAATCCTATAAAACCATGCTTGTTGGAGTTGAATGCACAATTACCTTTTGATAGTTAGCAAATTTGGAGGAAATAGTAACTTCCGTTTCACATCTTTTGCCAACGTCAAATTTTTTATCTAACTTAAGCTTCATCCCTCTTTCCTCAAACTCATAAATGGTCAAAATCAATGGGGTCGAAGCCATTGCTGTCTCTTCCACTGCCCACAGAATTAAGACAACACATATAGACGAATAAAGAGAGAGCTTAATACAAAAAACACAGAAATTTTGTGAAAATGCCCCAACACAAAGAAGTGACAAAAAGTGAGTTCCATATCAAGTCAATTTTCTTTTTGCCATAAATATGTAGCAGAAAACTTGATAAACCATTAAGGGAATACTATATGAAGCTTATTCACTATTAAGATCTTCCATGCATTGCATCAGCAACCAACATTCAGAAATTCTTTCATAATCAAAAGAAAGAGTGTAACAAATATAAAGAGACAAACTATTATGACCCAAAATATTATAAACAGATGTATCTATCTTATATGCCAAATGCTGAAAATATTAAGCTTGGAACAGAGAATTTTTCTTCTATAATCTCTTTTTTTTGGAAGGGTAGAGGGGTAAATAAAATACCTCTCTAAGAAAATTCTCCAATTGCATCATCTTTCTGTCAGTGCTACATGATTGTTTCCAACAGAGACCTTCCCCGAATTATCAAGTTGGTGGGTTCTGCTTTCCAGAACATGAAGTAAACTTTCCATATGTTTCTTCATGGTTTGATCCTCCATCTCAGACGATATTGTATCAAGGAAAATAAATGAGGGTAAATTAAGATCATTCAAAAAGAATCAATAGTTAAAGAAAAATTGATAGAGCCCAATGTATAAGCAAGGACCTCCCAATTTAGGTGGTGGTTTAACCCTCACAAATGAGTATTTGTGACAATTCAGGAAAACTATTAGAATAACAGCTATGAATGCTATCCCAAGCATTTGTGGCAGTTCCAAATTATCACTGAAAGTGCAAGTAATAAATCCTAGAGGGGGGTGAATAGGATAATAAAAATTTTCGCAATAAAATTTATATTTTCAGAATCAAGCATAAAAAGATAAGTTTGATTATATGCAACAAAAGCTTGATTTCAGAAATATCAGAGTTTAAGAAAGCTATGAAGCAGTTTATCACAGCATGCGGAATTTAGATATTGAATGATAAATATGCTGAAATCAAAGAGAGTAAGGAGAAGAAATTGCACAGTGATTTATAGTGGTTCGGTCTATCAAAGACCTACGTCCACTCCTCTCAAATCCCCTTGAGAGAGTTAGCTTCACTATCAAGACTGGTTTACTGGCTTCCAGCTGCCTTCTACAAATGTGCAGTAATCAAGCACAACGACTAAAGCTTGGTTTTACCAAGAGCACTAAGAACCCTTTATAACACTGACTATGTCTAAACAGACTATGTCTTTCCCTTTTACAAGGTTGCAATACACGAAGAAAGGCTAAATAGCCTTCTTGCAAAGATTGTATGAGATGAAGAAATCTAGCACATAAACTGTTGCTTGATTCAACAGATTTTCCAGTAGACTTCAAATGCACAACAGATATTCCAATTGAAGGTGAGGTGCATGACTGAGAAGAGAACAAGATGAATATGTGAGAACTCTTTTGATTGTAAGCAAATGAGTATTTTTCGATTTCTCTCTTCTTACTTCCCTTCAAGGCTCTTCTCTACTTTTATAGTGGTCTCAAAATATAGCTGTTGAGACTCATTCAAGTGCAGTATCAGACTGTCCACTTTGTATGCAGGTAATCCAGCATGACACGTTTTGCTTGTTGTCTGTTATTGCACAAAAGAGGTAAGCTTTGGTTGGAGAAAAAAGGAAGAGGCCCAACGTCTCTTTCCCTTTGTTGATACCACGTTACCCAAAGTTGCAGAGAAGAATTGTGTCTCTTGTTTGTAGTTGATAGTTCCAATATATGTTCTTTTTGCTATCTCTAAAAGTTTCTCTTGCATAGGAGGTAGAGATAAAGGTCTGTGGTTCCTTTCTTGACAAGCAACCTTCTATTTTAGAGATTTGCGTTTTGTTCTTTGTGAAAAAGAAACAATGTGGCAGAAGAAGGAAGCAGGCTTTGTCCTTTACGTGAACACTAAAACTTTACTTACTAAAAGCTGACCATTTTTGACTTTGAAAAAGAAAAAGTAGTTGATATATATGGGAACTAATTTTCTGGGAACTCATGCAACTATTTTACATGCTGAAACGTGAAAAGAGAATTTGTGGGAATCAATAAACATTGTTTTCAAAATAACAATATTATATATGTTTGAAAGCCCAATACTAACCAAATATAGTTGGATAAAAAATTCTCTATCAACAAAGAATTGTTACATTAAAACTGAACATACTCAAAAATTATTTTTTATTATCAAAACCAATAAAAAAATATTTTGGGAGTCCCTTGAGCTAACAGTCACAAACCAGGAGATAGGAGAACTAATATGGGCATACATTTGGGATGGTTCAAACCATTGCAAATGCAGAAAATTTGCATGTTGCATTTGCGTAGGTGAAAAAAAATTGCACATTAGCAATGAAAATGGTTGCAACCCTCGTTAATGCAATAAAATTTCTTTAATTTTTATTTTATTATTAATTTTCTCAACAATGTATTATGTATCTAAACAAATCTAATATTCCATTATTGTTGGTACATTATCCTTAGCTTATAGACTATCCACCACAAAATGCCACCAAGAGAAGAAAAAGGTTTGACACAATAATGTCCTTATTCAACCATAATATGGCTTATGAAAGGAAACTTTATAAATGGCAGCACCAATTGCGAATTTTATGACCAACACAAGGTCAGATTGGGTGTAACCATTTATTTTTCTTTTCAGGGTTGTTGTTGAAAAATGAAATATCCAAATGCAGTATCACATACAGTGTTAAATTCTGAGAGAACGAAGACATGTACCATTTGGGATAATTGATGTGAGCAATTTTGGAGATGAACAGGGCCAAAATTGGAGCTATCTACAACTTCGTTCTTGTAAAATGAAAGGATTAAAGGAAATTAGTATCTACAGCTAACCACAACTACATAACTGAGTCATTGTCAAGAAAAAAATTCTACAATATACTAAGGGGGAAGGAAGAAGGTTACCATTTATCTCCAAGTCTAAAACCAAAGATGAAATTGTAAAATCTAAACTACTTCAGAATAATCAGTTATAAATAAACAAAACTTGTTGGAAAAATCAGAATAATCTAAACTATTCCCCCCCCCCCTATCTTTATGGTTGTAAAAATACATACATTTAAACTTAAGGCTTCTTTCCATTTCTCATTTTTCTTTACATTTTCTTCTTCCTATAATTCAGATTTCACATTTTCCTTGTATAGATAAATCAATGTTAGACAATAATTTTTTGTACATATACATTTTAAAATCTATACAATCCTCAATATCAAAATTTCAATCTGTAATCTGAATCCTATACAGACAGGACAAGTTTGAAACATAAAATCACATGGTGTGCAATATCTACTACTTGGATGCATCTAGCAGATTTGGTCAACAGAACTTTAATAGTTTCCCCACCTCTCCTTATTAAACCAACCTGTACAAAAGAAAATTATCTGAGTTGTGGTTCAAACAAAATTACCAAACGTCATGTCATTCGCCAATAGAGACATTATGGAAAGTGACCAGAGATTTGTCTATATTTTTCAAAACTGAACAGAGGAAAAAAGGGGAGAAAAAAAAAATCATATATCAACAATGATAATAAATAATTATGGAAAGGGTTATGCTTATATATAGTGTTTCATGAAAGTTGGAGTTTATTGTTTTTTTCTTTGGAAACAAATCTTAAAGTCAAGCAGCAAAGATATTGCGTTCTATATAGATATCAAGCCTAGTTATGGTAAACAACATCCTCCTTTTACTCTGCTAAGAAAAACAGTTAACACAAACTGCAAGAAGTGGACAGAGTCCTCGTCTTATCGAATTCAGCAAGCACATGACATATGAAAGACACGGTGAGCAGTTTCAAAGCTTTTGGAATGTTGTGAAGAACAAAAAAAGAAACAGAATATATCCAAAATCCTAGTTCCATGGAGCTGAGAACCGCATAAACTGCTGTCTATCTTCTAGTCACTGATGCCTGTACCATATATAAATCTTCTTAATGCTTTGCTTTCTAGTTGGCTTTGACAAGTTATTAATGTCAGATCAAACTTTTAAGGTCAAATCATGTCAGATCAAAATTCAATCTCTTATGCATATTTAGCCAGACAATGAACTCTAATTATGATATGATATAATAACAATTTACAATTTTGAGTCTTATGGCTCGGCAAAATATACCAGTGTTTCCAGTCCAACCATTTTAAGCTCATTCTCTATCACAGTTTCATCTTAGATCTTAGGCAAGCACTGCATCCACAACTACATAGTTCAAAAAGGGTCAATGCTAAAATTTCTGTACTTGTGCAGCAGTAAGAAAATAATTCAAGCCAGACAAGAAATAACAGAAAGCTTTACAAAACTCTACAAGCCAATAACATATAGTCCACAACTAAGTGCAAGAAACTTATTCTCTTGAAATCTTAGGGTAAGTAAGCACATCCACATTGCAAGAGCCAATTAAGTATTGTAGAAAAATGGTGATGAAGATAGACATAAAGCAGGAAGACTATAACTCTTCCTCTGCAACAAAAGTAATCTCAATTTTTTTCTTGTAAATCATAAAAGGCCCCAATTTTCTCAGATTTTATTATTATAGCTTGACAGAATTATGAAATAACATGGTAGCAGATTAGAAAAGAGTGACAGATCTCACATAGTGAATCTTGAAAATTCCTATATTGACGTGAAGTTTCGTAAAGGAAGCGGGTCATTGCCTGCCTTGTGGGCTTGGACATCAAACAACTCTAGTTTGTGGCTGAAGGTAGCAAGCCCAAAAAGTAAACAAGGAGCAAGAGCTGCAACAATGAATTAAATTAGGACTTAGGATCAACCTTACAAAGTTCTGAATTAAGCAGGATAATGTGGATATATATAGATAACTTAAACCGGATATTAACCTTCCAAAGCTGCTAGCATGCTCTTTTAGTGAGTTCTAGAAACTGCTCTGAAGCCGCGGTTGAAACCAGAATATTTCTGAGTCCAGAATACACAATCATAGAAAAACAAAAATTAAAACAAATAAAAAAATAGTTTTTTATTCTATTGTGATACTGAAGAACTGTCTTACACCTTCAAAGCTTTACAAATGCCCATAAACACAAACGTAGCTACCATGATTCTCTGATATAATAATTTGAAAGGTAATGATTAATATATATTGACTGGAAAACAACTTATCAGTAGCATCTGTATTACAACAATTATTCCTTCACAAAGAGAAGAAAACATGTAGAAGTACCTTGATTTGGTCAAAAGCCTAATGACAAAATTCAAGGAGAAGGAAATAAAGCATATACTAAGGGAGCAAAACACTAGAGTCGACCTGCTATCCAAACTGGCCAGAACAAGGTCCATACAGAGTCACTAATCTTTGATACAAGAAACTTTGGAGACACCCAGTGTATCAACCAAAGAGCCAGAAGTAGCCAAAGTAATGACTGCACAAGAAGAACCAAACTAGATGACTCCCATCTTACAATACTTGGAAGAAGGAAAACTACCCCAAGATCGAGCCGAGTCAAAAGGAATAGCTTGAGTCTCTTCATTCTACTGCATTTATAGGGGGAAGCTTTATAGAAGAGGGTATTTACAACCATTGTTGAAATGTGTCACCCCTAGCTAGGCCCGATATATATTAAGAGAGGGTCATGAGGGAATTTGTGAACATCAAATTGGGGGAAGATGCCTAGCATCCAAGGTAATGAGATCACGGTACTTTTGGCCAACTTTAAAAGAAGACGCTAGGAAAGTTGTAAGAACCTATGGCAAATGCGAGAGGTTCACAACAAACATACTCACCCCAGCAACAGAATTACACAATGTCATTGAACCATGGTCATTCTCTAAATGAGGGATCAACATACTTGGTTATTTCCCACCAAAATACAACCAATGGTGCTTCGTGGTTGTCGCAATAAATTATTTCTCTAAATGGATTGAAGCACAAGCATTATTTGCTATCACTTCCAAACACACGCAAAAATTCATAATTAATTAAATTATTTGCAAATTTGGGATCCCACATTCCATCGTCGTAGATCAGCGCATATAAGAGTTCCGCGCTGAGCTCTATATTAAGATAATCTTTGCATCGGTAGAGCATCCACAAACTAATGGGCAAGTAGAGACAGTTAACAAAGCAGTGTTAAAAGGTCTAAAGAAAAGGTTGGAGGACAAGAAAAGACTTTGGGCAGAAAAGATATCATGGGTGCTATGGTCGTATCGAATTACTCTGCATACGACTACTGGACAAACCCCCTTCAATCTTACCTATGAGTCAGAGGCCATGATACCCGTGGAGGTCGGCGAGCCAATCTTGAGGAGAGAGTTGTATAATGAAGATAACACCAACTTAGCTAAAAACCTAGACTTCCTAAGTATAAGAGCTTATGAGAGAACGCTTGCAGTAAAAAAGGCTTTGGCTCATAACTTCAACAAAAACATCTGACCTAGAGAATTCTAATTAAATTATCTAGTGCTGAGAATTGTGTCACCAACCAAAAAACTACCAGGAGAAGGCAAATTAGCCCCGACCTAGGAAGGGCCTTTTGTGATCACCGAAGTTCTAGGGAAGGGTGCTTACAGAATTGCAACTATCCAAGGGCAGGAAATGCCCAATACATGGCATGTATCTAAACTAAAAAAACACTACCCTAATCTATGAGTAATGCTTATTATAAGCATATTCCAAATCTTTGTCTACATAATTATCCCTACAAGTAACTTATTGTGTAATTGACTAGTCATGCAGTATTTTTCTCATAAACTTAATAACTTGAGACATTCACATCGATAAAAATTAAAAACTCGACCAAATCAATAATGCAAAGAACGTTGAAAGATTAGTTAAATTGGTCGGTTAAGAAATGACCAAAGCGAGCATTGCTATCAAATGAAGGATGCCTGGCAAAGTTCGAAAAATCATTAGGATCAATTGATTAGTACAACTCAGGTAAAGAAATCAAATATTAGAAAGGAACAATTTACCATAAGCAAAGATCATTTAAATTACAAAAGTTACAGGTTACAAAAACTAGTCAAAAAATTATGACTAAGAGGGACCTTTTTCTTCACTCAAACCTAGGTCTATGTCTGATAATTCTATAGAAAGATCAGGCTCGTCATCCTCATCCAGATCAACAAGTTCCCCATTCTGAACCCCCTTCAGAAAGTCAGTATGGGAAGATAGCTCAACTCCGGAGATATCATCACAACAAAGAGAAATATAATCTAAGCAATTCTCAAACCCATCCCGAGCTGCATTTTAGTAGGTGTTGGCTAACTTCCCATGCACCTTCTGAATTATCCTTGACCCGAGCCCTCTCCTTTGCCCCTTCCAGTGAAGAGTAAAGTTAGCATTTTTCTTAGTAGAAGCCTCAACTGTAGCTAGCCTCCTTTCCAGATCAGCAACTTGGTTGGCCTTTTCCTTTATAGCTAACTCAGAAGAATTTAGTTTATCTCTTAATTTTGAGGCCTGCTTCTAAACCCTCTAAAGTCTCTCCTCGAATTAGTGGGCAGAGAGGGAAGAGGCAACTTCTTTTTCCTAGAGTTCGGTGAGATTGACTTTAGTACTTTCCATCTCTTGTTGAACCTAAGACAATTTATTGTTGACCTCTACCCACTTAGAAATGGCAACCAACGCCTTCTCCTTGGTAACTTCCTTCATTGCACGAAGCCCATCCATCTTGATGGAGGCATTTTAAGCAGATCATATCCAATCATGAATGACATGGATCATGTTCATACTACAATTGAACCCCTTAGCGATTTGACTCAGGATGACATCTGAGCGAATATCTTAGAACTTGGCAACCAAAGTTGTGGGATCGAAGAAGGAATAGTCGCCGACCTATGACAGGGAAGCATTAGTAACCTTAGCACGAAAAATACAAATAAAAGTCAATAATATGCAAATTAACAAGTCAAAAGGAGAAGAGACAATAGGCTCGATGGCTTCGGAGGGACCCGCCTTAGTGCGAGGCGATGGGTCGGCACGAGCACCTAAAAGAGACGAACATAAGAGGTCGAGGATTGACAAATAAGTTAAGCCTAAACAAGAGGACAATTCATGTGTTCTAGTCAGAATGAGAGGACAAGTCCCCTCGGTCTATTTTTGTAGTTGTTTTAACTTTTATTTGCTTTAGAACAAGGGGTTGGGAAGTTGATTGGCTAGGAGGTTGACCCGATGCCTTGTCTAAAACGATAGCTTCGGAGGCAGCAAGACCTAAGTCATTACTTTGCGGAGCAGGTAGGGCTTCTTCAACACCCTAGGCAATTGGAGGTGGAGATGTACCCAGTAGGGTCGGAGAGAGACACCTTGTAGCAATTGGAGACAAATGGGGTTCTCTAAGGTAATCTCCTTGAGTTAATTGGGAGAAGTGGCAACACTAACCTTCCATTGCCTAACGATATCACTAACCTTCCTTTGACCTTTCCTTTGATCTTTGAGCTGGCAATTGGGCCGCTCCATTAGTTTACAAAGATTAGGCATAATTCTCTAATCTGTAAGACAATGGTAAAACCATTAAGGAAAGTTTAACTTAGAAATTTATGGCAAATGGAAAATCACACACCGATGTAATGAAAGGCCTTGAAGGTAGCCCTTTTTGGGTCATATAGATATTGGTTTCTAGCTCGTTTATTAAAAAGGTGGCAGCAGGCCTCAGCTTAGCACTTGAGATGCCATCCACCTTCCCGCAATATTGCTGCCACCTAAAGGAAAATCTAGGTTCCCTATCTTCTTTCAAGAAGAATGCCTGACCTAACTGAGGCTCCACCACTTTGAAGAATACCGCTTAAAATACTTAGTAGATTTTTTAGTAAGGAATATTAATGACCTTCCTCTCTTGGTAGAAAGGTACAAATACCCTAACTCGCATTATTTTTTAGAATTTTTAGAAAGTAAAAGTGGAAGAAGACGTCAAAGCGTAGAAACTTCCTCAATTCAGTGCAAATCTTTTGAAAAGCATGTAGCGTGGCCTAAGCATTCAAATGGAGTTGAGTTGCGGCTATCTAAAGAGCCTCAAAAACCTCCATCTCAAAATTAGAAAAGGGGAGAGACACCATACCAATTGGTATAGTACAGGTTCCACGAAAAGAACCTGTCCCATACCGACCCTCATTAACACTAACTTCAAGTGGACACAACTCGATTCCAAAACCACCCTCGGGGTCGGTACACGGCAAAGCCTCCTTGATAACGTTTTGGTCGCTATGATCCAACAAAAAAACTATTGTTGATTACTTTCTCTAAGACCCACCAAGAGTCCTTCATATCGTTTCCAGAAGGAGCGCCATTTGCTAATAAGTTATTATGATGGTAATACCTCAGTGGGTAGGTGACATCGATCTCGTTGACCTCGTAGGCCATCTGAGGAAAGATGAGTGGGATACCAACCTTACTTCCCTATGGGACCTTCTTGGCAGATCTAACCACCTTCAACATCGAGATCTCTTAAGTCAAAGTGGGAAATGTTTTGTCAGAGTCAATGTTAAAACCACTAGACTCACCCAACGACCCCTCAAAGTTTGAGCTATGAACTGTATCATCGTTGGGCTTGTTATAGAGGCGTTCCATGGAGCCAACCCTATCTCTCTCACAAGATTCTATTAATTTCTTTATTTCGAGAGTCTGAGACATTTTAATATTCGAAGAATTGACATAAATCACCAAACTAACCATAGTAAGAAGGAAATCTAAAGTTAGTAGAAGGGTGAACCAACCTAAGCAGCACTTAAAAGCTTTGATAATTTAGGGAAGTGAGTACGTAAAATTGCCAAGGTAGAAAAATCAACCTAAGTGAAGAATCGTAAGAAATAAAATGAAAACAACCAAGCGATAAAAAATTTACCCTTATTTATAAAGATTGCAGGGTAAAGATCAACGTACCAGGAAGGTCCTTTAAGATACAATCCAACCGTCAGTAATGGAGTGATGCCTAAGAAGATAGAATAACAAGCTGAAATGATAGTAAATGCGAAAGTTGAGATGCAAAACCGCGTGTTAGAGAAGTTATGATTATGGAGTTAGGACAGGCACGAGGGCGCCTATAAATGCAGAAAGGAAACAGCATTCGTAAATGTTGCAGAGGAAAATGCAATTATTCCCAATTAATGCACAATGGCAGCTAAAATGACAAAAAAATAGAGGAAAGAAAGAGATAACTACTTAGCTCGGGCATCCAAAATAATAGATACTTGAGCTAGGGGGCTGATGATATGGACCAAAATTAAAGGCCCAGTCCAAATAGCAGAAAATATAAACTAGAAGCAAGGGCCCAACCCAAACAACAAAGTTAGGACAAAATTACAAGAAGTTCCCCATTATAAAGGCAGTATAAATAGACTGCATCACCATTAATGAGATAAGTAATAAAAACATGTATCTCAAAATCTTACCCCAATCAGAATACTAACTTGAGTGTTAAAGGCGTTGCTTTCGACCACTCCTCTTATTTGTAGGCACACCCAAGACTCACACCGACTAAGGAACCCACTTGACCCGAAGGCTCAATTAACCCGATCTAACTTCAATCAACCCACAAACAAGTTAATTTCTATTGATTCAGGTTATAAAGCTAAATTAAGGACAATCTAATTGAGTAGGTATTTTTTATGAGTGTGCAGTGGGATGTTAATAATTACATCATGTACGCACCTTTATAGGAATTTTTCCACTATAGCAATCACCCTCTTCTAACAACATGCAATGGATAAAACTTCTAGACATTTCCTTCTAACAATTCTCCTAATTTTCCTCTTCAGACACCAACTCCAATAAAATCACATTATGTAATCAAGTCTTACCCTGAGTGTGAGTGGCATGCAATTCTTTGCCCATAAATAATCAACTGGCTCCCAAATTAATTCTTCAATGATTATTGTTGAGAAGAAAAAGTTGAGTGAGTGATTTCACTATGGAGAGAGGAGGAGAGAAGAAAGAAGTGGGAGGAAAGAATAAGAGTGCCCCTAAAACTCAAGCTGAGGCATCAGAGAGGGGAAAGAAGAAAAAAAATATGTTGATGGGGGAAGAAAAAGTGTCAGAGGAAGTAAGGATGGAAGAAACTGTGTTTGAGAAAGCTAAGGTTCAAGATGGAGAAAAGAAGAAAGCAAAAGCATCGGAGATGAGAAGTGTTGGCAGGAGGAATGAAAGGGAAGGAGCCATATGTTCCTTCTAATGAAGAGTTTGTACTTGAGAATTACAAATGGGAGGGAGAGGAAATTGTTTATACAAGTTCTAACAATGTAGAGAATTATAACAAGGGTAGCGATGGGTACAATAGTTCATCGGAATGATGTGAGTAAATATGGTCACTTCTCAGTCATATCAGAGTATGGATGTTGAATCTATCTTTTCTTTCTTGGTAGTCTAAAATTTGGTCTTCTTGATTTCCATCCCTTTTATTTTCTTATTCTTGAGTCCATTCATTTTACTTTATTCTAAAGGATTTAATTTGCTCACATTATCCATTATATGAATTTTACCATATAGAAATTTAATCCATATATGCCAAATTGTTATAAATAGTTCTCTCTCTTTAATTTATTTTTTTTTGAAAAGATAAACACAGAGAAGATTTTCAATAAGTTTAACCCGTTTTTAAGTGTAATTCCTTTCTACATACTAGTTGTTGTAATTTTCAATGCATCACTACTATTATTTTCTATATTAATGAATTAAAAATAATGTATATTATCAGATAAAATCACAATATGCAATCAAGTCCTACCCTGAGTGTGAGCGGCACGTGATTCTTTGCCCATAAATAATCAACTGGCTCCCAAATTGATTCTTATATGATTATTGTTGAAGGGAAAAAGCTAAGTGAGTGATTTCACCATGGAGAGAGGAGAGAGGAGAGAAGAAAGAAATGGGAGGAAATAAGAGGAGTGCCCCTAAACCTCTGGTTGATGTATCAGAGAGGGGAAATAAGAAAGAAAAAATGCTAATGGGAGTGCAAAAAATGTCAGAGGAAGTAAAGAAGGAAGAAACCGTGTCTAAGAAATCTGAGGTTCAAGATGGAGAAAAGAAGAAAGCAAAAACACCGGAGACAAGAGAAGAAGTGCCGGTGGGAGGAATGAAAGGGAAGGAGCCATGTGTTCCTTCTAATGAAGAGTTTGTACCTGAGAATCACGATATAGAAGAAGGGGAAATTGCTAATACAAGTACCAACGATGAAGAGAATTATAACAAGGATAGCGATGGTTCAACAGTCCGGAACGATGTGAGTAAATCTAGTCGCCTCTCAGTCATATCAGAATCTAGATGTTGAATCTATCTTTTCTTTCTTGCTAGTCTGAAATTTGGTCTTCTCGATTTCCATCTCTTTTATTTCCATCTCAGTGGGCAAAATAAGAAGAGAAATCATGACCTTCACACAATATATATATATATATATATATATATATATATATATATATATATATATATATATATATATATATATATATATATATACACACACACACATATATAAATATCGAGATTGTCCAATTGACACTGTATCATCAATACAAGAAATTAAATAATATTTATAATAATTTTTGGAAATTTTTAATGAGTTAGGATATCGACCAGAATCAATGCCCCAGCCCAAATAACAAAAAATGTAAACTAGAAGCAAGGGCCAAGCCCAAACAACAAAGTTAGGACAAAATTATAAGAAGGTCCCCACTATAAAAGTAGTATAAATAGACTACATTGTCATTAATGAGTTAAGTAATAAAAATGCTTATCTCGAAAATCTTAACTTAATCAGAATACTAACTTGAGCATTAGAGGTGTTACTCCCGACCACTCTTCTTCTAAGAATCTGTGACAAATACCAAAGGTTCACAACAAACATACTCACCCTAGCAATAGAATTGCACAATGTCATTGAACCATGACCATTCTCGAAATAGGGGATCGACATATTCAGTCCCTTCCCACCAGCGTCCAGCCAATGGCGCTTCGTGGTTGTCGCAATATATTATTTCTCTAAATAGATTGACGCACAAGTATTATCTATTTCACTTCCAAACACATGCAAAAATTCATAATCAATCAAATTATTTGCAGGTTTGGGATCCCACATTCCATCATCACAGACAACAGGAGGCAGTTTGTAGATCAGCGCTTCCAAGGTAGTATAAATAGACCGCATCGTCATTAATGAGGTAAGTAATAAAAACACGTATCTCAAAAATCTTACCCTAATCAGAATACTAACTTGAGGATCAGAGGCATTGCTCCCAACCACTCTTCTTGTTTGCAGCCACACCCAAAACTCATACTGACCAAGGAACTAATTTGACCATGCTCAATTAACCCGATCCAACTTCAACCGACCCATAAACAATTTAATTATTCTGATTTGGGTTGTTATATAGTTAAATTAATGACAACGTAATTGAGTAGATATTTTTTATGAGTGTGTAGTGGGATGTTAATAATTACACCATGTACACAACTCTATAGGAATTTTTCCACTACAACAATCACCCTATTCTAACATGCAACGAGCATACAGTGGATAAAACTTCTTGACATTTTCTTCCAAAAATTCTCCTAATTTTCCAATTCAGATGCTAACTCCAATAAAATCATAGCATGCAATCAAGTCCTACCCTGAGTGTGAGTAGCATGCGATTCTTTGCCCATTAATAATCAATTGGCTCCCAAATTGATTCTTCGATGATTATTGTTGAAGAGAAAAAATTGAGTGAGTGATTTCACCATGGAGAGAGGGGGAGAGAATAAAGAAATGGGAGGAAAGAAGAGGAGTGCCCTTGAACCTCCAACTAAGGCATTGGAGAGGGGAAAGAAGAAAGAAAAAAATGTTGATGGGAGAGGAAAATGTGTCAGAGGAAGTAAAGAAGGAAGAAATCGTGTTGGAGAAAGTTGAGGTTCAAGATGGAGAAAAGAATAAAGCAGAAGCATCAGAGACAAGAGAAGAAGTGCCGGTGTGAGGAATGAAAGGGAAGGAGCCATGTGTTCCTTCTAATGAAGAGTTTGTACCTAAGAATAACAAACAAGAGGAAGAGGAAATTGTGTATACAAGTTCTGATGATGTAGAGAATTATAACAAGGGTAGCAATAGGTACAACAGTTTGTTGGAATGATGTAAGTAAATCTGGTCGCTTCTCAATCATATTAGAGTCTAGATGTTGAATCCATCTTTTCTTTCTTGCTAGTTTGAAATCTGGTCTTCTCGATTTGCATCTCTTTTATTTTTTTATTTTTTATTATTGAGTCTAGTCATTTTACTTTATTTTGATGGATTTTAATTTGCTCACATTATCCATTATATGAATTTTACCATGTAAAACTTTAATCCATATATGCCAAATTATTGTAAATAATTTTTCTTTCTCTTTAATTTTTACATAATCTTATATTGTTTGTTACTTTTTATAAAAAAAAAAAAAATCTAAAAAATAAACACATAGAAGATTTTCAATAAGTTTAGCCCATTTTTAGGTTTAATTCTTTTTTACGTACTAGTTGTAATTTTCAATGCATCACTACTACTATTTTCTATATTAATAGATTAAAAATAATGTAAATTATCATATAAAAATAATGTAAATTCAATTTTCTTTATTTGATTATATTTTAAGTGTGTATAAAGTGGAGAAAATTGAAAAAAAATATTTTTGCACAGGAGGATTCTTACAATTATTTAGCCTAATACATTATTATGCAGCTTAATATTTGATTAATTTAAAAAGAAAAAATTGATGAAAGATACTATCTACCTATCTTTTTATTTTATCTATAATCTATTAAAAAAAATCAAATAACTTTTTCTTACACACCTCATTTTAAATACATACTTTATCAATTTTTTGTATTTTTCCAAAACTACCCTTCTCACCCAAAATAGATCACACAGCACACCTGAAATTACCCTTCCACCTTTTCATTGTGGCCTGTGAACTAGTGGTCACCCGCATTGCAATGATCAGAGTCAATATAACTCTTTTATGGGCAATACCACAAAAATATTCTTGGAATTACATAAGTCTGGAAACATGACACTCTCCGGAAATATATGATTAATTCTGTCAAATTATTAAGAATTTGGGAAAAAATAATAAGCAAAGGATGTGTGGCTAGCCAAAAAAGGGGTGTTCAAGTAGCAATGTTCTCTTTGGGTTGAATATTGGTCAAGGAAACGAAAATGGATTTCCTGCAGTCGACTGTGCGGTGCAGTCGGCTACAGGCCATCCGATCTACCTACTATTGTGCAGTCAATTGTTGACTCTACAATAGTAAATAGATCGAACGGTCTGAAATCAACTGTAGGGCCGACTGCAGGGAATCTGACTGCAGGAAATCCAGGTCCCAAGGAACTCATTCGCCTATAATTAATGTTATCAAATTCTTAATACATTAATAGAAAATATATGGGTCATTCTTGACAGTTAAATGATAGAGAGTTGATCTATTCATTATTAAACAATTGACCAGTAAGTAAAATATCCAAAAGCTCCTTTGTTATATGCTTCGCTAATGTTCAATAGATATATTTTTTTACCAATAGATATAATAATAATAATAATAATTTTGTATGTATCTTTGTGTTTTGTCTCCAGTTATGGAGTATATATAATCTGGTAGTGTAATGACATACAATACCAAATTATATATAATCTATAATCCATATTATATATTATATATTAAAGTTCTTTCACTTAGTCACTCTCTTGTCTTATATACCATGTATCTCTATTTCTATTTGAAGTTTCCAAAAAATAATTTGTAACTTTCGCTCAGATTTGAATTTTTTTTTTGTTTTTTAAAAAAAGACAGTTGCCTATTTATATATGGTACAACTTCTGCAACTCAAATTGGAATTCTATTTATACAAAAGAGCTATTAGTCCTAATAGTAAGAACTTAGAGTAGTTTAAGCATGTTGATTGGGTTTAATATTTTTAAGAAAATTCTACCTTTATTTAAGTCTCTTAGGTAGATCAAATTAGATAAATTTTAGATTAAAAATTTAATAATAAATTTATGTCTTATAAATATTAGTGATAAAAAAATAATAAAAATTTTATTTATATACTATCTAATAGCAATAAAATTAGATCATCTTTGGTGATGAGAATTAGTTATGCTAATCATATTATGGTTTTCTTTTCATTTTTATCGATAGTATATTCTTGTATGAGAATTTATTTTTTTGGTTTTTTTTTTTTCCTTGAACATAGCATTTGTATTCATATTTGTATTGGTAACTGTATAAAATATAGAGAGAATTTCTAATAAAAAATAAAACAAAATACAGAGAGAATTGAATAGGGTTGTACGTCCATATTCAAATACCTATATATATATATATATATATATATATATATATATATATATATATATATATATAGGTATTTGCATATATATTTCTTTTCTTCTTTTATTTGAATATTTTTTTTTCAGGATACTTTTTAAGGAACTAAAGAAATAACACAATTAGACTTCTCCTACAGCATATATATTTTATATTATTTCTAGGTGATTTCAGCTGTTATTCTATTTTTAAAAAGTAACACTACAATTTAATGATTGTCGTAATTTGAATTAATCAGTTCAAACCAAATTGAACTGTCTTAAATTCTATGGTTTGATTTGCAAATTGCCATATTCCAAAACCACATAAATTGAATTAAACTACACAAAAATATATATTAATTTTATATTATATTTAAAATGATAAAAAGGGTTCACTAACTAACATGACTACATATCGTTACATAAAAAGTTTAGACAACATATTATTAAGGAATTGAGAATCAAAAAACTAATCATAAAGAACTTCAAACTAAAAAGAAAACTCCATTCCTTTCCTAAATCCCTAAATCTAACACAAATTAACAAGAAAACTAAGCATAAGTATTGAAGTGTTTGATATAGATATGTTGTTGTAACTTTCTTTGATACATTGTTGTGACTATATATGACTTTGATGCTTTATATAGATTTAATAGATGTTTTTAACTTTTGCGTGATAAATTATCTACTAAACTATTATTTTGTTGCGCTTTGTGACTTGAATGTTTCGTATAAATATGTTATTGAATTTTTCATTAGACTAAGCCCTATTTGGATTATTTTTTAAAAAAAATATTTTAAAAGTATAAAAGTAAAAAATAAAAATTAAAAATAACATTTTTAATTTCTAGTGTTAGTTTTTTATGAAAATTATAATTTGCTTCTGTTTTTTTTTTTTTAAGTGTTCATGCTATTTTCCAAAAGTCAATCTAACCAGTTTGAAATTACATAAAAAAACTTCTTCTTTTTTGTCAGATGAATTTCTAATAGAAAATAAGTTAAAAAAAATATTTTAAAAGTATAAAAGTAAAAAATAAAAATTAAAAATAACATTTTTAATTTCTATTGTTAGTTTTTTATGAAAATTATAATTTGTTTCTGTTTTTTTTTTTTAAGTGTTCATGCTATTTTCCAAAAGTCAATCTAACCAGTTTGAAATTACATAAAAAAACTTCTTCTTTTTTGTCAGATGAATTTCTAATAGAAAATAAGTCAATACAAATAGATTAATATTTAGTGAATTTATAAACAACTCAAACATCAAACCAAATTACAATTGAATGGCTTGGTTCAGCTTAATTTTTGTTAAAAATTTCAAAAATTTAAACCATACTACACCGCAAATTATTAAGTAATTTGATTTGCGAATATTTTGGAAACCACACTAAACCATACCTAGGCTACCCCAAATACAATTATACTACCATTTTGTGATTTGATACAATTATACTACTTTCGAAACTATTTTACGCTAATACCTTGCTAATTAATATTGAGTTAACAAATGGTATTTAGACTTTTCATGTAGTGTTTCTGCATTGATAATTTTCTACATGAAAACTTTTATCTGGATAATCATTTTTCGTTCTTTGGTATTTACTTTTTATGAAAGTATTTATTGTTATTAAAATTAAAATTGAAATGGCCCCTTCCTTCAAATTTAAAGCAAAATTACTCTATTTAATTCTAACAATTGCAAGACTCGGTTCTAGATATTTCTTTAGCTTAAATATCTAAATTCAAAATATAACTACTTATTCTTCATCAATCTGTAAGGAATTTAGGTACTTTCTATTAACCTTCATTACTTATAGGATCGATGGAAGATTTGCCTCACTTTCCGAGCAATTCTAAGCAATTTTGATAAATATAATCCAAGCACAAGAACCTTAATTCTAAAGTTCTGTTCAAAGATTTGCCGCAAAAATTAAAAGAAAAGAAAAAAGATAGAAATCACCCTCTTTCTAAAGACAATGTCTATAAATGTCTATTATATAGTTTTAAATAAAAGTGAAATGATTTGCATTTTATTTCATATATCACATACCTGGAAAATTTTCAGCACAGAAACATAGAAAACACTGCTACCCTCATTTGAAAAAACAAAAGATAGATAGAAATCCTTGGAACAAAAAAACATAAACCATCACAATATTCAAAACATTAAACCATTTTGACATAGTTCACACCCAGCCGACAGAATCACATCCTCCTATAAGGAAGATGTTTATTGTGGGATGCACAGGACAAATTACTTTCATGCACTGATAAAATTGAGATTTGAACCCAAGAATTTGTGAAGCATGAGACTGCAATATTTTCATAGGAGTATAATAATTTTTGGATTTAATATTTTGCACTATTATAGGAATAAGATGATTGCACACAGCATTTCTCTTAACCAACAGTAGAGTACTACTCAAGCTTTCTATTTCGAAATAGCTCACCTCACAGGAAACAAAGAAAGATCAAGATAAAATTGAAAATATATTTGAAGAAAGAAAGCCATGTGTGAGTAAACCTGATGGAGGAAAGAAGAAAGCCAAAGCAGCGGAGAAGCTGAAACTTCCATTTGTTAAGTAAATTTGGTCTTTCAGTCTATCTTTCTTGGTAGTCCGAAATCTAGTCTTCTCCATTTCCTCCTCTTCTATTTTATAATAATAATTATTGAGTCCAGTGTTTTTACTTTATTTTGATGGATTTTTAAATAATTTGCTCATGTTATTCACAATAAATATGAATCTTACAGCGTTGAAATTTAACCCATACATGACAAATTATTATAAATAATCTCTCTCTCTCTTTCTTTAATTTTTACATAACCCTGTTGATTTATGCCGTCTGTTTCTTTATATATATATATATATATATATATATATATATATATATATATATATATATATTTAAGAGATAAACACATAGAGAAGATGATCAACAGGTTTTGCCCCTTTAGGTGCAATTCTTTTCTACATGACGGTTGTTGTATCCTTATGAAAATTAACAGTGAGTTTACCATAATAATTGTACAAGTGAAGAGGGTATCAATAGATGGTACTTTACAATGTATCGCTACTATTTTCTATAATAATGGGTTAAAAGAACATGTAAATAAATAATAATTATAACTATAAAGAAAATAATAATTTAACGCAATTATTTTAAACATTTTGTAAGCACCTATGCAATCTACTTGTTTTAATCAGTGCTCTGGTCATGGGTTTTGCCATGGTGGAATTTGTTAGGTGATTCTTCATAATCGATACCAATCTTTGTTGATATTACATATTGGCTGTTAAAAAGGAAATAATAATTTTAGTGCATGAACGTTCTCAGAAATACATAAATCTAAAATTGCCATTTTTTTTTCAACTACAGATTATATATAACATTGTAATGACATAATACCAAAATACAAAAGTATATGTAAACCTACAATTAGTATTACGAATTATATATAATATGAAATTGTTTGAGTTTTGTCTCTTGTTTATCAAGTGCTGCATGTGAAGCAATATGGCTCAGGAGAGTTCTAGAAGATTTGCAACAAGCCACCGAGAATCCAACAGAGATTCGATGCTGCAATAACATGTCAACTATTACAATGACAAAGAATCTAGTATTTCATGGGGACCAACGCATGTTGAGATTAGACACAACGTCATTAGAGAGGTTGTGGAACAAGGAGGAATCAAGATGGAGTTTCGCAAGGTTAACGACTAGCTAGCAAATGCTTTCACCAAGCCAGTGTCAACAGAGAAATTCATAAACATGCTCGGATTACTAGACTTTTCTAGATTAAGAGGGATTGTTAAAAATTAATCTAGAAAAGTCCAAGAAATTATCTAACTTCTAGAAAGTCTAGGTAAAATATTTAGGAAATTGAATGCGTGAAAAATTTGATGTAAGACAATAAATGATACAAAATATCTCTGGTGTTTTGTGTGAAAAATTAAATTAGTTCTAAGAAATTATAGAGTCGGTCAAAACCAGTAAATATATAGTAAGTTACAAATCACTTAAGTGATAATATCACTCTAAAATATTAGAAGCTTTTAGAGGGTTGGAGTAGGTGATTTTACCGACCTCATATGCCTATATAAAGGTATCTGCCATGCTTTTGTAGGCAATTAACCAGAAAGCAATAAAATAAGCTTCCCTTGAGTAAATCCTCTCTTTTCCACTTACCATTCATAAGCCAATCAATAGAAAATTGAAGTTACAGATTTTAACCTCCAAGAAGAAAATTAAATAGTTTTGTTACACATGCTTGACAGAGAAGACAACTAATTGTCTTACACCTTCAAAGCTTTCAATGCCCATAAATAAAAACGAAGTTTAAAAGGAAATTATTAATATGTATTGACTGGAATACAACCTATTAGTAGCATCTGTATTACAACAAACATTCCTTCACAAATCACAACTGCTGCAATGAAGGATGCCCTTTTCTTCAACCAGTTATAATAAACAAAGTTTGTGATGTGGATATATATTTGAAGAAATAAACAAAGTCATGTAAGTGCCAAAACAAGAATCACATGACATTGTAAACCAAATAAATTGTCAAATTCCATAAATGAACTAACCACCAAGAGCATCTCAGCGGCAAAATAAGAAGAGAAATCATGACTAATTATGTTCACACTATATATATAGATATCTAGATTGTCCAATTGACACCATATCATGAATACAAGAAATTAAATAACATTCTAATAACAGTTTCTTTGATGCGTGTGCAGTGAGAGGTTAATAATTACCAATATATATATATATATATATTGTACTTACTCCTATAGGAATTTTTCTAACAACATGCAACGAGTAAAACTTGTAGAAATTTCCTTCTAACAATTTTTGTAATTTTCCACTTCAGACGCCAGCTCCAAAAAAATCACAGCATGTAACCAACTCCTACGTACCGAGTGGCTTGTGATTCTTTGCCTATAAAATGCCTGGCCCCCATGTTGATTCTTCAACGAGTATCTTGGAGAAAAACAAAGTGATATCACGATGGATAGAGGAAGAGAGAAGAATATAGTGGGAGGAAAGAGGAGGAGGAGTCCATCACCTGAGGCATCAAAAAGATCAGGAGACACGAAAGAAGAACCACCGAAGGAAAAGGAAAAAGTGGAAGAGGGACGAAAGAAGGAAGATATTGCGAAAGGGAAGAGTCCTATGAGTAAACCTGATGGAGGAAAGAAGAAAGCAAAAGCAGCGGAGAAACTGAAATATCCATTTCTTCGTTTTAAGTGATCTTTCAGTCTGTCTTTCTTGGTAGTCTGAAATCTGGTCTTCTCCTTTTCCCTCCCTTTTATTTTATAAATAGTTTGATGGATTTTTAAATAATTTCCTCACGTTATCCACAATATGAATCTAACCATGTAGAAATCTAAACCATATATGCCAAATTATTATGAATAATTTCTCCCTCTCTTTAATTTTTACATAATCTTGTTGATTTATGGCGCCGTCTTTTTTTTTTTCTTTTTTTAAGTTTTCTGAAAATATAAGCACAGAGAAGATTGTATCAACAGGTTTGGCCTCTTTAGGTGCAATTCTTTTCTACATGATGGTTGTTGTATCCCCATGAAAATTAACAGTGACTTTATTATAATAATAACAATAATGATCGATTATATGAGTGAAAAAGGGTATAAATAAATGGTGCTTTACAATGTATCACTACTATTTTCTATAATAACTGGTTAAAAAATAATGTAAATACAATAATTATAACTATAAATAAAATAATAATTTAACATAATTGTTTTAAAATTTTCGTAAACACCTATGCAATCTACTTGCATTAATCCAGAATCCCAAAAAATGTTCCCGGAATTACATAATTCCAGACTTGTTAACAAAATTCACTCCCATACATAATTAATTCTGTCGAATTCGGAAAAGGACAATTTGGGCACAAAAAAAATGTAAAAATAGGTGGAAGGTGTGTGGCCAGCAATAAAGGCGTGTGCATGTAGCAATGACTTGGAGGCCCATATACTTAAATTTAAATCTACGGATCGAATTCTTAATACATTAAACGAGGGACAGCTTATTGACCATGATATTTAACTATTAACCAGGAAGAAGAATGTCCAAAAGTTCCCTTGTTACTATTATAATTTTATAAGTGAAAAAAAAAATTATGAAAATATTTTTATCAAAATCTTATAATTGTATTTTGGAGGAGAAGGGAGAAAAAATAAAGGATAAAAATTTCTCTCCTTCAAATCCCTTCGACCTAACACTACCTAGGAAATTTAAACCTATAACCTCTTTCACTAACTCCATCACAACTAAACAATATACCACATTGGAGTGCAACTCCTGTTTTCTGCATATCACATGAGTTGCTTGTACAAGTAACTCTTCAGTTATTTTGTAAGTTAAGTTTTAATGTTTTAAATGGAAATTAATTAAATATTTTAAGTTAAAATAAAAGATAAAAAAAATAGAGTAAATTACAAAACTTTTATAATAATTTTTTTTTTTTTTTTTTTTTTATAGATACACGCCCCGTGTGCCTAGACGCACACGGGGTAACCCATTGTGTCTGCAAAAAGTGAATTTTTTATAACTCTCAAAAGTTGTATTTTAATTCCCATACATTTTTAATTGATAAAATTATCTCTCTAGCCATTTAAACCCTTTGACTCCTTTCTCTCACCCCAAACTTTGTACGCTTATGAATTTTTAAATAATTCATAATGATATTTTGTAATATTGTAGATTATAAATAATTTATAATTTAACAAGTTTGTATTTTAAATTTTTGAATTATATATAATTTATAAGTGTCATTAATATATATAAATTTTGAATTATATATAATTTATAATTGTTGTATAATCTATAATGTGTTTTATAATTTTAATGAATTATTTAAATTTAGTAAGTTTATATTTTAAATTTATGAATTATATAAAATTTATAAATGTTATGGAATATTCTAGATATAATCCATAATACTATGAATTAGAGGTGGGAAGAAAAAAAAAAGGATATAAATATTTACGGCGGTAATTTTGTCATTTGAGTGAAAATAAAAAAATTTGGGATAAGAATAAAAATTCTAGAGTGATAAAAGAAATCCTCCTACAAAAATCGGTGTATGACAGAATTTTTCTTATACAAGTTTGCATAAGTTTGTAACAACATGCAATGAGTAAAACTTGTATAAATTTCCTTATGTTTGGAGGTTTTTATGGGTTTTTGTGATTTTAAGTGTGAAGCATAAGTTTGCATTATGTTATGTTTTGGGTTTTTTTCCCATGGTCTTGGAGTTGGGGTGAGAAACTAAGATTTAAAATTTGTGTTTGAAATTTTTTATTTTTATAGATTTTACAAAATTTATAACATAATTTTTGTTTTGTATTAGATTTTCTGAAGTTCATATTTTCAAAGTCTAATATTTTTTTGTGTTATGAATTGTTCAAAATTTATAATATAATTTTTTTTGCTACAAATTATTCAAACTTCATAATATAATTTTTTGTTTTTTTTTTTTGTGTTACAAAACATTTTTGTATTTTCATTAAAAGTTCAGAATTTTTTTTTGGGTCTATGCATTTTCACAAACACAATATTATAGATTATTCAAATAATCATAGAGGCTTGTTACAGAAGGAGCATAATCGTTGTTGCAGTTGCGATGAGAAGTCTGATTCTAGGATTCACACCTCTAGTTATCGTTGGTGGCAATGGGATGAGTGTGGTAGAAAGAGAAAAGAAACCATTGGGGGTGATCTAGAGAGAGAAAAATGTTGTGGTAAGGTAGAGAGAGATAGAGCTTGCGAGTTTTGGGGGTATGGTGGGAGAAGGCTGAAAGGGTTTCGGTTGATTAGGGGTAAATGCGTAAATTCACTCTAAAAAAGTATAGGAGTTAAAATAGAAATTTTGAGGGTTACAAAAGAAATCCCCAAATCTTTTAACGGCTTAATTGGGCTGACCATTAAGCCCGTATAAAAGAAAATTAAGCTTATTTTATTTCATAGACTAATCTGGTTTTCTTCTAAAATAAATCTTTGCGTAACCAAAAATAAATAACTTTTTTTACATCTCTTACGCTAAGATAATTAATTTTAAGATTAAAAAAGATAATTAATATTTTATAATAATTACGGTTGGTTAAGTAAGTTTTTCATAGTGTTTATGTGGGGCCCAGCATATATTCCCAAATCTGCAAATATATATTCCACTTATATGCTAATCAGGATTACAACAATGTAACATTAGAAAACAAATCATAGTGTTGGTTAACTAATTAATTAATCTTGTATGTTTGTCTCTTGTCTTTCCCTTTCATTTTTGCCTTAGTTAATTAATAAACAACTATTCGTTAATTTGACCTAAATTTTGTTATCATAAAATCTCTCTCATGCCCTTCAAATGTTTACTTATTTACCTTTACTTTGAATACGGATTCTTTATATTTAATTTTACAGCAGTCATTATTATTCGTGGTTGGATGGGGCATTGGACCACACAATATAGACTTATCTATAGTCATTACTTATTTATCTCTTTATGTTTTAGTTTTGTCTCAACAATTTATCGAGATATAAAATTTTCTTCTATTCTTGTTTTAAAATTGTCTCGAATCATTCAAATTAGCTAAAGCATTGATATGTCTTATCTCGTGCCTATTTTTATATATAGTAGTTGTGGTCCTATTTAACGACTGCAATACAATTAATTATTCCCACTAAGGAGTCAATTAATAGTCTCTAAAACAGTAGGTCTACTTTTATTAGTTAATCAATTGAATTAGTCGAAGTGCTAATTGATTGTTTGGTGGTTGATTGAGCCCAACGGCGCTAATTTTCTTTCCATGCTTTTATTAAAGCATATGATTCTTCTAGCCATCATCATTCATGATTGGTTAGCCATGCGTGGACTCCCCTTTTTGTGCCTGTGATTGGTAACATGAATAGTCAATATATATATAAAGAGAAAGGGAAAGATCCACTTGCTCCAAAAATAAGTTTACACAATCTTATTCTTTTCAATAACCTTTCATATGAAGTGATTTTTGGCTATTGAATTAAAGAATTTCATACCAGAGATCATTCTGGTAAAATTTTAAAAATAATAATACTCTATCACATGACCTTATTTTATTAAATAGGAACATTTTAAATTATAGGTCAAATTCATAACTTATATTAAATTCTTACTAAGTATTTAATTTTTATAAAATTTGATATGAATAACCAATGTTATAATATAAAATAATTAACGGTTTGATTGATAAAATTCGTCTTTCAAAAAAAGTTATATAAAAGGAAGCAAGTGTCCAAGACTTACTCTTTGAGTAAATAAATCTCTCCCCTAATTATATATATAATTTATAGACAAAGCAAATTAAGTTGCAAGCTTTGGATCTTATGCAGTTGGAAGACAAAGATCGAGTGTTTATAGAATATTTGATTGCAACACAGATAAAATTAAATTAATTAGTGCAAGCACATGTAATGTGGATTTGTTCAAATTCATTAGGTCCGAACAAAGTTACAAATTTATAGGAGAAAATAAATAAGGTTGTCTGCTTTTCTTATGACATGATAAGTAATGAGATTGTTTTTATTTAAAATAAATCACTTTGTTTAACTTTCGATACTATTTTTATTAACAATGACAGCATTTTTAACAATAAGTTATCGATATTCATGGATATTACAACAAATATAAAGATTATATTCCTTTCGTTTCATAATAATTATTTTATTATAATTTTGTCCATCTATCATTTTAATATAATATTATTTCTTTTCACCTGTACCTTTAATATTTTATTAATACCTTATGTATTTCTCTCACTCCCTCACTATTCTCTTTTTCTTCAAAACATAAATAGAGACAATTTCATAAAATTGCATAATTTGTCAATTTATTTCTTACGATTCTTAATTCATGTGCAAAACCTTAAAAGATAATTATTTTGAAACAGAAGAAATATTATTTTTTTCTTAGTAAAAAATTAATGTATCCAACCTAAATAAATGAATATTATATATATAAATGCTAAATATTATATCTTCTCTTTTAATCATACCACTATTTGGTTCAAAGGAAGAGAGTGAATGACTAAATTTATTACTATGACATTATAAGTAAGAAAAAAGAAAAGATAAAATATGAGAGAAATTTTGTAAAAAAAAGAATGTACAAGCATTTCTTTTCCTTTCAAAATCCCTCCCATCTCTTCAATCAAACAATGTGTAAGAGAGTTAGGAAGTATGAGAAGAAAACTTATTGTCACACTTTAATGTTTTATTCTTTATTACATTTATTATAATTGATCAAAAATTAATATCAATATACTTAATATAATACTAGTTACGACTTCTTTAATATTCAACCTATTCACATTAAGCCACATCTTTTACTTCTTTGGATGACACCTCTTTTTTCTTTTTCTTTTTAAGTTTGTGCCTACATAATGTGTAGAGACACTCACTAGTTATAAATTAATAATATACAATGAGTGGTATCACCCATTTTAACTAATCACAATAAGTAAAATAAAAAAATTAAACATTAAAAAAAACAACATATTTTATGTTGGTAGTATTTAAGAGGTTATATATTGTCTCAAGTGATAATTGAATCACAAGGATGGCCCCATTGTCCTCAGATTCAAAAGGAGGTCTCATTTACATAATGGGCTGTCTCTTTTTCTTTCTAATTAGCACTCACTGCTCATAAGTGTTGAAATGTTAGAACTAAAGATGCTTTGACATTACTTTTTGGAGAAAAGAAGTTCCAAACTTTTCTCATTTCTATGATTACCAATAGAAACCGAATCCTTGTACTGCTTTTCATGATTAAAGTGAAAGACTTTTATTGCCAAATAATCCTGTTACACATGTCAGAGTGATTCCAAAGCGACTAAACTAAACAATTTTTCCTTAATCACTGTCTTTCAATTTGTTAATTTAATTTGTGTTTATTAAATAACTTAAATAGAGATAAAAAAAATTAATTTTTTTTTATATTCATATAAATTCAAATCTGAATCAATATATTTAAGTAATCTTAACTATTAAAACTAACATTTATTGGTAACTAAATAAATTTTTAATTGATATACACCTTACAATTTTTTATTTTTAAATGCCAAGAATATTTAATTTTCTTTAATTTTATCTTATAAAATAAAAGGATCCTCTAACTCTAATGGTGACAAATGCACGACGCTCAAGAAGCACAATCAGTGGGCTAAGCCCACATGATGGTTTCTCCCTTCTGAGTATCACATGGGCTTGAGTACGAGTGGGGCAACATACACAATCTCGTAATTATCTCCAACTTTAAGGGTATTTTAATTTTCCGTTAACCATATATACGCACCCATCAGGGTTCTACTCAACTGTGATTGGAATTCTTCCGCTATCAGCGCACTACTCTTCTTGACTCGCACTTTTCCATCTCTTTTCATAGGAAATGTCACCGGGCGTCGGAAAGCGTAGTAAAATCCGGCACATTGTGCGAATCAGGCAAATGCTACTCCAGTGGCGCAAGAAAGCTCGAATAACGGCAGCGCTTGCGCCTTCTGATGTTCCCGCCGGGCACGTGGCCGTATGTGTAGGTCCAAGTAGCAGGAGGTTTATTGTGCGCGCGACGTACTTGAACCACCCCATCTTCAAGAAGCTTCTGGTGCAAGCCGAAGAAGAGTACGGCTTCTGCAACCAAGGTCCCTTGACGATCCCCTGCGACGAGTCAGTCTTCGAAGAGCTGTTACGGGTCATGTCTCGATCTGGATCGGGTCACTCGGCCCGCTTCTTTAGCCTCGAAGATTTCCAGAGGCGTTGCCACGTGGATGTCCGGAGTAATTTTGACCTGGTAGGAGAATCCTGGCCGTTGCTTCATGAGAAGCCCGTCTGCTAATGCTAACTCGAATTTTAGTGCAGATCGGGCCGGGTTATTGTAGATTAACAACCTTGTCCTAGATGAGATTGCTGGAATAACTAACAAATTCTATTTTATTTTTAGAAAATTGATTTTTAGAATGAAGCAAGAGCTATCCCTGTGGAAATAATTTGAAGCGATGGACATGTATTGTAGTTTTGTAAATTATGCAAATTAGTAAATGAAATTGATTCCAAGGGAAAATTCAATAAAATAATAAAATAATGTTTAAATTCGTTGTGTTAGCTCTTTAATTTTGGGTAAGTTTGGCTTATTTTCTTTATTTATTTATTATGTGACAAGAGGACATAACTTTTCGTTATTTTAATTGTTGCAATTTCCATCTTATATGAGGACGGAACAAAAGGAAAAAAAAAAAAAAAAAATAGCCAAGTGAACAAAACTCATTGTTTCTGATTTTAGTTAATGTTAATATATATATATATATATATATATATATATATATATATAGATCAACCTGCAAAACTCATTGGTTTCGATTCTATTATTTCATAAGTTTTTTTGACCAACTTTGCAATGTCTATGAATTATTTGTTTTTTTCTTTCTCACCCAAACAACTACCCACCCCCCAAAATATTGATCACATGCATAGCACACTACGGGTTTAAACGTCTAATGTTTCTTATAATTTTTGTTTTTAATGAAGTTTTTTTAAAAAAAATAAAAAAAAAATCTTATTAAGGGAAGTGAGTTGGTAATGAAATTTTAAATTTTAAGTAAAAATTGGTGTCATTTAATTATGATATTATTGTAATTTAAAGTTCGTCAAAATAAATTTTGTTTCTTTTTTTTAAAAAAAAAAAAAAAAGCATTCTTCTACTTATTTCTAAGAAAGAACTTTTTGAAGCACAATTCACGTAACATAAATAAAGAATTAAAACAAGAGCTCAACCCAACACCCACGAAATTAAAGTAAAATTACAAATGAGTCTTCATTATTAAAGTATTATAAATAAATATTATCATTAATAAATTATATAATTGAAAACCATCAATTTTTACTAAAATTTTTATAATCTTTATTGAATCTATATTATTAACTTAAACATAAAAGATTTTGTACCCGACCCACCTTTTTATTAATTGCAGGTACCTTTTAGTTTGACCCACCCTAAGGACCTATCCGACCGAGAGCTCAACCCATCCCTAACCGACCCTTCCAAGATTTGATCATAGTTGATCTTTAACTGACATATACTTCTCCTTTTATATAGAAGTTAATTTAAATAATAATAAATTGATAAAAATATTTTTTAAAATTAAAAAATCTATCCAAGCAAATTCTTAATCTATCTATAACAGTGTTGCTTTGGCACTTACCATTTTATCATCAAGTTGAAATTTTGAATTCCGCTATTTATCTTTTGACAAAAAAGAGAAGGCCTTTAATGATACGTCTTTATTCGGTCACCACAAAGAAATGGCACACTTTTTATGGTTTTGATGGATCGAAAAGTATCCAATCAATGTCCAAGAAATTGGACTCTTGAATTTCTAAGTACCGGGCCCTCATATCGTCATGTCTCACATGACAAAGTCTAAAAGGCCTACTTTTCTGAAATGACTATCATAATTCATAAATTCTCCTCCCCACAAACTTTATTTCCTTGCTATCTAAGCTTTTGGTATGTGTTTATTTTTTTAAAAAAATATTTTTATAAAAAAATTATTATTTAAATCAACTTTTGTAAAAAATATATATATTTTAAAGTTTATTTTTAAAAAAATAAATGAGATAATATTTTTTCTTTTAATTTCTCATTTTATAATAAAAAAATCAAAAAATTAATTCAAGCATAATATATCTTCTTTTTTTCTTTTAACTTACGTTTTAACTTTTTAATTTATTTTTTAAAAATAAATCCAAACAAAGACTTAAATTTTATTTTGTAAATTTAAAATTTATTAAAAAATAATAAAATAATATTACATGTTTAGAATGGGTTTGAAATAAAAAAATAAGAAAAAAAAATTATCTCTCTCGTGAATTCGCTTGTTGGTTGGAGAAAACTATTATATCATGGGCTAAACTTGTCACCAAGCACAGAGGAATAGGAACGCACACGCACACATATATATTCTATTCTTATCAATCAAAAATTAGTCATTCATAATTGTTTTCAATATTCAACACGGCTACTTAATTTTTCTGCCTATAATTGGACATTAAATCTTATCTTTTTCATAATAGATCAACAAAATGATGTTAGAATAGACGTGTAGTCATATAAAAATAATAGAATTTGAAATGATTGCCTAAAAAGAAAAATTAGCATTATATCTTATAGAGAATCCACCAATAATTTATGATAAAATATAATAGTATTTGTAATTTATGTAACCAATTTTTACGAGTAAAATAATATTTATTGTTATTATAATTAAAAAAATATGAAAAACTTATAAAATAAATTTAAACTTTATGTTATGTATATTTTATTTTTAAAATTTTAAAATATACATTTAACTTTGTTAAATTTTTAAAATGTATATCTTATTCTTAAACTTCAATTTTAGTTATAAATTTAACGAAAATACTGAAATATAAAAGTATTTATCCTATGCATTGATGTTAATTAGAAGTACCATTGACCATGTATAATTTGATTTCTTTTACCTAATAAAGAGATAACATAAGTTACGAACCTCTTCCTTTATGACAGCATTTTATTACATGACTAAATTAAGCACAAAATAGTGGAATACTACAGTATACAATACATGTTATGTACGATATATAATATACTTATAATATTTACTCTGTATAAATTTATTTTATTCGTTTAAATATAATATTTTAAAATTTAAAAAAAATAACAAATGAAATAAAACAAAAATTCACATTAACATATAATATACGTGTTAAATTTATTAAAAAAATAGAAATAGACACATCTAAGAAAAGAAAGTGAGTTTGAAAGTACATTTTAAAAAACCTAATTAACTTTTATCTAATTGATTAGATTAAATTATCATTGATTAGATTAAATTATCATCCAAATGCACGCATTTGCATGAATCCATGCATTCTACGTATACAATTATTAGGGATTTGGGTGCATGAATATCGTGATCAAACGGCTCGTTTATACAGAACAGAGGCTCCGGGCCAGGCCACATGGGCGCATCTCTTCTGCTTCACCAATTTTTCCTCTTTTTTTTTTAAAAAAATAAAAAATAAATATAGGCCCCTCAGCTGGGTAGTATCACGTGTAGCTCATCCCCGCCAACTCTAACGATGGGGTCCACGTTGAGCTCATGTAATCAGCTCATTACAACAAAGAATTTTTTTTTCAAGTCTAGTTCATCAAAATGAAAAAAAAAATAAAAATTTACACGTTTATTTCTATACACTTAAGTTTATATTTATTTTTTTAATTATGTTTTAAGATTAATATTATAAAAAATAAATGAAATAAAAATAAAAACATAAAAATATTAAAAAAAAAAAGTGAGTTTACAAATATACACATATAGACCACTCAATCAAAATTACAACAACTTTCTATTATCCATCGCTATCAAAATTACAAAAAATTATTTTTTTTTTCAAGGCTAATTCATCAAGATGAAAAAGACGTACACTTACATTTATTATTTATTTTAGTTAGTTGTAAAATTAATAGCATAAATAAATATGTTGGTAAGTTAATAAGGAAATAAAGGGTTGGGACTTGATTGGGATAAGTTGGATCTCAATAGGTCATAATTAACCTGAAAAAAAAAAAAAAAGATTGGTTGAGTATAAATATTTCGCCCGTTCAAGCTAGCGTAATGGTCTTTTTTATATAAAGATCACAAGAATATTGTAATAATTTTTAATTTTTTTACTAATAATTTCATTAATAAAATTTTTATTTATAATACTTTAATTATAAAAATATTTTTATAATTTATCCAAACCTTACGAGTATAGGATCTCTTATTTATGGAACATGAGTTAGGTCCAATAGCTTTAATTCATATTAAAATAAATAAAAAATATACATAAATAAATAGATATATAATACTACTCAATCAAAATTACAACTTTTTATCATCCATCACTACCATAATCAAGCTGTTTTTTTTTTTCTTAAGCAATAGTGGGTGATATTAGAATTCCCGAACAAAAAGAGGGTCGAATTCGAGCGAGAACCACAATCGGTACAGTTTCGTGAAGTTGATAAGTAGACGATTTTGTCCCTACAATCATCAACAATAAGACGCCTATACCCTCAGAACTATATGGGACATTTTTGACAAGAAGCTCAAAAGAATATTCCCGAACTTTTGACATCACTATACAAATAATATTATTTATTATGATAATCATAAGATATTGGACATTAAATCTTATCTTGTCACCATCAAAATCCAATTTTTATTATTTTATTACATTTATTTATGTTAATTCAATTAGGTGGGTCCAAACAATTTTATTGCGTTTGGTATAAAAAATAAATTATTATTATTACATTTGGTTAGATGGAATAGAGTAGCAATTAAAAGTGGTTAAAAATTTGAGTAGATTTCACGATACCTTCATTTTTGTTATTTGTAACAAAATAAAAATAGTTTAAAAAGTTACTTTATGAAGAATGCTCTTGTCTATTTTAGCTTTTTCTCTTTATTAATTCATATTAAAATTTATTTCAACAAAATAAACATGTTTTATAGAAAATAATTATAATTATTTTTATATATATACTTTTATTTGAACTCAAATCCTAACAATATAAATAATTTTTAATTACTAAACTCAATTTACTTATATTAAAAAAACAGTTTGATCATAACACTAATCTGGGTGATTTATTAAAATATTATTACATATATTTTAATTTTTATAAAATTTATATTGTTTTGCATTCAAATTCATCCACAAAACTTAAAAAATATAATTATATTAAAATTTAGTAAAATTTTATTACTCTTTGTGATTGTATTTTGTTTAAATTTAAATTAATTAATATTTAGTGTGACAATAAATATTAAATATTTTTTTAAAAAAAAATTCTTCAATAAGAACGTGTGAACAGCATAAGACACAACGTCATTAGGGGTGAGCATTGGTCGGTTATAGTCAGTTTTGACTATATTTTTAACCGACTGACACTAACCGATTATGTAATTTTGTCAAACCAATAACCGACCGACTATACCTTAAAACCGATGGTTTGGTTTTAGTCAGTTTCGGTAAGTTAATAGTTAACCGATAGTAACAATTTTTTTTTTTGAAAAAAAACTTTTGTTTCTATTTTAGTGTTGTGTCTACTTAGAATATATATTTAATTGATTTACCATAAATTAAGAATGTGGCTATTAGATAAGTTAAAATAATTTTTTTAAAAAAAATATTTATGACATCTTACTAAGAATCATTAAGTAAAAATAAAAATACATAAATAACAAACCTAAAAATATATAAAAATATTTATGAAGCTAATTTCTTTCGGTTCCAAACATATGCACAAATGCTTGGAGAAGATAAAATTAACATAAACAAATGTCTATACATAACAAAAGTAACATTTTTTTAAATTTCTTTACTAGAAAATTACTATTTTCAATAAACATATTTACACAAGACTAAAGTACATATCAAATTAGCAATATATAATTATTTTTATACATCAAGATGACGCAATATTTGAATGATTTAATCAAATAATAAAATAATTGAATCACTAATTAACATGATATAGGAAAACATTAAAGTTTATAATGTTTTAATCGGTCGGTTCGGTTTTCATCGATTAAGAAAAATACAAAACTGAAACCGACCAACATTAACCGATTTATTTTTTGTTCGGTCGGTTTTAATCGGTTAATTGAATTTTGCTTACCTCTAGATGCCATGCTTCAAATAGAGGTAATAACCTACAATAAATAACGTTTTGGTGCCCAACAACATCACATTCCACGTCCCCTTCTCCCCCAACAAAGGTCATTTTCCTTTGTCCTTTGCCCAATTTCGAGAGAGACAAAAAACTAATTTGAAAATAACAATTGAGATCTCAAGAATAAATAGCATATACCATAAACGAATGCAGAACAAGAATGGGGATCAAAAAAATAGATAGGAAATCAAAGCAAGAGAATCTTTTAAGTGAATAAATGGTACTAAAAAGGCTTAAACTTGAGTGGACTGAAATGTTCTTTTGTGTCATTTTTAGTAAATTTACATTAATGTTCATGAAAGATTCAAGATTTAACATGATGGTCCTTGAAAGAACACTAAATGCAAAATAGTTTTGAAAGTATAGACATACATAACTAAATAGTTCTTAAAAGATTCAAAATATAACAAAAATGGATCATATTGTTATGGATGTCAATTCTCTTTCAAGGATTATTTTGTAGTTTTTTTTCTTTAAGGAATTTTTTTTTTTGGTTAAATTTTGTATCTTTATAAGTTCATTGTTGGATTGGATGGTAAAAATAAGAATCCAAGATGGGCTCTTTCAAGAAAATAGCAGAGCTGCAGAGAACATGGGTGGGGCAATTCTGGACAAAATTCCAGAAAAGAATTTTCCCATGGTAGATCTCAAATCTTTTTCTCACTGTGGAAGACAAGGACCCCCTGAATCATTCACTCTAATGGAATGAATCATTCACCAGCAGGAAGATTAAGACTTTGAATACTAAAAAGAATCAATAAGAAATGCAAAAAAACATGTTTTCTTTTATATTTGTCGGTGCTACGTAATTATTTGTAAGAATAAAATTATAATTAAAAAAGTAAAAAAAATAAGTATATATATAATATCACTATGAATCATTCATTCTATTGAAATAGATCATTCATTGGCTGGAAAACTAAGATTTTGAAAATAAAAAGAATCAATCAAGAAGGTCACCACTTAAATATACGCAAAGATTTAAAATAATTGAAACTGACATGATATTTGGTTGGAAGGGATTTAGAGGGGAGTGGGAAGGGAGAGATTCTTAATATTTTCTCTTATTTGCTTTGTTACATAGAAGGGAGAGGAGGGATTTTATTCACTTAATTTTCCTCCATTTCCCTCTATCTCTTCACCCCAAAAATTAGAGGATTTTAGAGGAAAGAAAAATAATTGCCTCTTTTAAACAAAAATACACCATATTTTATATTTTTTTTTACTTATAAAATTATAATAATAAATTTACACATTCATTTCTCTCCCCTCTATTTATAAATCAAATAAGAAAAGGCAGGGCCTTTCCTTCCATGAAAATCCTTTCCCTCCTCTTCTCTCCTTTGAACCAAACGTTCCCTAAAAGAAATTAACAAGAATGTCATAGCCAAATGGGAAATGATCATTACACACTTGTTTATCTACACTTTATTTATATTCTTCTTTTTTTTTTTTAATGTTACAGAAGTAAAATCATAAAAAAAAAGATAAATAAAAAATAAAAAATATAAAAAATAAAAATAAATATAAAAATAAAAATATACATAAACAGATGTATATATAACAACACTTTAACTAAAATGAATCCAGAGTTTGATTTTCCCATATCTATTATCAATGGGGGCACGGGATGGGCAAGCACAAATGCAGAGGAACAATGATATGGAGTTGAGATATTTTTTTCTGTGAAGGAGGAATAAAAGAAATTAAAGAAGAAGGAAATTTTCAATTGGATGTTGTGCAGCAGAAGATATTCTTATGGAGCAATGAGAGTTGGTATGGCAGTTATACGTGAAGAGTTGTTGTGAGTGTCAGAAGAACTTTTGTGGCTGATACTTAAAGAGAAAAGCAAACATTAACAATAATTAAAAAGAGGACCAGCTAACCAGAGACAGGCTTTGTTTCTGTGCTGGTCCTCCTGAAAGCCAGTTCCTTTCAGACTTTGTTTTTATGCAACTTGCTTAACCTTTAATGCTTAATCATCATTTGTACACTGTCTTACTCTCAAAACCTCTCACTTTTTTTTCTCCCCTTTAAATTGTTAAGTGAGAAGAGTGGTGGGGAAGAGCTTGCAATTCAATTCATGCAACTCATGAGTAGGTTGGTTTTGCTCCTTTTATCCCTTTCAACTCCTCAACCCACATAAAGTGTATCAGCTTTTAACTGCTCCTTCATACATTAAAAATTACTGAAGCTAATACTTGAGCCTTACACGCAAGTACTGTCCAAACAGAAGTAGTGTTACTTGCATTGCACACTTGCTATGTCGTACAATTATTTTTTATTTATAATTTATTTTTATAAATAACTATAAATAAAAAGTGTAAAAAAAATTGTGCACAAATAAATATACAGTTAGTATTTTCTTATTTTATCCATGCATCTTTTCCTCACCAAAAACCTTGTCCTTGTTGTACCAATAAAGTGTATTAAACTGAGTTTAATAATTGAGTAGCCTATGTAATATTAAAAGTTTAAAACCATAAAAAGACATATTAGGAGAACATAATCATAATTCTTTCACTTTCCAAACAATATTAATCATACATTTATCCGATTCAGGGTCAACAAAACATAAAAAGAGACCTTATCCTTGCAAAGATTTGTTCAAAATCAGCATCCTCCCACAGCTTATTCTGGTTTTGCTGCTAAATCTTGATCAAATAATTTGCATAAAATTTTTAGATCTACATATTGCTCTACTGACAAAGTCATACAGTTGATCAGGTTGCTAGGATTCCGATGAACCACATTTTCTAAACAATGGGGACAAAAACAGAATGAAAAGAAGAAAACTGTGATTTTTTTTTTCATGCAATTAAATTTCCTTTCTGATGTTAGTTAAGGGATCTCCGTGCTTGCACTTAATGAAGAAACTAATAAATTGTAGTAACTGGAATAAGAGATGATAGAAGTTATGGAAAAGACTGACAAAAGTATCCTCTAAACTCTAAAAAGTGAATAAGCGAAAAGAAAAGTATCAAGAAAACTAAGATCAAGAAACGAGCGTGTTTAACCCATAATAATTAGCAGCTAACTTTGCTCCTTTTACAAGCTGTACACCTCTGCTTTCCTGATATAGTGTTTTTCTGTGTGGGCACTCTTTCATTTTTCAAGTGGGGTAACTGATTTAAAATCTAAGCCTTATAAAGTATTCCGATGATCCGTACACACTTAAGTACTGCACGTTCTCTGACAAGCCATGCATGGTCTGGCATGACCCCTTTTCTTTATTTACTTTTATTATGAACATAGACATTTTAATATCAAACCTAATCTTCTGTCTGAGGTTGCTGCCCATGTACGAATCTTAATTTGGCAGAACCTAATGATGCCGTAGTTTTTCAAAATAAAGTGGGAGAGAGAAGCAGAAAGAGACATTGATGCTGAACAGGCAAACAACTTCCTTGCTTTCATTGACATTTCTAACATCACTCACAGGGCATAACATAGAACCTCCGTGAGGAAAATCTCAAACCTTTTATACAATTTTTACCCATAATATGATCATGGGTTTCAAGTCAGAGTCACATAATTGACATAAAAAACCCTACCCAATAGGGCCATCCAAAACGAGAAAGAAAGAAAAGAATGAAAGAAAAAAGGAGATTAAGAATCAATGGGAATAAAATGGCAATGATGAAGAGAGATGTTAAAAAAAGAGAAGCAAAAGCTGCAGCTTCATCTTGGTGATCATCTTCTTCAAGCAAAACCATCAACCATGTCCATCTTTCATCTCAGCGTTGATGTTAGGGACCGGAAAACGACCTCTTCACAAGGAATAGTGAGACCCATATCATGATCGAAGCCAAATTCTTCTTCAGCTTGTCGAAGGAGGGATTGGAATTCTGGGTGAGTCAAAAACGAAATTGGGACAATGTACCTACTTCTGTTTTCACCAACATAAACAGCAAAATGGCCTTTTGGGACATCAAGAGGCAACCCATCATCGTCATACCCATTTTTCTTGCCTAAGCTTGAACATCTCTTAAGGATTTGCTTGATGACTGCCGTTTGGGGCAGCTTGTTTGATTTTCTAATGGCCATTTTTAGTGAGAAGATGTGATCTCAACTCTCTAGCAACTTGGGTGTGCAAGGGAGTTGAGGGATGGATAAGAGAATGAACAAGTAGAGGTAGTGGTGATGAGTGGGGTGGGGGTGATGGGGGTATTTATGAAAAGCCTGGATAGAGAGAGAAAGAGAGATAGAGATAGAGATAGAGATAGAGATAGAGAGAGAGAGAGGGAGAGAGAAAGGGTCATGTGGTGTGTGGGGGCAAAGGACAGACCACGGGTGTTTTGGGGTAAGTGTATTGTTCAAGGACATGGTGGGAACCTAGCCCGCTGGCTATAATATCTAATGTTGATCCTCCTAAAGGCAACATGGACCCAATTTCTCTCTAGTACAGCCTTTAATTCTACCATCGAAATCCATTGTTTGCTTTTCATAAAAAGGATTATTGTATAGGCATCAGGATCAAGCTAAGAGGATCTAATCTCTTTTACTTTTAGATAAGGCAGGACACAAAGTTTAAATACTAGCTTTAAGCGAATAAGAGAAAGAGTCAAGTTCAAATTCATAAAAGCAAAAAAACTATAACTTTTGTTTTAAGAGGCCGCCAGTGTAACATATCTGCTCCTCTACTTAAAGAATCTAATCCTATGCTCTGCATAACTTGTTTTAAATCTAGTCTTTCTTTTGACTAAGTTTTGAATCAAATAGAACCTAGTATCTTTCATTTTGGGTTTTGTTCTTTGAGCACTCTCTGCCTCTGCTTGTTCTCAGAGCAGAAGTTTATTTTCCAGATTTGTCACTGGCAGCTGCTAGTGCTGGTCCTGCCTTAATTTTCGTACAGGATGGTTCCTTATAGACGAGCTACTAATCATGTGCACTGTTAGCTAATATCAGTCAAACTGTGCCTCTATAGAATTATAGAATTCTTCTCTCTCTCTTCCTAAAAATACTCAATAATAATAATTAATAAAAATAATAATATCTTTCACCCTATCTGAATTCACGGACCTACAAAATTAGTCATGAGAGTACTCTATGGTACAACACCACAACCTGTTGAGGGTTTGGCTTTTCTGATGGTTGGGCTTGTGATACTGTGGACTGAGTGACACATGAATACATGATACAGACCTCAGTCTCAGTGCAAACAAACAAACTTGCAGAAAACCATGTGTCTGTTACAGCTTACTACTGGTTCTGCTTTCCCAGGTATTGACCCTAGTACTCTCTTCATCATCAAATAAAAAATAGTTATCTATTTCAGCAAAGTACTCACCTATACAAATGAAATTAAAACTCAAGCCTTAAAATACTTGCTTCTTCGTCGTTAATCACATCTTTTAAGTGCTCTTTTGCATTAAGAAAATGATATTTGGATATTTGTAGGTGCACTCCTAGTTTATATATTTATTGTGCATTAGTTATTTGTGCAAGTAAAATTATAAATAAAAAAATATATGTATAAAAATACTCTTTACATTATTTATACCCTATTCATCTTGAAAGCTTGGCACTGTCCTTTTTATCCACAAAGTTATCAATGTGCCATTTTCGTAACAGTTATCTCTACAGTACTCTATGACTAACTTCAAATACCTAATCATCATTAATATGGATAAGGATAAATTCCAGGGTGTTAAAAGGTCATCAAATGAAGAACAATAATTAACATAGATGGAAGAGAGAGCCATAAGTGTCGAAAGGATAAGAGGAAATTGAGACATTAATTAAAAATAGTGCTTAATGATAGTGTAGACGAAGGATCCTAATTGGTAGTTTTCTAGTAGCTCACTGACTATGATATGTGTTTGAGTAGTAAGCAGTTCTTTTGCTCATCTAATTGTTTGAATGCAGATTAATCAAGAGTAAAACATATACAGCAAGATGTCAAAGAAGGTTGAATATGACCTTGAACATGTCATATTCAACGTGGTTGGTTGGTCTTTAGGTTCTGTCTTGCAAGACATTCATATTCACATTTATTATTGAAGTGGAAAAATACAACGATAGGCTCAAAATATAACAAAAATTTGGTTATAAAAGCAATTTCATGCTTGTCAATTTCTCAACCTACACATTTGATTATCCACTAGTGCAGTGTTTGCTAATAGCTAGAAATAAGTGTCTCTACGATGTAGGGCTTCCCATGTGGTTCTGCCTAAACCAGCACCACTAGTCACAGCAGCTCTAATCAGACATATATCTATATCCAATTTACACCACTATTTTTGGTCCTAACCTTCAATTTGGTTCGTTGTCTTGCCATGTTTTGTAATCTCAGGAAATGATCATCGAAAGCTAAATTTAGTGACTCATACGGCATTGTCCGGCATTTCTTTGATCTGTCCTTCTGTTCTTTGTTTTCCTCTGTGCCAAACACTAGGATTAACAGTAAAAATACTGTCAGGCATAAATTCAAACACCTAGCTGACGTTTTTCTTTTGGGCAAAGACACCCCCTTTTATTTATACCCTTTACATCAAATTCACTATTGATCTGCTACATTCAACTACAGTAATTTTTATTGATTGGATTTATATTACAGATTGAGAAACATAAAAAAAACAATTACCTGGGTGTCGCAGTCGGTCCATACAAATTGTCTTGTTCATGTTCTTTGAATGAGATTAATTGTTAAGAACAGGGGACGGGCTAGAAAGGCCCACCATTTTCACCGATTTGAAGACGAAATCAACTAAAGGATATTCTTTTGAGTTGATGGTGACTTTACATTTCCTTTGGCACATGAAGGCCATGTTACTCTTGTCCCCAAAGCCAAAATCCTCTCCGTCAAGACAATTTAGCAAGGCCCTCAATGAGATCTTTCATTCCAACCACTTGAAAATTACTACCTTTACTCATCCAACCAACTTATCTCCAACAACATAACCACCCAAGTCGGTACTCACGTCAGCTTTATAGTCCTCTGTAATTTGTAAATACATTGGTTGCCATTTGTTATTGTTGCCTTTTTCTTCAAACTCGGTTTACAGTGTCACGGGTTATGATTGGGATCAGTTTTAAACTTTGAAACCTGGGAAGTTCTTCTTTCAGATATTCTGGACATGTTTGGAGTCCGGGAAAACTGAAGGAAATTGCTGCTTTTAACACCATTAGGTGTAGCACAGTATAAAAATTTTTCTCTTTTTATTTTTTTAAAAAACTTAAGGTAATATACAAAAGTTTATTCATAAATAAATTTTTAAAATTTTATTATCCACTAAATTATGATATAATTATTTAAAATATTAAATAAAAATTTTAATTTTATCATCTTTTAAATTATTTTATAAATTTTTATATTTTGTCTCATTAAATTAATCACCACAAGTCCCAAATAAACAACTGTGGGTGTCGGAATCAGCAATGGGTAAATTAATTTTACCAGCCCCTTCCTTTAATTAACTCACCCACTTTTTGTAAAATTACTAAATTGTCCTCCCATTAAAAAATCACTATTCCCCTCCCCTAAACCGTGGAGCATCTTAAAAATAAATATTTATAGCCGTTTGAAGTGCCAAATAGTTATAAAGAGTCTTGTTATGTTCAAGATAAATCTCTAGAGCCATCTAACATACTAAATAGTTTTCTAGAAGTTCTCTTTTAATTTAAGATTTGTATACCTTGAGTTTTTAGTCATCGTTATATTTATTTACAATAATGCTAAATATTAAAATCCAATGTGGTTACAATGTCAAACAAATTTGAGCACTTACTGTGGAGGGTCAAACAACTCTACATATCTGTTTGAAGCCCTAAGCAATTTTATAGGTTTATTTGGAGTGTCAAATGATTATATAGAATTATTTGAAGAATCAAACAACTTTATAAGTCTGTTTGAAGTGTCAAATAATTTTATAAATTCGTTTGGAATGCCAAATGGTTCTATAAATCTATTTAACAGTCTAAACAATTTTATAGAGTTGTTTGATAGTTTGTGCACCTTTATAGAGCCCACTTCTACCCTAACCATGACCATTTTTCATGCATGAAACCAGATAAAAATTATAAAAATAGTTCAAAAAATTTATATGAATATGTGTGTTTTGTTAATGAGGATAATGAAAATAAAAGAAGGAAATAAACAGGAAAAGGCAAGAAGACAAAGGAGGAGTTTGGGAGCTCCTCTCGTAGAAGGAAATGAGGAAGAAGAAAGAGATGCGGCAGGGTTATGAATGGAGAGGGGCGTGGGTATAGGGCAAAGGGTGTTATGGGAATTTTTGATAAAATTTTTAGGAGTGGCATGAGTATTAAAGTTGAGGGGTGCCTTAATTAAGACCCTCAGTAGTGGTGGCAACCTTTTTTTAATTTTTAATTTTAAAATCTTAATATATTTAAAAAAAAAATTTAAGATAAAATATATTATTGTAAATTTAATATAAATAGTATAATTTTTTATTAAGTATATTAAGCAACAAACAATAAATAATATAAAAAATTATATTATAATTTAATTTCTTATACTATATTATTTTACTTATATTATTTAATATTATATGTTAAAGGCACCCTAAAAGAATATAGAAAAATGATGCACATCCGAAGTGAATGATGCTATTGTGAGTGATTTTATGGATGATTTCATACACTCGAATGCAAAGAGAGACATCACTTGACACCCGTTCAATAAGGTGCTTGGCATTGCACGCTAAGCTACTTTATTCCCATAAAGTGAAAAATTTATAAAAAAAGGTTCTATAAAAAATTAATAATATTATAAGTATAACTAAGTTACTCAAAATAATTTTTTTAATTAATAAAAAAAAATGAGATAGAAAATAAAATAAGAGATGTTATCTTGAGTATTAAATGACTTAATTTTTTAATAAATTGATTTCAAGTTTTAAACTTGACAACTTTAAGATTTATCTTTAGACTTAAATACATTATAACTTAATCTATTTCTTAGTCAACAATAACTTATATAAATTTTCTAATCTAATAAGCATCCTTTTTTTTTTTTTTTTAATTTTTTTACTTATTTTGAAAATATGGGTAGTTAGATAAGACCCTTTAGATTCTATATTATTTTAAATATGGTATTTTTTTTTATATATTATTTGAAAGAATGTTATAATTGAACTTTTCCTTATACAAAAGTAAAAATATAAGAAAAGTAACTCCTATAATATAAATCATATTATAAATAAATTAAACGTATAACTTCTACAAGGATATAAAAGGCCAGAAGAATTAACAGAGTTGATTAAAGGAATAATCATTTAATTTTAATGACAAAAAAGAAAATTAAATATTGGATATAACCTGCCTTGAATGTAATCCTAATTCATTATATTAGAGAGGACCCACTTCAGTTCGGACAAATTAAGATTGTGAAAGCTCAGCCAATGGACGATCACGATTCACAATCGCAGAAGTACCAAATAATGCTTGGAGATGAGGGCAGCTACTATATTTACACTGAAGTTGGAATAACTCGAGGATTTCTTTTAACACCCAACAATCTCAGAGTGAGACAGGCCCAAGCCCAATTTAGAGTAGGGGATTTCTTTTTTCTTTCTACACTCCACTTTTTTCTTTTTTCTTATTTGGTACATCTTTATTGCTTCTGGATGTTGAAGTTCCGGAATGTAATTTTCTTCTTGGAAGTTGGATTTCTAGAAGCAATGAGATGTGAAAAGAAAAGATGTGCAAAATGAAATTCCCCTTTAGAGTTATATTAGTATGTAGGCACAGAAGTGCCTTGTATAAGGCTTTCATTTCCTTGACATTTATACTTTTAACTCGATTAAAATAACATTTTAATCCCAATTACAAAATCCTCTTTCCATTATAATATCATTAAGATGTTGTTAATATGGTTTTATATTTTCACACTTAGATTATTGAATAAAAAATATTAATGACTATTATTGTGAAAGCTGAATCAACCTCTACCTTCCTACTCAAAATTCCTTCTCTTCCCCATTTACCATGTTCACTTTTTTTCGCAAAATTTATATTAGCACACGAAAATTCTTCTAAAATTTCCCTTTGTCTAGACGTGTTCTACTTTGTGACAAAGGCGAGGACTTTCTACTTAGATGTCTTTCATAGCTTGGTTAGCGTTTCATAATAGACTTGATATTAGGAATAGAGTAGTGAGGTTGAATTAATACAACTATAGATGATATATATATGTGTTCATTCCATAATCATATGGAAAACCACAACCATCTCTTCTTTGAACGTCGCCTTTCAACTGATATCCTAAAAACTTTGATGAGCTGAGTAGACTTTGATATTGGATCCAACCAATTTTTTACTTGGCAACGTGGTCTTGACAAGTGCTAAAAGAAGAAAGAGACCCATTTTTCGATTAAGAGCAGTTATTTTTCAGAATTAAAATCCTAATAGTTCTAGCATTTGCTTTACTTTGTTGAATGATCTCAAGATTAATGGAAGAGCTTGCTTATAGATAAGAATAGGAGAACTAGAGTTATAGGTGAAAGGTTTAATATTTTCTAACCTTTTTTTTTTTTTTTTACAAGCTGATATTTTGTATATTCTGGAGTATGTCCCTGTGCCTTTGTACAGTTTGATGTTTTTGGAATATATATTTTCACCTTTTCTTAGGAAAAAAAAAAAAAAAAACACAACAAAGGGATGTCATAATTGTTACTGCCTCATCCTTTTCAAGCTAGAATCAAATGTCTTTCATGCATAAACTAAATCTTATAAAGAACAACACCAAATTACAAACTCAATTAAGTAGAGAAACCCTAAATCCTGAAACTTAAAAAAGCTAAAATGTAAAGACTAGGAAAAATGAGAAAACTAAACACAAAAAGAATTGAAAATTAAACATCAAATAAAGGCTTGGGTGCCTCCCAAAAAGCATTTGTTTAAGGCTGTAAGTTCGACCCATGTTAGTTCTAATTTATATATATATTTTTCTCTCCATTCTAATAATATTTTAGCCTTGGTTTGAAGAATTGAACTCTTATTTTGTGTAATTTGACTATTTTGCAAGGTTATGTTGTGAAATATAATGGAGGTGGAAATCTTGTGCAAATGAGTATTTTAGAGATATTTAAGGGCTTGAATGTAATTTGAGAAAGTTTTGGAGGCATGCCTTAGCATTTGGAATGAAAAAATTGAGGGTTGAGGATTGAAGACTTATATTCGTGTGTGGAGGCATAGAAATAAGCCATGCTGCAACACACAGAGGAGAAATTTTGAAGGAGAATTGCTTGCTGTTTGCCTCAACACAGAAATAAGCCATGTTGAGGCATACGTGCAGAACTTTATGGGCAAAGTTATTTTGTCTTTTTTAGTTTCCTAAAGGTCCTAGGGTAAGAGAAAGGCAATAAATACCTTATTTAGAGTAGTGTTTCCACTTCTTAGCCATTATTAGACAATTTGAGAGATTTTTGGAGGAGAGAAGGAGAGAGAAAACTTGCTCTAGATGAAATCTTCACAGTAGTTATAGATAAGTTTTATTTTTAACCATTTTCTCTTCATAAATTACTTTGTCTATCTGTATTTATTATCTTTTGACATGAATTGCTAAGCTCTTTCTCTAGGGGAAGAATGTAACTTAGGGTTTGATGTAATTGAATTGGGAATTTTATTTATGCACGTTGTTATTTAGTTTTTATGAGCAATCATCTTTGTTCTTAATGTTTTATATGAATTGACTACTTATATAATTGATTTGTTAACTATGAATTGCTTAGGAATATGAATTTATATATTAGTTTTTTAAGATAATTGTTATGATTTAAGTAAAAGCTAAGAATATGTAAATATGAATCATATTATCATTAATTAAATTTCATTGAATTACATTCTTCACTTAATTGAACTATGCTTAGAAATTAGGTAATTAATTTAGAGGACTAATTCACCAAAGAATTGAGTCTTAGCTAATTTAAGGAATTCAACATTCATAAAATTAATTAGGAATTGCATAGAGGATTTTTTTATGAGATTATATTATCTGAAGTAAACCCCAAACTTGGACTTTTGTCGTAGAGATTTATTACACTTTCTTTAGTATATTTGTGTTATTCACTTTCAAGTTCTCGATATTTGCAACTTTAATAATAGTTTGAAAATAAAGTTCATACTTGATTCCCAAATATTCTTACTTGTTCTTATATATATATATATAGTAGTGCAAAAATTGAATGCAAGAATGAAAAAGCTAAAATTCCAATTTTAGACTAATGGTAACAGAAAATAAACATTAGACAGAGCACACTTGGCAACACAAGTACTTTATAAATTTAGTGTATGCAAATCTCAAATACACACAGATGAACCATGTAATTTTCCATTATTATTGTTTTCTTTCTTTTTTAGTTTTAATTGTTTATTTTGTCTTAATTACTCCTTACTTTATTCATAGTCTAAATAAAAAATTAGAGAACGAAATTAATATTTGATTATAAATATCTAAAATCGATACTCTTACCCATACTTTATTATTTGTGTAACTTAGTGCATTTGTTAGGATACAAACATAAATCTCTGTGGACTAATGTATTTATTAGGACACAAACATAAACCTCTATGGATAATACTTTTATTTATTAATTTATTACTTATGTGATTTGGTATACTTTATTACTATTACTTGTTACAAGTGTCTCGAAACAAACTCATCAAAAGCTTCTTCGATTCTCTTAACTTTATCTCGTGTCATTGGATTTTCTTTTTGTTAAATTTTTAATAAAACATAATTTTTTAAATTATTTACTAGAATAACATAAATTCAAAATTATATATCAATCTATCATCACTATTTTTGGGATGCCTAAAAAACGCTATTTTATTTGGCGTTTTACTGACAAACAGTAACTATAATGCGCCATATTTTTGGGCGTTTTAATGAAGAAAGTTTCCTATAAAACACCAAGCCGTTTTGTAAAAGAAAAATGAAGTTTGAATGCGCCATACTGTTTGGCGTTCTGGTGTTAGACAGATATTCTCATCTCCGAGTATCTGGCACCTCCATTTTTAAGACACCTTGTCCTCTTCACGACGCAATCAAAGAAACGTCTTTTGGTGGGTGTATCTTCATCTTATCTAAACTTACTTTATCACGAATTTTGTTAATTTTTTTTTTTTTAAATTTTGATATATCTGTGGAATATTTTAATAGATAATTTTTTTTTTGAACTTTTACTTTATTATGAATTTTTTAATTTTTATTATGTCAAAATTAAAATAAAAATGAATTAAAATGTTAAAATAAATAAATATTAATAAAAAATAAGAATGTTAAGTAATTTATAAGATCTGTTTAAGCAATATTCAAGAGTTATACCACTAGACAAAGTAGTTGCTTAAATAGCCTAAAATAAGAATAGATAATGTGTCATAATGAAACTTGTAAAAGAATTATAAAAACTAATTTAAAAAGCTCTTGCTAGTTGAACTAATAAACTTGCTCTTATATAAACTTTCATAAGAAATTTGAACAAAATTAGTCTTAGTTTTCAATTTTATTTATTTTTACATAAATCGTAATCAACATTCTAGTTTCTTATAATAGATCTAACACATTTTCTTTGCGACATTGAAATAGTAGTGTGATTCCTTGCTACCTCCATCCTTAGGAAGTACTTTAGAGATCTTAGATCTTTTAAATCAAATTCCTTGTTGAGATAGTTCTTTAATAATACACTAATTTCAGCTAGGTGATTCCTGGTTATAATTATATCATCCATATACACAATTAGAGTGCATAAAAACATGTAGTGATCAGTTTGAACTTGGTAGTACCCCTTTTTTTTCCTCAAAAATCTTGCAATCTTTTCGACCATGCTTTTGGGGATTGCTTCAGCCTATAAAAGGTCTTTCTTACTCTGCACACCTTCCCTTTTGGTCCCTCAAATCTAGGAGGTATGTATGTAGACATCCTCATTTATCATTCCATTAAAGAAGTCATTCTTCGCATCCAATTGATGGAGATCCAGTCCAAGTTTGCTGCTAATTATGAAAACAGCATCCTCACAGTATTGAGTTTGGCTAAAATTGCAAATGTCTCCTGGTAGTCTATACCATATATTTGATTGTATTCTTTTGCAACCAGTCTACTAATTTACCTATTTATGCTGCCATCACTTTAATATTTAATGGTGGACACTCATTTATATCCAACTGCCTTCTCATCAGTAAGGATGTCCTTGATTTCCCATGTGCCATTTTTTCCAAGTGCACTCATCTATTCAAAAATGGTCTTTTTCTATTGTGGTTTAGTGAGGGCTTATGCATGTTTTGGGGAAGTTGCTTTGGAGAGATTAGTGGTAAAGGCAAGATTCATGAAAGCCGTGGGATAATTGTTCCTATGACACGAAATTGGTAATGGGATGTTTTGTACAAGCCCTTACCCTTTTCATTTTCTTTTATAGCTATTGGAAAGTCTCCCAAGTTTTGGTGGGTTTTGGTTTGCTTCTGCAGGGCTAGTTGAGTACTTTTGGTTTGTTGCTGTAGGGCTGGTTGCTATATGAGATATTTAACACTGTTAGTGTTATTGGAGCATACTCTCGGTTCATATGCTTGTGCCTGCTGTATGTCAAACTTGTCACCCTTTGAAGATGGGTTCCTTGAATAAAACAAGTAAGTTTGGAGGCTCTTTAGAGGTGTCTGTTTCTATGACTTTAATTATGCTGATTTGCAATGGTGATGGATTCGGATTCAACTATGGCTTTGGGAATAAGTAGAGTAGGAGTTAGGTCAAAAATTGTGGAAGGTTTCGTTTCAGGTTAAGCAATCCCATGTTGAAGATCTTGGCAGACATGATACTCCCCTTGAAGATGAATAGGGGACTGTAGAGTTCAATTTCAAAGAAAGTAACACCTCTAGATGCAAAGAAGCATTTGAGAGTGGGGCAATGACGCTTATACCATGTCCTGAGTGGGTGATTATACTACACACATACATTTACATCACCTTGGATCATATTTGGATTGTCCAAGAAATTGGAATTTAACAATACGACCAAAAGTATTAGGTGGTAGGGATGCAAGTTTGAAGTGGGAAAAATACTTTGTCGGATGATGGGAATAGGTGTGTGAAAAATCAATACTTTAGAAGGTATCCAAAATTGATAAGATAGGTTGGGATTACAACAATTTCACCCCGTAGACATTTGGGAAAATTCATAGTGAACATAAGGGATCTGGCCACTTCTAAGAGATGGCATTATTTTTTTCTTTGATACACAATTCTGTTGTGGGTTATTAGCACAAGGTATTTGATGGATTATACGCCTAGAGAAGTTAGATATTCTCCTACAACAAAAGTGAAGTATTCTCCTCTATTATCAGTTCGTAAAATCTGATTATTGCTTTGAACTGATTTTGAACCATAGAATGAAAATTCTTGTAAGTTTGAGAGGTTTCAGACATTTATGTTAGGAGATATAACAAACAAACTCTAGTGTGATCATCAATAATTAGGTGATGAATCACCTAGTCCTCGAAGTACTTTTCAATCGAATGGCTCCCTAAATATCACTATGAACAAAGGCAAAAAGATTAGATGCAATGTAATGGTTCCAAATATATGGTACCCGAGTTTGTTTGGTTAATTGACTCACCTCACAAGAAAGAAGAAAGAGAGTTCAAATTTTCATTGTTAAAAAAAGACAGAAAACAACATTTTAAAATACAGCAAATTAGGCCGGCCTAACCAACACGCAACAACATGATTTGATCAGATTTAAACATTTTTAATTGACAAGAGCATGTTTTTTGGGAAGTGCATGATTTTTCTAAAAGTAGAGACAATCTGGCATACTAGTATTGCCAATAATTTCTCCTCTAGTTTTCTCTTGTACGACTCAACAAATAGGAGTAATTTTAACTTGACATTTATAACGATGGGCAAATTTACTGATGGAAACAGGAATGCAAATTAAATTTGGAATGTGGAGAACAAAATGAAGAATCAGATATTTTTAGTTCATTTGGTTCATCCAAAACCAGCAACAAGTAAGAGAGACCCATTGGCCACCCTTACCTGATAGCCATATGTGCATGGTGAACGGTCTGGAATTACCTGTCATATAATCCAAAGCTCTAGAATAAGATATTTATTTGGTGTACATATCGTGATTATCCAGTTCTTCATGCATGGATTTATTTTGTGATCACACTTAAGGGACTAGTGATGTTACTCTTCTTTTCCCTCCCTTTTTCTTTATTGGATCATCCATCTAGTATATTCTTACTTTATTGGAGCATTCATGTGTTGTGTTTTATGGCTTTATACTCTGTTTGTGATAAATGCACTCGATATTGTATTCAATCTAAGGTGAGATATGGAGGATTATATATTTGACAAGGTTTTTCTGAACGAACAGGAAATAATAATAATCAACAATCATGTAAACTTAATAACTAATAAAAAATTTGAACCAAAGCATTCTTGAGTAAGTTTTTTTGTTTTTTTTCCCCTCAAAAAATTGTAATTTAAAACCAAACATATCACGTTTGAGTGGTTTGGTTTGTACAAATTCTAAAAACCGAACCACCCTCCTAAATTTAAACTAAATCACATTGATGCCCATTACATTACATTATGTATATACACACACAAAAGAAAAAGAAAATGAAAATAAAATAAGAATAACAAAGAACATAAAATGAAGGAAAAGGAGTTAAAGATGGAATATACAATTACAGAACTGTACTTTCCATTTCACTGATAATAAGTTGAGTGAATTGGTTGACAGAAAACTGTTGAAGAGAAGTTCTTAACAGCAACCTTTTTCATGGAGTAACTTTTGGCAAACCCATGTTGAAAGGCAAAAAAAGAACTTTGTCTTATTTTTATTTTTAGTGCTTAATATAAGGCAGAGGTGAGATTAATGAAAGTTTCTTCTCTGCAGGGGATTGTGAGGCCGCCCATGGGATGACTGAAGCCGAATTCTTCCTCAGCCATGCTGAGCAGTTTCTGAAATGAAGGCTGATTCAAAAATGAGACTGGTATTATGAATCTCCTCTTTTCACTCTCTCCCACATAAACAGCAAAGTAACCTTTAGGAACATCGAGTAATGCCGATGCTTCTTGACTCGCCAGTGGAATAGATCGGCGAAGAATGTGTTTAGCACCCAAGACACTAGTAAAACGAATAGCCATCACTCTGATATCATCACAAGTTCACAATGAAGTTGGTTGAATAAAGCTAATTTGCTGTGTATTTATAGATGAATGCATGGGGAGAAAATGTGGAGGAAAATGAAACTGGGCCAAAAACAAATGCAATAAAAGTATCACGTGAAGTGCACTTCACCTGGTTGGCCACAGTTGAAGAATATTGCCTCACTGATTCTGGGTAGAACAATTAATTCATGGGTGGGCCGACAAGAGAATTTGAGTTGCAGATACTTCCTTTGGTCAATTTTGGAGATTTGAGGAAGAGGGTAGAATTTATCTTATGTGTATTATTTCTTGACAGGAAGATATTTGAATGGACCATATAGACAATATTAGTGTACACGCAATTTCCATCTGGATATTTGCATAGTCTTCTCTTGGTTGCCACCCAGATGTCTTCTGATTATTTGCTGAGAAAAAGAAGCAATGTTAACCAGAATTCAAGTCCATTTATTGGAAGACAAATCCTTTTTGACTTTATTTAAGTTCTATCTCTTTCAACATAAAAAAAAAAAAGAAAAGAAAAAAGAAAGAGATTTTAAGGTTAAGTTCATACTCCTGTTTGTTTGGGACAGATGTGGCAGATTAGTTGGCTTCACTAGAAGGTGAATAATTTATTTCCTTTTCATTCCACTTTCTTTCCTGTAAAACTAGGATAAAAATATTTTCATTGAATGTGGAAAACCATTGTCATATCTGTTTTGGCCCAGAAGCTTCACCTATACTGGAAACTGATTTATGGCCATCAAATGAAACAATTCCTGAAAGAACAAAGATAAGATTTGTCTAACACTCTTTCTGGCAAATTTTTCTTTACATAGTATCTCAAGATTTGCCGCATCTATGGAAGAACCTAAACCTTGGTATTTGGCGTTAAATGCCTTTGTTTTGGTTCAAAACTTGGTAGGGATTGTGAAAATATGCTGTGTGTGGATGGAGATAGATGGGTTTGTGTGAATCTCTGGAATTTTAAATAATTTAAAGGCATTGAGACATGGTCATTTGAAGGGTCACATGGTTCTGTCTTTGTAAGGATAATCAAGAATTTGATAATGATCCAGACTGGATCCTCTTGTCAATTCAACTAATACCACTTGAAATAGAGATTAGAATGGAGACTGAACAGCATCAAGTATTATCCAGCACTGTGTTGCTACATAATAGTGGTAGGTTGCTGTTGGCTTATTCCAATTTTTTTTTTTTTTCTTTTTATTTTGTCTGGCATTGAATATCAGAACAACTACAAAGATAGAGTACTAGTTTCCCATATGGCTAACCATGACAGAACCTTAAAATCCTTTTGTTTAATGGAAGTAAAAATTGAGTTTGATAAGTCTGCATAGAATATTAGCGGGGAGAACTTAACTTATTCCTCTATAGTTTGATTGGTGAGAACATGCAAGTGACACCTAATGACATATGTTAGCGACAACTAGGACATGTACATCCGACGACACATAATATACTAGAAACACTAATCTTAAAAGATTATTGGCCTCTCGAATTGGTTAGCACCTAGGAAACTTACACCACTAGTTCCCTTCCTCGTTCTATACGCCACTCAACATCCCCAACTTAGAGAAAGTGCGCAGCCACACCAATGGAGAAAGAAGAATAAGGTGCTGACACCAAATCAATTCCATTTAGTGACAGACAAGTACTATTAATGACACCTAATTACTTCAAATAAGTGACAATTATCACATTTTAGACTTAATCATAAATCTTAAATATGATTGGCTCACTTGAGTCGGCAATCATATAATAAGAACTAATCCCTCAAATTCTTCTCATTTTACACGACATCACCATCTTCAACTGAGAGAAAAAAAATAGTCAAGCTTCTTTCATGTAGATAGAACGATAAAGAAGAGAAATCTTCACCATTGCATGAGAGTCTTAGAACATATTGAATAGCGCTAATAGTTCAGGAGGAAGGCAGAGTTTTATCAAGCATATTGTAAAGCTATCACTTTCCTTAAGTTTATGTATTTTTATGAAATTTAATCCTTATATGTTTTCCTATCCTTGATTTTATGTGAATCTTCTATGAATGCACATTAATATTTCTATGGATGTACGTTATTTAATCTTTCATGAAAAATATGTTATTTTCCATAGTGTACAATGATAATGAATACTCTATAGATATCATGTTAAGATTTCCATGGACGCTATATAAATTTTATCTTCCATGGATAGAAAATTATCTTCCACAAAGATATGTTAACGTGATAACTACCTCTATATTCAGAAGGAAAAGGGTCCATATGTGAGACTCAACCATGACAAAACCTTGAAAATCCTTTGGACTAATGGAATTAAAAATTTGAGTTTGATAAGTCTGCATTAGAATATTAGTGGGTAGTGCTTAACTTATTCTGCTATAGTTTGATAAGTATAGAGATCCCTTTGGATTTCCTATATGTTAACCATAATCATTAGATGGTTAAATCCAGCTGGTATTTAAACCATGGTGTTAACAAAATTCGAAATTCAGTTTACTAAATGGATGGCTTATCATGTTAGAACATGATCATGATTCTAAGATTTATCATTATGACATGTTAATTTCTAGTATTATAAATGGCCTGCTGTGTTTTACCAAGAGGGTCATTTTTATTAAGTTATTTTAGTGTTGACAAATAAACTGGCCAAGAATCCATTTTTAGTGATTCTTGCTTAATCTGATTCGTTCCCTGACAGAATAAACTGGCAAAGAAGCATGAACTACGAGAGCTGAATTGGTGATGGTGATAGTTTTTGAAATCGTGCGATTCTCGATTCGAATCATCCAATATGGTTCAATGCAATTTATTATTATGATTCAAAAATCAACTTTCTATCCCGATTTGAATCACGATTTAATTACTATGGTGATAAATACAAGTAAAATAAGAATCTATCAATATATATATATATATATATATATATATATATATATATATATATATATATATATATATATATGTATCAAAAGCTTGAAAAAGCGATTATGAAAAGCTTATATGATAATAGTTTTTATTCTTAATTTGGTACCAAGGGTGATGAGAATTCCTTTGTGACCGATGCCTCGTTTCTTTCAAGTCTATCTTTTATATAAAAATAAATATAGAGGAAAAGAAGGAAAAAACTAGAAGAAATTTAGAATTCAATAAAGCAAGTATAATTTCTATTCAATGATCAGTGTTTTAGATCAATTGATACATAATTACAATATCATCCAAGGAAGTCTATTGCTATACAGTAAGTAACCTTTGCATGACGGCAATTTTTTTCAACCCCATGTTGAAAGGCAAGAACACAGCAGGCAACTTGCTCAAAACCAACTTGATAAGTAAAGGCAAGCGGTTATCTCATATGATTTAAATATTGGCTTCTCATCATGGTCAATGTAAGGAAGAGGTGAGATCAATAAAAAAGTCTTCTCTGCAAGGGATTGTAAGGCCACCCATTGGATGATCAAAGCCGAATTCTTCCTCGGCCTTGCTCAGAAGTTTCTGGAAAGAAGGCTGATTCAGAAAAGACACCGGAATCACAAATCGCTTTTTTTCATCCTCTCCTACATATACAGCAAAACAACCTTTTGGAACATGTGCTGATGCAGCTGCTGCTTGATTTATGAAGAGCTTGGATCGGCGAAGAATGTGTTTAGCATTCAAAACACTAGACAAACCAACAGCCATCACGTTACTATTTGTTAATTCAACTTAGAAGAAGAAAGAGATCAAGGTTCTTGTGTTCACAATTGAGTTGGGTGAAGAAAGATATGTAAGGACATGCTAGGTATTTATAGGCGGAAGCTAGACAAAATCTGTGGTGGGGAGGAAAGTGGACAGATTTTTGAGAGACATCATGACTCATAAGCACGTGATGATCACAAGGGTTTGCATTCCAAGTAATAGGCAGAAGCTTGCTGATGACTAGGATGCGTATTTAAACCATTTTGTCTGAGCAGTTTTGGGAGAAGGACCTGTGAGTGTCACAGTAAGTGGATTTATGAGATGTAGAAGACAAGTCTTTGATTTAAATGTAGTATGTTCTGTACTTGTTGATAGTGACATATTAGATAAAAATGGGGGATACAGATGAAAACTAGTGTGTATAGAAGTCCCATCTGAATATATGCTTGCATAATCTTGTGTCCAATGCCAAATTAACATCTTCGACCAAATCACTTATAAAATTTTGCTGTGGAATGCAAATATTTACTCAGTTCTCGAATGTCACAAGAAAACAAGTCCATTGAATTAGAAGAAATTCCCATTAATTAGGGCTTGTTTGAGTATATTTTTAGATTTAAATTTTAATAATTTTAAAGTGACTCCCACCAATTGGGAAATGTTGGATGTACATTCACTTGTGTACATTCATCTAGTACACCTTTTATTTGATGATAATTGCAGGAGCAAAACCATAAATAAAAAAATAAAAAAAAAGTAAAATAGATGTAAAAAGAAAAAAAATATATAAAAAAAGTGTACAATTATGAGTATACTTATTAACATATCTCCCACTAATTGTGGTGCCTAGCCTGTATGGAGAGATACGATTGTGAAGGAGAAGAGGGGGAGAAATAAGATATTTTACAACTCAAAACTAAAGTGTGAGTCCTCTTTTTATAATTTTAAAATTTGTTTGAAGTCCAAAAAACTTGAAACTTAAAACTGTTTTTACTGAATATATTTTGTTTTGAAATGTTAATTTGAAAATTAAAAACTTGCTATTCACAATCGCTCCAAAGGAGACCTCGTACATGACAAGCCAGCTGCTGGCTGCTAGAATTGCATAAAGATAACAAAATAGTTGCATCCTAGAACGTCTGTAGTCAGCATCACTGGCAATGTTGATTTATCACTCTATAATTTCCAAGACGATCCCCCTTGAAGAGAAAGGGAATTTGGGAAGTACTTTATGTAACATCCCCTAATTGGATCACCTAATTGAACCATATGTATGATTTTATATGCATGTTGGTGACAAGTAGAAATTTAATACTTAGCATGAACATGTGCAATTAGAATTATGTCATTTCATTCATAAGGACCAAATTGAACAAGACTTTGATAATTAGTTGCACATTCATAAATAACCAAAAGTAGGAAACAACTAGTTTAAATGGAATGAGGGGAACTAGACTAAGCTAGTTGCATTAGAAGGACCTAGTTCCAATGGAACCAAGAAGGCAGCAGCCTTTCCTCTAGGTTTCCACGCCACTCCCATGTAAATGGACTCCAACACTTGCATGAAATCAGTCAAAGCACCAACCACTAGGAACATGACACCAGTAATTGCATAATTGTGTAAATATCATGATATTTGTGGAGGAAAATAATAAATTAAGGAGGAGGAATAAAATAAAAATTTAGAAAAGTCTAGAGCAAGGGAAAGGCGGCAAGAAAGGGAGCTGAAGAGGGAAGAAAAGAAAATAAAAGAGAAAGAGAAGAGGAGAAGGGCGTGTGAAAGAAGGAGGAGAAGATAAGAGGAGAAGAGCTTGTTTTGAAGCATAAGGAGTGTTGTATCTTAAACCACTTGGATAAGCTATTAAATAGCATCAAATAGAATGAGAGGCTGCTATAAAGACCAAAGAAGAGGAAGCTAAGAGTTGTACAAGAAGGAATTGAAGATACAAGGTAGTTAGTTTAATTCAAGCATGGGTAGTTAGTTTAATTCAAGCATGGGTAGTTGGTTTCATTCAAACATAGGTTATGTGTGCTTGTATGCAAAAATTTTCTGCACTCTTGCTATTGCTAATTCTTGTCACTTATGTATTATGATTTAATGTCATTTTTGTGTGTGTGAATGGATGCTGGATTGCTGTTCTTATGATGGTTTAGTGCTATATATGTTCTGCCCTAAAAAGAAGCATGCAAACTCACAAAGTGTTATGAGAAGAGTATGAAGAAAGTTGTGTAACCTTGAGGTAGGGGTGTGCCAAAAATGAAAGTAATGGTGGCATCTATGGACATAATGAATGATTAGTGCCAAAAGGGCGCACTAAACAGGCTTCATATGGGTGATTAGTGCCAAAAGGGCGCACTAATCATGCTTCAACAAGCAGTGGTGCCAAAAGGGCGCACCAACCCTTGTATGATGTCCATAATGATCCCTACGCTTGGTTATGATTCTTTCTTTGTAATTTCTTCGAATTAACCTCAGTTTATGGCATCCTTGAGCCTTGTGTGGATGGACTAACTACTGGGAAATCCTTGATTTCTCATAATATTAGTGTGGTGATTTTATGCAGGTAAAGATTCAAAAGAGGTAAATCAAGAATAACTTGTGTTGCTGGCTGTTTTCTATGTAATTATTGTTGACCTTATGTAATAAATGTTTGAGGTTATGTGATGTAATTGGAATCATATCTAGAGCACTTTATAATGGACATTTAATTCGTGTATACCATGTACTCGTGACTCATAGAAATGATAAATATGGATTTGTGCACCTTGTGCTGAAATTTTGTTTTCTGGCCAGCTTGATATCACGAACTATTAATACCTTAAAATTACGAGATAATTACATGAAATGATTTTTCCAATCTCATGAAACACTATACTTCATGCATACCAAATTTCAGAATTTTTGGCTTAGCCAATTAGTACAGAAAATTCTTCAAAGTTACACTTCAGGAGTTTTACCGGTAAACAGGACAGTTTACAAACTTTGCTAAATTGACTCATCAAATCAATGCAATTTTCTACAAAATTTTTTCTACATGTTCTGGACACGTTAAAATTGAATTCTGGAGATTTTCATGATTTTTAAACATTTCTACACCACGTTTCCACATTTTGCAAAAACAGGGCAGTAAGCAGTCAAAGCCTGAAAGCTGCCCACCTGAAACCAAAACTTTTATTTTCAATCTCCCTAGTGAATTGATATCAATGGAAAGTGTTCCCACCAACTTGAAGGTTAAAATGGGATGTTACACTTTACATGGGAATAATTCTTATCAAAAGCTAACTACTTCAAGTTTCAACCTTTATAATATCATGCTACTTGTCTAAGATCATTTAGAAAGTAGGCATATATTATTGTAGGCATGCTTATAGAGAGAGGTAAATGAGAATCTAAAAATAAAAAAATTATAAGTTCCTATAATTTTTGCTAGTTCTTCTCAAACAGGTATGTTATAACTTATTTCTTCCTATTGGAGTTTTTCATATTTTGAAATTTTTTTAAGTGTAACTACCTCTTGAGATACAAGTTAAGAGGAAGATATAAATTTTGTTTGGCAAAACTAATTGATAGTAGCAATATTTAGTTAATAGTTGTAAAACTAATTGAAAATTGTGAGATTATAATTAAAAATTTATAGTTGTATAGATAATTGATTAAATTAAAATTATTTGATAAAACTAATTATATAACTAGCTGAGATACATTAAATAATTTAGAAAACATGTAATATTATGTTAATAATATAATATTACAACTAAATATAATTTATTTTACTTATTTTTAATTTATCATCAACAAATTAATTAAATAATTATATTTTTATTTTTATTTTTATTTTTTTTGTTACGAAGCAATTAATTGAATTGTTAGTTATATTTTTATTATTTATTATCAATCAATTAATTAAATAATTAAACATGGGAGAAGAAAGAATGGAGGAGAGGAAAACAAAATGAGTGTCAACAAGAGGAGAGTGAGTAGAATTAATCGTGCTAGGAGTAAATATTGTTATTTGCTAAAAAAGTTAAGAGTATAAATGATATTGAATTATTAGTAATTAGTTTTTAAAAGATAAACATGATTCTCAGTAGCTTTTTAATTGTTAATCTTTGAAAGTTATAATCTTCTTTTATTTTTTATTTACCAAACAGTTTTACTAACTTATTAACTAATATTAATAAGTTATAATCTCATAAATAAGCTGTAATTTATCTTTCTCACTCTAGCTTTCTAAATACCAAAAAAGAGAAAGCCCAGATTTCTACCCAGAAATATTTTAAATTGCCATTCTTTCTATTCTCGGCGGTGCTGAATTTTCTCCATTTTGTAAGCAGCTTTGCTCAGTTCCAACTGCTGCCGAAGAAGGTTGATTTTCATTTCTAGAATTTACTTAGAAAACACTAAGAAAGAAATGTATGTGCATAAACTTCTCTAACTTACTTACAGAAAATCTTGTAAACTAATTGACAGTAGAAGAACAAGTATCTCTTATCTACTACATGCCAAACTTTTATAGATTTCAGCTAAAAACGTTCTGCTCCACTCCTTTATATATTCCAGAATTTTCCTTACATATATAAACTAAATATCAACAAAATATTATGCCAATGTCACATAAAAAACGATTATGCTAATGTCACATCAAAATGAGTCGTAGCTTTCAACAATCCTCCTAAGTACAGCATCCATTACATCAAACTAATCCAAAAACTTTCGGAAACCTAGAACAATCACTCACATCAGCATTACAACTTGCATAGATATCAAAAAGAGGCCTTGTTCCTCCATTAGCAAATTCAGCATCTGAATTCAACTCTTCTTCATTTTTGGCCATGTTATACCCTTCATCTTGTTTGCGGGGAATGCAATTTGAATTTTTCTGTAGAGATTCTAAAGTTCCTTTCTCCCAATTCCATTGTGATTCATTAGTATACATCAAAATATCAAAAAAAAAAAAAAAAAAAACTCAGTAGCAAATTTACGGAGGAGAGCACACAAGAAATTATGTGCTATACGTAACCTATTTCCTTTAAGTAATTAACAAACCATCCTGCCAATAGATTTTGTCATATGTATCTTTTTCACAAGGATTAAACACAAACAAAACTGTTGGGTTCAGTAGGTACATGGCCCGATTCATCTTCATGATGAGAGTGTTGGCCCAAATTATTCATAATGTGCAATAAGAAAAGAATAGCACATTTGTCTAAAATGCCATAAAATAATTGGATTTGGACCTCCCCACACTTATATAATATTTCTATGTTTTAAATGATTATCTTATTGCTTCATTTATTTAGAAACTTACATATTTATAGTAAGACACGGAACTTTTTAGAACAACCTTTCACTTTCTTATGTACATAACACTTCAATTATCTAAATATATGACTTTTCACTAATATAGGTACATAACTCTTCATTGATCTAGTTGCATGACTCTTCTAGGTACACGACTTTTTGTTGATCTAGGTACATGACTCTTCATTAATCTAGATACATGGCCATTCATTAATCTACATACACATTACCAACATTCTCTCCCTTGATGTGCTTGTGCTTTAATTCCAAGAGCTTTTCTTAATTGCTGGAACTTGTCTCTTGCCAAAGCCTTTTTGAAAATATCTGCAAGTTGATCACTCGACTTGCAAAACTTTAATTGTACCTCCTCTTCTTCAATTGCTTCTTGTACGGAGTGATGCTTGATTGCTATATGCTTGGGTCTTCCATGAAAGATTGGATTCTTTGCCATAACAATGGTTGATTTATTGTCATGGATTGCTGCTGCACCTTGATTTTCTCCAATGTCTCTAAGTATTCTCTTCAACCAAATTGCTTGTTGTGTTGCTAGACCAATTGAAATATATTCAGCTTTTGCAAAAGATTGAGCCATGGATTGTTACTTCTTTGAACACCATGAAAATGCACTTGTTACCAATATGAAAACTTATCCAAAAGTGCTCTTCTCCAAATAAATGAAGAGAGACCTATGGCCCCCGAGACTCGAGCTTGAAGTACAAGTGTAAGAATGAAAGACCGAAGGCAAGTCTTAACTGAGCAACAGACCAGTTAGACTAGAGAGGGAGTGTTGAAAATGATAAAATAAATAAATAAAAGGAAGAAAAAAGGGGGCCTTTGAGACTGAAGCCAAGAAAAGAAGCATAAGCCCAGGTGATAAATGAAGAAGAGAGACCTGTAGCCTTTGAGGCTCAAGCTTGAAGTACTAGCCCAAGGATGAAAGACCGAAGACAAGTCTCAATTGAGTAACAAACCAGTTAGACTTGAGGGGGAGTGTTGGAACTAGAAGAGAAAAAGGAGAAGTCTCACGTTGGTTGGAATATTGAAAAGAGAAGTGTATATAAGTGTGGTGAGGTTCAAGTTCAATTGTCTTAAGGCATTTTAGACAAATGCGTTACTCATCTCTAATTACACAACATTATGAAAAATTTTAACCAACACTCTTTCACCATTAAGATGGACCAGGTCCATGCACCTATTAAACCGAACAGAAGCCAAGATTAGCATAACATGAAGTTTTAATGTCTTTAATTTCTTGTCATGCATTTCCAACCTTTCGGAACAATGTGAACATGAAGTTTTAATGTCTTTAATTTCTTGTCATACATTTCCATCCTTTCGGAACAATGTGCACTGTCTCAAATGTCATTGTAGGAATTGAGGGATTTCTTTTCACATTAGCAAATGAAGATTCATATTTCTTCATGTAAGACACGTTCAGCTAAGCTTAACATGGTGATTCATTCTTGCAATATAAAACAATACAGCAAAGGTAGCATTCAGCAAGCAAAATTCATCACCTTCTCATGTTCAATACATTAATTTGCAAGTAAATCCTTGCACCCAAAACTTATGGTAAATAATTTGGGAAGTACTTTACATGGTAATAATTCTGAACAAAACCTAACTACTTCAATTTCAACCTTTATAATATCATGCTACTTGTCTATGATCATTTAGAAAGTAGGCATATATTATTGTAGGCATGTGCTTCTAGAGAGAGAGGTAAATGAGAATCTAAAAAAATGATAAGTTCCTATAATTTTTGCTAGTTCTTCTCAAATAGTTGCTGTAACTTATTTCTTCCTATTGGAGTGTTTTATATTTTGAAAATTTTTTACGTGTAACATCCTCTTGAGATACGGATTAAGAGGAAGATAGTAAAACTCCAGCTTTCTAATTACCCAAAAAAAGAAAGCCCAGATTGCTACCCAGAAATCTTTTAAAATTAATTTGCAATTCTTTCTATTCTCGGTGGTGCTGAATTTTCTCCATTTTGCAAGCAACTTTGCTCAGTTCCAACTGCTGCCAAAGAAGGAATTGCTTTTCATCTCTAGATTTACTTAGAAAACACAAAGAAAGAAATGTATGGATATAAACTTCTCTAACTTATTTGCATATCATTAAGCTTTTATAGGAAAACTTGCAAACTAATTGACAGTAAATAATTAACAGTAGAAGAACACATTAGAATATACTATATTAGGAGTATGTAGTGTATGTGAATGTGTTAATGATTAGCTTCAGGTAGTTATGCAAGTATTGAGTGTAGTCGAGAATATAAAATCTCCCTGTACCCTCATCTATTTATATAAGGCTTTTTTTGTAATTGTTTTTCATATCTTTCAATAATACAGACACATTTCTTTTCCTTTATTTTTTTCCACTAGAACAAGTATCTCTTATCTACTGCATGCCAAACTTTCAAAGATTTCAGCTAAAAACATGCTCCTCCACTCCTTTACATATTCCAGAATTTTCCTTACATTATATGAACTACATATCAACAAAATATTATGCCAATGTCACATCAAAAAAGATTATGCTAATGTCACATCAAAATGAGTCATAGCTTTCATCTCTCCTCCAAGTACATTTGGTAGTGGCATCCATTACATCAAACTAATCTTGAACAGTAGCTAACAACTTTTGGGAACTTAGAACAATCACTTACAGCAGCATTACAACTTGAATAGATATCAAAAGGAGGCTTGTTCCTCTATTAGCAAATTCAGTATCTGAATTCAACTCTTCTTCATTTTTGGCCATGTTTATACCTTCATCTTGTTCGCAGGGAATTCCATTTGAATTTTGTTGTAGAGATTCTAAAGTTCCTTTCTCCCAATTCCATTGTGACTCATTATCAAATTTTACATCTCCAGCAATATTTACTTTCTACGTTTGAATATCTAGAACTCTAGTTTTTACTGTTGTTATATCAAGCCTCAATCTTTTTGCATCAAGAAGATGAACCTAGCAAAGAATTACAAAGTATATATATATCTATATCTATATATATATATATAACTGGAAATACAATACAAGAAAACACTATCAATTTAGTTAACAAACTATCCCAAAATTGTCATACATAATATATTATTGTAAACCTAAAATTAATATTTTTTTAGGCAATTGAAAGAGTGAAGAAAAATAATTATTATAAACTATAAAAGAGAGCAAAATGTAAAGAGAAATCAACAATGAAAAAGCTTTAGGATGTTTGATTTCATCTCAACCATCTATACTGGATTATTTATCTTTATTAATTTTGTTTAATTTCTTCAATTGCTAACCAAGTGATCTTTAATTTATCAAATTAACATAATCTTAATTATCAATCTAATTATATTACCGTGTGAATTGTAGTGATTAAAACCACATTAAATTCTATGAGATTTTTTTTAGAGAAGCTACATATGAAGTAATTTTTCGTGGTTTAGATTACCCACAATTGTAAAAATATATTAATATCTCTTTTGGTGATCAGGTAAACAAAATCTGCAATATATTTAGAGGATGATGACTATAAAGCACTAAGTTTACTCGCTTATAACAATGTGAAGATTATTAAGTGGTCTTACTTTTTAGTTGTTATTCTTAATTAATGCTTAATAACCTAAGTGTGCTAGTCTTGCTGCAGTTCCGGTATCTGTTAGTAACTATCACGTTGCCTTTTCTATTGCATCGTGAAATTAGTAGCATCTCTTAAAGTGACAACGTAGCTAGACAAAATAGCATAGTGTAAGTCCTGTTAATGTTTTTTTTTTTTCCCAATGCACATTTAAGCACACAATTTCTTTCATGAAGTATCATTTTTGTTTGACTGAGCCTTCCAAAGAAAAAACATCTCATTGATCTTACAGAATATTTTGATATAATTGATCATGAATCATATGAATGTTCCTCTTCCAAAACGGCTAAATAGCCTTAACATGAAGTTATAATTGAAGGACACTGGAGATAACTATAAGGAGTTGAATCAGTTCAATAGAACAGAATAGAAACAACTGGTTAAGGAATCATCGAATCTGCAGAATAAAATTCTAAATGCTTACTGCTCAACAAATAAAAGAAACAGTGTAGCAAAACCACACTATATAATTTCAAACGCACCGAAAGCAGACCACAAGGGGAAGATCAATATTATAGAAGAGTTGATAATTATTCGGGAAGAAAAAAATTGCTATTGGATTCTTATCCATGCCTCTCCATTGAATCTTCGAAGAACCCATCCCAATTGGTGAGAACATACTTACATGAATCTTCGAAGAACCTATCAATTTGCTGTTGGATTTTACCCATGCCTCTCCATTGAACCTTCGAAGAACCTATCCAATTGGTGCTTCTCCTTCAAAGTCTCAAAAAATAAAAAATAAAAACTCTAATGCTTGTTCCAGTTGGAATCGCTCTTCTCCTTCAACCCTTCAATTGACCATCCATACCAGAGAGGAAGAAGAAATTGTCGATAGAATTTCCTGGTGTGGGGTGATGAAATTTTTTGTTTCCAGAGGCAAGGAAGGAGTTTGCGAGAGATGTGTTTGAGAGATAAATAGAGATGGAGTTGAGAAGCTCAACCTTTTTGAGTGCAAGTAGAGATGTCCATGGGTCCAGTTAGACAAGGTGAAACACATTTTCTTACGAACTCATTTAGAAAATATTGAGTCGGGTTTGAGAAATTTTTTTTTACAAACCCAACCCAATCCCACTCGGGATTTGTTGGGTTGGGTAAAATAATTTTTTTAACAAAAAAATATATATACAATTTGAAAAAAAATCATAAGTTAAAGAAATTAAATTAATTGTGAAATTTATGACGATGAATTATTAAAATATAAAAATATATATTATAAAATTTTTAATTGAGATAAATAAAGTAAAAAAATTATCACTTGCACTACTATAAATAAATAAATTAAAAAAAAGTATATGAGAATTTATTATTAAATAAAAAATTTATTCATTCATAATATAAACATTTCTCAATTATGAAACACAAATATTTAATTTAATATATTTAATTTATGTTTTATATATTTTAATTTTAAGTTTTTTTTTTTAATGTATAGGCCAAATAAGTCTATACAAAATAGATTTATATACTTTAAACTTATTACTTAACCCAATAACTTTTGAATTGTCATATTAAAATTTAACCCAATCCAATCAAATGCAAAACCCAACCTAAAATGACTAGATTGGGTTGGGTCAATTCGGTTTGGCTGGGTTGGGTTGGGTTGGTTCATGACATTCATACAGCAAGCTTCTTGGAGAACTGGTGAATGTTACAGATCTTATGGTCCAACTAATTAGATCAAATTTGAGACTAAATGAGTTGTTGGCAAGTGGCAGCAAAGGGTATCAAACACCTGGCACCCGGCTCGTAAATATAAAACTAGATCATAGCCAGAAGTCCAAATAAAAAAAGCTAAAAACACTAAATAGGACCCAATATAGGGTAAAAATTTGTCCCAAAATTGTATCTCATGTATTATCTCAAAACATAATCCAATAATAATATAATAATATGCTTTTAATAATATTATTATTATTTTATTATTTTTTAGTATATAAAATACTTTGAAATAAGTTACGAGATTAATTTTGGAACAACAAATTTTGTTTCTTAATATATTATTCTCTTTCATCACCAAACATATATATATATATATATATATATATATATATATATATTTTAAGCAAAAGCGTTTAAATGAATAGATCTTAGTACTCTATAAGGCTAAGATGATCAAGATTATGCTTAAAAGTTCTCAAACAATGATGAATTTTAAATTTTTTTTTTTGACCTTTTATTTTTGAAAACACTAATTGCCATATCTAATACAACTAAACACACTATTACACTAGTTAAACACAAAAGGAATTCAGAATACAAGGCTAAAATGGGGAATTGGCCGGGTGGTCACATAGAATAACTCAAGAATATTTACATGAGAACGGAGTAACCCAAGAATATTCCAATGAGAAAATGTCCTAGAAGTTGCATTCTATGGCCATTTGGGTGAAGAAAATAAAGAGGAAAATCTGAAAACAACTCAACAATGGTGGATTCAAGATGGAAACAACAATGGAAGAAACACAAAATATGAACAATTCAAGATGGAAATTCGCAGGTTATAACAAAACAACCATTAAATAACATGAACAACCAAGAAAAAGTAGAGTAACAAGAAAATTCAAGAGAAAAGGGAACTTCGTGGTTCAGCTTAAAGGCAGGATGAACACCTAGGAAAAACAATAGAACAAAAACACTGAAGAGCAGCAAGGGGAAAGCTGAAACACATACAGAACAGTACTAAATTTGTAAAGAAAACACAAAAATGACAAGGAAAGAAAAAACACAACTTGATTAGAGCTAAGCTCTGGTACCAGGTATGATATGAATGTTGCCTAATAAAATCTAACCAAGTTGGGAATAAATTAAAAACAAAAAAACAAAAGAAGATATGAATGTCACTGTTGTGTGATTTCTAGAAGTCTACTAGGTTGCATAAGTAGTATAAAAAAGAGTAAGAGTTATCGTTATTAAGGGTTTGTGAATTAATTATCAATTGTAATTTCAAATTCTTATTCAAGCGATCAATATTGCGAATATGCAAATAAATAACACAACTAATTGAAATAAGTGTAAAAAAATTTAATGATAGAGATTCTAGGTTTGAGATTTCACCTAGGATGCTGCAATCTTATAGAAAAACTCCCAATACAATTCTTACTGAGTTCTATTAATGTTGAATTCCCAAATTTGACTAAGACCCAATCTCTTGGTGAACTAGATCTTTTTTTCTTAAATCGATCACCTAATCTCTTAGAATAATTCAATTAGGAAAATGATTTAATTCTATTGAATTCACTAAAGAACAATGTAATTTACATTTACCTATTCCTTGCTTTCGCTCAAATTACAACAACTATCTCAAGAAGCTAACCTATAAATCCATCTTTCTATGCAATTTATAGTCTACACTTCAATTCTTTAGGTGTTCAATCCATATAAAGCATTAAGAACAGAGATAATTACTCATAGAATTGAATAAAACTTGCATAAATAAAAATTTTCAATTTAATTTACATCAACCCTAGGCTATGTCCCTACTCTAGAGGAGGAGTTTAGCAATTTATGTCCAAATAAAGCAAACACACAAAAAAAGAGTAATTCATAAAGATATATAAAAAAAAGAAGAAGAAGAAGAAGAAGAAGAAGAAGAAAGAAGCTTCTCTATAGCTAACTACGTAAATCTCCTTTAGAAGAAGTTATTTCTCTCTGTTTCTTTCCAAGAACTCCTAAAGAGCATAAAAGTGGCTAAGAACACAAAGTAGAAGCAGAAAAAACTCAATCCTATTCTCCATGGCATATTTATAGTCTAACAAGTGACTTAGAATAGTTAAAAAGCCCACAACATAAAAAATAATTTCAGTCCCTTCTTTTTAGCACGTGTCACAACACACAAAACCTTGCTTCGCCTCCTTGCTGCTTCATAGTTGTTGTGTCACAACACACAAAGCCTCAACATGTCCTCTTGTTGCTTCAATTTTGTTGTGTCGCGATGTGCACTTTTGTGTGTTGCAATATACAAAGGTTTGACATTCTTCCAAATTAGCTTCTTTGTTGTGTGTTGTGACATGTAATTTGTTATGTCTTGACACACAAATCCATGATTACAAACTTTAAATTCTCTCATTCCAAATATAAGAATGGTCCTCCACTTTCCCTCCAATTGCATTTTAACCTCAAATGTATTTAAAATAGCTTGATTTGTATAGAATTTCTGCTACCATTGCGCTTTACCATATTATCTTACAAAATATCCAAATTATACAGAATGAGGACCAAATTTATCAAAACGAGGCTTAAATATCATCAGATATGAGGAGAAAACATACATAAAAATCACAACTAACAATCACACTCTAGGTTTGAGGGAGAAAAGTGGGGTTGGTTAGTTGTGATTTAGATGCCATGAGAAAAATCCTTGATAATTAAAAGTTCTCCAAAGGAACCAAAGAGAGAAACTTTTCATCCCATTTCACAAAATGTTTTGGTTGATTGCTAGCCACAAGGGTGCTACCTCCCTTTTAAAGAAACCCTAACCCCTATCATAGACTAAAATAGATATCACTCAAGCTAAAATAAGATCAAATTTAATAAACCCTAGCATGATACATAAAGAGAGAAATACAACATAACAATAAGAAAGTGGTTTGGGGTAATGAAACAAACCTCAAATACAAGCCTCTAACACCCTTGTATTCGGGATCAAATTCAACTCATTTCCCTTACACTTATGCTAATATTAAAAAATTTGTGTCCCATTCTATTTATGAAAAAAGAAAAAAGAAATACAACATAACAATATAACATAATTTAGTAAGTTGTATTAGTGTGTTGGCTCAAAATACACTTAATAAGCCCAAAAGATGAGAAACAAATCCAAATTCATCCATGCTCTCCAAGGCCCAAGTTAAACAAACCAAAAACAAAAAAGTTAATGCGTTTTAAGCCTAGAGGAGCAATGTTGTACCCTTTGGTATTGTGGATTAGCTTATATTGAGCCCAAATCCTCTCAAGTTGTCCACTTTAGCTTGAGTGATTGTAAATCTTTCCACAAGCAAAGGATGAATTTGAGCTTAGAGTGGTGCCTTGGTTTCCATTACGTTCTTAACATTTTTAAACATTCCTTTGATGCAGCAACTTCAATCTCAGCTTCAAGACTTTCAGAAGGGATGGTGAAGGCACTTTCAAATGTGTATGTCTTGGTTGTAGTTGGAGAGTGAATAACATGAAATTTGACCCGTTCAGTGGTTTCTTGAAGGGTTTTGATGGCAACTTTTATGTATGGGGAACCGGCTAGAAAAATCCTAAACGAAGAAGTTAGATGTAGATGAAAAGGAAGAATGTTTTGAAGAAGTTGCAGATTGGCAATCTCTTGATGGAACTAGCAATGCAAAACGAGTTAAGGGGATCGATGATGAAAAAGATTGTTGGGAAGCAGGGCAAGATGATCTGATACAATGTTGAAATCATACTTTTGAAGATACTCCTTAGTTAATGTTTTTTGGTAATGATATACATTTCTATAAAGGATTAATAAAAACGGTAAATGTCCTTGTTTTATAACATATATATATATATATATATATATATATATATATATATATATATATATATATATATATATATATATATATATATATATGAGGTTCTAAAACTAACAAATGGTATGGCAGCAAATTAAAAGAGAGAGAGAGAGAGAGAGCAGAAAGAAAGCTAGGGCCAGTACTCCAGGCATTCTATATTCTATATTGTTCTAAATAAAGCCTGAAGCTGCAATTATTAGTCTAAAACCAAAATCAATGAATCAAGACATTCTAGATGTAAAAGAAATTTGGAAATTTGTTTAACAGTTTTGAATGGGAAATTTCCTTTGAGTTCCTTTTCTTTTTCCTATCACATGGGAAGCATCACAACATTTCTGTAACATCCCATCCTCCTAATATAGGAAACTATGATATTGTTACTAGTACAAGAAATTGTACATCCAATTACTAGTTTGTCAATGGAAGCTTCAAGTTTTGTGCGACCATGATTTTGGATGATAAAACCACTAGCTGGTTGTTCCTCCTCCATGGAACCCTTGTCTCAAGCTTAAAATCATATCTCTGTTGTAGATTATGGAACAAAGCAGCAGTGGCTCCTTGTCCTTTCAACACACGTACAGTTTATGTTTCTTGGTTCCACATGGTTCACCTGAAAAGCTTGTATATTGTCCTATTAAGGAATTTTGGTGATTTCTGCGCCCCACTTACTTTTGGTAGTGGGTATCCTTTTGCAGCCACATCTTCATGAGAGGAGAATATGGAAGAACAATTGGCTTCAATCTTGTGTATTAAGGTATGTTGCAACAGCGCTTCGCACGCAATACGAAGCAATGAAACCTCATCGAAAACGTATCGCAAATCTAGTAACTATACCACAAATATCTTCTTTTGCTCTTCTCCAACATGTACTGTAAAATACTCTTTTGTTATATTAGCAGACATTGAAATTGCTTCTCTGTAATTAGAAAGACAACGTCGATGGATGCGCTTAGCATTCCTTATTGCAGGCAAACGAATAGCCATTGTAGCTTTATAGAAGTTTATGTTAGCAGCTAATGCTTTGGAAGTTGGAACAAGAGATGATTTCTTTGTGGAAATGTCTAAACTTGGTGTGGCCATTGGAAGCAGTGTCTGTATATGTAGAGACGAATGGGTGTGTGAGCAATCAAATCTGTGGAATCTAGAATTATATGGTGCATAAGGCAAGGACATCGACACTAGCAAGACATAGCATTTGAAGGATCAAATGGCTTTCCCTATGGAAGTTTGTTAACAACTTGGTAGTGAACAAAACTGCATATTTGTCAGGATACATAGTGCCAAATAATTTATGAAAAACTAAATGCATAAAACCCCACTTGAAATGAAGATGAACAAAAGCATACGACTTTGTTGAAGAAAGAAATTTCTTGACAAATAGAAAAATAAAATTGGAATTTTTCTTGTTGATCAACCTTGTTTTTTGAAATAAGTAATGTAGTAGAGAAAGTTAGTTGACAAAAAAATAAAGAAACAAATATTGACTACTAACTGATAATTTCACTGGAGATAACATGGATTTAAATAATTCGTAAATAAAAGATAAATATTAGTTAATCCACTAACAGTAAGAAACAACTAGTTTACATATTCTAAAGCTTCTGCATTTCCCTATGGTAGGTTTTCAACACACAAGAAAGAGCACTATAAGTTTTCTGTCACTCTGTCCAAATACTACTGAACCCAGGAACCACTTGTGCATCTAGTTAACTGTCTTGCTCTAATGTATCTATCATTATTTTATTTACTAATTAAAAGGAGTTTTTTTTTTTTTTTTGAAATGAATGTTGTAGTAAATATACCATCAGATTCTTTATTTATCTTAAGAAAGTTTCATTTTATTTTACTGATATCCTTAAAGAAACTATTCAAAGTTGGGATAGAAATTAGAGATAGTGGCATAGAAGGCCACCCTGTCGGATCAAACTTGAATGCATGGTCTTACACTTTCGTGACTTTGTGTAAACTGCAACTAAATACCAATTACATTGTCACTGATTTTCTATGAAATGGCAAATTCTACCAACAATTTCTCTGATTGCCAACTTAATTTATTTTGAAGGCCTCTACAAGGATGTCATTTGAGGATTTCTGAAAATTCTGATGCTGGAGTTATTTTCTTCAAAAGTTCAATTCAAGATACACTCAAGAACTGTCATTCAATCAAAACTTGAAGTGAAGGACACGAAGGCCCAAATAGCATCATTGGAAGCAAAGAGACAAAAAGACAACAAAATTCTTTTATGAAAATTCTTACCATTTCCATTTATTGATAGAATTGCAACAATTGGTTTAGAAGTTGAAATATATAATTAACATTTTAACAGAAAACTTTTAATTCTATTTCTTTTCTAGGACGAAACAATATTCATTTTTCATGGCTGCAGAGGAATATTGGTTCATGAAATTAAGATGCTCCATGAATCATTTTTGGAGGACAAAATATCATTAATTCTAATTACTCCTTGCAGGTCAATGAAGTTATCCAATCATCTTAGGTTTTTTTTTTCCTCACCATCTCTTCCTCTCCCTGTCTGAGTAATCCTTCTAGCAACTGCAAAGCTTATATTGTCCTATCAACCCTAAGCAATTGGGTTCTCTTTTCTTGAATACTCTAGAGAACTCTAACAAGCTCGGCTACTTAATTCAAGTGGATCTGCATCTATGATAGCCAGCTTCTCCCATTGTGGGAGAAAAGCATATGAAATCATGAAGCTATTGCTTCTCTTGTGAGTCATGGTTATAAATTTCCAATTGAGCAGTTGCTGAAATGCTGGCTAAGATACAGGAACCACAAGTCTTTTCGTCTGCTCTTCTCTAACATAAACTAAAAAATACCCTTTTGGCACATTACCAGACATTGATGTAACTTCTTTGCCACTAACAAGAGCACGATGTAGATATGCTTAGCATTCATTATCACAGGTGACAGAGCAAGCCATTGTAGCTGAATTGGTGATTTGGGAGGAGAAAGGGTTTGTTCGTGGACAATGTGGAAACTTGATAGGGTTTGCAATGTTACCCGTGTCTTTTTATAGAGATAAATGAATGCATGAGAATGAGTGGTGTCTAGAATTTTGAATAAGTGGTGGAGAGACAAGGATTGCCAACAACATTGATTAGACACCCAGCATTACCAGAATCACATGATTCTGTCTTTCAAAGAATCATCAAGAATTTGGCAGCGATAAACATTGCTGACATGTTGGAAGGTATTAAAGCATGCAAGGATTTGTGGATGTAGTAGCTTAACTTCTACAGATTACAAAGTATTTCTTCTGAAAAAAGATTAAATAAATAGTACTTATATTCACTATATAAATATGATAGAAAAATAGTTTAGATAAAAGACATGACCAGGCAACACAATAACAACATTTATTGAATTGTCCTAAAGAAATCAACCAAGAAATAGATGTGTACAACAAAAGATAGATAACTACCAAAATTCTCAGCACCTCATTTTTTGAACTCAAGATTGCAAACATTAATAGAACAGAAAATCAGTGGTTATAATAAATGGGCCCTGACTTCATAGAGCATACAAATAGAGAGCTGTCAATACATATATATATATATATTGAACTCTTAACTTTTGCATGCCCCTCTTTCATGAACAAGAACAGATTCCGTCTTCCAAAACTTTGTTAATTTTTTACATGTAATTTTTTTTTATAATTAGATTTTTATATGTAAATTTTTTTATAATAATTGGACTTGGCCCTTTAATTTTATCAAATATGTTTTTTGGACCCACCTTTTTAGTTGATGTCTAAATCCGACCCTCTTCCCGAATAATCTCTTTTCATAGGATAAATTCCTCTCTCTCAAAACAATGACTTGACCAGCTTTTGCAGGTTGCTAGCTCAGCTCAAACTCAAGCCACAATAACAAGAATAGACATACAAGTTTCACGTGACACTATTGATGTTACCAATGTCGAGAACAATTCCAATATATAAATCTCAGCGTGAGATATCTAACATCAATATCTATTTTTCTTACTAATTTTGTTATTGTGGAGTGACTAGATGATCATGCTGTTCCATTACTGTTGATATCCTGAGGATTAATAGTGAATTGGCTGAACACTTCTAGTCTCCCAAAATTTTTGATTTCACAAACTCTACTATTTACTAAGTTCAAAATAGAGAGGACATACCCTGTTCTCAAGCAGCAATGTATGAATAATGCTCAAACAATAACAAAGTTTTAATGCGTGCATGATTTTTATGGATTTAACCATTGAATCATGCCATATTTTAACCTTGTTTATTGATGTGAAACTTCACATATATAAAAAATTATACTTGTTCAATATAAATTTTACTTATAATTTAAATTGTTTATTTATTAAAATAACATCATATTATAGTACATCTATTAAATTTAAAATTTTATAAAATATTATAAGTTTAATGTCTTACATGAGCTCTTTTAATTTAACAATTAAATTCATAAAGTTTATGTTGTATAAAAAGTTATTGTAATTTCCATTTGCATTGCTTACTTTATGAGACACTTTGTTAAAAATTATATACTGTTGTGTGGTTGTAGGGTTGTCCCGTAATTCCTGTATGGTTGGCGAGTCGAGAGAGAAGAGTCCCTAGTCAAGAGCGAACCACCTCTTCTTTATAGGCTAGAGCGTGGCTATCACATGCTCTAATGGGCCTATCCAGGCTTACTTGAAGCCCAAGCTGATTAGTACTGGCTCATACAGTTGAGCTTGGTGCGGCCTATATAACTTTATCCTGATTCCCTAATTCTCAGTGAGGGGGCCGCTCTAGTGTGGTTGAAGAGCTGGGCTGGATGTGGCCCATTCCAGATATGAGAGGTCGGTACATATCATCAGCCCCCCCAGCTTGGGCCTTTAGTGGCCTGGGGGGTCCAGGTCTAGACCTTTATTTCGAGATTATGGAGTGTATAAAGGCTCATGATTGTTTTCTTTGATAAAAGTGAGACCAGCTACTTCTAGCTGCCTTCATTCATTGTGTCATTTCAGCCTGACTTTTCGTTTTGTTTAGGAGACACGTGGAGTGCCCTAGAGGTTGTAGTCACCCGAAGAGGCATGGGACATCTCGTGCCTCGGTTTAGTGCCGGCTTCTGTCATAACTGCCTTAAATATTGTTTTTTTTCAACGCTGTCGCATGGTTCTTTGTTTCTCAGGGTGCACTACTACCTCGAGCGTTGTCGCGTGTCCTTTCGCTTCCCGAGTACGCTATGTCTCCCTGCCTTTATTTCCTTTCTTGGGCCGATTTTGTGACGTCATTGTACCCTTATCGAGGATATATAAAGGGATCCATTGTCTCATTTTCACTTTTGCCTCTTTCTCTCATTTCGCGCAACAGCTTATCGATTTTTGTCTTCCACCGCTTGTTGGTTTTCTCGCCTTTTTCTTCTCTGCTTCCCTGGTTTTCTTGCTCAGGTCAGTCTCTTTCCTTTCCTTCTCTCCTTATTTCCTTAGTTTTGCCTTTCTTCTGTTTCACTCTTTCCTATTTATCGCCGTTGTTGGCGCTGCCATTTGCTCCCTGTCATTTTCCTTAGATAAGTTAAGGTTTTAGTAGGGTGTCGCGTCTCACCTTTTAGGTCATTTTTAGCTTTGGGGAATGGTGAAATTTGTAGCAAGTTGTGTAACCGATCTGTTTTGTGTTCTATGGCTCGAGTAGGATTTGGTTCCTCTGAGGAACTAGACATAGTAGATATTACCTTTCTACTCGGTTATTGTCAGCTGGATGACTTTAACCCGGAATACGCCTCTTCGACTAGCGATCTAAAGAACGCCTGGTGGGTCTCCAAGGAGGTTGTGGAGATTGACTCGTGGCTGAACGAAGAGGGTGTCCGAGCTATCAAGGACACCCTATTGGGAAGCTCGAGGCAATGTTTCGATGTCAAGGCATGTCCTCCTAGGGTTGGGGTGTGTGAGGGCTAGTATGGAGATGAGTTTTTTACCTGGAACCTGTATTATTCGTAATGATGTGGAGTCTCCCTTCCCTTCATCGAATTCGAAATAAAAATCCTAGACCAACTTCAAATCACCTCTACGCAACTCCACCCTAATGCCTGAGCAACCCTCAATGCCTTTCAAGGTATATGTGAGAGCCTAGGTCGGCCTACCTCAGTGGACGCCTTTTTTTACTTCTATTTTTTGAAGAATTCCTATAAGCACGATGTAGGTTATTTGTACTTCACTGCTAGGAAAGGGAGGTCGCTAATTCTTCCAGCCGAAGAATCAACTAAACACTTCAAGAAGTAGTTCCTTAGGGTCACCCTTTCTCCGACCGGCCACTCATTTTTCATTACTGAAGGAGGCAAGCCAAGGTTTCCTCTACGCTGGAGAAGGCACTTTGGTAAGATAGGGGAGGTGTCTGGGGCCGACCTGGGTCTGGAGGCGACTTACCTCGTGAAAAAGTTAGAGTCGAGAGTGTACACCAACCCAACTCAAGCCACTTTTCGTGCTATGAACTTTATTGGTGTGTGGTTATTTTTGTACCATCGTTTCATACTTTTATTGGTTCTTCTCTCTAAAGTTTTCTACTTGTGCAGATCGGATAGCCATGCCGAACATCCATAAATTCATGGAGAGGACGGAGAGCAAAGCGGAGGTTTATCTGAAGAAAAGGAAGGTTGTGGCACTTCCGCTCCTTCAGCAAGAGTTGCTGACTATTTTTCAAGGTCTCAACCGACTGTTGTTGACCCTGTGTCCTCCGTTACGGAGGAACAAAGTCATGAATAAGTTAAGGAGTTACAAGAGACAAGAGGAATAAAAGATTCATGAATGAGTAGAGTTGCAAAAATTATTTTTTCATGAGTTATAAAATTTATGAAAATAATGGTGTTGTAGAAGTTATGTGTAATAAAATGCCAATAAAAGAAGTTATGTGCAGGAGTTATTTTTCAAGAATTATTTTTCTAGGTTATAAAATTTATGAGAATAATAGTGTTGTAGGAGTTATGTGTAATAAAATGCCAATAAAGTTCAGGTTATACAAAGAATCATTTAGCAAAATTCAAGATTAACCAAAAATAGCCTATGGTAGTGCTAAAACAACATTTTCCGCTCAATTTTTCAATGAAATAACACCACTATTTGATTCAGGAGGTCCAAAAACCTTGAACCAGAAGTTTTTGCAGCCAAAAGATAGCCTACACGCCGCCACACACTAGCCACTATACCCTACGTGTGGAAGAGCGTCCAAAGGCAGAAGACGTTGATACCATCACTATGCAAGTACCACACCAGCATCGACCACCAAACATAACTTGGCACGTGTCATTCCTAACCACATCAACAAGTCACATCGTCACTAATGTTATCTTGCCACATCAACACGACTTGTTATAATCAGTTACACGTCAATCCACTTACCATTTGTCACGTGTTATTTGCCACATCACCACCACATAAAGCCAAGTTTTTCAAATTTTCAATTTCATCCTACTATTTTCCCACATTTACAAAAACACCATTAACTCTTCCAGAAACCTTATTTTTGCCCCAAAACTCTTAAAAACTTCAAAAAAACCCCACACCACCAAAAAAATTGTCAATTCACCCCTAATTTTCTTTACAAATTACAAAATTAACCATAAACCCACCAAATTCCATTTTATCCCTTAATATACCCGAAATTGACTCCACACCCTTTCACAAGCGTACGCACGCACACGCGTACACAATGTCAAACAAGTACATGAAATTGTTGAAGAAATCGAAGAAACCCATGGCAATTTTAACATGCCACCAATATTTGATGAAGAATTTACCCACACAACGCTTGAAAATGAAAAACCTTGGCCCAACACATCTTCCTCACCCAATATACCATCCAAAACAAAGTTTGTTACCATATTATCAAAAGGCCCGCACTATCAAACCAAAATCTTCCACAGAACATCCTACCACTACGAGATAAGTGTCAACAGATGAGCATGGGCAATTAGACTCAAGGGCAATTATAGTCCAACTCAAGGAGAATTTCATTGAGGAACAAAGCTATGAATAAGCAAATGAGTTACAAGAGACGAAAAAATAAAGGAGCCATGAATGAATAGATAGTTACAAGAGTTATTTTTCCATGAGTTATAAAATTTATGAGAATAATGAGCGGTGTAGGAGTTATCTCTAATAAAATGCCAATAAAGGATCCAAGTCAGTTTAGCTTAGAAAAGTAAGTCTTGAGTATTGTATGAATTAAAGAGAGTGGATTCTCTCTTTATCCCCTTCGATTTCTGTGCCACACAACCCTTTAAGTTTGCTCCATACCTAGTCCATTAGGTGTAAAAATTGCTTGGCCCCATCAAATTCAAGTCAAATTACTATCCCTAGTCCAAAGACAATTAACAAGTCTTCGTCAAATCATTGAAACTGAGGTAATGAACAACTAAGTAGACTATGTAATATATAGAGAAAATTTCAATAATTTCTACTTATGTATTTGTCATTAGAGTTGCATCTTTCCACTTCGACTTTCTGGGAAAGAAAATAAGAAAAAAAAAAATTACAAATGTTAGATGATGTCTTCTGTGCAAAACTTAGTTGCTGGTAAGCCAAGCCATCTAGGCGTTGGTCTTATCCTTTATGACATACGCAATTGAGAGATGATATCTAAAAATACGTCTTCTCTGCAAGGGATGGTGAGGCCACCCATTGGATGATGAAATCCAAATTCTTGTTCTGCTTGACTCAACAAATCTTGAAATGAATCTTGATTCAAGTATGATACTGGAATCACAAATCGCTTCTTTTGGTTCTCTCCTACATAAACTGCAAGATGACCCTTTGGCACATTCACACGCTTCTGAAGAGCAAGCAAACGGCAACCCATTGTTTATAGTTTTATTAGGTGAAGAACAAGAGAGATTTCAAAGGTGTTTTATGAAGATGAAGTATAGATGCTTAAAATACTAGTCTTGTTTTTGACTGCAACCATGAGAATATGAGAGTATATATAGAGAAAGAGGGTTCTAGAGAGAGTGACATATGCATGGATGATCACGTGGTATTGCCTTAAATGTCTTCATCAACGTTCAAGAAATTATATGAAGCTTCCTGTCCCACATTCTTCAAGAGCAACCAACATGTTCCCACCCACTTGAAAGCTGAAATTGAAGAGATGTATACAGATCAAAACCTAATTTTGTCAAAGCATTTCAGTAGCTGACACCTTCTATTGTAAGAATGCTTAAGCCGAAGCTGCTGTCTCATACTCTTCGTATTGGACAAAAATAATAAAATGATGTATCTTCAATAATTATGATATTATTTAATTATTTTTTGATTGATAATATAGAAATGAGATAGAATATGAAACAAGATATTTTGTTTTATTCATATTGATAAGGCAAGTAACAGTATCGACCAAAAATAATTATTAAGACCAAAAAATTGTATGTGCACATATATATGAAAGGATAAGAACCCCATTAGATATATGAAAGACAAGTTTATTAGATCTAGTTGCTGGCATCACTATACAAAACTATGTTTCATTAACCAAATTGCTTCTTGTTGAGAAATCATATGCCCTACTTATCTTACACAACAGTGATAATGGAAACTGACTGATCACATACAAATGGGAATTCATCTACGCCTCTGATGAATTTGGACAAGCTGCAGACAATAATTGTTTCTGCTTCTTAATGATTAGGAGGAATCAGAAATTATAAATTATTCTTGATATTTAAACTCTGATGTGAGTTAAATAAAACTTGTCTATAGGGATCTTGTTAGACTTAACAGAACAGAGTCACAAATAAGATAGACTCATTCATAGGTATTCTGGATTAAATTAGAGATGGCAATTTCCCCTGGTTAAGTAGGACCGATGGAGATTTCTCGTTCAGAGTGAGGATTAGAGAAGGATTGGTGAAAAATGTTCCTTCCGGAAATTCCTGAATTAGTAAAAGTACTAAGATATTCTTAATTTTAAAATAAAAATGTATAAGATTTAGATATTTCTGTAATTTCACAAATTATTTTGTATTAAATTAAATTTATTTAATTAAAATATCAATTTTTATAAAAAAATATTTTTAAAAAATTCTCCTAAGGGAGCCACATATTCCTGATTTTTCGGGGAGATTGGAGGTAAGGAACCATTTCTCCCTTATGTTATGGGGCACAAGGGATCAGAGACGGGCCATACTCCTCACCTATCTCATTGCCATCCTTAAATTAAACTAGAATAATAGTACAATAAAGTTCAAGAACCTCAAAGAACACAGCGCAAGGCATAGCAGAAACAAATATCCCTACATTCGCCCACACAACATGTTAGGACCGGGGAGTCTTGAACACTGGGAAGAAGTACTGCACATTGGACCTATGAAACAACACATACTAGTGAAACTCAAAATTTCAAGGCATTAAGTGAATGGTTTTTTTTAACTTAACGAGTTTTTTTTTTTTAATTATCACAAGTCTTAATTTCTTCTAATATAAGACTTTTTTCTATTCTAACTTGAGTATCTAACACAATATATAACCCAACACATATAACTGTCTACCTACTATGCAGATGTTTTCTTTCTTCTCTTTATATATTCTTCATCCCTTTGGAACATTACTATTAGGCTCATCTATCCTATAATTCTGAATTGTCCTATCAGATCACAAGAAAAAAAAAATGGTTGATTGAAGATCTATATGATGACAGATAATCTGATATAGCAATTGGCACTAGCATATCAAGCCTCTAGGTGGTGGTTATACAAAACAAAACTTTGTTGATAAATATTCAAATTGCCACAAACATTTTTGACATAGGATATTGCAGGGCAGAATAGGCAAGCCTTCTCTTTTGCTTTTTTTTTTTACTATTATTGTTATGTTTTTTTATTTAAAAGCCAGAATCTTCTAAAATGACCACGGCTTGTTACCCACTTAACAATTGAAATATCTATTTTTGCCATTTCAAGAAGCTAGTCTAGAGCCAAACACAACGATGATAGACAATATATTAAGTTACTTGCAATTTTGAAAGAAGCACAGTCCAGATTATGTGCTTAACTACTGTGAATTTTGGTGGGTCAAATGAGGAAATTGATAACAGAGAAGGGAACTTGCAGCAGTGAATATCCTTAGTAATTTTAAGCAGTAACTCTAATCAGTAGAATGTCAAATTATTTTACCCACATTGTAAATGAATGCAATTAAGTGTATATTTATACATGAAGTTTTTATCGATTTGTATATTTCTCATCTGCAGTACATGTTTCCACTTCCTGAGGAATACCGGAAAGGAAAAAAATGTGCATTGAAGTCCTATATATCGGAAGAATCTAAGATATGTTAGAAACATATAAGTGGAAAACACCCTACTTCTGATTTCTTCTACATAAACTGCAAGATATCCCTGGAACATCTACATGCCTTTAAAAATGAGGCAAATGGGAACACATTGATTTGAATTTCTATTAGTTGAAGGATGTTTTGAAAAAGCTTGGATAAGAAGCAAATGCTTTAGGCTTCAAAAAATTAATGCAAAGCACTTTGTCTTGCTTGTGAATACAAGCAAGAACATATATATAGATAAAGAGTGCATTGGCAAACCATATTTGGTACTGAAATGATTAATGAAGGACTATCCAAAGGGTCTAGAGAGGAACGTAGGCGTAAATGATCACATGGTACTGTCTTAGAAAGTGTATGAGATTGCATGCCCCAGCTTCTTGAAGAACAGCAAACATGACACCCTGTTGAAACTAAAATACAATATTTGTATAACTATTTTAATAGATTATAACTTGTGTTGTAAGACTAAGACACGTCGATTATATGTTACCTCCAGTTCCGGTGTCTTTTCTCCAATGAACTATGTAGGACAACCATTGGATTATCATACTCGAATTCTTCTTGATCAATAGTATTCCTAGAATAAAATAGTTCAGATCCAATACTGTTATCTACAAGGGATACCTTTCACTTTCACTTAACATAAGCTGCAAATTGGCCATTGACTATTTACAACCTTTGAAGTTGCACTGATTCCACAAACTTTGCAATTGCTGTCAGAAAATGGTATGAAGAATTGTTTTTAACTGACCAAACTGTCCCTTTAATCAGAAACCAGTTGCCCTACCTATCCTTGAGAACATATACAGAACTGAACCCTTCTAAGCCTCCTATGTGTAGACATGCTTCAGACATTACTTACTTTTGCTTCTTATTATTAAGATGACACCAGATGCAAGGATATATAACCGTTGAAGATATCTCAAAAACCAGATCAGCTAAATTTAGGGACTTAAATGAAATATGTTAGTGGGTGTCAGAAGAACAAGATGGCTAATTGAAAACCTAAAATGACATTTAAATGAAACACGGGAATTTGCATGAGCAAACATCTCATTGAGATTTAGAACTCAGTACAAGTTATATATATATCTAAGTAAAACTTGTTTTTATGAGAATAACATAGTTCATTTACGTGCCAAAATCAGAAAAGCTTCTCTAAGTCTCATATATTTCCATTTTATAGATAAAATTACCTTTAGCCAAACAAATTGATGATGGAAAAACTACTTTTGCATACATGAGAGCACACTTCATAATGGTTTTCTTGGATTACAAGATACATAGGATTATCGATTATGTGCTTCTATTTTCAATAATTAACCTTAAGCCATGTTGGGTTGTCTGAGACTCTGAAGAAGTCAAATAATATTAAAAGAAGTTTAACACCAAATTGAGTTCATATAATAACAGCTTGACCAATCATAATTGTTACAGAAGCGTGATGGTGAAAATTATTAACCGTAAGTTGTTTGACGTTTGAGAGAAATCTATATATATGATTTGATCTGATTCAAAACTTTTCTCTTTCTGTTGAGTTGTTCACAACTTGCATGGCAGAGGCAAACCCCTGTGAAGTTCACATGAAGTATGGCCTACAGCATGTTTCTTTATCCCGCTTAAAGCAGGCAAAAGTGCTATTATATAGATGATAAAAGATAATGTAGTTCATATTCAAGAATATCTTGAGACAATATCATAAAGCATATTGTTTAAGGTAAAACAGATTGATAGTTCTTTACTTCCCATAGTACTAGCCACTCAATCTTTTATAACTTTGAATATCAAAAGCAGAAGCATCACTTCCTAGCTTCACTCATAGCCCTTGGTCCTCAATATTGTATCCATAATTTCGAATCCACTTAGAAACATAATCATTACTTATATTCCTAATATGATCTGCAGTCAAAGCATTATTGTATATAGAGCAAATTAAGCACTCAATTGGTTAGGAGAGTCAACTGTCCTTGTGAGCTTGAAGCACCAATTGAGGTCAATGTTAAAAGAGGCAAGTAAAAGAAGACTTTTATGGCACTATCATGATCAAAATCACGACTGTTCTTTTTTTTAAAAAAAAAAAAAAATACTAGTTGCATACTTGTTTATGTATATTTTGTGATTTTTAATTATTTGTAAAAATAAAACTAAATAAAAAATAAGAGAAATGCAAAAAGAATAAAATATATATATATATATACACATAAATAGGTGTATAAATAATATGACTCTTTTTTATAACTTTTTCTTTTGGTAGTAACTTATTGTTGAAATTCATGTCACTAGCGTGACCACTTTAGTGGTCATAATAAGTCTTAGCCACTAATAAGCAAAAAGAATGTGGCAGATCTAAAACATGGAATCTCTGACCAAAACACACTTGTTCCAAATAATTGAAGGCCTATAGTTATCAAAAGAAAATGTCACTAAACAACTCCAGTCTAAATTCAAAGCTCTTCTGAAAAAGCACAGATCAATTCAACATCTTTTGAATAGACATTGGCATTTTATGTGGAAAACATGCCTAGCACCAAAACGGTCAGTTGATTACTAGTTGAAAGCAACAAGCATTAAGTAGTACATCTTTGAAGTAGCACCACACTTTCTCTTTGCTCCAAAGATGGTGGGCCATCATGTTTTGGAGCTGATTGAGCAAAATCATGTGAACCTTCCCCACGTCCTACACCTGACATGTTTTTGAACATTCTTCACAGTGATATAGTGGATACTGACTCCCTATATATAATTACATTTTAAAATGGCCTTTTAACCCCAAGTCTTCTTTCCTCTCTCTAACTGAAACTTCTAATTCTACCATTCCTTTTAGTTCTGTCCACCATGAAGACCAGTAACAGATTCATGGGAATAGCTAATGCCAAACAAAAACTGCAGAGAACTCTTTCAGCAAGAATCAGAATGGCTTCAGCTTCAGCCACTAGTGATGTTCCGAAAGGTCATTTTGCAGTTTACGTGGGAGAAAACCATAGAAGGTTTGTGATTCCGATATCTCACTTGAATCATCCTTTGTTCCGAGATCTGCTGACATGGGCTGAAGAAGAATTTGGATTCAATCATCCTATGGGAGGTCTCACAATTCCATGCACTGAAGATTACTTCATTACTCTGATTTCAATGCTTAATTGAATGTTCATCAATGGTGATTTGTTCCATGAACATCCAAATGAGCCAGTGCCCGTTTTCTTTTATTTTCTTAGCTAGTGGATTTTTGCAAAGATTGGCGCAAGAAAGCCACTCTCTTTAATCCATTAATAGAAATAGCATCCCAAAATTATGTGCGTTGTATATTCTTACCATTCAATTGAAGCACATTAATTTACTTGAACTGCAGCATTTAAATTATATATATTCAGATTTTTTTACTGTATATAAGAGATGAGAACATCATCTAACTTATAATAAAATGCAACCAGATTTGTCGAGTATAAAGTTATTCCTACGCTTTCACATAATAGCTTAAACTTCTAAGGCACAAGTGATTTGTCGAGTATAAAATTATTCCTACACATTCACATAATAGTTTAAACTTTTAACCTTTTTGGGTTGATACAATTCTAAATAGGGGTGGGCACGGGCAGGGAATTTGGCCGTCCCAAAAAAATTATTTTAGACTTTTGTCCTGTTTCGTCCTGTCTTGAATTTTTTTTTTGTCCCATCCCAATTTTATATAACCTTGTCCCAGTTCCATCCCAACTCCTTTGTCCCGTCCTGTCCTAGTTAAATCAATGATAAGTGGGTATATAAATTAATAAAAGAGGTGTTGAAAGAAAGTAAAAAAGAAGAAAGGTGATGTGTAAACAGCAAAAATGGAGACGTAAAAAGTAATAAATAGTGCAAATATATATAGTTATTTGGACAATTTTAGGACAGGACGGTACGGGACATATTTATATAAAGTTCGAGATAGGACCTGGACAGGATTTTGCTTGTCCCCGTTCCAGTCCCAAAAATTAACCGAGACTCAAAATTGTGTCCCGATCCGGTCCCAAGTCTCGAATTGTCCCATCCTGAAATTGTTCTGAATCTTTCTGGCTGGGATGGAACATTGGGACGTCCTGTCCCGTGCCCACCCCTAATTCTAAACATAGTATTAGATCAATCTTCTTCTACCAAAAGGTAAATCATTTTTCCCAAATTTATCAATTAAATTGAATTATAACACATGGTATAATTGAGCATATGATTTTGGTTGAATTTATTCTTGACATGATACAAATTTTTTGACATAATATTAAAAGCCCAAGTACAAGTGAAGTTCTATGTTAAAAGAATTCTAAGACTCATGAAGAAGATATAAGTGGAAAAGACTCGTTCACCTATTAGCTTAAAGCCTTTTAAGTTAGAAGTTAGTGTTAAATCCACGAAATATGTCTTCTGCATAATGTTTTTTCTCAACTCGCCCAGTGCTAACAAATTAACATGTGCTTCTTCTCGACTCCCCCATGCTTCTTCTGCATAGTAAGGTACAAGTTTTTCTCCTTGGCTTAATTATCATAGAGCCATCCAATGAATTGTGCTGGGGACCCATAAGTTACTTATTGTCTCAGTTGCTTCAGATATAACACATGGCCGTCGAGCTTGATCGTATTCAGCAAAATTACAAGCTCGTGTTTCTTATTGTACTTTACTACCCCTACTATTTGTAGAGCTGGTCTTGTGTGATGTTGGACTTGGAGGACTTGCAGGGAGGCACATAGAAGATTTTCAACAGTTTCTGTAGTCCCCTCTATAATAGCATGCTGCTTTATATCCATTTCTTGAAAATGATGTCCTTATCTTCTTTGAAAGAGAAAATCATTTCCAATTATCTGTCATATGCTGGATAATTGGATATCGGCATCAACACCACAGCTGGTGAATATACAATGAACTTTATATATGCTATAAATACAGTTAATTCGAAGTTAGAAGAAACAAAAGAACAGGAAAATGGAAAATTTTCCCAATAATGCAGGACAACTCTTTTATGATATGTATATAGCCTATATCCTAGGTTTGATAGGATATTTCTTACACTATAAGAATGTAATACATTCACATTTTTCTATTATGCTCTGCCTACCTTTACTTGAACACTTAAGTAATCTTTAAGTTCACCATAGACAAGATGGAATTGGTTGCCGTGCAACTTGCAAGTCCGTTGAACTGGGTTCCAGATAAGATTTAGAATACAATGAATTGGTTCAGTCCAAATGGGTTTCCAATAAAATAGTGGGAGAGAGGAAATAAAATAATTGACTAAAGATTTGTCCTCGTTAAAAACAATTTTTTTTTTTTTTGTGTATAACTGTTTTAGAAAAAAGAAAAAGTAAAAACATTTCTAAAAATCTAAATGCCAGCTTTTTTTTTGGTATGTGATGATGCTCTTGAAAAACAAGTAGGAACCTATCACTATTTATAAATATTGGTAAAACAAGCTTGTCGCAGGTAGAAATAAATTTACTGACAAAAATAAAGTAAATACTAATATATGCAAACAACCAAAAATAAATAAAGAAACAAAATCTATGTGGTTCATCCCAAATTCATATCAGGGCTACATCCACGAGTAATTGCAAATTTCATTATATGAAGAATAATATAAGAAGAATATAATCAAGAAATTAACATATGAAATTCTTAGACGAGCAAATGCTAATGCAAATTCTTCAAAGAGATGGTGTCGCCATACACATAGAATTATCACCGCAGCTACAAATGTAAAAACTCTATTATGGAAAGTGACACACATTGAATACTTGTTGAGGCTTTATTTATAGCACAAAAATTAGAATTTAGATAAACTAAAAATTCTTTAGGAAATAAGATAATCTTAAAAAATCTCAAACAATTAGGAAACTTCATCAATCTCCCTAGATAAAATTTAACATAATCTCAAATATACTCCCTCTGATTCTTATTATAAGTCACTTTATAAAAGGTTTTGATGGTCTTAATTATAAGGCATTTTGCAATTCTAACAAAACATTTATTTTATTTTATTTAGCGTTTATCTTTAATAGATACTTTGATTATCTTTGTTATTAGTGGTTCATTAATTAAAAATAATATTAAATAAGGAAAAAATTGAAATATTGTAGGATTTTTTAAGAAACCAATAACACTAACTAATTCTATTGGTATGTGTAATTCAACTAAATATGCCTTATAATAGAGATCAGAGGGAGTGTAATAAAATATTCTAAAATATTTAAAGGTATCATTAACCAAAGAGAATCTTAATTACATAAGAAAACTGCTTTTCTCAAATTCATTTAAGCAGAAGAAACAAAACTTGAGACTGAGCCCCATAAGAGGATTCAAGATATACCTTCACAAATCTCGGATTGAATCTTCTTTAATCAGAACACCACCCAGAATAGATATTCTTCTTCCATACAGCTTCCATAGGATCTCAATTGCCAAACAAATGCCCCTAAGGGCTAACCTAGATTGTTAACATTAGGAAAGTTCCATCTATCCGTGAGCTTGTTAGCGCCTATAAGAGAAAAGACAGAGCATTAATTCCAATAACCTAATACAACAATCTTCACTCACCTTGAGAACTTGTTCCTTTTCTGCTTCTAAAGATCTAGGTGTTACAATGACCCAACTTTTGTGATTACTGAAGATACTTTGTTGATTGGACAGTGATTCTCTTTTCCCTTGCGACTTTGTCCTCACTAGTGCAAGGGACCCTAATTGTTAGTCCAAACCCGGCTACAGATTTTTCAGAATAAGATGCAAATGATACTTAGACATCACATAAGATACTCGAATTGGTGCTTTTGAGGAACGCTAGTGTACCCAGATATGCTCCACCTTCAAATTGGTAGTCTTCACTAATGGAGTTTTTGGAAACCGCCAGACAGACAGTAGGCAAAAGTCTCGCCATAAACATGAGTAGTGGAATCTGCAGGAAACGAATGAGCCTAAAATCCTTGAAGTATCAACAAAACAAGCGTCTTAATGTGCCAGAGAACAGAACTATTCTTCTTGATGGAATTGTTATTATGAACCATGATTGATGCAAACTTGCTCCAACAAGCAGACTGGTGCACTTATATTAGTTATTGGGAAAATGGGCTAGTTACCGTACTAGGGGATTGCACAAGCGGAAGCGAAATTTGTTGACCAAGAATAAAATAGGACGATAACATATGGAAGCAACCAAAAATAAATAGAAATACAAAGAATTTACATGGTTCACCCCCAAAATTATAGGAAGGGCTACATTCACGAGCGAACTGCAGAATCCATTACATGTAGAATAGTATAAGAAGAATACAATCAAGGAATAACGTATGAAAATCCTCTTTCAAAAGTCTCCTAGATGCAGATGGCTCTCTCAAACAAATCCTAATGCAGATCTCTCAGATAGATGACAGATGTAGAATTGCCACCATTTATAAGGTGAGGCTACTATAGAATAGTCTCCCTAGACTACAAGTGAGACACACTAAATACCCTAAGGTAAGGCTTTATTTATAGTCCAAGAATTACAATCTAGGTCAACTATAAACTCTTTAAAGATCAAACAATCCTAAAAAATTCCAGTCAATTAGAAATCAACAACCAATAAATTTTTTTGTAAATCTCCTCATATAAGAATTAAAATACCCAAATATACAACAAAATATCACAAATTTATTTCAAAGATATCTTAAACCACACAAAATCATAATTATACAAGAAAATTGTTTTTACCCAAATTCCTAATAACTTGTTTTTACCCAAATCGAGATACCAGTTATTAATAATTTACTTTTCATTTTTATTCTTAATTTTTTCAACACATGATAAATTTTACCCTCACAATTATTGCCTAGCAATTCAACTCTCTCGCAACCTTCACAAGATAACCCCCCCCCCCTAATTTTTTATTTTCTCTACCATTTTTTCTTCTTCCTCTCCTCCCTTTTCTCTTCTCCTTTCCTTTTATTTTCTTCGTCTTCTTCTATTACCCTCTCTCCTGACCTCCACCCACGGATTGATAATAAATAAATATTATTTAATTATTAAATTAATTGGTTTATAATAAATTAATTGATAAGTAAAATAAATTATATTTAATCTTAATAATTATATCAATATAATATTATATTTTTTTTAAGTCATTTAAACATTTTAATTGATTAGACAGTTAGTTTTGTCAAACAATTCTGCTTCTATTAAAGTTTAAATATACTATAAATCTTTATACTTTCAATTTTTTTGATGTAAATCCTTACCATTAACACTTGTGATAACATTGTCAGTTAAGTGATGATGTGGCAAATGGTGTACCAGCGTGACACTTATAAGCTCAGCTTATGTGATGTTTATGTGGAAAATATTATACCAAATTGACTCCTTAATTAAGAAAAAAACCTTGACCCCAAATTCTATCTGTCACCTAATTAGGGTTTAAAGAGCTAGGTGCATACTAAAGGTCCTATACGGCGTTCATAAAAATCTAGAGTAGCATTCATGAAAAAGGAGAGTATGGAGTCTGTTAGCTCTTCAATTGGTGGTGAAATTTCTTAATTTTGTTCTAGGTGCCCTGCTAATAAGTATATGATATTCAATTGGTAGTACATAACCGTGATTGCTAGTTACATTTCCCCTTATATGGCTTCCAACATTGACTGTTGTCTGGGGATTTTTGTTTAGACTTATGCTGAATATAATTTCATCTGATCAGATTAGCCAAAGGATTTTTGAACTGACAAGGAGTACTGAGAGTTCTACTGATGCTTTGCTGCCCGAAGTGGTGGCAATCTCGGATCCAGGTGCTCTTAAGGGAGATTTTGAGAAAAACTTCTATCGTTGTGCTACTTCTTGCCTATGTTGGTGACCATTTACCTGCAGGGATAGATGATAAAAAGAAAAGTATACCATTTGAGTTGTACAAGAGACGCACCACTGCATTTGTTAGGAGGGAAACTATTTTAGATATTGTCTCTGCTGCTCCTTCCATGGTTACGCTCAAATGATTGTCTCTGTTGTGTGGTTGTATGGCTGTCCCGTAATTCCTATATGGCTGTCGAGTCGAGAGAAAAGGTCCCCTCCCAGGAGCGAACCACCTCTTATTTATAGGCTAAGGTGTGGTTATCACATGCTCTAATGGACCTATCTAGATTTACTCGGGGCCCAAGCTGATCAGTACTGGCTTATACAGATGGGTTTGGTGCGGCCCATATAGTTTTATCTTGATTCCCTAATTCTCAGTGAGTGGGCTGCCCTGATGTGGTTGAAGAGCTGGGCTGGACGTGACCCATTTCAGATATGAGAGGTCGGTACATATTAGTCCCTATTGGGTAGAGGGACGTGTGAAATGAGGGAAGCAGTAAAAGTAATCCCTAGGATCGTCTCCTATTTTAGATTCAACATTCATTTGGTCTTCTCTGACCCTAATTAGGTTCTGGGAAAAAGATACAATGAGCAGTTGATTTGGCATTTAATCCTTCACAAAAATGTCATGTCGATACTTAATTGACTGTGATATAACGGGTGTTAACAATGTGGACTTACTTAAAAAAATTGAAAGTACAAAGACTTCAATATATGAAAATAAACTATAAGACTTAGTTCAAAACTATCTTAAACTATAAAGATTTGTAATATATTTAAACCTTCAATTAACAAGTTAAACAATTATAAACTTTCAGTTACAATCTCATAATTTTTAGCTAATTTTATATCTAAAAGTTATAAGCTCATAACTTTAACTAATTTGACCAAACAAACCCTAAGAAAACTCACGAGAAGAGACTATCAAAGAAATTTATATGGGTGAGTGATCTACACAAATTGCTTGGGATTGGATGACTATCTTAGGGATGAAAAATTCAAGTACCCATGCTTTTAGTGTAAATCTTTACAGTTTTATAACCCAGAAAACAACATTTTTATAAGGTTTTACTTTAGAATATCATAATTGGCATAATTATGTATTACCGTCAATTTTTGGTGGGCATTATGAACTTAATTAATACCACGATGATTTGAGTAATTATGAACAATTAGTTATAGATGTGGATGGCCAAAGTTCCATCAGAAATGATCATAAACTGGAATATCCCAATCAGAATGCAGTGAAGTTCTATGGCCTGCCTAGACCTAGCTCTCGGTCTACTTCCCTCACAGTAATGACCAAATTGCCAACTTGATGGACAAGATCGAGCGATTGGAGAGGGAGAGCAAATGGGCGAAGATGGCCACGATGCAGGACATGCTTTGTCAAATGAGCCATCCGATGGATCAACCTCCTCTTCTTGTTCAGTAAATTTAGGAAAATATTGCAATTTTTTTAATCATTGGTATAGTTATTATTGAATTTTTGGTTATGATAATAGTACATTTTCTAATTTTTTGGTGTCTGCATATATTTTTATTTACTTATTATTTGAAGTAATTGTTAATAAATTTAAATTTGAAAAATCAACAAAGATATAAATATTAGAAAAGATAAAATAAAAATTACATTAATTTAAAAATATAAAAATTAGAAAATAAATTTCCAATGCCATATATACTGTTGGAAATTTGGACAGAAAAAATAGGCACAAATTAGGATAAAAATTATTGAAAAATCTGTTGAAAATTTTCAATAGCAAGACTCCATTGGAATAATGATTGGAATTTTTTCAAAAGAATTCCAACAAAATAATTCGATAAAATCATGACGTCTTAATATTCCCATTTTTGGAATATCCGTTGGAAAAAGACAAACAAAATTTCAACAGTCAGCCATCCAACAACATGGTTTCCATTAAAATTACTGTTAGAAATAAAAGAAAAAAATTAATGGCAGTGCCATTTTTACCAATGGATTTTGGTCCTTGAAATTTCATAATTTTCTTGTAGTGTTTTAAACTTGTTGGGTTGATATGATTCTCAAAATAGTATTAGATGGATTTTCTTTTATCAAAAGGTAAATCATAATTTGTTCTTAAATTCTCATATTAAAACTATTATGATTCTAGACATAATATTAGATCAATTCTAAATATAGTATAATTTAGCATAAGATTTACTTATACATCAAGTTTAAACCATTCTAAGCCTTCCCCTTTTAATTAACTTAAACTTCTAGTTGAATTTGTTATTGACATTATACAAATTAACTATTCCTTGTTTGAATCTCCAGGAGTAGAGCCTCCCAGTGAATAGTGGTTAATTGGGACCCATAAATTACTTGTTGTCTCAGCTGCTTCAGAATACACTTGGTCGTATTCAGCAAATTTACAAGCTCGTGTTTCTCACTATATTTTACTATCACTATTATTAGTAGATAGAGCATGTCTTATGTCATGTTGGACTTGGGGGGATGGATATACCCACAGTTTTCACAGTTTTTATAGACGCCTCTATAATACCATGCATGCTTTTATTTCCATTTCTTGAAAACGATTTCCAACTACTTCATCTTTCATATTTTGATTGTAATTTAAAGTTTTGTATAATGATTAAGAAAGAGAATAAATAATTTAATAATAATATAATTTTATTAAATTATTCTTAATAATAAATACTTTCATTATTCATTTTAAATATTTAAAAAATTATATATTAATTACTGGTTAAGAGTTAAAGTGAAAAAAAAAAAAGAGTATTTAATCATGGTTTGGGTCACAAAATGCCACTCAAAATGGAACAAAAATATTTTGCTAAAAGGACAATCAAAATGGTACAGAAAAAGTATCTTATTTGAAAAAGAAAATCACTTTCAATTATCTGTCATATGCTGGATAATTGAACAATATGGGCATACCATAGCCGGTGAGTATACAATGAATAATCTCTACGCTGTGTATAGTTTTTTCCAAGTTTGAAGGAGCAAAAGAACACGAAAATGGAAAATTTTCTCAATAATTCAGGACAGCTCTTTTATGATATGTAGGGTTCATAGGTTATTCCTTGCACCACAAGGATGTAATATATTCACATTTTTCTGTTTTGTTTTTTACCACCCAATGAGAAATCTTGTTATTCCCTGTGCTGTTGATGACTTTGTTCATCTCACTTCTCTAAATAGCCATTAAACTTCAGTTTTGGAGGGACATATATTTGATTTTTAGGATTTAGATGTGTTAATTTTCTCGCAATCAACATGATCGTTATTTTTAGATTTAAATCATTCATCAATTATCATGTGTTTCATACATAATGCTCTTGTAATGATTCAAATTGATGAACAACATAGATGTGATTATAACCAAAACATAACGGACACCAACATGAGCAAATTCATTTTCTCTTATTTTGGATTTAGATTTGCTTATTTTCTTGCTACTAACATTACTGTTATTTTTAGATTTGGGTTATTTATCAATTATCATGTGTATGTCTCATTTACTCCTCCTTCGATAATAAAAAATAATGAACAACCTAAATTTAAACATAACCAAAACATGATGAACACCAACATGAACAGCCCACATGCTTCATTGTATTATAAGTAGGAGTGAGGAGTATGGTGTAGTTCACTAATTTTTTTTTTTCAAAGTTTTGCAATTGATTGGCTTTGAATTCAATTCAAACATCATGTTAATAGTAGAAATATAGAAGCAATGATATTTGTTTCAGAGTTCATGGAATGATACTCTCTAACAATGTAATTCAATGTATCCAACACCAACCACTGTTTGCAATAGCTACATGGGACCCTTGAAGAAAGATAGTCATTTCAATGATTGAATTTGCACTAGACTATTAGTAGCAATTTGCACTAAATAATTCAAACAATAAACAGGAAAAGAAAAAGAAAAAAAGAAAGTAGTTTATATTGCCGATGTCAAAAATATTTAATTTAAAAGCATAAGTTTTTAAATTTTTTAAATTTTAAAATTTGAATAAAATATAAATTTACATTATTATGTATCAAAATTTTAATTTAATTAAAAAAGAGATTATAGAGGATTTAAGTTATAATTATAAAATTAAAAAGATATCAATACTACATTAGAAATCAGCATTCTGTTAGAAAAATAAATTTGATAAATATTAATAACTCTCTAATAGAGTATTAAAATAGAAAGATCAATTCAATAATGAACTATTAGTTCTAAACCATTTCTGACCATGAATCAATAATTCAAAATATTTTTTTGTGTATTCTTGATAAACCAGCATATATATATATATATATATATTGATGTAGGAATATTTGTTTAAGAGTTTTTGTTGTTTAATTTAATCATAAAAAAAATAATTATCTACTTCATCATACTAGTTCTGGGTTTAAGTCCCGAGCAACCCATTCGAGTTTAAATATTAAAAAAAGACAAAACATATCTAATCATACAAACTAAATTCATAAATCTACACACACACACACACACAAGCTTGATTCTTGTTTACAATTGAGTAGTCTTATGTAAGAATATTATGACAATACTAAATATTAATGGAATGTCATGTTAAAAAAATTTAAGATTTATAAAAAATATATAAATTAAAAAAAATTCGTACACTTTTTAATTTAAGATTTTTTTGAAAAAATAAAATAATAAAATAGTATTTAATTATGAAAGTATATTTTTTACAAAGTTTATTTTTTTGGTACAAACTTTAGGTATATTTTTTTTGATCTTTAACTATCAATATTTGTAAAGTATGAACTTATTATATAACTTCTTAATTTATAATTAATGTAATCTTAATTAATTGGAGGCACTAATATATTATTAGACTTCTTAACTCACAACTAATTTAATTCAAACTAATTAAAAAACTTAAATAAGAATAAAATTTTCTTAAAAACTTAACAGTTTACTACTAAAATCAATACCTATTGATTGCTAGGCATATTTCAAATATTTATTCTATGCTTATCACATGTATTATATAGAAATTAAATTATTATAATTTATTTATAATCATTTAAGAAAAATTTAACAGACAAAATAAAAAAAAAAAAAAGCTGACTCATTATTTTTGTCAGATTTGCCAGTTGTCCAGTGCTCCAAGAAAATTGAGAATTATTTTGATAACTTGAAAATCAAGTCTTCTTTCAAGCATTTAATGATACATCTCTTGTGCTCTCCGATCTTTCCGAAGTCTCCGTAAAGAACACGAAACTTTTCACGCACGTTGTATACAGATCTGCTGGATTGCACTTAATGTGGAGAAATGGTACGGACCGTATTCTTGGAAATAGCATTTATTTATTGGCTCAGAGATAACGCTTGCACTCTTTTGAGCGATAGAGCTTTTCGTTCAGTGTCTGGCACTTCCTTTTTCAACTTATTGGACTAAGACTCTAAAGTGCTGAGCAACAAAGGGAGACTTGTTCACTAATCAGTGGCTTCATTCCAAATTATCTTTCATTTAATATATATATATTAAAAAATATAATTAATGTATTAATTTTTTTAATTTAATAATATATTTATATTTATTTTAATATTAATAATTAATGTTATTTTAAATTTTTAAAATAATAAATAAATTAAAATATATTTTTTAAATGACATTAAGTGGAACGAAAATAATACTTTATAATTAGTATATTAAAAATAGTGTATGAATTTAAATTTGATGCAATAAAAAATTATGCATTCATTACGATAAGTGAATATAAATTGGTTTTCATTAAAGGGCTTAGATCGATTGTGCCATTAATCCCAAACAAATTTTAATATAGCTTAATTTGAGTTATTGAATAATTATTTAATAGCAAAAGTTTTATTAACTACAGTAACTGTTTGTTTCTTAGTTGCAGCAAATCTAAAAATCCAAAACATATATACTTATTACACTCTGTAATTGGCTTATCAACTATTAGATCTATCGTATAGATACATAGTCAAATGGCAAGCTGTTGAAACCAACGACTAGCAAACCAACTATATGTCGTACAAATTCCAAGTCCAAATTATTTAACATAGAAGAGTTGAGTGAGAGGAGAGAGTTAACTTGGCATTTAGCAAGGCCATGTGATTGTGTTTGATGAATTCCTTGTAGTGGGTCCTGATACTACTGCCCCCATACCTAACTTGCAATCACCTATTCTGATCCCTTATGGGCTTCCTTACCTGCAATAATAATGCCATCATATTATAAATACAGCAGCACAAGGGCTTCAACTTAAAAATCCTTGACACAAGAATATCTTCAACCTCCCAAACCATTCAATTTCAATCCTTTTCTCTTCAGTTAAAGGCCAATCAATAATGGGTATTCGTTTTCCTTCATTGGTTCTTCATGCAAAACAAATATTCAAGTCGCAGCATCATCTTCATGGTAGAAATCAATCCAATAATGTTCCAAAGGGACACATAGCCGTCTACGTTGGAGAGTTTCAGAAGCGTTTTGTGGTGCCAATATCCTATTTGAACCATCCTAAATTTCTTGACTTGTTAAATCAAGCTGAGGAAGAGTTTGGCTTCAATGGGCGGCCTCACGATTCCTTGCAGAGAAGATGCTTTTATCAATCTTACGTCTCAGTTGTGTGCCTCATGAAAGATCATCAACATCTGAAAATACAGTTTTGATGACTTATAACTCTCTCTTTTTCGTCTCTCCCTCTTTAGGATGCTGTGTTTTAACCAATTATTCCATTGTATAAAAAACTCTATTACTATAATCTTGTAATAATTTGAGGTTATCGGTTTCTTTCGAAATCCATCTATAATGTTTCAAGCGAAAATTTTTGGAAAGGAGGGAGTAAAAAACAAATCGCAATGAAATTTGAACCCACCATGACTAAGGAAAAATATCCAACATGTTCCCTAATTGCTGGAGTAAGGGGCATTCTTTTCCTACACTCAAGTAAACATTTCATATACCCCAAACTTTGCTAAATTCCCAAACCGCCCTTAACGTGTGAAACAAAATTCACACACCAATCCCATCAACCAGCAGAGAGGAGCAAAGAGAGCAGAAACAACCGTTTGCCACCGCAAACCATCGTGCACCATCGAACCTCATCACTAGAAATTTTCTTGGCGGCAAAAATCACTAGAGATGTGAGTCTTTTTTCACACCCTCTGATTATTTGACATTTTGAATGATGATTTCTTATTATTTTAGCTTATGTAGATTGTTTTCTACTATTTTTTTAGCTTGGGTGTGGAAAAGTACGTAAAAATTTAAATTTTTCTATGGATTTTCATTGCTAGCACATTATACTACGGAATTTCAAAATTGAACAAATTTTGTAGTGCAAAACGCTACTTAATAAAAAATTTTAAAATTTATAGTTACAACTGAACAATTTACATGATTTGAATATAGATTTTTATTATAACATGAACAACTACTCAATTTAGATTTACAATCCATAAGATGAAGTGGACATGCCAGTGAATGGAGATTTCCATGAGGATGTAAGAAGATTAAACCTCAAAAGCTTTAACATATTCTTGAATATTGTTTGTCTATTTGTACTTATGTATGACTATGAATATGCAGAATGTTTTGGCCATAGAAAATGTGAATGTTGCCCCAGTAAATGGAATGGTGGACTGCAGCGGTGTATTTACTACAGAAGAGGTAATGACCTAGGTATTAGTTTCTTAAGCATATTTGCATAGGACATGGTGCACTGACACAAGTTTTACTGGTATAGTTTTCATATTAAACATAATATGATTGATATTTATTCCTTACATCAGTTGATTAATGTTTTTATTTTCATGCACATATAGGTGTATTTAAAAGATGGATCACCAATTTCTTCTATAGCACAAGGATGGTAAAAATATGCTCGAGTTGAGGCACAAGGGTGGGAGGCCCTACATGTGGACCGGATGAAAATATTTAAACATTAAGTTAAATTGCTTGCATGCATTAATGTATAAGTAGACTTCAGTAGCCTATACATTCTATATCTGATCTTGTACATAAAAATTATGGTCAAAATATAAATTAAATAAAAGGAACCACAATATTACATTACAAATTTTCATAATTCGTAAGATAGGTTAATTTTTGTTGCGGCTTACCAAAATCCATAAGCTATATGTGTTTTGAACTACAGATTTTATAAATTTGTAATGCATAATTCACTTTATCATCATTGAAAATTTTGTTTTCAGAATATGGCACGCTTCTTCCTTTGATTAATTCTTGATTTTTTTTTTTTTTATAATTCAAGTAGACTTATTTTTGTTGTATAATCTAATATACTTATTGTTACAGATTTTCATAATCCATAATATAAGTTCGTATTTGCCTACGGATTACTAAATTCCGTTGGTTGTAAAGGGACTGTTTTGGAGAACAAGAACCTGTAATTATATGTTTCATAATATAGAATTAAATAAAAGAATTGCACATCATTCAACCCAACAACATTTGCCATTCTTAAAAATGATGTCCAATGTCTATCTTCTTTGAAAGAGAAAATCACTTCTAATTATCTGCCATATGCTGGATATATAATTGAATATCGGCATCACCACCTCAGCTGGTAAATATACAATGAACTTCATGCTATATATATAATTTATTACAAGTTTGAAGAAACAAAAGAACGAGACAATGGAAAATTTTCCCAATAATGCTGGACACCTCATTTATGATATGTAGCCTATATACTAGGGTTGATAGGTAATTCCTTGCACTACAAAAATGTAATATATTCATAGAATCACATTTTTCATTCAAACATGTATACATACTTTTATATTTTTTTCTGTATTTTTTATTTTTTATTTATAATTTTATTTTTGCAAAATAATTATAAAGTAGGTCATGCCGTGCCTAACTTTACTTGATCACTAAGTAATCTTTAAGTTCACCATAGACAATATAACATGGTTGCCGTGCAACATGCAAGCCCGTTGAAATGGGTTCCTGGTTAGATTTAATTAAAATACAGAGAATTGGTTCAGTCCATAAAGTAGTGGCAGATAGGGTATAAAATGATTGACTACAGAATTTGGCCTCGTTAAAAATAAAATTGTTTTGGAAGAAAAAAAAGAAGTGAAAATATCTTTTAAAAATCTAAATATCAGCTTTTTTCATATATTACAATGATTCTGAAAAAGTAGCAACCTATCACTATTTATACTATATGTACACCTCCAGAAACATTAAAAAAAATTACTTTTAAACTTTTGGTTTGTGGTGGCTCCGACGAGTTTTTTGGTTGTTTCAATGCTTCACAGTGGTGGGTGAATGGGTTATTAGTGTTTCCTCTTCGAACCAAGTTTGGGGAAGCTCCCTTGGTAAGATATGATTTTTTTTTTTTTTTGGTGGCTCCAATTTCTTTGAATGTGTGCTTAGAATTGGTTCTATATTTCAATTTGTAACTGATATGTAAGTGGTGATGTTTGATTTTTACACATTACGTTATATGTTGGATGATTATTAAGTGGGATATATGTTGGGCTTTCTTTGGCTGTAAAAATGTTTTATAAAATATTACTTTATGTTTGTGTCTTTTAAAGTATATTTGATTTGTTAATATAACTATTTTTTGGGTTTTTTTAGTTTGTATTGAAGGTATTCTTAGTTGACAGTCAAAGACTAACTTTTTTTAAGTAGAGATATCATTAAAATGAGTATAGTTTCTCTCAATAAAACTTTTTCCATGCATTGTCAGGGATCAAACCAAGAGTATTTCTCAACCGATAACCAAAAATTAATTCCTTTGATGTGGAGAGATCACTATTTCTTGGTTAAATCTTGTACAATTTGGCATTTGTTGAGGTTTATGTGGGGTTTTGATTGGGTGTTGAATTGGTTAGTGTTATGTGTGGGTCTATGTAGGGTTTTGATTAAGTAGTTGACTTAGAAACTCATCTAAAAGTTAATTGATTAGGTTAACTCTAGAATAGTCCCTAATTTCAAGACTGATATAAGGGATGAAAATTTCATGTACCCGTGTTTAAAGTGTAAATCTTTGAGGTTTTATGACCTAAACACGGTAAGTTAACATTTGTATGAAAAATGTTTCACCCTAGTCTATCATTATTGGCATAATTTTGGAGGTTTTTCAATCGATTTTCAGTGCACATTATGAATTAATCAATATAAGGATGATTTGAGTAATTATAAACAATTAGTTATAGATACTATGCCAAAAAAAAAAAAATTGCGATTAAATCTTACGGAAGCAATGTCTATTTGACTATTATAGTAAATCACATTATTTTTTATAGTGGTCACTAATGCGTTAGTCTTTGGTTAATTAAAAACAACAATTCTTTATATGTCATCACTAGGTTTCAAAGTGCTCAGTTTTTACAAAATCGACAACCAAATAACCAAGATTATGACACCGACTTTAATAACCAGGATTATCCTATCAAGTTGTTCCTATCCATCATCTATTAGATCTCCATACACTCTAGTAGAGATAACACCCAAAATATCTTCTTTGCATGACCAATTATGGCACCTCATCATGCAAGTCTTATAAGCATAAGCAAAGGATGTTGGAATTTCTTATATGGGCTAACACAATCAGATTACTTTATTAAAACTCATATTAATAAATGTTAATGTACTTCACAGTTATGAGCTAGTTGTGATAAATTGTGATTGGGCCCAATGTGTTTAAATCCTACATAGACTTATTGGTGCGACTTATGCGCATCAGGTAACCATGATGGGTAGATTAACTTAATTTGAGTAATGAACAAACATTGGAGAAAGCCTATGATCTTTACCTATAAATATGGTATATTGGCCCCATTGATGATACATATTCAACGCATCTATGTCAAGGGTTCAGTTACTTTCCTACAATTTCTTTGAGATGGCTATCATGAATATGGATTCCTCTTCAATTTTTTCAAGTACGCATCCAATGTAATTTGTTGATGATATTATGTTTTGAATTGGACTAATAGATCCTAAAAATTTCTTTTAAAGGAGGTCATTTCTGTTGTAATAACAAAGCTCAAAACATTACCTAGATAATCAAATGTCTCAAAATCAATAAGTACACATAGAAGACAACATTGAATGTATCTGTCGAAGAAGAGAAGTGGAATATTTAAATAGTTACTTCAAGTAATACTCACGCTATGGTTTTTGAAACTATTATTGACTTAATTTATAAAAATGGAGTTTAAAAGTTACAAGGCAAAAAGTTTTAAAGCCAGTAGACAAGTTTGCACTTAATCGTTGTATATGGTTAATTTTCATCACTGATTAAATAGTAAGATGCTATCTAAAATCCTTTGTGCTTTCTCATATATAATAACTAGAAATGAAATGTTATCTAAAATCTCTTGTGTTGTCTCTAAACATCAATTTTAGGTTAATTACTATCTAAAGTCGTTCTTTTTTTTATAAATAGTGCTTACTTCTTTTCTGTTGAAAAAAAAAATACACTGTTAAAAATCTTTAAAGCAAAGTAAAGTTTCATGATAAATGATTATGCACTAGAAGATCCTAATTAGAATGCAATCAATTTCTTTGTAAATAATATTATTGAATTTTTGGTTACGATAATAGTACACTTTCTAAATTTTTGGTGTTTTTTTAATATTTTTATTTACTTATTATTTCAAGTGATTGTTAATAAATTTAAATACAAAAAAAAAAAGGCAACAAAAAATCTGAATATTAAAAAAGATAAAATAAAAACTTTAATAAATTAAATAAATATAAAAAGTAAATTTTCAATGGCATATATACTTTAGAAATTTGGACAGAAAAAATAAAGACAAATAAAATTGTTGGAGACTAATCCATTAAAAAATTTGAGTGACAAGACTCCCGTTGAAATAATCATTGGAAGTTTCTCAAGGAATTTCAACGAAATATAATTTCTATGACATCATGCCGTTATAGTTTTACCATTGTAGGAATATTGTTAGAAAAAACAAAATTTCAACAGTTGTTCGTTCAACGGTACGATTTCCATTAAAATTTCTGCTAGAAATCAAAAATTATAATGGCAGCGCCGTTTTCACCAACAGTTTTTTGCCTTTGGAATTTCATTATTTTTTATTAGTGTTTTAAATCTTTTTGGGTTGATTTGATTCTCAACGTAGTATAAGATTGATTTTCTTTTATCAAAAGGTAAATCATTTTGCCCCTTAATCCTCAAATTAAAATTACAATTCTAGAAAATTCTGAATATGGTATAATTGAACATATGATTTGCTCACACATCAAATTCAAACTATTCTAGACTTTCACTCTTTTGAAAGAAATTTCTAGGATCTTAGTCTAATTCATAACATATTATTAAAAGCTTGTAGGGGAATTCATATTCATAATACGAATATCAGAAAAACCGCAAAAAAAATAACTATCCTATTGATTTAGATGCGTTTTGTGTACATTTTCAATAGAAAAAATACACCACATTATATAAGCAGGGGACATAAGCCTTTTTTTGAGTATATGTAATATCCGGTTAGGTTAATTTATTCATCACAGTTATGTAATACACACAAGCTGTATCGCCAAGTCCATGTAAGATCCGAACACATTGGGCTCCAACAATTTATCACAACTAAGGCGCTCATAATTGCGAATTATATTGACACTTATTAATCTGAGTTTTATTAACATAGTTTGATTGTGTTAGCTCATACAGAAAAAAATTCCAACACTTTTAACTTTAACTTCTGGATAAATTTGTCCTTAACACACACATGATGCAAATTAACATTTTTTGCTCTTGAGCTAAATCTCGAGCCTCCCAGTGAATAGTGGTTGGACCCATATATTACTTGTTGTCTAAGCTGCTTCAGATTACACATGCATGGTCGTATTCAGCAAAATTACACGCTCGTGTTTCTTATTGTATTTTACTATCACTATCATTAGTAGATAGAGCACGTCTTATGTGATGTTGGACTTTGGGGGAGGGATATACCCACAATTTTCACAGATCTTTATAATACTCTCTCCTTTAATGATATTTAAAAAAAAAAAAATTATTTTCATTATTTTTCATACATTTAACTTAAAAGATAAAATATTAATAGAAGCACAATAAAAAGAATACATTCTTTTTTAATTACTTAACTATATTACTCGAGAGATATAAACTAAATAATAATACATTTATACATGCTTATTTCCATATTTTTTTTGAAAATGATGTCCAAATATCTTCTTTGAAATGGAAAATCACTTTCAATTATCTGTCGTATGCTGGATAGTTGGGCATCGATCGGCATCACCGCAGCTGGTGAATATACAATGAATAAATAATCTTTATGCTATATATTGTTTTATCCAAGTTCGAAGGAACAAAAAACACGAAAATGGAAAGTTTTCTCAATAATGCAGGACACATCTTTTATGATATGTAGCCTATACACACTAGGGTTGATAGGTTATAAGTATGGTGTAATTCACTATTTTTTTCAAAGTTTTATAATTGATTGGCTTTGAATTCAATTCAAACATCATGTTAATGGTAGAAATATAGAAGCAATGATATTTGTTTCTGTCTTCATGCAATGATACTCTCTAAAAATGTAATTCAATATTGTATCAAACGCCAACCACTGTTTGCATGGCAATCTGGGGGACCCTTGAAGAAAGATAGTCGTTTCACCCATTCATTGCATTAGACTACTAGTACCAATTTGCACTAATAATTCAAAAAATAAGAGGGAAAAGAAAATGAAAGTAATTAATATTTTCAAAAACCAATTTAACCTAAGAACATAAAGTAACAGGAGAAGACTCAAAATTAATTTTTATACAACATTCAACATGTCCCTGTGTGCACGTACACACAAATAATCTTTTTAGACTTGAAGTATAAACAAAGTATAGATATACTCTTAATCAACATGAATGCACATTAATAGTTTTTTTAGAATCTCATAGTTAGATAAAATAAATTCTAAAACTATGTTAAGGATCAATTCAATTCAAAAATTAAAGTTATTAAAAGAAGTTATAAAAATAATTTTATATTATATCTAACACCTAAACTAAGGGTGGGCACGGGCCGGAATAGGTCGAGAATTGGGCTGTCCTAGTCCTTTCCCGAAAATAATCTCGATTTTATATAACTTTGTTTCGATTTCGTCTTGATTCATTTGTCCTAGTCCGTCCCAATTAAATTTAAAAAATAAAATAGGTGTATAAAGTAATAAAAAGAAAAAAAAGTGGGGTGTAGACAGTAATAAGAGGGGTGTTGAGATTCCTTTCCCATTCCATTTTAATTGTTGTTTTAAAGTTTTTGTGAAAGATTAAAATATAATAAATAACTTAATGAATTTATAATTTTATTCTTAATAATAAATGTTTTCACTATTAATTTGAAGTATCCAAAAACACATATTAATATTTTTTTGGGGTAAAAATGAAAAAAGAAAAAAAAGAAGAAGAGAGTATTTAATTATACATTAATGTTGTAAAATTATATTAAAAAAAGAAAAAAAAATATTTTCTTAAAACCCCAATTAAAATAGGCGAGTAACATTTAATGATACATCTCTGCTGCTCTCTAAGCTACATGAAGTCTCCATAAAGCACACACTGCATTTTAACTAGCTTATAGCATATTTAATTACCTTATAAATTTATTTGACTAAAATAAAGATGTTTGACAAAAAAGTTTATTTTATTAGCCTACGACGTTTTTCGAAACACTACTTAACTAAAGTAGCGTATAAACTTATATCATATAGTATATCATTTTTCATTTCATTTTTATCTTTTTATTTTTATTCAAAAATACATAACTAACATACTACTTCCTTTCTCTCTTCTCCACGTTTTTCTTTTGGAGCCATTATTTATAATGATATCTATTTGTTTTTACAACCAATTTTCAACTACTTTTTCTTTTTAAAAATAGGATATATTAATAAACTTTCTTTATTTAATTATTATATATTACTTACTTTATTTATTCTACCTCTTTAAATAACGTGATTTCAAATTTAATTTTAAAATTATAATTATAATTACTTAAAAATGTAGTTTTTACAAAATAAAAAATCATCTAAAAATCACATAAACATGTATTTTTATATAATTTTATATCTATCAGTTAGTTTATAATTAATTTTATTAAATATCTATAATTCAATAAATTAATTTTTAATTTTCAACTCAAAATTAACGTACAAGTTTTCAGTTAGCTTATTAATTAATTTTATCATACAAAGCCTAACTTTCATGCATTCTGTTTCCAGATATGTTGGATTGCTCTTAATGTAGAGAAATGGTACGGACCGTATGCTTGGACATAGCATTGATTTAATGGCTTAGAGATAACTGTTGCACTCATTTGCTTGGGGGTCCAGTGCCAATATGTATCTTTTAAGCCATCACATGGATCTGGCTTTTCATTTTCAGTGTACTCCAACTTATTGAAAGTTTAAAGCAACAAAGGTAACTTAGAAAAAAAAAAAATCGTTTCATATTATCTATTATTTTAAAGTTTAAGATAATATTAATAACTGTCTTTGCAACTATATTTTTATACTCATCAACTTTAATTAATTTACACAATTATTATAAAATTAAGTAATACTATAATAAATAAGGGAATATTGAAAATCTAAGAAGAATTTTAACACATTAATTACATTTCTTAATCTTATGCACTAACTTTAAACGATACATACTTTGGAATGGACGAAGTAGTTAATACTTTTTCTGTTTTAAATTATAAATTCCTTTTAACCAAAACACTAAAAAAATAATTACAATTAGTTAATTTATTTGCCTTTAAAAAATAAAATGTAACATTCTAAATTTATCCTCATTTAATATTAGACTCTGATTGCTTCACATTAATTAAAATATAAAAATTTTAAAAAGAGACAATATTAATTAAGAATAAATATAGAAAAAATACTGAATAATTTTAAAACTTCACAAAAATTTTATATTAAAAAACACTTAAAAATTCTTAAAAAAATTAAAAATATAAAACAGATAGAGTAATTTGTGGTAAGTTTGAAAATAATGAAAATAAAAAAAGAATTTAAATTTATTGCAGGTGGAAACATTGCAATTATAAATGTTCACCATTTGATTTTTTTCAACATTCAACAGCCTAGTTTTAGCTATCCATCAAACGCAAACTTCAATGTAGCATAATTTGATTCATTGAATGAAAGATTGAATCACACACGAGTGCATGGTTCCTCGGTTGCAGGAAGCCCAAATTATTTGATAGAGAAAAGTTGAGAGAGAGAGAGTGAGAGAGTTAACTTAGCAAAGCCATGGAATGTGTTTGATGAATTCCATGAAGTGGGTCCTCATACTACTGCTCCCATTCCCTACTGCAATCACTTTTTTTGACCCTTTACGGGCATCCTTTTCTCTAATAAATGCTATCAGAAGATGCTATCAGACTATAAATACAACTGCACAAAGGCTTCAACTTCAAAATCCTTGACACAAGAATATCTTCAACCTCCCAAACCATTCAATTTCAATCCTTTTCTCTTTAGTTAAAGGCCAATAATGGGTATTCGTTTTCCTTCATTGGTTCTTCATGCAAAACAAATATTCAAGTCGCAGTATCATCTTCATGGTAGAAATCAGTTCAATAATGTTCCAAAGGGACACATAGCAGTCTATGTTGGAGAGTTTCAGAAGCGTTTTGTAGTGCCAATATCATATTTGAAGCATCCCAAATTTCTTGACTTGTTAAATCGAGTTGAAGAAGAATTTGGGTTCAATCATCCGATGGGTGGCCTCACCATTCTTTGCAAAGAAGAGGCTTTTATCAATCTTACCTCTCAGTTGCATGCCTCGTGAAAGATCAACATCTGCAAATACAGTTTTGATGACTTCTTATGTTGTTCCTCCCTCTTTGAATTATTATAAATAATTTGTAATTTAATAAGTTTATGTTTCAAACTTCAAAATTATATATAATTGATAAGTATTACTAATATACAAAATTTAAATTATATATAATTTATAAGTGTTGTATAATCTAAAGTGATATTTTATAATATCATGAATTATTTAAATTTATTAGGCTTATATTTAAACTTATAAATTATATATAATTTATAAGTGTCATTAAATATTTTAGATATAATTCATAATATTAAGGATTAAGGGTGAGAGGAAGGGGAAAGGAATAAATGCTTGCGGTGGCAATTTTGTTATTTTGAGGGAAATTAAAAGAGTTTGGGGGTGAGAATAGAAATTATGGAGACGATAAAAGAAATCCCAAAATAAAAAAACAACACCCTTCCCATCCCCTTCATATTTACAAAGTTTTTTGTCTTATCAAAATCCAAAAGACATTAACATCCATAATTAATTTTTCACTACTTACAAATTTTCAAATCAATAGCTAATTTTGTCTAGTCTTATAGATTTTGAAATCCGTAACTTTCCAAACTTCAATTACGGATTCTGAAATCCAATACTGTAATCAACTAGCACCCACATGCTAACTACAAATTTATAAATCCAAAACTGTGGCTTAAGGACTGTAGTTAGGTGAGGACGTGGTATGTCCAAAGTATTTTAAGAACAAAAAATTAGATGGTATGCGAATAGAAATTGAGGGGTGTGTAAAAAGAAACAACCAAAAACTTCTCAAATATCCCGGGCCTAAAAGGCCCTTTTTCCACCTCTAATTGCAAGTCTAAGCTTCACTCCTTTCCAATTGAAAAGCGGCATAAACCAAAAACTGGTTTTCATAATAGCTTATGCATGTAAAGGGCCAAACTTAAATTGGATGATGAATCATAAAGGAAACTGCATCATCTCAAAATCGTCTTGCATTTTATATTTTGATAATTTCACTTTACATCTAGAGAGTTCAACAAATGACCACCCGAAGCAGTTGCATATACACACAATATCTGCATCTCTATAATCATAATTTATTTAATCCGCAATGGAAGGCCATGGGAATAGCTGCAGGCAAACACAAAGGCAAGCGACTGGGGCCATCTATGGCGGCTAATGACCCCGTTCATCATAATGAACTTGGTCTGCCAACATGTCCTAAACTTTCTCTCCTCTTTGCAATGATTGGCCTTAGCATTAAAGAAAGTTTTGTTGGCTTTCTTTGGTTTATATCATTCTTCTAGTCTAACATAGGATAAAGTAATGAACTTTCGGCTTTACCCAGAGAACACTTGAGACTGAAATGGTTTAGAGATAGGGTGGCAAGAATATGTATACACTTAAAAGAGAGACAGATTGTCAGTTCGAATGTTCTGCTGCTGACGGTTGATACCTTTGCCCAGTCGTGACTGAGATGAACCCAGATAATCTGGTTTTCCACTGAAAGGAGATGCAAGCTTTGGCTGAAACCACCTTTTCAAAACTACTCCATTGATTCTGATCTTTCCATTTGATTCATTACCCTGATAAGGTATTCTAAGCCTTCTCAACAATGTTGCAACTGCTTGGCCAGCTCTGAAACACAAAATGTTGCATATTTGTTGCAGTTAAGATTTAAAAATATAGAAGGATAATAAGTCCACATAAGGATGCCTTAAGGAAAATCTTCCCTGATAACTATCGTATGACTTGTACATCAGTATGGCTCTCATAAAATTATCATACAAAATATTAAGTATAACCTGCAAGCAACTACACCTTACCTATGCAGGGACAATCAATCGTATGCTTAATAAGGAAAGATTAAGAAGAAATTTGATGATAGACTCTATTTCATCTTCTAATATTACAAATTACAATAGATATACACATGTAGGAATGGATCTAGAAACCAATTAAAGGAGGCTGGAAATTCTCTTTGGGCATCCAATATGCTTAGAGCCTTTCACCCAAAAAAGTTACCACACTGATGTGTCATAAATTCATGAATCATTAACAGGATGGCAAGGGACGGGATGTCCTTGCTTCTCCTGCCCTCCCAAAAGGTTTAAGACAAGACAAACCAGGATAGATGATGGGATTGCGATGAATTTGTGTCCCCAATGAAAATCAGAAAGGAACTAGGACAAGGGTTTTCCCATCTTGGTCCCATTTTAAATGCTGTCCTGACTCCATCATATCCTGGTTCTGTCCCAAAAATGCCATCTTTTTATCCTGCCCCATCCCGATATATGTTTTCAAAAATAAAACATTAAATATGCCAAAACAACATCACTTTACATGTTTAATAATGGGACGAGACCAGAATGAAACAAGACAAGAGTGCTTAGACAAGGATCAAGATGGAAGCAAGACAACCTCTTATAGAATCGAGACAGGATTTTTAATCCCAAATAAAGTTCAGGACGGGGACTAGAACAAGCAAAATCCTATCTTGTCTCATGCCCACACCTAATCATTATCTAGTAGCACCATCAACAAAAAAATTCAATCCATTTATTTCAAAAGCTCTTTTCTAGTGTCGCATAACGAGTTAGCTAGCTGGAACCCATTTTTAAGCACTAGAAACATAGTTTCAAGAACTACAATAAAAGTAAAGCATCTTAAAAGTAAAGTCCTAGAATAGGAAATATGATGAAATTTCCACTTTTGCTACACGGTTGAAATAAGTCTGAAGTGCATTTTGAACGTACACAAGGAAAAGAAAATACAAGTTATAAATAGATGGCTCATAATCAGCTGCTACTATTTTAAACATGAACCATGTCTTACTAATCAATTAAAAAAGAGAGATGGGGAAGGGGGAGACAGGGGAGGCCTGGGCCCCTGCTTTCTCCCCTTGCATCCGTCCCTATACACATGGTTACTAAACTCTTGAAGTCACTGAAGACGGATATGTAAAGTAAATTCAAAATTACAAATGCTGCATATGTCATTAATTGTCCTAGATATGATGACTTTTCTTCTACTTTTCAAAAATGAATACGTCTAATGCACATAAAATATAGTGGGATCTTCATGCTAGGTAGATTTGGTTAGTAGCTCATACTAGGCACCAACAGCGAAGTTGATAGGAATCGGGTAAGGAGGGCCCATGCCCATATGAGTGCATTAAGTTACAGGTGAAGGTAAATATATAAGGAGAGAGGGGATTGTGAGTAGGCATTTTTGGGAGTATTATCTTGTGGAGCAGATTTTCTGCTGGGGTAGAGAGTCCCTTGTGTATTCTTCTATATGAACCACAGGCTCTGGGTTGGTTAGGATTTGTCTCTACCAGATTATTTTGTTCTGTAATTCTTCATTTTAGTCAATACAATCTCCTTTATTTTCCAGTACAAGTCTTAGGATTCTAACAGAAGTCGACAAAAAAAATTAATAATGGATGAAATTAATCGACTATTCTCACCTTCCTGCAAGGTTAATAACCTTCTCCTTCTCAGGAGATGAAATTTTTGCTGTCTCTACAGGCAATAAAATGATTATATTGGGTAACCTTGCGCCTGCAAATATAGTTAGTCGTCAGACAATAAAGTCAAAAAAGTCAGACAATAAGATGAAAAAACATATTTTTCTCTGCCTGTCATCTTTAAGTTTATGGTTACAACTTAGAAACAATTATTATTGATATTTTTCTGAAGAAATATTATGGACGGAAAAAATCCAGAAATGAAAAAGGGATGGGGAAGCCAACCATCTACTTATACTCATGTTTAGCAGAAAAGATATACCATACGCTTATCAGCTAATCATCCTTGGTCTGTAATTCCTTTTCATACTGTTTCAAATGGATAATTACTCCCTTTGCATTATCCATTCTTATCTTAACAGAAAATCAGAATTCAAAAAAATTAAACTGAAACTATCATATAGATTCTTCAATTTCTTCATTTTTCTAAATTAAGGGAAGTTTTTTCGTACTACTATTTGATCAACTATGCTTTATGGAAGTGAATGTTGGGCTTTGAAAGGACAAGAGCACAAAATGGGGTAGCTAAAATAAGAATGCTAAGATGGATGTGAGGACGGACAAGAAAGGTAGGATATGAAATGATGGCATAAGAGGAGACATTGGAGTGGCACCTATTGAGGAGAAGATGACAAAAAATCGATTAAGGTGGTTTGGACATGTGCTGAGGAGGCCACTAGAGGCACCGAGGAAAGTATTTAGCCTTAGGAAAAGGTGTAGAGGGAGACTTAAAAGGATACTTAGAGAAGTTATACAAAGGGATCTCATAGTTAATAATATTTTAGAAAATATAGTTTCTAATAGAGCACAATAACATCATGCAATCCATATAGCCGACCTCACCTAGTAGGATAAGACTTGTTGTTTTGTTGTTGTTGTATAGATTAACTTAATTTAAAATTTGAATAGAACTCACCTGAGAAGAAGAAAGGAGGAGGGGAATAGAGATTTTATGATCCGTAAATGAAATAAAATGTCATCTTCTATTATGGAACATTTATCATGAAAAAAAAAAAAGAAAAAGTACAAGCAGCAACTCTACACTGATTTAAGAGTATTACCTGCTGCAAGTCGATGCTTGAGACCTTTGAAAACAGTTAAGAGGTATACCTGGTAAGATTCTGTAAATTTTAGGGATACAGATTTAAGATTTAAGCAGCTTATATGTCTAGCTTCTGAACAAGTATCCACATGACAATATTTGCACATCTTCTGCGTACATGTGGTGTGTATGAAAAAGACAGACAATGAAGGAGCAGGGAAAGAATGTCTCTTCTAAAAATTTTTGCAGATCAGCATATTAACATATTGAAAATCATAATATTAAAAAGTAGGTGATTTTAAGATAAAATTTAATGATGATGCAGAAAGTCCCTAAATAAACTGATAAAAACATAATAAGAAAAGCAAAACAGAAAGTCCCTAAACCCAAAGTATTTCAATGAAGATAAAACTGTTCGTAAAAAATATGCAGACCATGAATGAAATAGATATTATCACAGTAGCAGTATTTCAAGAGACAACCTCACCTCAGCAGTAAAAGCAGGCATTTCTTTTATGTCCAAAACAATAGGATTCACTTTAAATGATACAGATGGGACAATTCCAATTGAAGCAGCTTCCTGCAAAATAGTTACTGCATCATTCGATGTTCCAGGTACTCTTTACAGTGCTTAAGGGAAAATGGGAAGTGTAAAATTGACTTCAGCTCCTTACCTCAAGTAGTGACAAAGCGCGGGAATCATATGCACCAAATCCATCTATTAATGAATAGAGGTTTGAGCTTCTTGAAGTGTCAACACTCACTCCCAGGTTCTCAATAAGTCTACTTTTCAAAGATGTGTCATGAGGGAGTTGAAGGCATCCCAGAACTTGTGACAAAATCTCACTTGTAGGCCTTTCACCAGCTCTAATTGTTTCTCGATACACCATTAAGGCTAGTGAAGTCCTAAGAGTAGATAGCAACCAAAAGAATTAAACAAATAAGCACAAAACACTGTAAATGAAATAAACTATCAGAATAATGTGAGAGAATAAATGGTCAAATTGAAACAGGGTGCTGTATGAGTTACAGACTCTATTGTGATTAAATTCTTCTTTTCTTCCTTACAAGAGTTGATTTGGCACAAAGTTTTTGTAAAAGAACTTCAGACAAATAGGCATGTATAGTTTCATGGTCAAAACAAACAAGATAAAAGTCTAATAGATATATATATATATATATATATATATATATTAAAAAGAAATTGCTTATTTACATTTGTTGATGCAGAATCATGTTTAACCAAAGATATGCCAAAACTGAAGAATAAATACCATTTATTATCAACTTGTGGCCGGCCTGAGTTAAAAGATAAAACAGGTTCACCAACAAAGGAAGCCCTCTCAAATCTCCGCAAGCACATGCCTTTCAAAGATATCAAAGCTCTATCAGAATTTGTATTAGTATTATATATATATATATATATATTATTTGGAAAGCACTAAATGAAGCTGTCCGGATCAAAACACGAATATATTTATGGAGTCCATTTTCATTTATTTATTTCTTTGTGGAATGGGAGAAGAGCAAGAGCTCATCATACTTCCACCGTAGATGATAATTTTTATGAGAATACTTCCAATACCAGAGCACACAGCTAGGAGAAAAAATTATAAAGTGAGCAAACAATGTATAAATACATGAAACATAAAATTTCAAAATGGAAATATCTAACTTCATTCTCAGCATACTTTCATTAGCTAATCCTCTCAGAACAATTTCTCAATTCTTTCAATTGCCAATATGAAATAACAACAACTAAGTGAGATCGGCTACATTGATTAGAGAAATGCAATGATAAGTAAACAATGAAGACTGGAACAAATATGATTTTGTGAGACTAGAACAAAATCTAAGAAGAAACTACATTGATTTGGGGCTCTCCCCAATTGCCCAAATGAAGACAGGAACAAAATCTAAGAAGAGACTTCATCTCCTTAAATATAGAACAATGATATTTCTTCTCCCCTTTTATTTCCTTTCATAATATGACTATCAGCGTGGCACAAATTATTCTATAGATCCTGTGGACCATAACTTGTGTCCACAGAAATGCAGACAATAATCTTTTAGCAAAAATAAGAATGCAACTATATCAAATCATCAAACACCAATGCAATGATGTATAACCAAAGAAAATTATCTTTCCATTTCTTCAGCTTTATTTCATCAAGATGTTGAAGCTTTGGACTTATTGCCAAGGAAAGCTAACTAGGTTATGTTTCAAACATCACTTAAAGAAATGCAAGTATTTTATACAAATATGAGCTCCTAAATTCCCAAAAGAATGACTTCAAGGCATATGAGTCAATTTCCACTTTCATGATACCTAAAGCAACAGGAGACTACCTTTTCAGTTGTCTTCCAAAGCAGTATGACAAGATTTAATAGAGCTCAAACAATGCATGGATTATAATGACACTCAACGAAACCAAATAACTCACCAATTATGCATCTACACATGGTGAGATTAGGGACAACACCATCCTTTTTGGCTTGAGAAAGGAGCATTTGACCTGCTTCCAGGTCATCCTTTCTACATAGAAGGCAAGGAAAAACAGAATATTGGTAAGGAAAGCACATATATAAGTTAATGACATAGAGAGAGGAAATCTTAAGTTACTTACTTCTCACTTGCCACTATGAGTATTGAGTATGTGATACCATTCGGACACAAACCCAATTCTTTCATTTCAGATAAAACCTCCATAGCCTTCTGAAATTGATCTCCTTCACCTATAGAAACTCTTAGAATGTAAACTTAGACTCCAGTTTTTCAATCATACATCTAAACTAAAATAGTGCCAAAAAAAAAAACCATTAAATTGAAAACAAAGGGAAGGAACTATATTTCAGGGTAAACCAGGATTAAAGATTGCCATCCATTTCTTATTGCAAAGTCAAAATCTTAAATGTTCAAGATAAGATCATTGAATTTCACAAAGACAATTCAATGATTTTGTGACTAGAACAATGGTCTATAAATTGAACCATTTTCACAGAAAATGAATCTCTTAAGATACATTTCTTGTCAATATAAAATGCTTTTGTTCATTTTATTTAATATCACTGAAGGAAAATTAATAAGTCAATTAGCAATCAGACGTAAAATACAAGATAGCCATATAATCATCTGATGAATAATCCTCAAACTCTCACATTATATACCTCACCCGAAGGAACATTTTGCTGTTATGACTATTGGTGGCTCAGTCGATGAGTAGAGGTTATTTCTATTTTGCATCCTCATGTTATAAAAAGAAAACAACACTTGTGAACATTGCAACAGCAGGATATGAAAACCTTACATCACAGGACTTTGAAGGTGAATATGTTCCTCATTGCACTTGTTAGCAAACTCTAATAGAAAATGCAGATGAACGCGACACTTACACAGTGCAGTTATCAGAGCATTCACTACTGAGACTGTTTGCACCAATTGAAGAGACTTAAGATCCTCGTATAGCTCCAATGCTTTCTGCCAGTTTCTAGCCTGGAATGAATATTTCACCACTTGTCAGTAACATATTTTATAGTGTTATGGATTTAAAGCCGACAGCAAAAGAATTAAGAAAATGCAGTAAGCCCCAAATTATCTATCCATGATTGTCACTATTAACCAAACTCGGGTGCAAAATTTCCTTGACTGGACATACATTGCTACAGGCTCCCATCAATGAACTATATGACATTATTCCAATACGTATTCCTTGGTCACGGGCTTCTTGTAGGACTTCAAAGGCTGAATCCAGCTTTCTAGCATGTCCCGCAACATCTATTAGTGCACTAAGAAACATCTGCATGATCAGTCAAAAACTTGTTTGAACAATCAATGATTGAGAGAGGATAGAAATTACATGCAATAATTAACCTTAGAAACCACCAAAAAAAAAAAAAAAAATAAACAAACACTATTATCTTTGAAAACCCATAAAACCACAGAATTTAATAATCTGTCACAAAAATAATACAAGCAAACAAAGTACCTCATCAGGGAGAACCCCTTTCCCGGTCATGTCACGGTATACACTGCATGCAAATTCCCAGTCTCCAGTTTGACTGCAAGAATTAATAGCAATCGTGTAGACCTCTGGAGTACCCTTAATATTATATTTTTGTAACATCTTATACACATCTCGGGCTCGTTCAACCTACATAAAAACTCATCATTGTGAAACATTAAACAGCTATCAAGGAAGTATAGCGAAAGACACAACCACAAGTAAGAACTATTGTAAAATGATGATCCAACAACCATGGGTTGACAGGGGGAGAAGAAAAACTAACCTGACCAGCCTTTGCGCATGCCTTCATCAATGCACCAAGAGTAATGTTATCAGGGTCAATAGGATGTGTTTCAGCTGCCATTTCTGCTAACACATCAAAAGCACGATCCACTGCTCCTGACTGAGCACACGCAGCTATAAGTGCATTGAATACAACACGATCTGGCTGAACTTTCTACTGCATATAAATCTTATATCAGCATGTACAGTTAATTGATAATAATACAAAAGCAAACAGGGCTTGCTACAAATTCTTTAACAATGAAAGCCTCCAATACAAGAAAAAAGGCAAGTTCCAACTGCTGTACCTTAGACCTCATTATCCCATAAGCGCCAAAAGCTTTAGCAACTTGCCCAGCTCTAGCACAACCATCAATAAGTGCACCATAGGTATGAACATTAGGTTCAACTCCAGAATTAACCATCTCATGATACACCTAAGCATACAAATTGACATATTCATTAGATATGGGGACTTGGAGAAAGTTAAATTACATATAATAATATCATATTATATTATGGTGAATCAGCTGAAAAATCCAAAGAAGGGGAGAAATCATACTTCAAACATTCGATCAACTTTCCCACTCTTAGCACAAGTTGATATCAGTGTGGTATAAAGTTTACAATCAGGTTTCAGTCCAGCCCCCTGAACAAGATGCAGAACTTGGAATGCCCCTAAATACACAATACCAATGTCATGAATTGGACAGATGATAAAGGAAGAAAACTATAAAGAATTTCCAGGTGCCAATTAAAGGAAAGATGAAAAAGAATTTACCTTCTGAATCTTGAGAGCTTGCACACACTGTCATGAGCATATTAAAGGTACTCAACTTTGGATTTGGAATAAGCTTAGTGTAATCAAAAGCTTCTCTAACAGCTTTTTGTCTCTTGCAGATGTTAAAAAACTTTGCATGATGAACCTAAAGCCAGTAAATTTGATATGTAAAAGAAACTCAAAATTCAAAAAAAGAATATAGAATAACAACAGAAAGATTAAAGTACCTTGCTCATATCTAAAACACCCTTTATTTCCATATCTTTAAGCAACTCTACGCATTCATGTAACCTAACAAATCCAATGTACGTCAGGAAAAGCTCTTCAAGCTTAAAAGCTAAAGCAAAAGTAGGTCAGGATGAACATCACGATGATGATATAACAGACAAGGAGAAAGAGAGGAGGGCAAGTTTAACTTCATTGTTTCACCTAAACTAAATTGTTTATAAAAATAAAGTTTACATCTCCAACAAGCGGTGTTCTCAAGGACAAGTTCATGTTCTGTTGCGTATATGTGTTGAGACAAATAATTACCTCCCATCTTTTAGCAAACGATTATATGTGTTGACATGTTGTGAACGATAATTTTTCTGATCAACATGTGCTCTTGTTGACTGCTCAATCTGGGGTAAAATTTTGTCATATTTCTGAACTGGGTGATTTCTTTCCCCATCTCCCAGAGCTCTGCCGCCTTTGTCCAAGTATTTACTTCTATTGACTGGGGGATGGTCTTCTTTGTAACTAGCAATTGGTGCAATTCCTTCAACATATTCTGATTCAATACACATGATTTACATAAAAATTTGCTCTAATTCTTAGATCACCTGATCAGATATTGAGTAGAAGGAAAGTCATACAAAACAAAAATTCTAATGAGATCATGATACATATTCTTTTGTGGAATTACCTGCACTCTTCTCTGTTGACAATTCAGATCCTTTTAGAATGGTATTCCCAATTGTTGAGGATAATTTATTGCGTTTCAGAAAAGAAGTATGAGGAGAAAATGACTTCAAACTACTCAATGGTAACATGGATCCATTTGAAGACTTGTTGGCCTCATAAAACATGTAAAGCTCTTCTCTTGCTGATTCACCAAAAAGGACATCATTGCTGATAGCATCAAGTTCACTTTTCTCTTTAGCATGTTCATCCACTGTTTTGAGTGCATTTTCCACATCAACAGAAGCAGCAGGAGGCTTAGATTCATCCATTATTATAAGCAACTCAGAGTTAGAGTCACTTTCATCTTGAGATCTTCCCACATGCAACTCAGTAATTTCTTCAACAGAAGTTATAGGTTCTAACGAACTCGATTGATATGCCACAGGCAGAAAAGACTGTTTAACAGCTTCAGAATTATTTGAAGATGAACCATTATTAACACTAGAGACTAGAAAATCAGATGAAGTCTCTGAAGTCTTAGTCATGACAGTTTCTTCATGCACCAATTCAGAATTATTTGAAGATGAACCATTAACACTAGAGACTAGAAAATCAGGAGAAGACTCTGAAGACTGTTCTAGAACTTCGGAATTATTTGAAGATGAACCGTTATTAACACTAGAGACTAGAAAATCAGAAGAAGACTCTGAAGTCTTAGTCATGACAGCTTCTTCATGCACCACCGTAGATCTCCAAAACAGCATCTGGGCTTCTTTGTCCTCAAAAGCATGATTCAGTTCTCCAGTGCTCTCTTTTAATAACCCAATTTCTTCCAAAGAATTCTCTATTTGAAATCTCTGAAAGCCAAGAATGTTGGTTTGAATGGCCTGGTTCCCAACATTACTTCCCTGTGACAAAGCAAATTTTGGGCGACCTGGTATCTGTAGTAGTGCAAGTTTTAGATAGCTGCTAAGTATACAATGTGAATAAATATGAAAATCAAAAATTACTTCAAACTCATCCATGAAATACTAATGAAAGCAACAAAGTTTTCTAAAAAAAATGCAACCTTGTCTATAACTCTAAATGCTGCTGAATAGAGGATTCCCAAGTTCAAGTAATTACTCTGTCATCTGTCAGATTCAACAAATTGACATTGTAAATGAGTTTATGATAACTGAAGTTTTTCGAACCCATCTTGGCAAGTGCATAAATTCCTTTTGTCCAATCTCAGAGCTACATCCAAAAACTGTTCAATGCGAGATTTACATTTCTATTTATGATACGACGTTATTCTTACTCCCTCCATAGGCACAGCGTAAAATTTTAAAACAAAAATGACAATAATAGGGAAAAAAAAAATGAAAAACAATTCTTCATCAAACAAGGAAAGAATTGAATTAAAAACTCTTTGACGGGAAAAATTGTTATTATTTGCGTAAGTTGGAGACCAATTGCGAGTTCCAAACACAAATTTCCAACAGTTTAATCAAACGCAAGGCATCAAAAATTTCGTGAATTTGAACAACATAACCAAAATACTTACTTCACTGACCTCTTTGGTATTCTTTTTTCTCCTGCTGTGACGGTAGTATAACAGAGAAACAGCAGATAAAGTGAATATGATGACGATGACGATAATGGACTGAGAATCCAAAGAGGCTTTGAAGATAAAGCGTGGAGAGTGAACGCGAAGGAGACCTAACTTGCTGCATTTCTTCCTAGAGCGAAGAGCAACGGGAGGCCTGAGATTGTGACTACAACCAAGGAATCGTATTCGGATGGAATGAAGATTGCAAAGAGAGAAAGAAGAGAAAGAGAGTGAACTGCATGAGGTTGAGCGCAAACCCTGATGGTTCGCAGAGAGACTCACTTCCATGGAAGAAGGAGAAGCAGAATTGTGATAGAGTGAAACAGAAATTGAGTTGGGTTGAGGATTAGCATTTAGCAAGAAGGAGAGGAGGTTGTGACTCTGAGGAGAGAAATAGCATAACGCTGATAAGAAACGATGCTGATAGTGACGCAATTTTTGTTTTTGTTCGTTAAAACAGTTTATAGGAGGATATGGAATATGAAATGAAAAATAAAAATAAGGATCACAAGGTAAAAAAAAAAAAATCACCATTTTAATAAATACTTGATATTGGTATGATTTTGATAGAGGATATTTGATAACTTAATATAGGGGTTTATTCGTCCTAGTTCATTTTTGAAAATTATACTTGTCATACTTATTTCATGGAAAATTTAAAATATTTTTTTTCATATTATTTTAAATATTATTGTCTCATTAATAAATATATAAAATAATATTATTTTAACTAATTTATTTATTTATTTTAAATATACAATCGGGATAAAACAAAAAAAATTAAGACAAAGAAAAAACAACACTCAAGATAGAATTAAAAAAGCATAATTCTTGTTTTTGTCCTATTTCAAAATTTATTCTAAACAAAAAAAATTTATTTTAATTTTTAATTTGTCTCATTTTAAAATCATCTCAAACCTTTTAAGCTATGATGAGACACTAAAATTGTTATTCCATGCCTACCCGTAACTTAATAAATGACCATGCAATTTATTAAATAGTCATAGTTCATCCTATAATCACCACTATAGTAATCAAAAGTAAATAAGAGGAAAAAAAAAAAAAGAACTAAATGGATTTAATAAAAAAAGATGTACCAATATCTTTATCTCACATTAAAAATATAATTAATCTTGTTCAAAAAAATTATTAAACATATTTTAGTTACATAAGAAAATAGAATCATAAACTTTCTAAATATTACCTATACTCCACGTCTGACCACATTTAGTCACTTCATGCTACTAGATATCTATGAAATCGTTATATTTTCTTTCTTTTATTTGTATTTTTCTTTTGTTGTCACCAAGATATATTTCATGTGTTAAGGGAAATTATTATTATTATTAAACAAATTTTTTTGAAATTTTTATGTGTTTTTAATATTTATGTAGTATGTCATACCATGGTTAAACATCCATATCTATATCCCCTTAGGCAATTGTGAGTTTGTGTTTTCTAAAATGCACACTGATCCAGGAAATCCCTGCTTGAACTAGCATCCAAGAAACGACAGGTTGAATCTGAGCAAACAAAACACATTCAACAAAGTTCGACATCGTTGAGAATGACTCGATTGGCTCTTAAGCTAGCCCAGATGAACTCAGCTTCTAGGTCCATGGCTGAGTTGCCGAAAACTGAGAAGAAAACAAGCAAGGGCAATTTGAGCTAAGAAGGTGAAGCCCAAGAAAGATGGTGAGGGCGATGCTCTGGTTGATACCAAAAATGTCTATATTATTGTAAAAAAAAAAAAAAGATTAATAATTTAGATTTTTTTACAATTACATATTATAAATAATTCATAAGTCTATATTATTGCAATTATAAATTATTTGTAATCCATAAGTAAGCTTTTTTATTTTTTTTCCATTTCAGTTTTATGTATTTAAATAGGTTGGTATTGATTCTTAAATATAATGTTTATTTCAGACATGACTAAGGCAAGAGGAATCTGCACAGTAACTCTAGTGCACCTACTCAGACAAAACACGTAGTACGCGCATGGTGTACAACGTTTGCTTATAAAAAGCATGTAGCTCTCCATGTCATGGTGTTCTCTTGTATTATTTATAGAATAGAACAGATCCTGGTCAAGATTTGTATTTACTTCGCTCTACAGTAATGGCATTAGAAGAAAGTTTAATAAAGAATTTTGTGCTGATTAAAATTTAAATGACACAATATTTAGTATTTTTTTAATTTTAAGTGATTCATTATTTATGCAGTTAAATAAGATATAATTTATTATCTCACATTTTTGTATTTTTATATTTTGATTAGTTGTAATATTTAAATTTGTTAACAAATTAACATACAATGACATAATGCGTGGAACGATATTTAAATATCGTCCATGTTAAATAAATTTATTAAAATTCTTGATATATAAATTTTTTTAGAGAAATATATATATATATATATATATATATGCTCCTCTTTCCTCAGCCACAGCCCTTTCCACTACCAACCACCTCTGTCTAGTGAAGAAGAGCTATCGCCGCTGCACTTCTTTCCACCGCCGTCCGTCCATCATCCGTGTAAGAGAAGTTGCCGCCGCCGTCAACAGAACAAATCGTACAAGTTTCAGTTATAAAGGTTGCGGCGGGATCTTTAGCTATGGACAGTCTTCACCTTGCTTTCTTTTTCCTAATTGAGCTTATCTATATTCATTCAATATTTCATGTATATTTTAATCATTGATACATGATATATATTCCGTATTAATCATTTCATAGGGAAGAAAAACTAATGATTTTTGTAATTTCTCAACAATAGAGCTCAAGTATTGAACAAGAAAAATAAGTGAACAAAATTTCTAAAGCAAAAAATAAAAAAATTGCTCATTTAGCAAATTGCAACAATAAATTAAGATGATCAATCTCTCCTATATTAAGAGCTCCTATGCTGATTCAGTAGGAGCAGTTTATTTTTAAGACTAGAGATTACTAGGCTGTACATGATCTTATGGGCTAGGAGGGAAGAAAATTTGGATGCTTCCTTATTTCCAAGGGACACAAGATAGGCAGGGGAATTAGTTTCATGCCAAACTAATCTGTCATCCCCATCAAGGATTTTCAAGCCGAGAATCATGTTGGCATCTTCTTCAATAACCATTGCTTTGACAACTTCTTAATTCCATTATCTAGACCTTTGAACCATCAGCTGTGACACCTATAGGATCTCAGAGTTGTAGGACTCTAAAGGTTTGGGAGTGGATGGGAATCCGTAAGGGCACCTGGGATCGTCAAATATGTTTGGAGCTAAGTGTCTTCTCACTTGTCATCTCCTATGTTTAACAATGATCTGCCTTCAAGGATACTTCTCCACCCCCAGGACACATTTCTTGACGCTTTCACCTGCATAAAAGGAATATTAGGGAAGTATTTTCCTATGAGCCAAATTGAAGACTCTGAGATCTTTGAAACCAAGTCCACTTTCCTTTTTTGGTTTGCACATAGTTTCCCAACTAATCCAGTGCATTTTTCTGGAGCTTTCCTGATTACTCCACCAAAAATGCCTACTAACCATTATAGCTAGTTTTCAGCAAAGTCCTTATGGTAATTTAAAGCATCCCTTGAAGTAAATTGGTAGAGCAGTTGCGACAGATTTAATGAGAATCTCCTTACCAGCCCAAAACAACAATAGAATATCTCCATTCCTACTGTTTCATTCAATGAGTATAATCTGGAGGATACATATAAAAGGATACCGTAGAGCTTTCTTCAATGACTCACTTTTATCCATATTTTCCTTTCTCTTTTAACCATTTAAATTCGTTGATGATTCTTTTTTTTTTTTATCCACAGGTATCTTTATTTGGAATTAAGTTTAATCTGATTAGAAAACATAGAACAATTATAATTATTTATTCTTTATATGTTTTTTGTATGCTCGAACCCTTAGTATTACATATGCTTATATGATCATATTTTATTTCTAAGAGTAGATATATGTTAGGATGAAAAATTCTTGATCTTGTCTCAAATTCCCTATCTATTGATATCTCAAAGATGATAGGAAGAACTTTGTTGTTCTTGTGACTCTATCTAATTTGAATTAAATTAATTAGTATTTAACGTGATATTTGATACTAGTATTTACATATATATATATATATATATATATATATATATATATATATATATATATATATATATATATATATATATATATATATGAATTTAAACTCAAGTTAACATATTGAAGTAGCCTTAACTCCTTATCATTAGAATCAACATCTTTTGGTTTTGATTAGATAAATCAATGGGAGTTACTTAAGGCACTCCCCATTATTTTGGCACACTCCCCTCATTATGAAATCACACTAATACCCTTTAAATTAAAAATAATACATTCTCTCTATGCAAAAATAAAAGGCATGCACTTCTCCACTAGTAATCATTTATGGCTAGAGCCACACACTCCCCTTCTCCATTTTCTTTTTTCTGTAGCAACCTCACTCGATGACTCTCCTATTTTCTTTGATCAATTACTCTAAGATGGTAAAAAATGTATATCTTGTGGCTTTCATCCTTACTTTTAGTCCTCTTTGTGATTCAACTTGAAAAATTAGAAAAAATGAGTTAAAATTGAACTAAATAGTTGCATTTTGGTGAGAAAGTTGCAAAGTTACAATAAACATGTTTATAAATTTGTATGATGAGTTATCGCAGAATAGATCCGTTTGCATGGTGGGAAATTGTGAGTATGCTTAAAACAGATCTATAGGTCTATGTGGTCATTTTTGGACCAATGAATTTATAGATTCGTTTGAGATATTTTTTGGACAAATAGTGTTATAGATTTTTATTTTTATTTTTTTTGCTATTAGTCTCAATTTTTATAATAAGTGTCTTTTTTAGTCCAAGATTGAACCAAACGAATTTATAGATTCATTTGGCTCAAAATAGGACTAAATGAATTCATTTAATTCAAATTTAGACTAAATGAGTTCATAAATTCATTTAACTTAAAATTAGTCTAAATGAACCATTCGGATCTATATATCTATTTGATCTGATTTTCTAGCCTACAAATATACACATCTAATCCTGAGTCTGTAGAAAAAAGAAAAAAAAATTAAACCAGAAGTTCGATCAAGCACCCATTCAACAAAATACAACAGTGTGAGTGTGGAAGAACTCAAACAAGCAAGCTCGATTGTCGGTAGTCGAGGGACAACAGCTACGTGTGCTGAGATGAAAGAGCTATCGGGAGATTGGGGGAGTGGGAGTGTGGCAAAATGGAGCTTGAAGGTCACGCGAGGGGAATGAGAGTTGGCACTCAACCAAGCTACATGAGAGAAGTTGCTGGGAAAATGAAAGAAGTAAGCGCCAACAATGGTGAACAAAGGGGAGTGAATGGTTTTGCCGAGGGAATGGGAGAGGCTCGAGAGAATAAAGAGGAGTATTTGGGTTGGAGGGTAAAATGGGAATTAACTTAAATTCTTTTAATGAACAGGAGTGTGCCCAGAAAAAATAAAAGACTATGTTAAAGTAAATCCTTAAATTGATTATTCAAAGCTCAATTCAATCACGTAATTGTCTTACTTATAAGAAATAAAATTAAATTGATTATTCAAAGCTAAATTCAATCACGTAATTGTCTTACTTATGTGAAAATTTTAAAAAATTAAATTAAAGCTCAAATATAAGAAATAAACGTCGAATATTGTTGATGAAAATTTGAAAATACAGCCATTTTTCCAACCTCATTCTAAATATATTTTCTTCCATTTTCGTTAAATTAAACTTTTCAAAGAAAGGTCGTCCCAAAAGCATAGCAGATTCATAGAGGCTTGAGAATCTGCAAACAACTATGGCTCCTCCTGGCGATAAACCAGACGCTTCAGAGGAAGCCATGGTTGCTAAACCTGAGGGAAGACCCATTTCAAACATCGTCATCATCATCGGTGACTTCTCTTCTCTTTCTTCTGAGTTCTTTATGAAGCTGTATTTCTGTGATTTTCCTTCTTCTTTTTTTTTTTTTGATTGTTTTAATGATTTAATATGGAAAAACAGCTATGCAGACTGAGGCGGCTCCTGTTGTGAATAAGCTCCAGCTCACTGAGGACCCTAACTCCATGTGGGTGTACCCTTTATTGCTCTATGCTTTAATCACATCATATGATTAGTTGGAGTTTGAGATCATTTAATGTGTTTAATTACATTTTTATTTTATTCAATTTCATTTCACACTAGTTGAGTACTCCTAACCGAAAAAAAAAAAGAAAAAAAGAGAGATTGTGTACTGTTTTATGAGGCATACAAGATTAGATTTTGCTGATGCAATGTGAGGATTTGACATGTCGCTATTATTCAGATTCATAATAGTAAATTGTTTTTCTTTATCCCACTTGAAGTAAAATAGACACTGGAGTGGCTTTCTGATGGTTCTTGTGTAATTTCATCTATCTCTGCTCAATGGTGCAGGTTTCCACCGGGGGTCCCTTGGGTCCGCTATTATGGTACATATAAAGATCTTAATATAAATTTGATTTGGCCTGGAAAAGATCCTACCTTGGGTAAGCTTTTGTGTTGTTTCCAGTTTGTTTCTTACTACTTCCAGACAAGCAAGTTAAAAATTTGAAACATGTTGTTTGCTCTAGCATTATTATGATGAAAGCAGATATTAGTCAACAATGTTAGTTCATATTCTGGTTCTTCACAAGCAGAAGGCATAAGTGCAGCATGGATGTATTTCTTGTTTTATGATATGATTTGTTTCAGTTTTTATAGTAGAAATGTTGTAAGTTGGGAATGTTCAGTGGCTTGCTGGTGCTGTCTTATAGTGGGTAGCCTAGTCAAGATCATTGTCACCAAAATAAAAGCAGAAGCACCTTAAAATCAGTTCTGGCCCTTTTGCCTTACTGATTTTCACCAAGCTTAGGCTCATTTTATTTAATTTTCTGAGCATCCTTGTTTGTTAAAATATATTGCTAAATGCTAACATGCCTCCTCCGCATATTTGTAAAGAAAAAGTAGTAGGAGATTTGGTTTCTTTATCTTCATTTAATAAGTCCTGTGCCCATCTGTTTCAGGGGTTGATAATGTAGGCACAGTCTCATCCGCTCTTGTGACATATGCTGCTATTCAAGCATTAAAGCCAGATTTGATCATAAATGCAGGCACTGCTGGTGGCTTCAAGGTACGTGATATGTGATATTTTCCCCTTTCTTTTTATCTCCAAAATTGTTTTAATGTTATTCTCTTAGTTGTTAACGTTTTCTAATTTAGTTAGTTTTTCTCCTAATTGCTATCAAGTTCGTCATATGATACTTGATGCTAATAATCTGCTAACAAGTTTGCATACTTGTTGAACTTTTAATTCTGCCTTTGCTAGTGTTGGATAAGGTTGCACACTACTTTAATAATAAATCAAAGATTTCAAAATCATAAATTGAACATCTTCCATTTCTGAAAACTGATTTTCATTTGTGGATACTTTCAGGCCAAGGGAGCTAATATTGGTGATATTTTCATCGTATCAGATTGTGCTTTTCATGACAGAAGAATACCTATACCTGTAAGTTTTACATTGTTTTCTAGAATCAATGGGTTTTTTGCTATATCATTCAAAGAAAGCCCATTCACTTCCTTACTTATCAACAAGATCCCTTGAAAACTATAGAAGTGGCCTTATTTTTGTCTTTCTGCTATCCTCCCTACTTAAAAGTTGCCATATATGTTTCTGAGAGTGAGGGAGAGAGAGAAGGGGGTGGAGGGGGAGAGAGGACTCTTACTTACCAAATAGAATAAAACTTCTTGCACCTGCAAGATTGTTTAGGTAGAAGTTTTGTGCCTAACATTAATGTGTCCATTTCATGTCTTATGCAGGTCTTTGATCTGTATGGAGTTGGTTCGCGTAAAGCCTCTGAAACTCCTAATCTTGTAAAGGACCTTAATCTAAAGGTGAATATTCAAAATCTATTACTGTTTCAATAATTTAGGGTATAGTCATGTCATGACTTGGAATAGCTTGTCGAAAAATAAAAAGCAGGCTTTTTTTTTCCCCTAAAGAAATCCCTTTGGTGCAAATAGTCTTAATCATGATTTACATAACCAAGTCAGGATTCTTAGTTCTTGTTTTTCTTTGTCATCAAGATAAGGTAGCTTCACAGGGAATTATTGTTTAAATAGATGAATTAACTGATTGATTCCTACTTATTCAAAAAGCCCATAACATTTTCTTGGAGAAACTGCGATCTGGCACAAATTTAATAGATGGTGACACTGTGGCTGCTGCTTATTCCATGTGCATATGATTGCTTTGATTTGATCATTTTGAATGTTAATAAACAAAGGTTTATCTTAGATCATGTAATATTCATGATATCTGGTAGTGGACATAGATTATTTGCATAATATATGGATGCTACCTGCAGTCTAGGTAACGTCCAGGATAATGGTTTAAAATTTTTGTACTGAAAAAGATCTGATCTCCTTAAATACATTAAATTGAATCTGCTTCAAACACCAAATTTTTTTCAAATTTGACCAAACTTGAACCTTTAACAATTTCAATAATTGGCAAACAATTTTCAGGTTGGTAAGCTGTCTACTGGTGACTCTCTAGATATGACCCCACAGGATGAAACATCAATCATTGCGAATGATGCTACTGTCAAAGATATGGAGGTAACCTCCAATCATGCTATTTCTTTTACATCATGCATTTATGCGGTGGGATTTCATAAATCCACAACTTCATAAATGCAATTTTTTTTTCTGTCTTAATTCCTTTTAGGTAGAAAATGTTGATGATTAGTGATATCACCTATAAATCTGTTATTTGTTGTGCATCATCAAAAATGTCATGCTTTTGTGACATTAGGCTAACTCCCATCCCCTCACTGCCCTATGGAGAATCCTTTTGCAAAATTTACATAACTGTATGTGTCCTTGGACTATTCTCTGAATCTCTGATCATAATGGCTACAATTTCACGGAAAATTTTCTGGATATGCTTCGCTCTCTCTAGTGTGTCAAAATGTATTTGATTTTTTGCATGAGACACTCACAACGACATTTCATGAAGCCGGCTCTTGCAAATAATGTAACAACCTGTTTTACTAGAAATATAAGTGATGTCTCTGATCTTGTTCTTAACTAAAAATAATTATATGTGATTTTCTTGTTCGAGTCAATTCCTTATTCCTGTTTGAACTTCTTACACAGGGGGCAGCTGTTGCTTATGTTGCTGATCTTTTGAAAGTTCCTGCAATTTTTATAAAAGCTGTGACCGATATAGTCGATGGTGAGAAACCAGCAGCAGAAGAATTCTTGCAGAATTTGGCAGCTGTAACTGCAGCACTGGATCTGGCGGTGGAACAAGTTATTGATTACATCAATGGAAAGCATTTTTCTGAACTTTAACAATCTAATTATATGTCTCATTTTATGATTTATGTCATATTGCACTGAAGATTTAAAGATACGATGTTACATTTTTTGATTGGGACTTGGCAATGTGTAATATTAAAGCAAAAATAGCAATAATTGTCAATGGAACAGGCTGTTTCAGTGTTATTCCTTTTCTGGCTTTGCAGGCTGTGTAAGCTAGCAATTTCGTCCTCCATTTGCACTAGGGCATTTTATAGTAGATTTCGAGAAAATATTTATTTTAGTGTAAATATTTATTTTAGTATTTTATATTTGAAATTTTAATTAATTTAATTTTTTTCATATTTTAAATTTATTAATTTAGACTTTTATATAATTATATTTTAAAATTTTTATTAATGAGACAAAATTAATATAAATTTTGAAATATGAGAAACTGAATTAAAAGAATCAACTGTAAGAAACCAAAATATGTATTTCTTCTTCATTTCATCATTTGTTGACAAAAAGAAAATGATTACAAACTATTGTCACAAACTATACTACACTTAAATGTTGACAATATTGGAATATAATTTGTTTATATGAGAAAGTGCTCACTCTAAATAATATAAGAGCAAATATAAATTTAGGAAAACTTAGAGTTCTTACAAATGAGAGAGAAAAAAAAAATTCTGCTATAAGCATAAGAGCAAAATATGCATGAATAAAATCTAGGAAATCAAATACTCTAATTTTAATAAAAATAAAATAAAAAAGTCACTTAACCCATAAAATCATTAAAAAAAAAAAACTGTATGCAGTAATTTTTGGTTGAGAAGGATCTTCTTGTCCTAAGGAGTTTTTATATTTTTGTTGAAATCAGTTGTAAACTTCATCTCTTCCTTTGTTTTTTCGGTTGTTGAAATCCGATGACTATGTATTGTAATTCACGAGTTCCCATTTCTTTTGCGCTTTCTCCATAATCTGATCTTCAGGTTGGATCGGGTTGGGTCAAGAGAAATTTGACCTAACCCGACCCAACTAAGCCTGACAATTTTTTTTTAAAAAAAGAAGCTTTCTTACTTTGTAGGGCGTGCTTTGTCTCTGCGACTTCTCACTTGCATTTCCCTTAACCCGACCTATGAACCTCGTGTATTCTGCTCACTCCGGTTGTGGGTTTTCTTGCTCTCCCGCTCTTCCTCAAGCGACCGCCAACGCTGTCCCCATGAGTTCGTCCCCGATATCTCTTAACCAGTCAGTTTAAGGCTTTAAGCTTTTGCAATCTCATTGCATCTCGCACTATCAGCTTGGTAAAGGTAACCTCATAGAATCACATCTCGCAAAGCTTCAGTTTGATTTTTTGGCATATGTTTGGGTTGTTACTGAAAATTTCCCCATTTGGTCTCACTGGTTGTTGAATGTTGGTGCCTTGATGGTTTGTTATGATTTTACTTAGTTTTTTTCTCCATTTCTGTGCCAACTCTCGTGCTGTATGGATTTTAGTGTTGGAAAGGGTGCTGTTTATGGCTGGTTCTGATTTTGATCTGTTGATGGTTCTAATTTGCTTGCTTATACTTAGTTTTGTTATTTTGATTGTTATTTTCTATGCGTTGGTTTTGTTAGCCTCATTTCTTATTTCCTTAGCTTTCTAGGTGTAGAGTCATTATGGATAGTTCTTTAGAAGCCGCTAGGAATGTACTATTAGACTCTCAAGTGGTAATGTCTCTAGGCTTTTTTTAATCCAACGCCTTGCCCTACTTTCCACATTATTGCCATGGGGGGTCTCAGCAATAACGGCAGGAAATTATAATGGAAGCTTATCTTTTGTGTGATACTCAAATTTTCTGTAGTACGTAAGTTCCTTGTACATCCGATTGGTCAAAATGCTCTTTTTTTTTTCACTCACATAATTTTTTAAAATTTTCTTTAAATTTGGAAATCATATTTTCTTTGTTCACTGAATGGAACCAGAATGTTTCAATCTCCTCTTGTTGTGGTAGTTTACCAGGTGTAGAAGCTGTTGTAGCTCAGACATGTATAGGAAGGAATTTTAAATTTTCTTTCTGGCATTCATGTTTAAAATATCATTCCATTTCCTCATTAATTTTTTTTTTTTTTTTTTTTTTGTGTTTATATATACGTATAGATATATATATATAGAGAGAGAGAGAGAGAGAATTTTGACTTCTTCTAGTTGTGTATCACTGTTAAACATGCTCTGTATGCTGAATACATCTACCATATGATTGGTTTTGTTATTCTGTTTTTTGTTGCACTTACAGTTTTGTTTGTTTGATGAGTGCCATTCCTTGTAGGTTTGTACTATCCTGAAAATATTTTGGTGAGCATCTTAATGGTTACGATAAATAATGAAAACTTCCATCAAACTTTGTTAAGGGCTTTTTGTAAATTCTGGTCCATTTGTTGTTTTGTACTAATCTTTTGTTTCTTTTTTAAATGGAGGATACAAGTACATACCATTTTTATCTGATGACTAAAAAATCAACTTGAACAATGCATGGTGACAAGAGAAATCATTTCTTTCTCTACAGTTGATTTAGGACAAAGAAATGATTAATGTAGATGAATATACATGATTGGACATGCTTGGATCGAGTAACTGTAATAAGTTAGATGGATATACGACATTGAGTGTGCAAACAAAGTAGACATGATTATTTGTGGATTTAATTGGTCATGCGTTGAAAAATTAGTGTTCTGTTATGCTAAAAATTATTGTTTTGTGTTATCCAACACCTAAGAATACTCTTGAACTTTTGATGGATCAAGAAAAAGGCATTGTAGGATTTTTATTTTTTCCTTTGTGATTTGCTGACTTAAGATTTAAACTGCATGAGTGAAGTATTTAATTAGCAACCATGCATATTTGTCTCTTCTAGCAAATCAAAACCACTACTGCTTATAACAGCTTTAGAAGTTGCTGCTGTTTTTAAGAATGAACACATTGAGATTTTGATTCTAAAGTTTCATGATGAGAAGTCTATATATGAATGGAATCTGGATGGGTATAGTGAGTGTGAAATAATGAATCTGGCACAGGAAATGATGATGGCATTAACAGCATATATAGGATAGAAATAAGAATGCTTAAACATATTTGATATATTAGTATAAGGGCTTGCGGGTAGTCTAAAAGGTTGATGGGAAAACATTCTTACAATAGAAGATAGACAAGAAATAAGAAATAAGAAATTTCCATCAAACTAGAAGAAATCATCTAGGACAGGAAGAAAAATATTTAGACAACATAGCACAATTAGTATATGCCATAATAAAATCCTTTGTAGGGAAACCAACAGAATAGTACTTAGAAGAACTAATGAATTTGAGATATAGAATCATGGGAGATTTTAGGTGCTATAAAGATAATTTCATTCCAAAGTATTCCAAATGATAAGATGGTAACTCATAATTTTGGAAAGAAAAATTTATATCAGAATTAACACCTTTGTTTGCTGAAAAGGTTAGAAATGAAATAAGACAAAAGCAAGGAGGATCCATAGGTTATAGTGTATTAATCTGAGCTTATACTCAATGTTGTAACTGCTACAGAATTAAAATTGTGAAACAGCTATAAAATAAAGCAAAAGATACAATTAGACAGGCAAAGGGGACAAGAAGGATTTGGGGATTCCTGTGAGCAGTTTGGACTAGGACAAATAAAGGCACCATCAACAAGAAATATTCAAAATCTAAACACAAATCTGCATCATCCTTTTGATATATTTTGCATGTGTTGGATTAATGTATGTGTTGTATATTTTGTACATGTCATCGTGTGGATTATGTCTGTATCATATGGTGCTCTTTAGACCTGATGATGAGTAGGTGTAATGGAGCCGTTCTGAACACTTTATATTTTTGGTAACCTCCCAAAATTTCAGAAATCACCTATTTTTATATTATATCTATCTATCTATCTATCTATCTATATATATATATATATATATATACGTTTTTTTATCCCCTATTTTTTTCTCTTGATCTTTTGTTTTCTCTTGTAACTTGCAATTGTTTGTTAAAATAGAAGCTTTTATATTAGTAACTGCTCTCTCCTATCTTCAATACTTCAACTTGTCTAAAAAATATGGACCAATCAATTGATATTGAAACTACTTGAAAGCAAAATGCTAAAATGATATTTAGTCAAATTAATTCAAATTACAACCAGTTTGACTTTAATGGTTCCTAACCTGCTTTTATGTTTGCTATACCGCCTATAAAAGGATGAATGAGCCACAAAATTCTCAATCTCAGTCTTTGCTGATGTAGTAGTTTCTGATACAGAACAACGATGGTGTGGAGGTTGATGCTTTCAAGAGCTGCATCTCGAAACTTGCCTTGTTCCCGAATCTGCAATGTCATTTTTGCCAACTTAGTAAGCCCATCTCAATCAACTCATTCCTCTTCATGGGTCTTTCCCCAAATATCTGGTCTTTGTGAGAACCCTCGGTTCTTCTCCCAGCATTCTGCTGAAGACCATCATTTCAAATCACAACTTGCTGATAAAACTGCAGAGAATTCAGCTTTTACTGGTGAGAGTCATGAGGAAGGAGTCCCAGTGCACTCTTCTGTGGTTATTGATGATTATGACAATGCCCAAATGAGTAATGTTGTCCACTTGGATAGGCTTAATGAATCTTTTGCGGAATCTCTGGAAGAAAATGGCAGCGTAAAGATAGATGCTTCTCCTTCTGGTTTTGATTTACAGGAGAAAGAGGAAGAGGTTTATGAGATTGATGGGGAGAAGTTGGAGACCGTGCTGTCTCTACTACAGAGTAGTAATGATGGGTTTTTGGAGATAAGTCTTGAACGCTTAGATTTGATTCTTCATGAAGAGTTCGTAATTAAAGTATGTGAAACCCCATTTGTTTTGGGTGAGAATCTCATCAGATTTTTCAGGTGGGCTTGGGAGGAGAAATCCTTCAAGGTCACCACCCGTGTCATGGAATCCCTTGCTCTGGCAATATGCAATGGTCTTAGTGAGAAAGAGATATACTCTCTATGGGACTTGGTTAAAGATATTGGCAAGGAAGAGGATGGGATATTGAATGTAGAGATTCTCAATGAGTTGATCATTTCTCTCTCAAAATTGCGCAAAGGAAAAGCTGCTTTGGAGGTGTTTAACATTTTTGAGGAGCTTGGATGTGTGCCAAACGTTGACACATACTACTATACAATTGAAGCTCTTTGTAGGCGATCATGTTTTGATTGGGCATGGTCTGTTTGTCAAAAAATGCTTGATGCACATTGTCTGCCAGATGGTGAGAAAGTTGGTAAGATAATATCTGGGCTTTGTAAGGGGAGAAGGACTGGAGATGCCCATGCAGTATATGTGGCAGCAATGGAGAAAAAGCAGCTCCTGCCTATGTCTTCAGTTAACATTTTGATCGGGCAACTTTGTCAGAAAAACGAAACTGTACAACTAGCTTTTGAGATGTTGAATGATATACCTGGAGAGTTGAAGGTACATGCAATAAAGCCATTCTCAACTGTTATTCACGCCTTGTGTAGGATCAAAAATGTTGATGCTGCCAGGCAATTGATCTTAAAAATGATTGCAGAGGGTCCACCTCCTGGAAATGCTGTTTTCAATTCTATAATTACGTGCTATTGCAAAGTTGGGGAAATGGCACAGGCACTGGAGTTGGTGAAGATGATGGAAAATAGAGGACTGAAACCAGATGTGTACACCTATACTGTTATTATTAGTGGCTATTCAAATGGTGGTCAGATGGAAGAGGCTTGGGATGTTTTCAAAGAAGCCAAAAGAAAGCATCCCAAGTTAAGCCCTGTAACTTATCATTCTTTAATTCGTGGATATTGTAAACTAGAACATTTTGACAAGGCTATGAAGTTATTGGCTGAGATGAAGCATTTTGGTGTCCAACCCACTGCTGATGAATATGAGAAGCTGATTCAATCTCTTTGCCTGAAGGCTTTGGATTGGGAAATGGCTGAGAAGCTGCAAGAGGAAATGAAAGAGAATGGTTTGTATCTGAAGGGTATCACTAGGGCCCTGATTAGAGCAGTCAAGGATATGGAAAATGAAACTGCTGTAGAACCCCAAGCAAGCTAATGTTTAGTCACCTAAATTGACAATATGCTCTTTGGTTTTGGTCGATCCAATCGCGGATGGCCTCATAGTTGTGATTTTCTCTTCCTGATTAGGACAGGATTTTGATACTTAGTTCAGTTTTATGCTTATTTTGTTTTTAAGGAGAAAATTATGAGGAATAAAAAGGAGTGTTGATGGGATTCAACCAAAATTTAATCTGTGCAATGTTTGCAATTGGCATCTTGTGGTATTTAATGAGCTTTAACTTTCTATACTGATTTTATTCAACATTGGAAATTGAACATGAGTTTAATCCTCATGCCATGGTAATTTTGTTGTTTCATGAAACTGTGTTGGACAAATATTGGCTTCTCTACTTTCCAGTTGTATGAAGATAATTTTCCCTTGAGCGATGCATTTTAGTCGCAAAGCTCTGATATCTGTAAAAATATTTTGGATTCTTGTTGGCTTATACTTGTTGCTAGCTTGTAAATACAGGATCCATTATTACTCTCTTGGTGAGTAAGAGACCCTTTGCTTTCAGCGTTAGCACTTGATCTGCCAAGGTAATCACTGCTTTGTTTCATACAGATCATGGTCATGGATGAATTGAATTGGTTAGTCTCAAGGCTTAGAACCTTCTGACAGTTTAGAAGTAATTCATCTCTACTGCAATCTATTCATTTTAACTGTAAAGTGTTGTTCTTCAGGAAAAGGAATGCAGAGAGTTCCCTTTTATAAACGAAGATAATTTTCTTCTTAGAAGTTATTCACCATTGACAGAGAATCACTTTCAAAGGGCGATTTCTTTTCTCACACCCTATTTATCTTTTCACACACTCAATTTTTTCCTTCCTCCAAAATACCTTCACCTTTATAAACATCCTCCCAAAATCTATTGTATTCCGGATTTTGGGGGAGAGCGAGGGTATTTTGGGAAAAAAAGAAAGCTGAAGGTATGTGAAAAGATAAAAGGGGTGCAAGAAAAGAAATCTCCTTTCTAAGATGACCAGGTTTTGAAGCCATCTCTCCAAGAAAACTCCAATTCATCGTAAGATGGCTTTAGTCCAACCCTCGGCTGGATAATGCCAAGTGGCACTGCTTGATCTTCTTTCTACATTGGTTAACGGTTGAGATCGTCCCAACATAATTCATAATAATCATGCACGGGTTTCTTGGTCAGTTGAAAGAAACCCCAAACAAACTTTTATTTCTAAGTCTATGTTGAATTTTTAAGGTAACTTCCAAATTTGTTTTATATAGCCTTTACATTAATTTATTTCATTGTCGTTTGAATGATTTTATATCTTTAGTACTTTTTTTTTACATATTATCCTATGCATAGATAAAAAAAAGTTAAACAAATTATTCCATATTTTTGTACATATATATGTACATTGCATGCGATATCAATATTTTTTTCTGTATTTATTAACTTTCATCGTTCAATTGTTAATAAATAAATTATAAAGAGTTTCTAAATATGTATGTCTCTTAACCTTTCCTACGAAGGAGTTATGATTTACAAGTGTGAACTTTTAATTGCTTGATTTTTTATCCAAAAGTTGAGGGGGTTATTTAGATTTTTCTTTTCTTTTCTTTTTTTGGAATATAAGCATATTTAGTTGCATTAATTTGTCTCATTGTCGTTTAAATGATTTCATATCTTTATTATTCTTTATTTTTATATTATCTTATGCATGGATAAAAAAGTTAAACATATTATTCCAAATTTTGTTACATATATATACATTGCATGCCTATAGGCTTTCAGTAGATAGAACAGAAGATATAGGATTTCAACCAATATTACCTATATTACAAAAATTTGAACCCATGACTAATGAGTTGTTATAGCTTTAAATTTTGAGAGAAATTTTGGTACCAAAATTTTTATTTTTTTTATTTTTTTTGTCAAAAGTAAAAAGGGACTTACAAAAATTTCATCCCATATGAAAAAGAGTGCACCCAAATTTAAACTCGAGACTAATAAAATGTAGAGCCTGTGTGCAACTAGGTTAGTGCAAAAGTTGATCCAATAATTTCGGTTGCATAATGAGTTTTATGATTAGAGAGTTAAATTATGAAAGAGAGATAATTTTATGAGTTTTATAATTATGAAATGTTGCACAAATGAAAATAATTCAAAAAGGTAGACCCATTATTATATTACAAGAGATAAAAAATGAGAGAAAAATGCAAAAACAAAAAGTAAGAGAGAAAAGTTGAAAAAAAATATAATAATTTGTGAAACTCATTATTAAAAATGTGTAAATAATATTTTTTAAAAAAATTATATAAAATAAAAAAAATAATGTGTAATGGTGGAGCCCATAAAAATCAATAAAAAAATTAAACTAACTTATAAGAATATCATGATTAAAGATGCTCTAATTTAAAACAAAATTCTCAAATGAATCATTAGCCCTCGTTGTAATGGTCCAAAACCTTATATTATGGGTGTTGATTGTTGTAGTAGATTTGTGCCTTCCTTTTGTCTCTTCCAAAATTACATTTCCTAAAATAGGATGATCGAATCTTTAGTGGTAGTTGTACAAGAGTTTTATAAAGTTATACAATAATTGTAATATAAATTGTACCATTAGAGAAGTATAACATAAAAGAGAGAGTGAGTTATTGAAATATGAAGTAGTTACATAAAAAAAATATAGACTTAACTTATACTAACAGAGAGAATATTAATAATAAATAAAGATATGTAAATATCTTTGAAAATCGTATAAATAAAAAAAAATTATCCAAATTATATAGAAGAAGAAAAAATAAAATTAACCTGTGCAATTTACTTACATGATTAAAGATGTAGTATACTAATTTCTTTCGTTTCTAAGTACTATATGCTTGCACTTGTACTGATGTGTGCGCATAAAGTGCAAATTCTACTTTGGCTTTTGGTCACAATATTGATTAAATTTATTGGCATAGGTTATTTCATTCGTGCATTATTCTGTCATGGAATATGATTTGTTTTATGCTTGATAATACTAATAATTGAAAAAAGTGATTAAAATTAAAACTTGACTTATGTAATCACTGTTTATAGAATTAAAATACACTCTTATAATAGTTACCACCAACCAACCATAAAGATCAGAGATTGTTCTTGTTTAATATAAATATTGGGTTTAAAATCTCAAAATACAATTATATTAAAATTTAGTACAAAAAATTGTCAATCTTTGTAGTCCTCTTCATCTTCAACTCAAAGCTTTCTTTATTGACTTTTCTATTTAATTCTTGTTAGGGATGTGGAGGGTAAATTTTTCTCAAACAATTTTAATGTTTTGAACTTAATTTTTTTTTTTCTTAATACAATTGTCAGCATAACTTTATTTTTTCTTTTTTACTAATAAAAAACAATGAAGAGAAGATAAATTACTTCACGTAACATGTGGGAAATAATGTGAACAAGAGTTGGTAAGACATTATACAGGGGCAAAATATGAGAAATAATGTGAATTATCATTTATAAACAATAAGTTGTTACCATGGTTGAAAAAGATTTACTAGTTAGTTTAGTCCCACAGCAAGTACTGTAAGATATTTGAATCACTTCATGCAATCAGGAAGAAGAAATTGGGGATTGTCCACTGAATTTCTACCTTTTTTTTTTTTTTTACCATAAAACAGTTAGGCCGTCGAGAATCTATATTAACTCTCTGCAGTGCAAAAGATCAAATTGCTATAACGTATGCTAATTGCTAAAGCAATATCAAATAAACTTTGACAAAGAAAACTTCCTCTTCAAAGTCGATCAGAGACTTGTAACTGCATCACCAAGTCCATGAATTTGATCTTTTCAATAAAGGCTTCATCTGTTTGTCTTCCTCAAGTGCCACCATACCCAAATGTGATGGATCATCAATCATCATCTTGGCCACCAAGTAACCAGCAATAGACCATGTCTGGACTTTACGGGCTTGCTTCCCAACGTATCTACCAAGCTTTCCATCATAATATTCAGGCCAGTTGTCCTTTAGCAATCTGGCTTCTGCAATTTCAAGTGCACGTCTTGCAATTTGGGGTCGTCCAGTCTTGATGCTCGCCGCAGTGAGAAGCCATAGAAGAACTGTAACCCCCACAATGGCAAAAGGGTATCTCAAACAGATAGTTTGGGAGGGAAAGATAAGCAATTGAATTTTAAAAAAAAAAATGACACATTTTCACAGTAATCTAAGATTTCAAGGGCTAACGAAAGAATCTACAACCATGTGAATCCATTACCTATTCACTATAATCTAGTTGTCCTGAAGCAGTGGTAAAGCACCATTTTTTCTTGTACGTTACTATGAGCACCCTTCGCTTTACATAGGTGATGGTCTTGTTAGCCCATTTCTATTATCTCAACCTTGCATTATTTCTCATAGGCAATTGAATTCTGCTTATATCAGAAAAAGCACATGGCATGTTTTCCCAGTAATCTAGGATTTTAAGGACTAAAGAAAGAAGCTACAACTATGTGAAACCGTTGCCTTATCACTTTAAGCTAGTTGTCTTAAAAAAATCTGCAGGGGCATCCAATTTGAGCAAAGCCCCTCTCCCCTTTCCTTTTCTCTCGAGGAGGGAAAGCACAGTGGAAGTTGCTGAAGAAGAGACTTTGATTAATCCTCTAAAATTAAATATGATGTGGACAAGTTACAGGGAAGTCATAATTGTATATAATTCCATGAAAGTGGGACCAGAAGGCAGAGTAATACCTGGCCAAGATCCTCCGTTGTGGTAACTCCATCTAGTATTTTTTGGGTCACATCCTGTTATGATTCGCCACTCATGACTTTCTAATGCTGGATAACAAACTTTTACAGGCATCTCCCCAATTAACTCCTGCCACCGTGATTCTATGAGATCCATGATTGCAATGGATTGCTCTTCGGTTGCCATGGACGACAAAATTGCAACGCAATTACCCAAGCAAAACCAGCGGAAATCCATTTTAGCAGGACTGACATTCCCAACAAAGTAGCCACCACGAAGAGGCATGAAATCAAAAACCCAATCTGGAAGAGAATCAGGAATTACATTAAACTTGTTGACTGCAGTATGTGAGTACTCTTCTGTTTTATAGCGATATACATCATTAAGTTGCTTCAAATCCAACCAGAAGTAGCTTCTCATGTGATAGCTTAAGGCGTGCAAGCGTTTGACAATTCGCTCCACAAACTCTTTCCCCTCGTCATCTTGCTTAAGCAAAACCAAGGCACATCTTAAAGCCATGAAGAAAAGTGCTTGAATTTCAATTGGATAGCCATAAACACCCTGAAACCATAGATCAGCAATTAAAAGTAAGACATAAAGAAGCTAAAGTACCTTTATGAAAACAGCTTGAGGCATGATTATTCTTGCCACTCTTGATTCAGCTAATATTAGCACATGAATGGATTTGCTCCGGACATTTTACATTAGATTAAAGTCCTCATCGTGTGCATCCAAAAAGCCAGAAACCCAAAATAATCACTTACAACTGATGCCTTAGTTTTAGATTCCAGACCATATAAAATAAGAGGAAAAAAAAAAGGCCACAAAATTCAACAAACTCACCATTCTACGGTCAATCATACAGCATCCATCAGCGCATAGTAGAGTAGGGAATGTATCAAACCCCTCTGAAAGACATAAACTCAGAATCAGGCGCATACCCTTTTGACATTCAGGCAATTCAGCCAATGAAGTGTCTCCCGTAGACTTTGTGTACGCACGAAGCAATATAATCCACCAAAATCCAGAATCAACAGGAGCAACCCTGCCTATTGCACTCTCACCAAAATCTGCAATGAGGGTCTCATGGTTTCTGACTGGATCATGGAATACTTTGAAACTAGCTGGCATAACTCCTTCTCCCAGCTGGAACCTGTCAATCTTTTTCTCCCATGATTGAAGCCGAAGTGTCTTCAAGATAAAATTTCTAACTATGTCAGGTTCCCCCTTCATCAAAAAAGCCAATGCACTAGGGACAAAGTCTCTTACGAACACCTACACACAAATACAGTACCTTAGATGAGACCTTCAAAGAAACTGAAAGTAGATAGATTTGGTAATATATATATATATATATATAACAATCGTAGCCATGGTTCCAGCATAATAAGAGGAAGTGAAAAAATGAGAAAGAGGATATTTGAGTCATTTGACTAGATTTCTAGTTTCATGTCTGGATAAGAGGTCCCTAGAATCATAACTTCATAAAAAATCATGGCTTTACAAACAAACAACACTTCGAAATGGAAGAAAAAATTAAATCGAAGTTCAATTTAATTATCTCATTATCATTACCAATCTGGTGCTCCAAGTTCTCAAATGAAGGTACAATTGCAGAAAAAAAGCTATAGGTTTTGCAACCCTCCTTCCCCACAAAATACTGGAGCAAATTATATACATCTAGACAGAGCAAGGATCTGGCACCTGATCATAATTAAGTTTCTCATCAGAATTATCCGAGGCAGCAATTGTCCCAACAGGTTGACCACGAAAATATACCAAGGAACGCCTTAGAGCTTCCCAAGCTTCAGACACTATTGGATTCGGATCCCATGTCAGAGATCCTGGGGTGTTCCCAACTGATTTTGGCCCTGGGGAAAATGCATTATCTGGATGGTCTATTGGGCGAGATGTGTTCTCAGCATTTTTGGACATTGGTCGTGGGGAAAACGCCAGGGACAGTTCACTGAGTGATCTTTCATCACATGATCTTTGTCTATCTATACTCAGATTCAGAGTCCTTGGCTTGTCCAATAATTTTGACAAATCACCTTCAACTTCAGGCACGGTACATAGTCCATTCTCAGTACTTTTAACATTTCCATTCTGAGAATAATCCATGAGGGAATAAATTCCCCAAAACTGTAATGCTGATGAAGAGTATTGCACTTGCAATAGTACTGCCCAAAAGCCTGCATGTTTAAATATCATAAGATTCATGACAGAGAATTAAGATAAATGCAAACCATACTCAGAACTTTTTAATACCATGATTTGGAAACTTTATAATCCCAAATGAAGTCTCTGTCGTTTAATTTCTTGTATATAGTTTTAATAAGTTATTCTATTCCTGAGGTATTCACAAGTGAATATCAAGAACAAGACTTTCACAGAAATTCATGAATAGTTCTTTTTCGCCGGGGTGAAAGTAATTTCAAAATTACAGGTCCCCGAAGAGACACCAGACAATCGTAGACTTATCACCTAGAATCTGTACTCTTTTTTGTTTAGACAGCAGAAGATGGTAAAAAGACAATCCATGGAAAACAAACTAACTTCAATAAATGTTCATGGAAAACAAATAATCACAACTTTCTTTGGTTTGCCACTAGCATATAGCTACTGTAGAGCAGAAAACCATTTCATCAAATAGAATAAATTGGTTCAGTTCAACGTGTGAACCTCATTGACTCTGCTGAGAGACAAATAGAGCTATCATTATACAAACTGGAACGCAAGGAATCAAGATTATCTGAACTGAAGTAAATTTTGCCATAAGAAATTCATGGTGCAGTTACAGAACCCAGCTTTGAAATTGGAAACAAAAATTGAAAAGAACCTATAACCATTAATAGAACCCCTGTTTTGTTTTTTCCCCGTGGAAATGTCAAATCTCTATGATTGTTCAGAGACTGCGGTGTTACAAAACTTGATATCTCAACCATATATATATAAATATACATGGATACAGTTGGCTTCAAGAATCCAGAGTAACATGAAACGCTTCCGGCTTCCGGTCACAAAAGTTTCAAGAACTTTATACGTTTCCGGTCAGCAACCATGAAACGCTTCACGGCCAAAAAAGGAGAAACAGAGAACGAAAACAAACAACAAGCAAAAAGCATTCGAGATTTACATTTCTACACAAGCGACGAATCAAATTTACCTCGGCAGAATCAAATGAACTTCAAAGATTCATGCAAAAAAAAAATCATGCTAATCCAAACACGAACACATTTTCCATAACACGATAAGAGTAATAACAGCTCAATGCAATGATCACATTGAATTCAAGATCAGAAAACTAACCTCAGAACTCGAAGAACGAGTAGAACGAAGCGAGATAGAAGGAAAAAGCTATCCAGAAGACACTGCGAAGTTGCAGAAGGGGAACGGGCGTGAGAAGCAACGACCAGAAAAAAGGGAAACACAAGAAGAACCCCGTGAAGGCGAAGCTCCGTGTGAAATTACAACGAGGGTGTGCAGAAGGGAGGGGTGTCTCTGTGTTTTATATTAAAATTAAAAAATAAAATTAAAATGAAAAAATGACGTTTGGGTTTGTACGGAGGGGCCGATATTTTGGTGATACGTGGGGGATATACGGTTGACAACGATGGGTGATTGGGCATGAATGAGAGATAGAAGCAGAACAGACTCGCTGGAAGTTTGGAAACTGAGAATTTGTTAATATTTTCTCCTGAGTTTTTTATTTAAAAATTAAAAAAAAAAGACATTTTTATTTATCATTGGACAAAATGTGCAGCGATAATGGTGGGTGGGTTGGTTTGGCAGGCAAGCGCTGCAGTGGACTGGACGCATGCGGCCACTCAGTCACAGGAGGAAACGACATTGAAGAGTACTACTTTCTTTCTTTGTAACTTGTATTGTTTGGCATCTTGCATGGGCTCTGTAGACCAATTATTGTTCTTTGTGTCATAATGACGTAATAATGAACTTTTATTATATAATATTTTAATCTTTAATAATGACTTAAATAAATCATTAATCCATTATTTTATTTTTATAATAAAAATGTACTAAAATTTTTAATTAAGAATTACATGTATATAATGAAATTACTTTAAAAATTAATCTAAATATTAAAAATTTCATAGAAGGGCCTCCTTCTTTTGCTGTAAGCTTTTTTAGAAAAAAAATAAATAAATAATCTGGACAAATTCTATCACCAATAAAGTACTATTTATGCAAGATACAAAAGAGAAAAAAAAAATTACAATTACAATTGTAGACCCTAAGTTTTTATTTGTAATAGTAAAATTATAAAAAAAAAAAATATTAAAAAAATGTATAGAAAATAAATGCACATGAGTCATTTTTTTTTTTCATTTTGATGATGACACCACAAAAGTTTGAACTATCAACCTTAAGAGTTACCAAAATCTTTTCTTATTAAACATATATTTAAGATCTAATGGTTCTTCTTAAAAGATGTTTATATTGAAATACAATATACAATATCTTCATTTCCATTCAACCCTTGAAAAATGTAATTTTTAAAAACATTGCAAGAATATTTGTATATTGTATTATTTCAATGTAGCGGGACCAACATAAGCATTGATTAGAACCACCTTTCAGCAAAATAATAATTAAAAACTATATAAGTTAATGTTAAAAAAAATTGTTTACAATATTTACCAAATGCCTGGTGCTTTTAGTTTTATACATCGATGAAAAGCACCCTTTTTCACAGTACTAGGAAAATCCTAATTTAGAAAAAAAAAAAAAAAAAAAAGGCCAAAGTTTTAAATAGCCTAATAATTTGCAAAAAGCAAATATTTTGAAAATAATCCTAAATTAGGCATAATTTAATTATTATGCCATCTATTTATTCATTGATGGTAATAGTCACAAAATCTATCCTGGTAATTCTGTTATAAAAGATTTAAATATCCAAGATATGGAAGTGATTCTAAGAACTTGGGTATGACACTTAACAAATAATTTTGAGAAAGGTGTCAAGACTTCTAAGATTAACATATGGGCAAGTGACTAGGATTAAATAGTGTGAACCTACAACTCATTGGGCTATACCCTTAGAATGCGGCATTGAGCCTAAAAGGGTCCAAAGCCCAAAACCAAGCCTATATTCCAAGGAATTGATCCACTCAGTTGATTAAATCCAAGATATAATCCCTCAAGTTTATCAAGATAGCCTATCTGTTCTGTTCTGATATAGAACAAGAAATCACAAATCATGCATACGAAGGAGCAATAAAAAAAGAAATAATTAAAAAAGACAAAGATATTTTTGTTTATGAATATTTGTAATCTTAATAATATGACCCAACATGAAAAGATCTTAAGGGCAAATCATAATAATTTCATTTTGGATACAATTGGTATAGATTCCAAATTTCAGAAAACTCATGAATGACCGAGTCCAATAGTCCAAGTTATCAAGAATTAAAATTAAATATCCTTTTAAACCTTTGATTATTGAAGAAATTGTTCCATTTAAATATAATGAGCCTTGTTTGAATACATCATGTATATGAGATTTCATCTTTTGCCAACAGATTTTTAGGATTGTGCCTCAAATTTTTGTTTTTGTGTAAACTAGACATTACATTAAAGTTTGACTAATTTGATTTGAGTTAAGTAAAAATTATAAAAAAAAAATAAAATCAAAGGAATTTGAGCTTCGGAGAAGGGTTCACTTAATCTAAAAATAAAATTTATCATACTTAATCATTTCAATAAATTTTTATTTTTATAAAAGGTGAAATTTATAGATGTAACCTTTGAACTAAAATAGGTCATATTCAAAATTTTAGAATTGATTGATATTCTATCTTATTATTATTTTTTGTTATATGAGCAAATCAAAATCTAAACATCTTAAATACCATCTCAAGCTCTTTATTGAATAAGAAGATGGCTTTATTTCAAAGAATAAAAAGATTTTAAATTAAAATAAAAATCCTTATTTATATTAATTTATGATTTTAATTTTATATAAAATTTCACTTCATAACATGACATAATTTAAAAGTCTAATCAATAACAATATATTTTTCTAAAATAAATTATTAAAAAAGTAAATATTCATGTCTTACTCTAAAATAAAACTATTAAAGTAAGACTTGCATCTTTTCAACTTAAGGAGAAAAATAAAGAAGCAGAAACCATCAAATGCAACATACAAGATGTAACTGAAAGTTATTTAATAATGTGTGACGTATAACCATCAGCACAACCTAATGAAAGTTATCTAATTTTTTAAAAGAAAAATCTAACTTGAATTAACAATTTGACTTGATTAGAGAGAGCAAAGTTTATTTAGGTCATTTGCCTAGTTAATCATGAAAATGCAAAGGCATATTAAAAACATTCTAACTAAGTAAAATATATTTTACTCTCCTGTTTATTAACAATATATACATATGTTTTTCTTTCTCTATTTTCAAAGTTTAGATATATCTTTCTTGAGAATTTAGTCTTGTTGTTCAGTCAAAGTTAAAGAGAACAGAAATAGTATAAAGGAATTTATCTTTCGTTTTTTTTTTTTTTTTGATGTGTAAATACATTTAATTATAGCATGTAATTTCAATTAATTAGTTGTTAAATTATGGCAACAAATTATTTTAACTATTAAATTCTTGAAAATGCTAAAAAATAAAAATTTTGCTGTTGTAATTGTTGCCAGAATTTGACTGTGAAATTGTTGTCAAAATGTTATAACTATTTTAAGGCATTTTATTTACTTTTTCTCTTTAAGTATGATTCGATGATTGATAGTTGAACTAAGTGATAATATTTTTCTAATTAAAGTTTATATGAGAATATAGATTTTTAAAAATAGAACTTAGAACATTCAACTAGAGCTGTCTTTCAAAGACAAATTCAGCTCAAACAAGCTTTTTCAGATGGTTGTATTTCTATTGTTATTAATTAAATAGATACTATTACCAAGCAGCTTTCTTCTAATTTCCTTCTATTTTGGGTTTAATCATAATTTGAGTTCAAGAAACTACTTATAAGATTATAGATTTCTTTTCACTGTGTCCATTACCATTAACAATTATCTTTCACATATTCCCAAAAGCCCTTCATAGCAAAATTACTCTTTTCTGTGCAAGTGCAAATTACAAGGATCTGCTCAAGTGGTGAAGATCATAAAGAAAATGTACAAGGATGAAGTTGCACCAGCCCCTTTCATACATCTCACAAGATGTTCTAGCTTTCTCAAATTAGAGCCCATTTTTGAAGAGGAACCAGAAGATATTGGATCTATGAAAAAGGGTGATCTGATTTCTCTTCCTTTGCTTCTCTTTATGCTTGTGCACCTTTTCCTATTCTGAGGATTGCTTTGATAGTTAAGATGGTCTTTTAGGAAATCACAATGGGTTTTTGCCTATATGTATTGAAGGTAAATTATAAAAGGGAAATAAAAGTTACAAAAACAACAATACTAGCTAGGGATATGCTGCTTGTGTTAGAAGGTTGTAGGCCAATTTGACTTTAATGCCAAGTTGGTCAACATGGCATTTTTGTGTAGAACATGTATAGGGGAAATATTTACTAACATTGAATTTATATATACTTAACTATACTAAGAAGCATCTATTAGTTTATCAGAATTTCCTTTCCATAGAGTAAACCCTCCATGATTTGGGCCTTTCAGGTTGTTGATCAATCAACAATTAGGGTGACTACAAATTTTTTTGGCTAAGTCAATTTTCTCTGGTAAAAAAAAAGGATGATGACAATCTTGTGAGAATTTTGAATCTAAACATTGGTTTCTTTCCCTCTTTGAAACAAAAGAAAAGAAAAACGTGGTCAGAATGAGCAGCGAGAGAGAACGCATAAATGAAACCTCGAGTGAGGAAGCAAACATTTTGTCAGAATTTTTAATAATAAACTCCACCTAATCGTTACAGTGAGGGTATTTTTGGCAATAATATTTTTTTTTTTTTTTTTGTGTAGAATAATTTATTACCACTAATTATTTAACAATGAGACATTCTTCAAATTTGTGAAATGAAACTTTCTTAGATTTGAGCTTTTACATAGTAAGACTAACCAAACATATACGATGAAGGAATACTCTATTCCAAGATTGTCTAAATACATAAACCAAACATGCTCTTAAGGTTTGTTATCATGATGATGAACATAATTGTCCATAGATTGAACCAACAGAAAAAGAGGATGGAAGAATCTGTCATCCATGGAGGACATGCCTGATCATAAAATTGTTGGGCAAAAACGTTAGGTACCCATTCTTGGAGAGGAAGCGAAAGATGATTTGGGCACTAGTAGGAATCATCAAATTGATTGATATTGGAAATGACTATTTCTTAGCCAAAGTTTTAGTGGATAAAGAATTTATTATGTTTTAACCGGAGGATCGCGGCTGATCTTTGACCATTACCGGTCTATCAAGGAATGGAAGCCCAACTTTGATGCTCTTGCTGGTAATATCAACTCCATTGCTGCATGGTTAGGTTCCCAAGCATTCCTATAGAATTTTGACAGGAAGATGCTAATTGCGGGTAATGATTTGGGCTAGAATGAAAAATTCTAACCCATGCAGCATAAATAAAAAAATAGGGTGCTCCTCATTAATGAGGTATAAAGAAATTACCATAAAAATTTTGTTTACCCTAGTTGAAATCTATTAACCTCACTTGGCATTGGAGACTTTACATTCGACCCATTATCTTCTTTGTCACAGGTACTTCGAGGCCGATATCTAAGTTAGGGACTCATCCAATCCTAGAAAGTTACCCGGTCCCAACCGACACCTTTAGACCTATTCCCTTAACCCTTTATTGACAAATCAACAGGTGATTTTGTGGGAAAGACATTGAAAGTGAACACTAACACTTGAATGCAAACAATGGGAAAGTATTATGCTAGAATTTTAATTGAGGTGGACTTATCCAAGCCATTAACGTCCAATTAACATTGATTATGAGAGCCGACATGCAATTGTTTTGGTGCGGAAAATATGGTCATACTACAGAATTCTATACTATGAGATTGCAGTATCAGAATAAGGAGGTGGATGAGTATTCCTAATTTGAAAGGTGAGATTGTTTATTTCATATTACTTAAAATAAGCACTTTATTACCTTTTTTTTCAATAACTCTTAGTTTTATTTTTAATAAGATATTATTTCCTTTTACACAAATTAAAACCATTTTAAATTGATTTTGTACACCAAATAATGAAATTACTTGTAGAGACACATGAGCTATCAAATTATGAATTATAATAATTATTCTGATTACATGATTTTTATTTTGCATACCAAGATAACTGTTAAGTTTTTTTTTCTTTAATTGCCAAACTAACCATTAATTTTGAGACATTTTAAATTAAAAATACTGAATTTAAAAAATATTGAAGTTATTTTTATTACGAGGTTTTTCTTTTGAGTTTGACACAAGAATATCTAATTGTTTATTAATAATACCATAACATTTGAGAAAAGAGATGAGATTGTTCTTGGTAAAAATATAACTCATAATCTTTTAATGCTTATGAACAAAGAATATGCAACTATATCAACAAGTTATTAACAAAATTATATTTTCTTTTTTTTTTAATCAAAAACTTACGGGAAATATATAAAATAAAATAAGATGGGTTTATGTTGAAGAGTCTTTTAAGTAATACCCGTTCCTGTGTTGTCCGTCCATTTAGAAATGAATCTATTTCTGCAATATTTGGGCCGCAATTTCGGGTCGGGGCAAAAGGGGAGATAGGATGTTCAATCAACTTATTCCCCGCTCTCTCTCACCGTTTCATGTACTCGTCTCTCGGGTGAGAGTCCTAACCTCTCGCTTTCTCTTTGCCTCTCTGCTGACGCCGGAGAAGAAGGTCGCCAGCAGCACCTCCGGCCATCTTGCTTCGTCCCCTCTCTCTTCTTCTCTAAGGTGCGTTGTTCCTGTTCTCTCTATATCAATGTTGTTAACTAAAATATATGAGCAAAAAAAACCAGTGAGCCACATGTGCAGAAGTAGATTTTTTTAGTATAATATGTAGATGATTAAAACCCTCCCCTCCAAAATTAAATCACAGAACACTTGGAGAGGTCTTGACGATGGCTGACTTGGAAGCATGTGACAGAATGAAAAAACCTAAGAACAACAAGCGAAAGCAAACAATCCGTGAGGTAAACGAAAGAATTTCTAAAGTGCAGAGAACTGATTCTGCTAAGAGAGACGATGAAGACGTGAAAGCAGTGGGAAATTATGGAAACTCGGAGCTGAAGGACTCCCCATGTGAAGACCTCGAATTTAGTTCTCCATGGAAGAATCTACAGTTGATTTTGTGCATCCAAAACAAACACCTCGACCTTCAGAGGTTTGTTTCTAGATTTTTCTTTTTTTGTTACACTAGTTTTTCTACTTTAGTCATTGCTTCCATTCATCTGATAAAGTGTCTTCTGTTATCTACTAGTACTTTTTTATTCTTTGATTTTGTAATGAGGTTAGATTAGAGAAATGCATTGTATTCATATCAACATTGCACTTCCTATTGAAAAGTTTTTTCGAGATATAAGATATTGTTCAAATGCCCCAAGAGGGCATGCTCCTACAACTTAGGTTCTCTGTAAAAATTTTGTAATCCTTTTGAATCTGTTTTTCTCTTTCTTCCTTATATGTTACTAGCCATTGAAAGGACTATTGAAACTTTCGTTTTCTTCCTTTTCCACTACGTGCATATGTTAGTGCAGGAAGGTCAAATTGGCGTTCAATTTTGTGCAATCAAGAGTGGAAGATAATGATGGGACTGATCATGATTATGAAACAGTTAAACTACCAAGACTATTATCCTTGCTTAATGATTGGATCCAGTCGTTGTTGATTTCTTCAGATAAGAAAAATAGGAGTGATGCAGAGAAACCTCAGGTTGAGGGAATTGAGGCATATGTGGATCTTCATTGCTGGGAGATTTTCAAGTTCTGCTTGCAGGAGTCATTGAGGTTTAATCTCTCTTTGAATATCTCTCGGAACCTGCTAAGGCCTGTTCATTCTATCACCAGAAATGCATTGGCAATGCTAGAGGATTCTTCTATCCATACAGGAGAATATTTTATATCTTGTGAAAGGTATAAACTGTATGACACTGTTGTTGATTGTGTTTCATTGGTATTCTCATCCCATGGTGGTTTGTCAAATGAAAATTTAGAGTCCTGGGTTTCAACCATTGTTACAGTGCTTGAGCTTGTCCAGAAAATGTATGCCAAAAATCTTGATGGCAGCAACATGGGTGCTTTTGCATTACGCTTTCTGTGCACAGTACTTCTTCCCTTCTCTAAGTTTTTGAGGGTCCATCCTGCTAAAAAAAGTGGATTTTATCATTTTGTGGATAAACTTCTCGAGCCACTTTTGCATTTGTTAGGTGAATTGCATCTTCAGGTTGATCAGAGTAATCCCATCTGGACAGAGAGACTGCTGAGAGTGGTGGAAGAAGTTCTTTCTCATGGGCTTTTTCATCCAGTCCATATTGATGGATTTCTTAGCTTACAAGGTTTAGAAAAGTATGTTGTTTCATGTGATGATAAATCAAAAGACTCAAAAAAAGTTATTAAGAGTTACCATAGACATTTATTTGATGAAATCAATAAAATTATATCTAGAAAGAGCACAATGGCAATGGGTAGCATAGGTTTGTTATTTCACATTTTCATCAATCTGGCAAGAAAGTCAAAGGGAACTTCATTGTTATCTGAAGGAACCAAGACAGTGGAGAAAACAGGAAATTTCAGGAATCTAGGGGCAGGAGAGACTTATAGCTCAAATAATATATCTCCAGACACTCAAAAGTCACTTTTTAGTTATTTTGTAGAGATTATGGAACCCCTTTTAGTTGAGGCTAAGGCCTATCTTCATGCTAAAATGAATGTCATACTTCCATTGTTGGACCTTCATGGTATACTCAAATCTGTTAGTAATTTGCTTGCTAGCTTTATGCAAGAGAAGGTTTATGCAAGAACAGAGGATATGTCTGGAGGAGCTTGTCTTAATTTTTTTAAGAGCATATATGATGTGTTAATGTCATGTTCCACTAGTTTGATCTGCTTGTCCAATTATGATACAAGTAACCAGATAGAGATGGAGAAATTTACTTTAGTAGCCAACGAGATACTAATTGCTATAAGTTATCTTTTGGAAATTGAATACGAGGTTGTTGGGGAAGATTCAGTACACTTGTGGCTTATAATATTTTCATTCTCAGCCATTAACCGCAGTTTGGTGGGTAACCTTGATGAATGTTCTGTATCTTCTGGCATATTAGGTCTGGGTTGCCAAATAATCAATCTCTACAGTCAACTTCGCCAGGTTAGTCAAATATTCTGATTATTGCCTAACTGCAAAGTATTTACATTCCTCATTATGTCACTTCTTATGTCATGCACATATTGTCTTGTTGATTTTTTATTGGGTTATGCCATCTTGATTTTTTTCTTTTTTTTTGCGCATTATTGGTATGTGATCCTAGGGGTGTTTTGTGTGGGACAGAGAGGAAAGAAGGATGGGTTGTGGAGGATAGTCTCTAAGTTGTTTTAATCATGGTTTTATTGTGCTTCCACTAGATGGATGTGAGACATTTCCTTACACATTTGAACTGATGTAGGTGGAGAATGCTATTTTTCCGTTGTGCAAAGCAATACGGCTGATCACATCTCATGAGGGTAGTACTGAGGAAAGTTTTTCTAGGTTTGTGACTTCTCAGTCTAATGAAGTTTATTCAGAATCAGTTGAAAGTCTATTATCTTCACAAAAACTCGTCCATGCGATTCTGAAAGCTGTTCAATCTATTCCAGAAGGCCAAGTAAGTAGGTTTATTAAACAGCTAACAGATGATGTGTCAGAATCTCTTAGGTGGATAAAATGCACCACGCTGGCTGTTGATCTGCAAGTGGAGCTCTTGGGCAGAGGGTTGTCTAGATTGTATGCATTAGTGCTTAACTCAGTCATTATCACTGAAGGCAACAGCAACCACCTTGGAGTTGCTATAAAAGAGCTAGTTGCACTAATGTGTCCTTACATGATTACTCTGGTTGGACAACAGCCAGATGCTGTTGGCAGGTTCCTTGCATCGGTTATGGGAAAAACTGTTAATGACCGGACAACTAGTAAGAAAAAAGTTCTGAAGAAATTTGGCAGGTCTAGTCAATGGGTCCTTGTGTTCTTTTTTCAGTTGTTTATGTGTTGCCGGAGCTTGCATAGACAAGCAATCAGCCTCATGTCCCCAGGTTTATCAAAGAAGATGTCTGCCGAAGCCGGGGATTCTTTCACAGCGTACTCTGCTTGTGAGTTGATGGAAAGGATTGATGAGATACACATGGGCTTTTTTTCTTGGGTTATTCAGCCTTCTGCTTCCCTTCTTGATGTCATGCAATTTATTTCAGACATTTATCTAGAGGATAGCTCAGCTGATTGCTGTTATTTGATCTATATATTTAATTCAATGGCTCTTCAGAGGCTTAATGACTTGAATAGGCAGATTGTGTTGTTCAGGTATCTGCAAAATAATCATTATAAGTCAAGAATCAAGTCACTAAAAGAAGAAGCGGCTGGACTTTCTAATTTTATGATGAAAAACTTATCTTGTGTATATCAATCTCCAATCTTCATTTATGACTGTGTAACATCTGAAAATTCCAGTCAAGCAATTCACCAAAGGAGTGAATTGGATCTTGGGGTTTATGTTGCAAACAGGAAGTCATTGCCAACAGCCATATGGTCAATTCTTTGCAAAAATATTGATATTTGGGGCAATCATGCTGCCAAAAAACAGTTCAAAAAGTTCTTATCACATCTACTTTATACTTCCCTTCAATGTGTTGTAAGCAATTTTCCAGAGGTTGAGGTGGACAAGATGGATGAGTGTAAGCTGAACAGTGGAGTCACTTTGCCATATATATCATCGGAACTTCTAAGCAGTTCAATTCTGTATGAGCAAAGGGTAAGATGCTCTGATTATGCTTGAAATTCTTTTTCTTGTAGTTACACTGATAAACACTATCATATACAAACTAGTAAGGATATTGAGATTAATAGCTGCTAGAAATTGTTTCAGCTTATGTCTACTGTATGTAAACTTTCTTGAGTTTGTTTCCTTTGCAATTCTCTGATTGCATTCTGTGTTCCGATGAAACAGCTATATCTCTAGATATTCATTTCAAACTGTTGTTTAGTGTGTCTGCAGGAATCTGGCCTCAAGCTTTTGCCATATATTAGAGAAATCTGTGATACCGGTATTTAGTAATACTGCTTGCACTGACATCAGTCTTCAGGCATCACCAAAATGGCTTGAGTTTTTTAGTGCACTTGACTCCTCACCAATGGTTGCCAATGGAAACAAAGACGCTTCAGTTGATTGTTCTGCAGTTCAGAAGTCAATCACACATTCATGTAATAAGCTACCTTCAGATATCAGCAGAGAAGAGAAGGCCTCCCCCTTCACCAGCAAAAGTTTTAGAATTTGCTACCATTTGCTTAATCTTTTGTGTCAGATGCCAGATGTAAATGGAAGATCATTTTCACGTTATACAAATTATATATTCAATCTTGAACGGTACACTCATTCTCTCTGCTTGTCAGTTGCAATATCATTTTGTTCATTCTTCCTGTTAAAATAGCTGCGCCAAACTAGACATCAATTGCTGCTTTAAAATGATTTTACTTTTGGAAGACAAAATTCACTTTCCCTTTTTACAAGGAAACTCATGCTATATCTTAGCAAACATGAAAAGAAATGGAAGAAATGAAAGTGTGAAACTATCTCTCTTGTGTACATGATTTTTTTTTTCCAAAGTAACAACCCTACTGAAGGAAAGAAAATATAAAATAATTATAAAGATGTCCATGACTCACTTTTTAGTTTCTTGATTATGGCTTATACTGGAGCATAATCTTTGAAGCATCTTTGATGGGTAATTCTCATTTTTTGACTCCATTTATTTTGCAGGCTTCTTGTCACTACCTTAGTTCAATTTCAGGAGACACCGTGCACAGATTATTGTGAATTTTTGAGATTATTTGTCTCTTGCCGGAAGGCCTTAAGGTATATAATAATGGGATGTTTTGAGAAAGCAGAAGTTGACAAATCTTTACCTAATGTAATACTATATGAAAGTTCATTTCCTGTTTTATGGCTCTTTAAGTCAGTATCTGTAATCGTTGGGCTTAAAGATGCTTTCTCAGCAAATAATGCTGTTCTAGTTAAATCTATGATTTTTTCTTTAATGGATCACACATCGTATGCCTTATTGGGAATTGGAAAATACCATATTACTCATGTACTTTCCTCTGTTAAAGAAGCTGAGAAGCCATGTGAAGACATCTCCAATACTAAATTTGACCACAAAGGCAATCAGATACTTCAATCTGCTCAGCATGTAGATTCCCCAAAGTTTGAATCATGGAAAGTTTTGTCCACTATGTCTGCCCATTTGAAAGAGAAGATGCAAAGTTTGCTTGTTCCTCTAAAGGCTTGCAGTAGAAACTTGGGATTTGGTATTGCTAATGAAAACATGAACATGTTGTCTTTTACAATTTCTTGCTTTAGTCGGTTCTTATGGGGCGTTGCATCTGTCATGAAGCTTAAAGAGGCAGAAGGTAGTGATTGTGAAGAAAAAGTGGCTATGTGGAAAAGTGAACAAACCTCTGAACTGAATGCTTGCGTACATACTCTTTTGGAATTTATGGAATTTTTTACACGGAAATTGGTTCTTGAGAATAATCAAACCTCCAGTACATTTACTAGTGTAGTGGAGCCAGGGAGTGAAACTTCTATTGCCGGTGTTCTGAATATGGCTGATTCCTTTGAGGCTCAAAGTTTGAATAAGAATTTGTTGCAGAGCTTGCTAAAAGGTGAACACCCTGAAGCAACATTTTTATTAACGCAATTGTTGATTGCTTTCTCAGCTCTCTTGAGGATAAATTTACAGAAAGGTAGCTCATCCACCCTGTCAAGTTTTGTGCCTACTTTTACTGAAATTTCACAAGTCTTGTTATTGGAGTTCACTGAGATGACTGAAGTGCCACAGCAATATGCTTTTCTTTTGTTAGATGGTGTTCTGAGTTATCTTAGAGAATTGGCGAATTATTTTCCTCTCACTGATCCTACCTCATCTAGGAAGTTATATGCAAAGCTGATAGGGGTATACTTAAGGGCATTAGGCAAGACCATATCTTTGCAAGGGAAAAGAGCCACTTTAGACATTCATGAGAGACAGTCAAGTACCAAGACACTATATAATGGATCAGGTGAAGCAAATTCTTTTGGATTGTACAGCATTTCCTTGGACAAGTTTAAAGCTAGGCTGCGGATGTCATTTAAAGCATATATAGAGAAACCATCAGAGTTGCATCTTTTATCCACAATACAGGCTATTGAGAGAGCAGTAGTTGGAGTACATGAAAGATGCACTATGATCTATGACATAGAAAGAAGTACAGATGGGGGGAGAATTTCCTCCCTTGTTGCAGCTGGCATTGACTGCTTTGATGTGGTTCTCGAATTTGTCTCAGGTAATAATGCACCAGAACATTTACTGAGGGCGTATAATATGATTATCATGAAATACTCGTTTCATTTTGTATGATAATTATTTCTATAACCACTTCTTTTCTTTGGCACCCTTTAAAGTTTGAAGTATTCATGGTACTATATCTTCATTCACTTCAAAAGTTTTGAAATAATTATTTTCATTCACTTGAGTTGCTGAAACTACAAAGAACTATATTTGACTGATTGCTATATTCTATTGAGGTATTGCATCTCTTTTTCATGCAAAATGTTGAATATCTAATAACATTATGTTTTGACAATTTTTTCTTGTATAGGTCGCAAAGCCTTAAAGTTGATTAAAAGACACATTCAGAGCTTATTTGCTACCGTTTTAAACATTATTCTGCATTTACAGAGTCCGCAAATTTTTTATGGGGACTTGAATCCTAGAACAATTGTCAATGATCCTGATCCAGGATCCGTCATTCTTATGTGTGTTGAAGTACTAGTTACAGTTTCCCGGAAACACTCTCTGTTCCAAATGGATGTGTGGCATGCAGGTCACTTGCTACATGTCCCTGCTGCACTCTTTCAGAATTTCCATCAGCTGAGAACTTCTAATGCTTCTAGATCATCAGAATCCTTTATCTCAGAAGATGAAATTTCTCATCCAATAGAAACTATGAAATTCTGTCATGTAGACCGATTGTTCTCAGTACACCTGTTTGTTGCCTGTTGTCAATTATTGTGTACCATTATTAAGTATCACCCAAGGTATGCTTCATTAAATTTTCTTCTAATTCATTGTGATTAATTTTACAAAATAGAATGGCCATGCATATGAATTTAATAGACTAGAAGATTTTATTTGCGAGTTATCCTGTACAATATGCATAACCAACTGACTATTGGTGTATTTGGAACCACATTTTTGGATGTTATTATGAACAAACAAGTTAGCTTTGGTATAAATTTTCTCACGGGTATGTTAAGCTCAAGGAACTTCTAGTACAAATATTACCCTCAAGGAACATGAACCAAATTTTCAACTGCATTAACCACAAATTTTATGTTTACTGTGGTCCAAGAATTCCTTGAACTGTAAACATTTGTACCTCGTCTTCCTTTTTGATTAATCTAATATGTTAATTCTGCATCCAGTTTTTTTTGTGGGAGGGGGTAGGAGCAGTCTTTGGGTTCTTATTTATTTCTTTTGTTTCTCCTGGATGCCCCGGTTATGTTCTTTTGGCTGTTTTGGTTTGTTATTGGGTATCTTTCAATAAAGTTATTCATCACAGAAAATTGCCGTGGCAATGTCAAAGTTACATGTATTTTGTATAGAAAACTTTGAATATTATTGAATAGATAGAAATGGCTAGGGAAAGTCTTTGTGAGATGAAATTACTGCTTTATGTCTTCTGATTAATCCTTTGGGAAATGTAGATATTGTCATTTATGCTGGTTAATCTTAAATCACTTCTTGGATGCATTCAACCTGTTTTACTTTTTTCCCAGTGAGTGCAAGCAATGTATTGCCCATCTCGAAGCTTCTGTTGCTGTTCTTCTTTATTGTCTGGAGACAGTAGATACTGAATCAGTGCTCAATAAAGGTTCCTTCTCATGGGAAGTAGAAGAGGGAGTAAAATGTGCTTGTTTTCTTCGAAGGGTTTATGAAGAGGTATGTGACAGTCATCATGTCTACAGGTTTTTAAGCAATAAGATATCCTTAGGATCACTTTCTGTTAGTACTTTTTTTTTTTACAAAGAACTGTGGTGACAGGAATTCTGGGGTCCAAACAATTTTGGCCACATATCTGAATTAGCCATGTAACTTGTCTATGGCATTGATGCCAGTGCCTATCCTTGTTTTATTGGAGATGAAAGATGCAGTTCATAGTTCTGGTTAAATTGAGACTTCTTTTCTGATTACAGAAAAACAAGCAAAAGAAAATAAATTGTGGCCTTCATTTAACACAACTTCGATTGCATTTCATAGTCTATCCTATTTATCTTTTGCTTACAAGTTTATTTCTATGATCATTATGTAGATAAAGCAACAAAAGGATATATTTAGCCGGCAATGTTCTCTGTTTTTATCCAAGTACATATGGGTTTATTCAGGATATGGTCCCAAAAGAAGTGGCATCAAAAGGTTGTGTATCAATTTCCCTGTTATAGGCACTTCCCATGTTTGTTATTCCTCCAAATTTTGATAATTTCTTAGTAAATAACAAGTATCAAGCCAAAATAAATTAATAAAAACATATCTAAGTTGATGAGGCATATGGAAAATGCACTGATTATACTCGTTATTAGTGGACTTCTTCAGAAAAGAATAAGCTCAACTTCTCACAATCATTGGCTTATAATAGTTATTGCATTATTCATTTACAGAGAAATAGATGAGGCTCTAAGGCCTGGTGTCTATGCTCTAATAGATGCTTGCTCAGTAGATGATCTTCAATATCTTCATACTGTTTTTGGAGGTAAGCATTCTTGTTTCGTTCACTCAGTCAATTTGTGGGAGAAGGATTAGAATGTTAATTCAATATCTTTTTTAATAATTTTTTTATAATTTTTATTTATTTATTTTTTTGTAGAGGGACCTTGTAGAAACACACTAGCAACTCTGCAGCATGATTACAAACTGAACTTCAAATATGAAGGAAAAGTGTGACTTGGAGAAATTCTCTTAGTCGTCAATTTTGGTGCCAATCTCATTTTGTTTGGACATACAACTCTTTCTAGGGAGGTGATAACTTGCCACAGATCAATTATATCACAGGGATAGCCTCCTAGAAAATCAGTGAACAGTAACGTAGTTTTAAAATAATCCCCTCATGAGGAACTTTTTTTATATACAAAGTTTTGGTCAAAAAAACAGATGTTCAACCACCTTCTGTGCATTATGAAGCAGCTTCTCATGATGTTGTATTTATATACACGTGTTCTTTGATAAGTTTGACTCTATAGTCATCACTCACAGTACCCAGACTATTGTAAAAATTAGATAAGTTGGTTCTTGAAATTTAATGATGTTTCATTCGTATTGAAGCTGGATGCTTCTGTTTATGTTCTTTCTTTTCTTTTGGGTGATATATTCATATTGCTATCTAGGGAGAAGAATTCATACGTTGAAGTCATTTTCTTCTACAGTCTATGTATTGTATAAAAGAATTGATGATCTGATGTTTTAGAACAGAGAAAAAGCCACTTGTTTGTATCTGTCACAAGATAATAATAATGTCGGCAAGTGCCTTTTGACACTAGTTAGTCAAGGGTTTGTTTGCTTACACAGACGCTGCGTTTGGAAGAGGAATTCTTAGGCTATATTTAGTAAAAATGGTTGTTGAATTAACTGAGTTAAAAATTTAGCTGAAAACTACTATTAAGCTAATTTATTAAATAACTATTAAATTAACTAATAAAAAAATGCATATCTATGTATTTTTTTACAAATTCTATTTTTATTTTGAAGGAAAAATTATATATTTTTAGTTAATTTTGAATTTTCATTATTTTTGTTTAAAGAAAAATATTTTATTACAAATTAAAGTAAGTAGTTTATCTAAAAAGTGTAATAATAAGGGTAGACCGTATAAAAGAAATTTTATTAAAATAATGGGATAAAAAGGAGAAACAATAATAAGTTATAAGGTCATTCCTATTTTAATTAATATTTTGAAAAAAAAAATTTGTGAATTAGTTAAATAAATTTATTTATCCAACATTTTAATTTTAGTCAAATAAATTTATAAATTAATTAAATATATTATTATTTGGTATGAAAAATAACTAATGAATTGTCCCTATTATCGGCTTGTCCAAACGCTCCCTCCTGTCTCCATCTTACACACGTCTTGCTTTCTTTGGCTACAAATGCACGAGCCTTAGCTTAGCTGACCCCACATGTTAATGTACATTTGATATTACCTTCAAACTTAAGGAACATAATTGCCTAACCAATAATGCCAAAATAGCAACAACCAAACACTCTGCGGTGTATAATTTGCTTGGTATTCTTGAGATTATTCTTTGTACTATAAAACTCCAGAGACCTTTAGCATTGACTTCACCATCAACAGCTCTCTGTCTGAATTTCTTCTGCAATTCTTGGAATCTTCAAATGGGTTACTATTGTTACAAACCAAAACCTTATGATCCTCACACTTCCAATGTTGTCGTGTTCTTGGCCGTGGTTTTGATGCTTCTGGCCATTCCATGGCTGTTTGAGCGTGAAGTGGTGGTAGTCGAAGAAAAGAAGATGAATGTGTCATTTTTTCTGATACCGATTCTGGTCCTGTTCATTCTGCTTCTGCTGTTTCTGACTGGGAGTCCCAGAAAAGTTTATGTAAAGCCGCCGCCGCCGCCGTGCTGGCGCTGCAAGAAGGCTTGCTACTGTTACTGGTAGAGCAAGAGCTGCTTCAGTTCTTGCCAGTCTTATTGTGTATGGTCAGTATCTGTATTCTGCAATGCTCAATAAAATATGGGAGTCCCAGGATTGTAATCGTAATGTAATATATTGCCAGAAAATAATAGATTATAAGTTATTGATATCTTTTTGGGTGATTGTGTTTGTATTATTTTTTGATCCTGGCTTGTGTGATCATCTTGAAAACTGATATAAGAAAGAGGAAGAAATTGGATTTGCTCATCATAACAGTGTACCACGCGTTTAGTAATAAAGCTGTTGAGCCAAAAAGCATGATTTTTAAAAGGGAAAAAAAGATAGTTGCACATTCATTTTTATGTATTCTTTCATATTCATATGTTATAAAAATAAAATTATAAATAAATAATATAGTATTTTTCTTTTAAAAATAAGTGGAGTCACCTTAAGCATGGCCCATCACCTAAATTTAGGCGTGTGTCGTACACATTATCACATTTAATATTCTTGACATTTATTGATTGTTAGTTTACCCATAAAGTAGAGTTGGCTTTAATAATTCTTTTTTTTGTTACAGTATGCTTTAATAATTCTTCATGGTATGTCATATGTGCAACCACTGCATAGGTTACAGTTGAATACTAATAATACTAGTGGGGATTCACTATGAATAGACGTGGGAAAGAGACATGCATTCAACATATCTAGAGGGTGGGTTTGACGACTTATCTTCTTTTTTTTTTTTTTTAAAAAAAGAAAATCTTATGAAAAAGAGTGACATTAATTTTTTAAAATATTTTATAAATATTTAAAACTAATCAAATACATTTTAAAAATATCTTAATTTATAAATCTTAAGATTCATATTCATAAAAATGCATTGTTGCATTTTTAAGATTTGAATGTTACTCCAATTTCTATAATCAGCAATTTGACTAACTTTTTTAATTTTTTTAAAAAATTGTCAATAAAGCTAAAAATAAATAAAATTCTTATAAATTAATTTATCTTAATTTAATATCAGACTCTAATTAAATGAATCCATAATATATTAATCATCTATATTGTAAAGGCTCTTACGTTAACAAACTTAACGTTTCTTAAAAATGTCTTATAATATGAAGATCTGGAATATTTCATTCAAGTATATTACGTATCTAAATTCAAAGTATATACTTTTTCTTTGCCTATTTCACGGGATAATTGAAACGTGTCCTTCATTCAATTGACGGGTATTGCGCATTATGAGGCTGAGAGCAACGATTGATTTCCAAAGCAACCAGCCAAAAACCAATGCATCAGAAAATATTACAAATCAAAATCTCATAGATTTGATTTCTTTCTCATTAAAAGAGTTAAAGAAATCCAACGGTCCATAATGACTCCGTACAAGCTAAATTCAACAGTAGGTGATCTACCAAATCAACATTCCATCTGCTGCTATAAATACACTGGTCCTTCAAGTAGTAACGGCCTCCATGATTCGTGCATATCCATTCTCAAAGCTTAAATCTTGTGATACCCAGAAGAAAAAGGAAAGCATCAATGGCTTATTATGGCAGAAACAGAGGGTCTTCTATCTTTGAAGGGTTCACTCTGAATCCCTTACCATACCCTGTTCTACTGATCTTAGCAGTGGTCTTCATCTTCTTGGGCATATCTTGGTACTTTTCCTATGAAGATATGGTGGAAACTGCAGAAGAGCAAATGGGTTGGGTGCTGTTTGTAACCCCACTGGTGCTAATAGTCGTAGCTCGTTGGTTGTCGTCATGGGAGAGTTCAGATTGGTTCTATGGATCGTCGCCATGGGAGCAAAGAAGACGAACCCACCATGTCCCTTCAGAGGGGAGCTCGCCCTGGGGTGTTGCTGCTCTGATTGTGCTCTTGCTTATATTGGTGCAGTATCAATCTTCCTTTCTTGATAGCTGGTTCTTTTGATCCATGAGCAGTTTTTTTTTTTTGGCTTTTAGTTGGTTTGTTGATTTTGTTTTTCTAGAGAAGTTTAAGTTTGTTAGATTAAGAATATGATTGTAGAACTTGTGATTGATGTAAATAATAGAAGGATATGTGAGATGAGTTTGTCTAAGAAATAGTGATAAAGAAATTTTTTTACTTGGCACAACAACGAGTATTCACAAACCAACCCAAATCATATTAAACTGACCAAATTGAATCGAACTACGTTAAAACCGAAGAACACAAGACAGTTTCAAGTAGTGATATGTTTCTTTTACATGGCGTTAAGAAGAAGAAGAAGCTTCCCAGTCAAAACTTGACCCAACACTCTGCTGAAAAGCAGGGGAAGACAACAAATTTTCAAGCTTATCTTTACCATTTTGTTATAAAATAATGAAACCCCATCCCAGTCTTGATTAATGATTCTAGTGTACTCAACCGGGTAGGAAAACTTTGTTTTCACCTTGCTTAGACAAGTAACTGACTGTATTTTTCAGAACAAATTATAAATCGACATTTGGTATAGAATTTTTTTTTAGGTTTCAAACCCAGCAACTCTAGCATGGGAGATCAGTATGAGTTCAAGGTTTCGTGTCTAATACGCAACCATGAGTGGATTTTGACTAACAGCATGAAATAACAATAAACTTTATTTTACTAAAGAAAATCATTTATATAAGATGCATCACAATATTGAAACACTATTATTAGAAACTATGCTCATGATTTTTATAGTTGGTCCTAAATTAGAGTTAAAGAAGAGGATTGTGTTAAGTTTTTTTTTTTTTTATTATTATTATAATTAGAAAGAAGAAAAATATATATACAAGAATTTCGACCAACATGCTAACGTAAAACTTTGTCAAATCTAATAAACATTGACTAAGAACAAGAAAATATCACAAAGATAATTGTGAAGCTCAAACATGTATAATGATACGCTTACATATTTGATAGATTTTATGCAAGAAAAATCAATTGAAAGTGTGGAATAGTTGAGCATTTCATACTTTTTTTATAAAAGTAACCAATATAAGCATTTTAAAAAAACAAAACGATGGATAAATAGAAAAGGAACAAGTGGTTAACTCGATCTCCATAGGGGTCCAAACCACTTGGAATAAAATGAAGCGTGGTACGCAAGCAACACAAATAGGAGGAAACACCCCAGCTCGGTGGAGTGAATCACGCTCTGAAGGGGTGAGACGAAGTTTGAACCTTCCTCTGCTTGAAATATGAAACTACGAAGAATATGAGTAAGATAGGCAACAACAAGAGGAACAGCTGCAGGTTGATGGCTGTCTGATGCAACTGAGCCTTGTACTCACTGTACTGCGAAAACCACAACAAGCAAACGACAACGCCAAATATCATGAGCAGATGAATAGATGGAGCAGAAACCGAGGATCTGGTCTGTGCTGTCAACCCTCGTTGTTTCCATTCCGGACCCCTCCTCTTGGGATAGAACCACTCCATCTCTCTTCGTCAGAGACAAAAGCACAAACACAGAGTGTAAGGTCTGAATCAGCTGCTAACCTTTGCTTGCTTCTTATATTTGGCTGGATTTGGCATATATTCTTTGAGTGTCACTTTCTTCATCCAAAGGCTTGCATGTGCCGGATGCCAAAAGGGATTCTTCATTAAGAAATGCAAAAATATTCTCATTCCCTCTCACTCCCTTTATGCTATAAAACTAACACGAAGATTCCAAAATAAGAAATTTAACCTATTTAAGCTTGTTCTCCACTTTTTCAATGAGAATATTTATGCATAACCCTTACAACAAGAGTGAAGAAAAACTAGATCTGTTAGTATTGCTGTAAAGAAAAACAAACACTTACTGCATTTAAAAGCTTTGTCCAGTTGCTACAAGAAAACAATGGCTAACTGGAAAAAGGAGATATTATTCCTATCATCAGCAAAGAAACGCATAGAAGATTTGATCAAATCTGATCTCTTAAGATACAGCCATGTTATTGCCACATTTAAGACCAGTATGTCTTATCTTTAAACCGCATTTATCACCAAAACCACAATAAGTAATTAAGCCGCAACTTTTTTGGACGTGACTGAATTGACTATGACGGCGAATTCAGGACCCTGTACCGCAAAAACCAAGTTGTGATTATAAATAGAGACTAGAATTCTTTTCTTATTCCACAAGTGCAAGAAACGCTAAATTATTTCTGAGAAATTTTAAATCATGTACCTTCAATGAAGCACCACCAACAAGAAATCCATCAATATCTTCTTGCTTGGCAAGGTCAGCAGAGTTGCTCCCATTTACAGACCCTGAAAGACAGAATTAGTTTAACGTTGGCTCTACAGGGAAGATGATAGAGCAAAAGATTTACATTCAAATGAGATCTGGATTCTTAAAAGTGGTAAGATATGTTGCACCTAACCCAAATTATTGTAATTGTTGTCTGGTTCAATCTAATATGAAGTTAAAGGCATGCATCAGTTTGCAGCTATCAAACACCTTTTGTCTCGGATTAACCTTTCTTTAATCCTCAACCTAAATTCCTGTATACTAAACCAATCATAAAGGGATGTCCATATCCTTTTTGTTTCCTCAGTGAAACACCCATATCTCTTCATGTCAGAATTTCTTTTGGGCCAGTCTATATGTCAAATTGTGAAATGAATTCACTTGATATGTCATTAGAAAATGCAGACATGCCATTCATTGAATAAAATAGCATCAGACATTTGGGGAAAACTTGAAATGTTAATAAAAAGAATATCTTAAATTTCCATGTTATTCTAAAAGTAAACAATAATTAACATACCTCCATAAATAATTCGTGTTCTAGATGCAACCTCAGCAGAGACATTCTTCTTAAGCCAATCACGGACAGCTACATGTACTTCTTGAGCCTGCTGGGGTGTGGCTACTTTGCCAGTTCCAATCGCCCATACAGGCTCATATGCAATAACTATATTATCCCAACTAGGCACTGAGTCTGCACATTAATGGAAATTATAGATGTTCTGCATGCATTTTTTTTTTTTTAAAAAAAAAAGGGGGTGTTAAAATTGATTAGAAAGAAACTTCAGTGAAAATTTTGACCTGCAAATGCCTTCAGTTGCTGGTAAATAACATCGAAAGTTTTCCCAGCTTCCCTTTCTTCTAACAGTTCCCCAATGCATGCTATCACTCCAAGTCCCTCACTCAAAGCATAGGCAGCTTTCTTTCCTATAAACTGGAGTTGGCAAAGGTTCAGTTAATGCCTTACATATATCTTGAAAGACTTGCATCTCTTAACAAGAATTCTGACTGTATCTTCTATGAAAGCAATAGAAAATATCCCCAAAAATTCTCACCTCATCATTTTCTCCTATAATATGCCTTCGCTCAGAATGTCCAAGGATAACCCACTTGACGCCAAGGTCTTTCAGTTGTTCCACACTACATCAGTCAGATGGCAATAAGTACCCAAGTGAATTCACTAAATTGATGCATGGACCCCCAAAACACTAATGACATCTATTACACTGATGTCATTGAAAAACTTATAAAGCTTCAGTGCCTTTCATACTTGATGCCAAATGCATACAGAACTTGTAAGAAGATTCAGTTTCCAATAAAAACTGAAACAAAATTTTTGGATATTGTTTCAGATAAATTGCAAAGAATGTCAAGAAACAAAGGACCATAACATGTCAAGCCTGAAGGAAAGAGCAAGCTAACCTGATTTCTCCAGTGAAAGCCCCACCTTTTCCCACCCACGAGTTCTGAGCAGATATCTCTATCCGATCATTGAGTAAGCTTTTTACGTGATTGATGTACACAAAGGGAGGTACAACAACGACATCTGTACTTCGCCAATTTTGCAAAGATTAGGAAGCAATATATTTAAGAAAAATTAACAAGGTTGTTAAGAAACAGCTTCACGCATAAACCATAAACATAATGTAGCCTAATCATGTTTGGGAGTGGCCACCAGACACCTTCCAAATCTTTTTTGACACAAATGATTTGGTGCACCAGTAACCATCACTATGCCGGACAACAATTTACAATATTTTAGAATGCATATTTACCAAATCATCAACATTCAGCTAAGCCAGTAAACCAGCATAACTATGAAACTTTATTTTCAGACTCAGTAACTGAGTCATCTTGATATGCTGATTCTTAGGAGTCGCTAACAAGCAAAAAACAAGTTTTCTTATGTTGTTCACTATAACTTTCAATCGGGAGTGCATTAACTCACCAACAACAGGCTCCAACTTTGCATTGTTCAAGTCAGAGACAAGCTTGCTGATAGAATCTTTTGTCCCATTCTGGAGAAATTAACAAGAAATAATAAAAATCAACTAGAGATGTAAGCAACATATTATGGAGAAAACAAGAAAGACCACATTGTATTAGAGATTTGCAATAGACAGAAAATGAAAGAAAGAATTAGTGAACTTGTTCAGAGCACAATCTATGTTTATGAGTAGCTGATGCAATAAATGAACAAACATTCAACACAAAAGTGAGCTGTCATCCCAGAAATGGTCCAAGTTTCAGAAGGGAAAGAGGATAAAACGGCATTATGCTGCTTGGATTATAGAGTTAGAGTTTGAGATTGGTCATAAGTCATTATTAGGAGGTTTCATAAGTGGAGGGATATCACATTATCTTAATGCCTTGGAAAAACATATTCTAAAGGGGCTGCAACCTGACCGTAAACATCTACCTCGTATTGTAGCATAAAAACGTAAAGTGAAGTACACACCAATTTTGCAAACACATTTTATTTTAAGTCTCTGCCATGAAAGCAATCTAATGTTAAATCACCTAATATAAATATTGCATTTGATAAAGAATGACACTTTGCAGCCCCTCAAAACTTTGATGGATAGAATTGGAGGGGGAGTAAAAACAAAAAGGAGAGCAAGGAAGATACTTACACACTTCCAGTTTCCACCAACAAAGAACTGTAACGATAAGAAAGAAAAGAGATCAGTACACGAACTGCTAAAATTGGATAACCAGTAAAATTTAGATACATGAATAATGAATGAAATAAAATATAATCAATTTCTAGACACTGCTATCTTCATAAAATTTTAAACTATGCTAGATTGTGCACATTGAGTTAGTTAATGCAGTAACATTTCTAGTTTTCATAGATAATTTAGCCCCTTTTTGCTAAGATTATATCAATGTACTGGTTTATACAAAACAATATCTTCAGCATAATCTAAATATAGCTACGAAGACTTTCATCTAACAAAAATTAAAGCACACATAATAAACAGATAAACCAATTTATAGGAGGTACACTATCAGCCCAACTCAAAATGACCCCATTTCTTCATGTTTTAATGATCAAAAGCTATAGAAACTAAGACCCAGTAAGTTTTTAATGCATAAAGTTGAAAAATTTAAGCAAAGCAATAAAAGAAATAGCCAGCGTACCTTGCCAGTGCCGGCCATGGCGATGACACCACGGCATGCTTTGCGAGAGGAGGAGAGACGGAGACTGGAATGAACGTTTTCAAAGAAGGAATGAGTAGATGAAGAGAATGACTGAGGCGATGAACGAAGGCCAGAGAAAGTGGGGCCAATGGAGGCGGAAGAGAGTGACGTTGAGGTTACTGCCATCGTTGGATTAGCTTCCCTTCTTCTTTCGGGTTCGGCTCTTGGTGCTGAATGTGAATGTGAATGTGAGAAGGTGACGACTACTGGTAAATGGGCATGGAAATGAGCAAGTTAGGTGAGCTCAAGCATAAAATTTAATTTTTTTAATTAATAAGTTAATTTTTTTTTTTTTAACTAAAGCTCAACTCCCTTAAAAATTCAAATTTTAATTTAATTAAACAAAATTAATACTAATTAAAATTATTTAACAAAATAAATAAAATAGTGTTTAAATTAATAAAAATAGTCATTATCAATAAATAATTGCAAAAAAAAATAGTTATAAAATTATTATAAAATAACAAAAATTTAATACGTGTACTTAGTTAAAATAAGATAAATTTTTATGTGATAATAATATAAAAAATTATGAGAGAAATAAAACCATACAAATTTATTTACTTAGTAATATATTAATATAACATTATCTAATATAATAATAATATATATAAGTGAACACTTTATAAGTCAATAAATCAAATTCTTAAAAATTTAAACTTAACTCATTTAATAGATAAATTAAATATATTAATTTAAACTTAATTAATTAACTCACAAATCAAACTTAACAAATTTTTATCGAAACAAGCCATATTAATTTAACTTATGAGCCATCTAGTTTTATCCGTACTGATAAAGGCTGAAGCAAGCTCCGGAATCCTCAAAGTGAGGAAGGAGAATCTTCACCTCACCCAACGCTGAGCTGCGTCGATTGCACGAGCTGAGAGAGAGAGTGTATTTGATATTTGATTGTCGCCAACTACCACTTTTCTGGAAAAAAAAAAAAAAGTAGATTAGTCGTTATAATCGGAATTTCAGATGAATCTGAATCGATTCACGGGAAAGAACATCTGCACATGCAGGATGAAAACAAACCAGGCAGCAATTAATAAATTGAATTTTTATTATCCGTGAGCTTATAACACATCAAAAAAGAGAAAAAAAAAATCCTCTAATTCTTATAATCTAGAGAAGCATTGCTAATCCTTTTAAAAAAAATTATATTCCTTTTAAACGCACGATTTAAAAAATTTAACATTTAAAATATAAAATATTTTCTTAATTTTATAAAGTAATTAATAACACTTTTTTTAAAAAATACTTTTATTTGAAATTTTATTTTAATTATTTTTCATGTATTTGATTTTAAAAAATAAAATATAAAATATTTTTTTTAAAATTACTTAATTATATTTTTAAAAATATAAAATAAATAATAATATCTTATAATTTTAAAAAAATATTATACATTACATTTAATATCAACTAATTACATGAGAACGGAAAAACTATTTTTATCAACTTTTGACCTAACTATTAATCTCTTTCAATAGCTAATGCATAAGTACTATTATGGAGGCTTATAGTATACCTAACCTCCCTTACATTCAACTTTTGCTTAAAAGAACAAAAAAAAAAAAAAAAAGCATAATTCAATATTATTATCACAAACAAGTTAGAAATAATTTACTCTTAAGGTAAATTTTATAATTTATTTATTTCAATTTATATAATTTAAATATGAATTTTGGGGATGTGTGGTGCCAGTCATGGAACTTGTTTTATGGGGCTTATGGTAATGAAAGAGGGAACTTAGAACCACCAGGATATCAAGATAAACTGGTATTTTGAATTGGAATTGTTTGACTATATAGTGAAAATTATAAACCTTAAGACAAATTCCAAAATATTATTTTTTTCTTTTATTATTAATATTTTGTGAAATACAAATTTATTATCATATCTTTTAATCGATAACTAATCCAGTTCAAGCCGGATAAGACTATAAAGATAATAAAATTTTCACTGTTAAATTTTAATACATATATATTTTTAAAATTTAAATTTATAATCTCTAATTAAACTAAAAGCAACCCATGTTAATTAATCAACTTTACACAATTTTTTTATGCATGTATTCTAACTGTAAAAGATCAATTAACTCCAATCATGAGTAAGTGCACAGTGACTCATATAGTCACCTTGTAAACTTAGAGAATTTTATTATTCAAACAAGAATTTATCATTTAAAATTGTAATTTATTTTATATTTATGACTTAGTATATCCTCTCTCTTTTTTCTCCATTGGTAGTATATCCTCTTTCAATGTTTATATCCAACAATCATATTTACCTACAACTACAATTATTGACTCAATTAAATTAAGTTAAGTTTTACAGAGTTTTAGACCATTTGATGAAAAAAAGAAAAAAGAATTTTGGACCAAATATTTTTAGTTTAATATTTTGAAATCACTATTGCGGAATGAAAATTACTTATTATTACTCTCGTTCTGATATAAAATTTAAAATATTCAATTATCTTATAAAAAATAAATAATTATGTTTATTCTATACGACATGATTTCTTATTGTCTTTTCCCAATTGAAAATTGAATTTAAATTAAAAACCATTGGAATTTCCCAATATATTTATTGTCTAAGTTGTCTGTCCTTCAGCGAGAAGACGCCTGTCGTTTTAAGTGCTCGTTCAGTCGTTTCCACGTCTCTCTCATTTTTTTTTTTTTTTCCTTCTCGAATAATCCTTTCACCATGGGACCCCAATTTTTTTGAAAAATATTCATCTTACCATTTAAAAATAACCAAGAAGACCTTTAATAAAAAAACCAAAAATCATTGACATAACTACGAATTATAATTTCTTTAAAGTTTTATTTATATGAGAACAAGTCTAATTTTGTATGACCTACATTAATTTTAAGTTATCAACAATCAAACATGTAATATCGAAATAACACTTCTTTTCCACATCATCCTTCTACTGTATTAATTATAATATAATATAATATTATTATTTTTTATTCTTTTTAAAATTTTAACTACCGATATAACATAGACATCCATGTCGTGCTGCCACGTGGTTAAACAGAGAAATAGCACTATCTGGACAGAGTGCCATGATATTACACGCATCCAATAGTACAAGGGCAACTCACATGAAGCGTGCGGTGTTGGATAAACAAGCAACCGCATTACACCGACAAGAATAGTTAATGCCAAAAAGTAAGCGCACTCAATTATTGTTGTAACAATAATAATTGGAGAAAACTACATTTTTCTACTTCATTATAGTTAATTTTAAAAAGATTTATATTCTAAATTATATAAAATAAATTTTTACATTTTAAACTTAAAATAAAAATAAATTTTTTTTATAAACATAAAAATTTAATAAATTTTAATTTAAAATGTAAAAATTTATTTAATTTAATTTAAAATGTTAAGATTTTTTTTAAAATTTATAATAATGTAAAAAGATAAAAAATAAATTTTCTCACAATAATTGTATGAAACACACTAACCATGTTAAATTAATAATGCAGCCTTTGTGATTTGTCTAACTCAAATTAAATTAGTCGAAATTTAATATAGTTCCAAATATCAATAATTTATACAAAAAAATGATGAGTTGTTGATAAACAACTTCATGTAACCCACCCCACAAGATTAATGCATGTCTATCTGATTAACAGCATGAGAAGATGGATATGGTTCGCTGAATTCAGATACATTGTGAGAAGTTCCTCACTACAACCAACATCATTGAGTAACAAATATTCTATCTCCCATCATTCATTCATAACCAAATTAACTTACCTTACGATCTGTGTACCAGGTAAGAGTGAGACACAGTAAACATGGTCTGTGAAACTAAATCCTAATTCTCATCCCATGTAGAAGGGGACCAAGATTTTAAATTTTTAAGTATGTCAGCAGTTAGCATGTTTCATTACAAACATTGCTTCATGAACTACGATCACTTGGCCAACAACAAAGGTTCCATGTTTCCTTTATACTCACCAACTGATCGGAACCTTGGGCAGAAAGGGGTTTTAGGAGGGGATCAGTTACTAGGCCCAAGTCCAACTAAGCCACACATATGGAAGGTATATTCCAGAAGGGGGCTGGAGGTTAAGAAAGGCTTCAGGACTCTTTTTTTAAACCACACAATACTTGAGATCTAACACGTTAGTAAACATTTCAACCCTTGTTTACACTCAATTTTTTCTATATATTGGGGCCTAGAAGGCCACATTTCCAGCAGCAAAAGAGAATGGAAAAGAGCAGAGTTCTTATTGTTGGGGGAACTGGGTATTTGGGGAAAAGGTTGGTGAAGGCAAGTTTAGCTCAGGGACATGAAACTTTCATCCTTCATAGACCTGAGATTGGTGTCGACATTGAAAAGGTTCAGCTTCTCTTGTCATTCAAAGACCAAGGTGCTCACCTCGTACCAGGTTCCTTTGATGATCACCAGAGCCTCGTCAATGCTGTGAAGCTCGTTGATGTTGTCATTTGTGCCATTTCTGGTGTCCACATCCGCAGCCACCAAATCCTCCTCCAACTCAAGCTCGTTGATGCTATCAAAGAAGCAGGAAATGTCAAGGTAAATTATAACGGCAACTCTTCTCTTTAATTCTGAATTTGATTTGGTTTTCTGAAAATTATTGTTATGCACAGAGATTTTTGCCTTCTGAGTTTGGGACGGACCCTGCAAGAATGGCACACGCATTGGAGCCTGGAAGGGTGACGTTTGATGACAAAATGGCAGTGAGGATAGCAATTCAAGAGGCTAACATACCTTATACCTATATTTCTGCTAATTGCTTTGCTGGTTATTTCCTCGGTGGCCTATGTCAACCTGGTTTCATATTACCTTCCAGGGAATCTGTGGTCTTGTTTGGAGATGGCAACACAAAGGGTACCTACGTTCAAATTCTTACACTTGTTTTCCTTAATATATACTTGAATTGCCGTGTTTCTTTAATTTGGCAGCCATTTATGTTGATGAAGATGACATAGCTACGTACACTATCAGAACCATAGATGATCCCAGAACTCTCAACAAAACAGTCTATATAAGGCCACCCAAAAACATATTATCACAAAGAGAGGTTGTTGAAATTTGGGAGAAACTGATTGGGAAAGAGTTGAACAAGTCTTCAATTTCTGAACAGCAATTTCTGGCTTCCTTTGAAGGTGAGCGCTAAAAGAAAAGTCTTGAATTCTTACCACGTTTCTTCTATCATTTTACAAAAGTTCTAATGCATACCTTATATTTGCAGGACAATCTTATGAAGGGAAAGTTGGATTGGGACATTACTATCATGTTTGCTTCGAAGGTTGCCTCACAAATTTTGAAATAGGAGAGGAGGGAGTTGAAGCCTCTCAACTTTATCCTGAAGTAAACTACATTACGGTTGAAGACTACATGAAACGCTATGTATAGAATTTTATTTGTCCAATTGTATCACTTCCCAGCAAAGAATGGCTTGGACTAAATAACAATAATTAAATTATAAAAATAAGAAGGAAATAAAATATATTATTTATTATCTTCTGTTTCAATTGCATGCCTTCCAAGAATTATATATCTGCAAGTAATTTTTCTTCGTAAAGTGATGTCATGTTGAAATTAGTGTTAAGACATAGTTTCCTTATTCAAATAATAATAATAAAAAAAAAAAGCTCATAAAAAATCAGCAATTTCTCCGCTAGCTTTCTCAACGTCTCCATCCATTTCTCCTCAGCAATAAACACTTCAGCTTTTTGGTATCGGTTGAAGAAATTAATAGTCCTCAACTCATCATTGATATAGTAAATTTGAGATTCCATTTCTACTTGATGCTTCAGCTACTTCGTCTCATTAATTGTTTGTATGCTTTAGAATTCCAAGGTTACATCAATTTCTTTTTATATATGTATAACCTTATTCAATTAAAAAAAGAGAGTAATATACTCAAAATATTATACTAATTAATAATTTCCTAATTAAAAATTAGTTTTGAAGTGGATGAAGTATTTAAATGGGATTTAATGTATGAAAAATGACATCTATTTAGAAATTTGTTCCTAAACCTAAGGTGCACTTATACATTATTGGGATGATAAGTATCTTCGCTCTTAATTGTGGGATAATAAATTGTGCGAGGTTGTACATGCAAACATATTTGCTACTGTGAAAGAATATTGCAGTCAACACAATCATCGTTGGGATAATATTATGACCATTAAATAAATATTACTGTTAAATAAATTGATTGTGATTAGTTCACAACTTTACACTTTTTAATATTTATGATGAGATATTTAAAGAAAAACATTGATAAATTATAAAATGTTTTTAACCCTTTAAATATGTGAGATTGAAACATTTTGAATTTGATTAAAGTTCACTTTTTTTTTCTTTTTTTTTTTGTGTCGGTAGCACGCCAAAATTTTAAGTGAGAAAATAGCGCCTTAGTCCAAGATAGGAAAATAGAACTTGTATATGTTGGAAACTCATCTCAGATGATTTTAGACTCAAGTTAAACAGCATTATACTTGATGAACTTAAATTGGAGAATCTAAGTAGAACATGAAATAAGACCACCACAAATCTGGTCCAATTTTTTAAGTCATGAAATATTTATTTATTTAATTTAACCATTACATCGTGGTGCATTTTTCCAAGGCAATTTGTGTACTTAAACTAAATGAGATCTAGTGCTTGAAAATGACTCCTATTTAGAAATTTGTAACTAAACCTACAGTGGACTTTTTATATTGGGATGATAAGTATCTTTAATAAAATTGTGGTATACATCTTCTATTCCATAATACATCTCATGCCATACCATCATTTAGCTTCTGCAAGAGACGGACAGAGAGCAAATATATGACACCAGATTCACAAATATTAATTGCTATGGTGTAGCGAAAAACAAAACTTTCTGCCTATAAGCTAAAAAAAGAGATAAAAGGGGAAGAGAGGTTGGGGTCGAAGAATTCAAACTCCTTTGTATCAGATACAGGCTATAAACGATATTGTTTATAATGGTCATTGTACTATATATAACATCAGGAAGGGGAATTAGTTAGGAGTTTCATTAAAATTTTATAATTTTATGATCAGGCACTTACAGTGAGGTTTCTCATAAGATCCTCATAGTACAGGATCATGTGCCGAGTACTATTGAAGTATTCTAAAGCCTTTGCAGATCTCATCTCCATATCCTTCGGTTGTGTCAGCAATGACGCAGAATTTATGGAAGGTTTGTACTTCGAAAGCCCATCAGCCTAAAAGAAACTGCCAAGTATAAGTTGCATCTCATGTGAATAAGAGAGAACGAAGGAAAGCAAGAGTAGACAAACCTCTTCTGAGCTATGTACATGAGACTTATGAGTTCCATTCAATGACTTAGCATGACGATCATATGAATTGGCTAGCATTGAAACCATCCTGCGTAATAAGTTTCTCCGCAAGAGAAATATTACAGAAACACTTCTACAGTTGAAGTAGTCTACTACTTCTTCATGATGCTCCATTACTCCCTACAAAAAACCAGAAAAAGAATATCTCGATTTCTCTATTGCTAACCCCATAAAACAGATTGAAGTTCTTTTGACCACCCCCACCCCGAAACCAAATTGCAAAAGTAACAATTAAACACAACAGTGCCTTGCAGCAAGCTAAGCACAGTTAGTTACATTCTTCTTAGTATATAAAGAAAAGCGTCATGAATTCAACAACCCTATCCTGGACAAACAATAATGAATGTGTAGGTAACTATGACTTAGGAAAAACGTAACGGATTTACCTGATTAAGCATCCATTTTAAGCCAACTGCAGCAGAGCACTCGTTCTTGGAAGCACTGCTTAGACAGTCTAAGTTGTAAACTTTGTCCAGAGTACGAAAAATTGAAGAAATGTTTTCCCTTCTGTCTTTGACAGAAAATATCTCTCCATTTGAGCTTACATTGATATGGCAATTCGAAAGGGCCTCGAACCGCCCACTGCCTGATCTCTGATTTGACAATATGGCAAAGAATTTTACAGGATTACGAGTACACTCATTCCTGTTAATGTACAATGCAATTAATGAATCCAAACAAAATGCAATTAACAGCTAACAATCAGTAATAGAAATTTGTTTGGGATAATGTAGGTAACAAGCATCGGTTAGCTTCGTTTTACTTTGAGAAGGTTTATCAACGACATGGATCTCCAGGAATTTAGTCCTTGAATGGCTATTTATCTGCTTTAGACACACCGTGCAGATAAAAACGCCAATCACCGTTGAAAATATTAAGACAGTCATCCTTAATAACAGCGGAGATTTCTTAGGAGGCTTTATGACAAGAATATCCTGCAACCGCCCAGCATAAAAATATCAACAAAAACACGAAGGGAGAATGATGGGGCATTGCAAGAAACGATGTCAAACATGTAAATTAACGAGAAAAGTTTCCCCCTTGTTCTTTCTCCCGAACCTAGAAGAAGGATGAGAATACCAATTTGGTTAGATGTGGGTGAAATTTAAATGGATGGAAAATATAATGCATTTATAGAAGCACTAATTACAGTTCGAGAGCCCCAGAAAATAACAAATGCATTAAACGAGTAACATTTATCTAGGGTGAGGACGAACAAGAATAATCCTCAATTCAGAATATAACCCAGATCCAAACATGCAGAGAAACCCAAAGCATTCCACTTTAAACCCACTCCATCGTGTTTTTCCTCATAGTCTACAGACATACACAGAAAAAGGAAGAGCTAGATTTGAAAAGAACTTCTTTTCAAAGTTAAACTTGAAAAGGAAACCCGCTATTATCCTTGAAACTCCTGAAATTAGTCCATACTCGTAACTTGATAAGTTAAAGTTAAAATATTTACCAGAAAGGTGAAGGGAAGGAAGAAGAGGATCAATTCTCACAGTAAAAGTACAGATGATTTATTATTACGGACCACATAGGGGAATTAGAAGCACCTTGTTGAAGAAACACACATATTGCAGCATTGCTGCTGCTGTTCCAGAACCAGAAATACAGTGAGAGAGAGCGAGGCCACAGATTGTTCTATTACTTCAATTCTTCTACAGAGAGTTAAATAAGTCGTAGGAAGAGTGGGGAACAGAAAGACAACGAGGATTAGCTCAGCTCTGAAACTGGATTACCTCAAGAAATCCAGATGCCATTAAAGAAACCAAGGCAAGGGAAGGGGACCCCGAGAACGGGGGTGCCCTTCTCTTGGTCTCTAGCAGATTTTAATAAATATTTTTCTCTTGATAATTTTTTTACTAGTACTTGACCTTTTTTGTAAGACAGTTGAAAAATGCAAGGCCACATATGCATCTCTCAATCACTTTGAGGATCACAATTGCCGAACAGCAGAGCCATGGCTTCCACAATCTCTCCTCCAACCCGAATTCTCACACTTCACCGCGTGCGGAATGCTCCACCATCCTCCTGTAAGACGCACTCTAGCAAACCTGCTCCGGCATTATCCACCACGTTCCTATCGGGGCGGCGGCAATTGCTATTCTTCCTGACGGCGGTAACGACGAGGGAACAGAGGTCCGCGGCGCAGGATGTTCCTCTGTTTGGAATTCGTAAAAATCTGAAGAAAGCAGAGGAGAAAGCGGAGGAGATTGTAAGAGAGGGATTTGAGGCTACAGAGAAGGGAATAGAAACGGCGGAGAGGGGGATTGAATCGGCAGAGAAAGAGATATCGTCTGCTGTGAGTTTTGGGGGTTTGGCACAGGCAGGAGCGGTGGCAGGAGCAGAGGTTTTAGGCGTATTGGTTGTAACTGCCATAGTGAACGGTAATTTGGGTCCCGAAGCTCAAGACCAATTCAATTGACCCGACCCGAGGAGAGAACAGACACCTTCAACTACAAGCTTGTTTGACATCGGAAGATGGACTAGACATATACTTATACTTTATTTATAAAAACGAACAAAAAATTCTTTATCAAGCTTCCACAGAAATGCTTATTTTCAATTTCTTTCCTACAATTCGTTATTGGTAATTTTATATTAACGCGTGGAATATGAAAGGAAATAAATCTTTTATTCTCTTTTCCCCTTCAAAACGTTATTTCGAATTTCTTGAGTTTCCTTTTGACTACTACATTGAAACCCACCAAAAGTAAATCGTCTTTGTATTCATTTCTTTTTTCCCTTATGATACATGCGCATTTATTCTACCAAACAGAGCATTGGTCAACAAAATATTCTTACTATTACAAGAAAATTTTTTAGGCCAGTAGCGTTGATTGCAGCAACACTAGCACCAATGAAAAACTCAATAAAAAAATTCACCGTTGCATTTGAATGTTGTTTTTGTTCGAAAATTATTATTGTTAAATTATCTTGACATAATTAATTTAGCATCTCCGGTCTCAATGCACATGGCTGTGGATCTCACACCAAATCCCAGTCAGTTCAAAATAGTTTTCTTTCCTTTTTTTTCGTAAGACAATAAATTTTGTTTAACACGAGGAAGAAACAACATGGATGGATCCGCCCCTTTTAAATTTTCTCAGAAATGTTAACCAATAAAAAAGTTTTAAAAATGAAAAAATAAATCTTCATATAAGAAGTCTTTCATGCAGTAAAATACTTCTAAAAGAAAGCAAATGTAGAAGTAAGGTACAGTTTTCATGACAAAAACACTTTTAAAAACTATTCTTAACTTCTACTTTTGCACCTCAAAAGCACTTTTACGCTAGTCAGTTTTACGGGGGAGGAGGGAGGTAAGGTAAGGAGAGGCTCATCTTGAGAGTGTGGTAATTTTGGTGTGGTTAAGAGTATCTTCCCAGAAGAGCATAGGCTTTGGTTAGGAGAAATTGCTGTATTTCTCTTGTTATCTTTTGATTTCAATACACTTCCAGCATCAGTAATTCTGGAACTTTATCACCAACCAAGATAGAATTTCAATTGTTAGTTAATTCAGACTATAACAGATCAGTCACCATGACTAAAGGAATCTAATTATCAACCTTACAAGACCAAGTGCACTCTACCCGATAGAATATATATTATTTAAAAAAAAAAAAATGCTTCAACAGAATGCCTTTAAACTATTTACAGATTAATACAATAGAATTGCTACTTGGGGGAATGGTATGGTAGAAATTTAAAAACAATGTCTACTAAGATCTAAGCAATCATATTAAGGAGACCAGACCACCACCCACATATCACAGAATCGTATAAACATTATAGCTATACGGGAGCAGTCAAATCACTGGGTATATTCCAACTTCAGTTTCTATTTTATACAGAAAAGTATAACATTTGAATGTGTAAGGCTTGTTCCCTACTAAGCAAAGGGTATACTAAAATTAGCTAGTATTTAAACCTACTTACAAGCCGTTCTTAGTGAGGAGAAGAGAAAAATAGTGATCGACGCCTCCCAGATTGTTGCAGCCTCTGTATTGGAGATCCACAATGACTTTAGAGTGCCTTCATAAAGCACAAGCACTAGTCATCGGCCTTTCTACTTTCAATTGCACTACTTGATGAGCTATCTTGTACACTATGAGGTGAAGAACTACCTGATGAACCCCCTTCTGTGGAACTATTTTCCTTGCTGGATTTTCTTTTTCCAGATGATAAATCCTGCAAACCAAGCATACAAACAAAACTTAAGAATCTTATAATACCTTTTTCATGACTATGAAACTTCTTCCCAAACCAGCAGTAATAGGTTGCCACTAAACCTGATTTGAAGTAGACCCAGGAGTATTCAACTTCAGCTCTGTAGTGACATCATTAGAACCCTCACTATTTTCAACCTTGCTCTCCCTGGATGATTTGTTTTTGGAATCTCGTTTGCCTGATGCTCGGGACTGACTACCAAGATGAATTTGTGGGGATACATATTGGGTGGATTGTTGTTCAACGAGGGCATTAGGGGTTAAATAAGGAACAAATGTTGAACAGGGGTTAGGGATGACGCCGGGATTTTGATTTGCAAAGAAGGGATATGGCTGCATGGGCATAGGACCAGAAGGGACTGGCACTGGCACTGGATATGGATATGAAGGTGGAGCCATCACAACTGAGTGATCCATTGCAGTCCATGGGAACATTGTCCTCAGCCGCTGCTGATACTGATTATTAAGATTCTCAATATCGGACTTAAGAGAAGCCTTCTCTTCTCTCAGATCATTTTTCTCCTGAGTCAACTGAACAGAAAATTATGAGACTAAATACTTAGATGTTCCCACAAGCATCAGAATTATTCATCAAAACAAAGAAACTGAGGGATTACCTCCCGAGATTCTTCAGTTAGCATTGCATATTCATCCTTAAGTTTACTAACTTGAGAAGTAATGTCCTTCAGCAATTGAATGGTATCAGCCAGAATAGTTGCTTTGTCATTTTTGGGCCTGTCAGGATCTGCATTTTGAGAGCCACCACCCACCAGAGTTATTCATGAGAAGTGTGGTTTTAGTTCCCAACATCAAATGACTACAACATCCACATGGATGAATTCTAAAGAAGATATAGGCAACTCCATCCTCGGTCCAGATAACAAGAATATGTAACATCAAGCAACCTTTGTTAGATGTCCTTGCAATATAAACCAAACAATAGAACCCAGTGACAACTTGACTCTTTAAGAAGAAAGCTTAATCATTAGATTGCTTTACAGATAAACAGTTATTATGTGCATGGTAAAGTAACTCACTTATCTCAATTCATTTTATAATTTGATAAATACAATTTGCCATTAGCTCAAATATGAAGATCAATCAGGTTCTGTAGGAAAAGCTTTATGAACAAAAATGGCCCAGAATCCAGATTAAAAATTGTCAAAAAGCATGAAATTTAACATTGTAAAATTAAGCTAGTGAGCGCACACACGAAAAGGCCAAAAAAAAAAATGTAGAAAATGGGCAGAGAATTCTGAAACAAGACATGGACATAATGAAAAAAGTCCAAACTAATATTAGCATTTATATTGCCAGAAAACAATGTGAATTAAGTTACTTATGAGGCTTCAGATGTTCAATGAGTCAAAAAATGTAGTAGATCCTGTTACATATTTTAAAACAAAGAAATAAATAAGAATATTTGAGCCAAGACACATGATATCTTCCAGCAGAAGCAGCCTACTTGTTTACCTAAAATGTTGCCCAGTTCAACAAACTGTTCATTGAGCCGATCCCTCCTTAATTTTTCTCTGTCAGCCTTCTGAGTTTTTCTTGCAGCTGCACAATCCATGGTTTACCTTCAGTCCTTTGGCTGCAAAAACATAAGTGCCAAAAAATTATAGATAACTAACCAAAGGTTAGCCCATAGGTTTCATCATTAGAGAAGAAAAACAATATCCCCAAAGCCTAAGGCTGTATGGCCCGTGACCAACAATAATGAACTATCTAAATACAGATTCAAGTTGCTTCCACCTTCTCCTGAAGTCACTAGTTGAAAACAGAAAGAGGGGGTGCTTCACCTTTGCTTTCTAGCTTTGTATTTCATAAACCATGTTAATAATTATATTTGATTTTAATGAATAATAGCCTTACTTCAACTAACTAGATGGGGTAGCCCTTATAACCCCACAAAACTAGCCCTGTTAGAGAACATTCCCAAGCGTGCCATAGCTCTTTCATCTCTTTTGCTCCCAGTAAGAAGGTCATATTAACACCTCAACATAGTCTTAATATCACCACATCTATGTTAATATCACCACATGACACCATAATTGAAATTCATGACAAGGTTCACTGTTTAAGATTACAAGCAACAAGACATGATTATAGACACATTCTCAATGTTCATGCTGAGAATTAAACTAATACCATTCCCAAGAAGACCATTATCTAATTTTTCAGAATGCCAACTTCTATCAAACAATGGGAACTCCTCATGTTGTCACTTGCATCGCTTCTAATTTCTAGATGCATAATGAATCAATATGTGCTGACCGCAGCGAATTAAACATAGGAAAAAAAAAATTATCTTATAAACAGTATGAAGAGAAGGATTCGTACCTTGGATTTGGGTTGGAAACCACCGGAAAAAAACGACGGAGTTTTGAGGTGTACCTGTTCGACAAAATTCAGATAGGCGTAAGCTGTGATCTAATTAGTTCTCTGCTGCATTATCGCTGCTGAAGAAACCGCCAAACATATGGATTTCCGTAAAATTGTTTGGCTTTTGACCTAGTTATCATCAGAATCGTCGAAGCTTATCCTCAAAAGAAAAAGAAAAAAAAAACGTCGTTCTCTATGACTCTCTCCACCTTCGGATGCAGGGTGCGTTGTCGTTTCTATTAATAATACGAATATACGACGACATAATGATGTCGAACTACTTCAAAAATTCAACTTTTTTTTTCCCCCCTTTTTTTTCTCTCTCTTTTAAAAGCAGGTAAAATCAAATTGAACTATCAATCTTCTATTTGTAGGACCATTCTTAACAAAACCAACCCAAAAATTCAATTATCTCTCGCTTTTAAAAAACTTAATGATTTTCAAACAATTTGTTTAAGATGAATTCACATCAACCCAAAACTTCAGTTGTCTTTCGCTTTTAAAAAACTTTTTTTAAGATGAATTCATGTCTTATTTTCACTTAATATCTCACTTTCATTCCTATAAATACTCATTTGATGACTTATAAAACTACATAATAAAATAAACTATTATATTATACTTAAAATTTTATTTTGAATAGAGTTAGGTTATAAAAAAAAGTGGATGAGATAAGAAAAATTATTCTCTTATTCGACTTTCTTTATTTTTAACTTTTCATTGTCATTATCACACTATTACCACCATGCTCACCTAACAAAATCACCTCTGCTGCCACTATCACTACCATCACCACTTTTCTCTTGCCAAGTAAAAATATCATTGCACTACCATCACTACACCACTCTCATCCATAAAAGCTACACTGCCACTACTAGCACCACCATCTCTATTCCCCTTCACACCAGAATTGTTTATGGTCACCACCACCACATCTCCCAATTATTTTTGGTCAATTTGTTGGCATGTACTTGAATATGATGATGTGAAGTAAAATGAAATGCTAATTTTCTTATGTGACATTGAAACAGATTATGTGAATACTTTTAATTTTCTAGTTTATTCTTCATTTAAAATTAATTTTTTTCATTTAAATGTGATTTATATCATATTGTCTACTTTAAATATATAATGAGATAAAATAATCTTATTTGAAAAAACTATTTGATGTGCATCTAACACTAATAAAATAGAAGTTTATGAGGTTTTTGTCATATCTTATTCCTATCAAACTCTCTTAGCCTATCCAATCTTATATTAACTTGGCTGCCAAATGGTAAACTTTTTTTTTTTTTTTTTGGGACCATTTTATTATAAATTGATTAGTCAGAAGAAAAAAGGGGAAGAAATGAGATATGTAAACTCGCTTTAAATTCCTCAAAAAATGTTTTACGACAAAGTCTTGTATGGTTGTTACCTTATAATCAATTTAGTGATTTTTTTTTTTTTTTTTGTGTAGTTCCTGAACGGCATCAAGTCTTTATAAACAATTTTTTTTTTTCCATTAGGGAAATGGAGATAGAATTTTAATTTTTTTTAAATAACTTCGTCTGATCAATTTATATAATTTGTAACTTTCCAATTTGATTGATTACATTGGTCATAAAGTACTTTTGCAGTTTCCCATAAGTTTGATAAAAGCTCTTACTAAGATGTACCTGAGTATTCTCTATGAGACTAGGTTCTTCCTTTACTTTTCATTTGATTCAGATTCCATACATCTGATGGAATTTGGTAGCCTATGAATATAGTTATGGTGACTAATGTTGAAAGTGCACATATGTGTCTTAGAAGGGGTGAATACGACACTTGAAAAATTTTTGTAAAATAAAATTTTGTACGATGCAGAATAAAGTATAGTGTGTTAAAACTTGATTTAAAACAGTTTAAACTTAATTTCAAAAACCTTAAAGTTGTAAAATGTGATGAAATAGAATGATGCTTAAATACAAATGGTAAGTTAGAAATAAGTAGATGCTAAAAATAAAGAATTAAAAAAGAGAAATTATATAATGATTTATAATAGTTCAATCACAATAATGATGACTACATTCACTCTTCTCAAACATTTTTTAGAGAGTTTCTTCACTATCTCCACTAGTTTGCAAGCTCTAGCAACTTTTTATAGCTTCTTAGTAAAGTTGTCTAAGTTTGGTTTTTTAAGATACAATAATAACTAAGTTTCTAACATACTAAATTTACCTTCACAAAATTTATAGCCAAGTGTACGAAAACTAATAGCCTTTGCAAAGAAATGATTTAAAGATGCAATAATCAAGCCCAAAAATGTATTGCTATTACAACATATTTCTAGTTTGTTCAATACAACAAAAATAATATCCCAAATAAAAATGTTGATGTACGAAAAAAAAAAACTTTAAAAGCTCTTGATATTATATGAAATATGACTTCTTTCTTGTTTTCTTTTGCTAAAATGTGTGGCTTTCTGTCCTTTATATGGACTTGTGGAAAATAACTATTGGAGGATTTGAAATTGTTGATCAGATTTTACCACAAGTCTTCTTTGATTTGCATATTACTCTTGAGCCTTTTATCTTTTACTTTATTCCTTTTTCTTTTCCCTAATAGTCCTTTATGTTGGCAATTTTGCTTGGCCTAGTAGTTAAAAGACGTTAGGCTTTATTTCTGGTAGATTTTTGCTATTGAGGCTTGTTTGTTGGCTCCCTAGGCTTGTTCAACATTTTAAAATTTTTTATTGTGAGTTACAGATTTTTTTTCTCACTTTTAAGGCCTAAAGAGACATATTCAATATTTAGAATGATAGTAATTTAATGGCTCAAGAGAAATCTATTCTTAAATTGAATAAATGTGAGTCTACAACTTGGTTTTTACTCAATGGATAGCATGTGAGCCTGCAACTTATTTTTTACCCAGTGGACAACTTGCTAATGTTAAAAAAGATAGTGCCCTTTAGACAACATTTTGATGACCTAATAAAGTCTATTTGCTGACTCGAAGAGGTGTGAGCCTCAATTTATTTCTTTTGCCTAATAGATTAAGGAACTAAGTCAGCAAATTCAATACCCAAACAGCTACTTAATGTTGTGCTTGGTAGACGTTGGATTGCACTCCAAAGGGCTTAGAGACAATATCTGCAAGACTAATGAGCCCATACTTGACAGCAAAATATGCTGCCCAAAGCTGTCTGGTGATGCATAGGATGAAAAAAAGAAATTCTGCACTTGTGCAAAATTTCTCTCTCCTTGAAAAAGCAAGGATAATAAGCTCTCGTATAAAAATATTATTTATTAAAATAATGAGTTGATTTAAAAAAAAAAGGAATATTTATTAAAATAATAAATTGACTTTAAAAAAGGTATAAAGTGTAAAACTTTTACTCAATATATATAAACAAAAATCTTTCTTTGTAAAAGGTATTTAATCAAAAATTAATTTTAACAAGTGAACCAAAAATGCATAATAGTTGGATTAGAGTAATTAAAAAATTTAGAATCCAAATAAAATAGTACTAATTTTATTTGAAAAGGCATTGTAAAAATCATAGAAAATATATTTTGTAAGATAGAAATATTTTAACAAAATAAATTTAAAAATATTTCTCTTATCAAAATCAATTAAAGAGATTGATAAAAATTCCCTTGAGCTAACAAATGTGATGTTGTAGATGCTTTGTGTCATTTCTTACGAAGGAATTATGATTCATTTATTTTATAGTTAGTATTGGTATTTGATTCATCAAATCTTAAAATGTACGTGTTGTCTTGGGATGACTCCTTTGCCACATGTCTCAAGCTGGGAAGCGCAATGAAGCTGAGATGAAAATAGATGAGGTCTAATCCAACTACACCAACGCTCAAGTCAAATTAGGTTGAGGTATAAATATAAGAGGTTTAGGTCGGAACAAGATAAAAAGAGTAAATAAAATCATACCTAAGTCATTAATACTGAAATATTTATAGTGAATAATTTAGATGACATTTTTATAGTTTTAGATACTGAGCCCTAGTATACTTTAACATGATGGCCAGCCTATTGGTTTTGATGATTTTTGTCTATATCAGTATGGTTTTTTCTTAATTGCATGTTTTGAACAGTGCATCTGTTCCAGCTCCATCACATGCTAATTTTCCATATCTGTCATCTATACTCAACATACCTAACCTATTTCTTCTAATCTGCAGCATGGAACTTTTCATCTTGCTGGCACCATTATATATGATATAGACCAGCATCTTTACCAGAACACTTTCTATAATGGAACTATTGAAGTCATCGAGCCTGGTGGCTTTCTGTTGGAAATAGAAGGGAAGAGGAAAATAAGAAAGTCCCACATTGGTGGGGAATTTGAAAAGAAAAGTGTATATAATGCATCTTAGGATATTTCCCTTAATATGCAACGTCTATACCACATGAAATCTGTACTCAGGGAATTGCTTGTCTTTAGAAGTTGTCAAACGAATCAAATCCTCCTCGACAAGAGTTACAGATCTGCTATTCCAAATTTTAATGAATGAGAATAAGGTTTGTTTAATAGAAGTTAGTAGGCTACTTTTTATGTACACTACTTGTCTAATTATTTAATAGTATTACTTAAAAAAAATAGCTGCATAACAGAAAATATAATGACAAAAAATAATCATATTCATTGACATTTCAAAGTGTGGTGTGCAAATGCTCTTCAAATGATGTGGTTAAATTGTTATTTTTTGTTTCTTGGTTTTAAGAATTGGAATGTACATATGTTCTTTTTACATATCTTATTATTTTTTTGTATGCATAAGATTAATCCATTCTAGGAGAAAAGGCTAGACGCCAACAGTTTACTCATGAATGATTGGAGCTTTGTTGGAGTTATTTTCTGAACTGCTGGGAAAATATTGCTTTCATAATGTAGTTTTAGTCACAAATATAGGTGGTTTGTGTTCTAATTGAAAACTTTATGGTTTTATGTTAGTCTTGGTGTAAATGGTATGTTGGCAACTGACTATGTATGTTCTTGAATATAATATATAATAATATGTGTAAAATGATAAGTTGTCCTATTTTGAGTAAAATTCTGAAAAAAAAAATCAGGGACATTACTAAGATATTTAGGAGTCTATGTGCCAAATTACAATAAAACAAAAACTGGGTTGATTTGAGGTTCTAGAAAATTCCACAATTCACAAAACTGAAATTTGGAACTAAAGTAGAGCAGTCCCATTTTTAGGTAAAAATCAAATCGCAATGGTACTCAACTTAGTGGAGATTGACTATATCAGTAGCTTAAATTGGTATAAGCAGCAACTAAGTATAGTCTTCCAGCATCAGAACCCAGTGACTTCCATTTCTTTATACCTTATATTCTTATCAAGCCAGAAAATCACTACGAATTGGCTTCATGGGGAATTTCTCTTCCCACTCCTGTTTTTGCGAGTCCATAAACTATTGAGCAAGGCCATTGACATGCCATTAATAATTGAGACTTGCAAACAGATGAGTTGAGAGATCTTTCTGGGCAGAACAGCGCTGTGTCCACGAGATCCTTAAGTAAAGTTTCTGAATTTGACATGTTAAGTTAGTCCGTGTGGGCAAGTGTTTCACGTGATGCTTCTGGCAGCTAAAGTTTGGCAATGCAGTTGGCTATAGAAATAATTTCATGCTTTCAATCTTTCCAACTATATTAGTAAACATCCGAAGGACCATGTAGCTTAACTTTTTGAAACAATAAATTTTTTTTTTATTCACATTATCCCTATTTTTATTCAAAAAGTAAAATAATTATAATTACTTCTTTTATTAATGTGTATATTTTTATAAACTTAAATTTTTAACATTGTAAAGTTTTTCAACTGTTAAACTAGTTCGGTTTATTGATAAAATAACAAATTTTAATAAAGTATTATATATATATATATATATATATATATATATATATAAAAGAGCCGTGAAGGAGATTGAGAAAGATAACACAGGTCCTAATATGATTAGTTGTGTGGTTGAGAGCTCATTCAACGAAAGTGAAGCAGTTTTCTTGCCAAAGCTGGTGTTCACTTTAATCTTTTTCTCTTTGAGGATTATTGCCTATCAAGGGGTCCCTTTCCCTCTTGTGAGCTTCTTAATTGCATCGCCAGTGAGCATTTCGGACTTGATGATTAACATTGTTATTTATTAAGGCTTGTGAATCTTAACTAATACTCACTTCCAATGAAGTATAAGCTTTAAATTAAAGCTTCTCAATCCAAAGCCTCTCTTGTTCTAGTCCTCTAATTTCTTAGTCATCATTAGGAGCCATAAGCGCAATTCCCAATGCAGATTTTCCTTCTGAGATTAGGAGCCCGAGTGTGCTTCTGGCTGTCTGTTCTTTTTGTGGTAATAGGCTTCTGCTATGGAGACCATAGTACAGTCGAGGTGGTTGGAATAGGAGAATGTGGAGACTGCAAGCAGAGTAATATTAAGAATAGCGATGCTTTTTCAGGTACATCACTACATTGTCTCGTAGGGGCATCTGCATTTTGGCATCCTACTTAGTATGAGATGAGAAGAGGCAAAGGACCCCATGATCAAATTAGATTTTTAGTAAAAAAATAGTATAACTAGTGTAATAGTCAATATGATATATTATTGAAAAAATTAATCATCGCATAACTTTATAATATTCAATGACATATGATATATTGATTACATAATTTTTTAATTAAAAAAAATCTAGATTTCCCATAATGTATTCAATTCTATGTTGTGTATGTTATTTTTATGCAAGAAAGGATAAATAGGCAAAACCAAGTGACTTTGAAGTCCTTCATGTTCTATCTTATTTGAATATTGCGCTCCAAAGTCCATAGTACCTGGTTAATATAATATATAAAGTAAAATTGTCAGTAGTCAATCTTATTTGAATTCAGATAAGCATACTGCATGTAATAACAATTTTGAGCATTGCTTCTTTTGTAGGCTTACATGTAACAATCGATTGCAAATTAGAAAATGGACACTTCAAAACAAGAGGTTCTGGCAAGCTTGATGTAAAAGGAAACTTCAAAGTATCTCTACCTAATGAGATTGTTAAAGACGGTGAATTGAAAGAAGAATGCTATGTACAGTTACACAGTGCATCATCAGCTGCACCCTGCCTTGCCCACGATGGCCTAGACCACTCAAAAATTGTGATCAAGTCAAAAACTAGCGAAAAACAGACACTTGGACCTGTTGGGAAACTGAAATTCTCATCAGTAACATGTGCTTCAGCAATTTTATGGCGTTTTTCCAAATTCCAACTATTACCTAAACTGTCAACTCTACCACACCACTTCGGTCACCCGTTCCCTCCTAAAGTCTTTCCACCACATTCACCAAAGGTTTTCCCTCCTCACAAGAAACCTCTACCTCTTCCACCTGTACCAGTATATGAGAAACCTCTTCCACCTCCTACACCTACCTACGAGCCTTATCCTCCACCTGTGCCAGTATGTGAGAAACCACTTCCACCTCCTGTACCTATCTGTGAGCCTAATCCTCCACCTGTACCGGTATATGAGAAACCCCTTCCTCCTCCTGCACCTATCTACGAGCCTCATCCTCCACCTGTACCAGTATATGAGAAACCCCTTCCTCCTCCTACACCTATCTACAAGCCTCATCCTCCACCCGTACCGGTATATGAGAAACCCCTTCCTCCTCCTGCCCCTATCTACGAGCCTCATCCTCCACCTGTACCAGTGTATGAGAAACCGCTTCCACCTCCTACACCTATCTGCGAGCCTAATCTTCCGCCTGTACCGGTATATGGGAAACTCCTTCCTCCTCCTGCACCTATCTACTAGCCTCATCCTCCACTTGTACCAGTATATGAGAAACCCCTTCCTCCTCCTGCACCTATCTACGAGCCTTATCCTCCATCTGTACCAATATACAATAAACCTCTTCCACCACCAGTTCCAATTTACAAAAAGCCACTTCCACCACCCATTCCCATTTACAAGCCTCCTCTTACTCCAAAGATCCTTCCACCACCAATCCCAATTCACAAAAAGCCCCTCCCTCCACCTCTTCCAATTTACAAACCACCTTTTAAAACTCTTCCTCCATTACCAAAGTTGCCTCCATTCAAGAAGGAGCCGTAAGCTCCCTCCTCTTTCCAAGTTCCCTCCAAAGTACTTCCACCACCCCAAGAATGGAAAATGGCCTCCACTGCTTCCTTTTACCCCACATCCCTAGCCTGTGTTGATGTTGTTGTACAGCTAGATTGTGAAAAGCTTCAAGTCAGACACGTGCATGTTCTCTTAATTTATTCTTTTTATTAATTTTCAACGTTAATTATCAGAGAATGTGATATTTGGTGTGGTAATAAGCAAGAAACTGAAGACTTGAAGGAGGTAGAAAATGTGAACAGAAGCATGATAGTGAGATTTCGTACAAGTTTTTTTTATAAAAAAATAGTAATGGCATTATTTGCAGAAGAAGTGTGTTGGGTGTGGATTGCTTTATTCTTGTAGATTAGATCAGACCAAATTTCTCTTTCTAGTTTGTATATATAAATATATATGAACACATAATAAAGATATTTTTCACTTGCGAACTTCTTTGTTGATTGGCTTTCAGTTTCCCACTTTTATCTCCCAACTAAAATCATTGATATGGTATCAGCTAAAAAAAAAAAAAATTCCAATGGAAACAAATTATGTAATTTCATAACCTAACTTTGAACATGCATGCCCTGCCCCTTTGTGGAGAACACATTTACATGTCTCATACTCACGTACCAAGATGTTCAAACTATAACTATAAAAGTGCTCAAGTGTGAAATCAAGCATTTCAACTTTTAAGGGATTTGACATTTTAGGAAAGGGATTGTACTATATTTTTTTTAAACCTGCACCTATTTGAGCAAAAATGAAACAAGGAAATTTTAGCTTTGGACCTAAAGAAAAAGTTAAACCTGCACATATTTGAACAAAATGAAATGTTCTCCAAGCTCCTTCAAATAGAAGGATAGGTAAAGGAAGACTAGAGTTTGAGCTCCACTGTCACTTGCTATACCATTAGATTGTTTGGTTCAAAGTAGGGAAGGGGATGGGAGAGGAGAAGAAGAGTAAATTTAGTATTATAGTTTTATAAATAAGAAAAAAGAAAAACTTGACCAACAAAAGCTTGATACAATTGGTAAATAGCTAAGTTGTTGAGCATATCGATAGAAGTTCAATTCTAACAGTGTTTATAAAAAAGACTTTATTGAAAAATGTGTGTTTACTTTAATAATTTTTGTGCCTTAAAGAGAATTAGTCTCTAACTATCAACTGAGCAATACCCTTAGTAGAACCAAAAAAAAGAGAAAAAGCTTGAAGAACAATTTACTCATTTCACAAGTTATATTCAATCCACTCCAATGTAAATACATAAAGTCTCTGTTATCAGTTAGTTAGATGGGTAGGCTAAGATATATGCAAGTATATTATAAGCTATAGTGCAACACTGCTGATGTATATAAACCAGTAACTATATTATTGTATTATCACTGAATCAATACAATTTCAGAGAACCACTTTCTCTTTTGGAATTCATTCTCTCTCTTTTCCTTCTTCAAGTACTGCCTGTAATCTTATATCTAAAACCTCTCAATTTTGAAGGGAAAAATAGGAGGACAGAACACTGATTTTCACCTCAAATATTATCTCCCCTTCCCTCCAAACCCCACAATATGTTATGTCAATATTATATATTAGAAACAGAAAAAATGTAGATAAATAGGAAACCATGTGAGAGAAAAAGAAAAAACTTAGATTAAATATTATAAGAGATATGTCTTAGTTTATATCATCAAGGTCTATGAGAATAAAAGGCAAAAAAATTTAAATTAAAAGAGATCATATGCCAAACGCATTCCAATAATTACAGGATCAACGATACAATGATTTTATATATATATATATATATATATATATATAAAATCATTGTATACCAATAATTACAGGATCAACGATACAATGATTTTATATATATATATATATATATATAAAATCATTGTGTGTGTGTGTGTGTGTGTGTGTGTGTGTGTGTGTGTGTGTGTGTGTGTAATATGTTTTTTAACCTTTGATAAATCAATTGTGTAACCATATAATTAGGTTTATACTAGTCAGTATGTGTGATTTAGTAGTGAGAGATTTAAGTAGTATCTAAGATGTTTAGGGTTTCACTTTTCTAATATAACCATAAACATAATTAAGTTTATACTTTATCTTTTATTTTTATTTTTATTCTAAAACTTAGTAATTACACTATATTTTTTACTATATGTATATGATGAAAATGATGGTAATTAGTAGGGTTGTAAAATTCTAATTTAGGGGGTGCTAACTCTTAGTAAAATATTTAAAATTTTTAATTTTTTGTAGAAAAATATTAAAATGTTTCTATAAACTACAACAGTTACAAGATTATCTTTTATAAATAAAAAAAATGTTAAATTATTCATTACTTAATACTACAGATATGCCTACTAGCTACTAGCCAGTTTTTTGCTTTTCAGACTGCAATTTATATAGTCAAAAACTCTATGCAATTTTACCCACTAACTCTATGCAAACCAGGAAGAGTGGTATTTTCAAATCGAAAGTATTTCAAGCTGTAAAAAAACTAGCTTCCTCTTCAACCAAAAACCTTCAAAACAGGCAATACAATATAAGGAATGGAGAGAGGCAATCATAGCAGAATTTCAGGCCTTACAGAAAAATAAAACATGGGTTCTTGTACCTCTACCAACAGACAAAAATATAGTAGGTTGCAGGTGGATTTTCAAAACCAAATTCAAGCCAGATAGCTCAATTGGAAGACACAAAGCCAGATTGGTCGCTCAGGGTTTTACTTAGACGTATGGAGTTCATTTTTTTGAAACTTTAGTGGTTAAACCAGCATCTATCAGGATAGTTCTTAGCATTGCATTGGCTCGTGGATGGTCTATGAGGCAATTAACAATGCCTTCCTAAACGGGGAATTGGAAGAAAAGGTCTATTGAGGCAGCCTCAAGGCTTTGAACACCCTCAATATCCCAACTATGTTTCTAGACTTCATAAATCTTTATATGGATTAAAGCAGGCTCTTAGGGCATGGTTTCAGAAACTCAATTCACCTTATTGCAGTGGGGATTCAAGGCATATATATCTAATAGTTCTCTATTTGTTTTGGCCATAGAAGAGTATATGGTGTATCTCTTAGTCTACGTTAGTGATATAATCTTGACAGGTTCCAACTCTCAGGTTCTCTATTTGTTTTGGCCAATCCAAATATATCCAAGACTTACCGAAGAAAACAGGTTTGCATAATTCTAAGCCTATGGCTGGACCTATGCTAAGTTCTAGTGTTCTTTCAGAAGCTGATGGAATACCACTGCCTAATCCTAAGTCATACAGGAGTATGATAGGTGTTCTACTGACTCATATTAAGCTGGATGCCCTGATACCAAAAGGAGTACAAGTGAGTAAGTCTTACTCCTTGGGCCAAATGCAATATCTTGGCATTCTACTAAACAAAAGACTATTGCTTGGGCTAGTACAGATGCAGAATACAGGGCCCTTCCAAATGCAACATCTGAAGTCATTTGGATTCAGTCTTTGCTGCAAGAACTTCATGTTTTCTCTTCCAAAACCTCCTCTATTGTTGTGTGATATTTTGCAGCTGAAATTACAACTTTGTTACACTGCAATAGTTGATCAACTAGCTGATATATCCAGCAAGCCACTGCCTACTCAAGCCTTTTTTGGAAAAAGGAACAAACTCACCATTCTTCCCAGAAAGCTGAGTTTGAAAGGGGATGTGAACACATAATGTCACATGTAGTCATGTGCCATTAGTTAAGATGTAACCAGATCTGTAATCAGTTAATTATTGTATTATCACTAAATCAATACAATCCCAAGGAACCACTTTCTCTTTGCAATTCATTCTCTCTCTTTTCCTTCTTCGAGTACTGCTATGTAATCTCATATCTAAAAGCCCTCCATTTTGGAGGGAAAAATAGGAGGATAGAACACTTGTTTTCACCTCAAATATTGATGTGATTCCCTGGTTGGGAGAAATCAACTAAATGGACCGTCTTGAAATAGGTTGAAGGATAGAGGAGCTTGACCCCGAATGCGACTTGTTGTTGGAACCAAAGCTATCAAAATAAGATAAACTTAACCCTAACCACGACCTGATATAACCAAAGTTATCTAGTTCTTAACCCAAGGAAAAAGGAGGAAGTTCTCACCATGGAGAAAACTCTTAAATTTTCATTAATCATTCCTTCTTCCTTCATGTGTTACAAATACTCCTATTTATAGAGTAGGCTGGCTTCTTGGTTAAGCTAGCTTAAAGGCTAAGTTTCCTCAAGCGTCTTGGAGAAGCTAACTTAGAGACTAAGGGTCCGTTTGATTTGCTAAAAAACAAGGGACTGGACAGTACAAAAATTTTTGTCCCTTGTTTGATTTGTAAAAGACCACAGTACTGGACAAAAACTTGTCCATGGTACTGGACAAATCCTTGAATTTTTGTCCCTCACCAAACCATGGGACAAGGATTTGTCCAGAGTACTGGACAAAAATTTTAACATTGTTATCTTTCAAACCATCTTATAATTCTCTATACCTTGGCTCATCAAATCAATAACGGTAAGTTTTAACAACGGTTATCAATCGGCAAGGTATTCACAACGGTAGGTGATTGGCAAGGTACCGACAATGATCTGCGACCGACGATGTTTTTTTAAATTTTATATTTTTATAAATTACTTTAATTGTTATAAATATTAAAATTATATTATATATTTTTTAAAAAATAATAATATAAAGTATTACTATAAATTAAACAAAAATGATATGAATTTTTTTGTCCAGTATGTTAAACAACAAACAATGGACAGTACAAAAGGTTGTCCTGTACCTCACCTCTTTGTGCTGTGCTGTTTTTCTTGTGCTATCCAGTACTGGTATCAAACGCACCCTAAGTCTTGCAAGCTTGTTAGAGAAACTTACTTAAATACTAAGTCTTTCAGAAGCTTCTTAGAGAAGCTCACTTAAAAGCTAAGGCTTCTCAAGCTTCTTAAAGAAGCTTTCTTCAAGACTAAGACAATACTAGCTTTTAAGAGAAGTTTAGTCTTGGCTTCTAGGAGAAGCTAACTTCTTAGGAGATTACAAGGATTAAACTATCATGTAATTACCAAAGTGTAGATAAATGTAAGTTACAATATTACCTAGAAAAATAAAAGGACTTAGAAGGTTACAAAACATAAAATCTAACTTGGAAAACACCAAAATTCAACTCAAAATAATAGCCCAAAAATAAGCACGAAAATTCACTAAAAATAAGAAAATAGGCTGATCCAAAAGCATTCAAGCCAAATCTCCAAGTTGGTTATTCCATGCTTTTGTTGGGTCAAAGTCTTCATCAGTAATTTGTAAAAGTGTGACCCATTTTGGTGTTGATTTGAGTCCAACTGCATCTTCCCTAGCTTGCATTTCCATGTTAAAGCCTTGCAAAGTTTCTTTCATCTTCTTAGCCTTGGCTCTAGTCATGGGTCCTCTAGTTCCATGCATAGGATCAATAGGTTAGCTAGTTGGATCTCTATCAAATATTCTCTCCCCTTCCCCTAGACTCCACAATATGTTATGTCAACATTATATATTAGAAACAGAAAAATGTAGATAAATAGAAAAACTTCGACTAAAAATGAGAGATATATGTTAGTTTAAAGTTTCAAGGACATTATTTGCCAATCATGTATCATCAAGCTCTATGAGAATAAAAGGCAAAAAATATTAAACTAAAAGAGATCCTATGCCAAACGCATTTATTAATTACAAGATCAACGATACAATGATTTTATAAATGTAGATCTGTGTGTGTGTGTGTATATATATATGTATTTTAACCTTTGATCGATCAATTGTGCAATTATATAATCAAGTTCATACTAGCTGTTATTTGTGAAATATTGGTGAAAAATTTGAATATTATCTAAAAAGTTTAAAGTTTAAGGTTTAATTTTTTAATAAAATCAAAAAGATAATTAAGTTGATACTTTATCTTTATCTTTCTATTCTTTTTTTTTTATTCTAAAAATTAGTAATTATACTATATCTGTTTTACTATATGTATATGATGGTAATTAGTAGGGTTGTAAATTTTTTATTTAGGGTGCTAACTATTAGTAAAATATTTAAAATTTTCTTATTTTTGGTAGGAAAATATCTACATTTTTCTATAAATTACAATAGTTACAAGATTTTTTTTTATAAAATAAAAGAATGTTAAATTATTCATTTGCTCCTTATTGTTTTATAAAACTTAAATCTTAGTTTTTATACTTCTAACAACTTATACAACGCCCTTATAATTTTTAAAAAAATTTAAGCTTTAGTAATTTCCATTGATCTCTGTTAAAAGTCTCTTTTTTTAATACAACTAGCACTTATGACATATACAAAAAAGTGTTGACATAATTGAGGTTGAATTATACACTTGGTTTTTATAGTTTTTTCATGAACCCTGTAATTTAGTCCTTATACTTTTTTTTTTTTTTTTATAATTTATAGAATGTTTCTTATAGTTTTTAAAAGCTTAAATTTTAATCCTTTCAATATGTCTATGTTTAAGTCTCTATATTCCGTAGATCTAACACTTTTATTCATTCAAACTAAAATTAAATTCTTTGTCCTACTGACATGAATTATTAGGTGTTTTACTTATGTTAATATTAATTAATCAATATCTATTAATAAGTTAGTTAAGATTCAATTCAATGATAAATAAATAAATAAATTAATAAATAAATTTTGATTAATCACACAATTATAAAATATAATTTAGACAAAAGGTTTTGTTCCACTTGGGCAGTGAGTTCTTCCACCTCCCCTCCTTCCATTTCTTGCATTCCTTCGTGACCCATCGATATCTAATTAGATACTCCTTTCACCCCATGAAATAGAAGCCATTTGAGGGTGAAATTTGTGGCCTCTGTCACAACCTTAGCTCCCTTCACTTAGTATGTCTTGAACGAGGTGATCTGCAACCAATAAAATAGGGGAAGGAGGGGTATGTAAGCGAGGGTTCCTTTGGTCATTTTCTAGTTAAATTGGGTGATTATTATTCAACCATTTGATTTTGCCTCTTTAAACATGTCACAGGTGTTAGCTGTATAAAAAACGGAGATTTATAATGGAGATTGATAAAAAGAACTAAAGTTTTTGGAAGAATAAAGAATATTTTATAAGTTTTAAAAATAGAGAAAACTTATTTTTTTCTCTTGACACTTTAAGTTTTTCAAATTAAACTCTAACACTTCAAACGTTTCCCATATTAAATTCTTCGTCTACCTCCATCACCGCCACTAACGATTTTCACCTACATGACATGTTAAGTGCTTATGTGCCATTAATAAGTGATGTGGTGAACAGAGAGCAGGTAATATGGCAGAGCTTCTCCAAATGTAACCATGGGTGCCGTTTCATGCTCCAAAAACGTAGCGTTGCTTGCCGTTTCCTTACTCTCCTATGGCGAAAAAATTCAGAAACTTTTTGTGGGGATTGCTTATTGGTTTCACAAGAATTTATTTATTATTTCACTAAAACTCTAACCTTTTTAGTTTTCTGATTTGGTGAGAAAACGTTTATGGGTTGTGGCTTTTTGGTACGCTTTTGTTTATTTATTTATTTTTTTTGAGCATTCTTTGGATGAGAACCATGCTTTCTTTTTTGGTTTATGCTAATTTGAACCTCAGGGTTGTTCTGGTTCTTTGTATTGTTATTGGAAATAGTAGCTGAGCAAGTTCAATTTTATGCCTTGTTCACGAAACATGGGTGAGGCTAACGAAGTGAGAAGAAGCAAAGCAATGGAGACACGTCTTGAAAAATGAGATTGCATTAATAAAAGACAAAGAAAAAAGGTAAAACTTGAGATTGCAATATAAAAAAAACGGAGATTTATAATGGAGATTGATAAAAAGGACTAAAGTTTTTGGAAGAATAAAGAATATTTTATAAGTTTTAAAAATATAAGCCCTAAATTATAAAATTGTTAAAAATTATAATTAAAAATAAAATATATATAACTTAGGGTCTGCTTGATTTGTTAAAAAATAAAAGACAGTATAAAATTTTTTGCTCCTTATTTGATTTTTTTAAAAACTTAAGTATTGATTAAAAATTTGTTCATGGTACTGAATAAATCCTTAAATTCTTGTTACTAATTAAACTATGAGATAATGATATTATCCAGAGTATGAGACAAAAATTTTAACCTTGTTATCTCTGAAACCATCGTATAATTCTCTATATCTTAGCTTATTAAATCAATAGCGACAAGTCCCAACAACAATCATCAACCGGTGAGATATCAACAATGGTTGGTGATCGACAAGGTATCGACAATCGGCAATCTTTTTTAAAATTTTATATTTTTATAAATTACTTTAATCATTATAAAATATCAAAATCTTATTACATATTTTTTAGAAAATAATAATACAAAATATTATTATAAATTAGACACAAATGATATAATTTTTTTTATCTAATATATTAAACAACAAATAATAAATAATATAAAAAATTATATTATATCATTTTACTTATGTTATCTAATATTGTGTATCAAATATATTTTTAACATTAATTATTTAATTACATCATCACTCCTTTGTACAATCGATGACCTTTTAATATAGACTAAACTAAAACTTAAATTTTTTTTTATGATTAAAACTTAAGTTTTTAAAAACTATAAATAACGATTTTAAAAATCATAAGAACTAAAATTTAAGTTTTGGAAAATTATACATGAATGAATACCTTAACCATAAAAAATTGTGTAATAACGACGTAGATTAGAATATAAAAATATAAAAATTATTATATTATATTTAAATAAATTATATGAATGCGTTTAAACGGCGACCACCGATGTAGGTCGGGTCCCATAGAGAGAGGCTAGGCTACTGACCGAGCCGAGTCGTGGCCTGGCCACTGTGAATCCATGGTCAGTTACTCTGTTGGTCGCATCAGGGTATTAGACAATAGACGCTTTGAAAGCGCGAAAAAGAGAAAAATCAAACACTACTAAACCCTTGCACTACCAGCTAGGGTTCTAACTCTCATCTCTCTTCATTCTCTTCTAATGGCGGATTCTAAGTCCGTCGATGCTTCCCTCTGGTGGGATTCATTTACTCTTCTGTTTACTGAACTCGAGAATTCCTCTCTCTCTACAGAACTCCCTCAAAATTTGGTAAAATTTCAATCATCTTTCTGTCTCTCCGTATCCTTGTGAATTTGTGAACTTAATTTTTGTGTTTTTTGGTTTATTTAGGCGAAGAAGTTGAAAGACAACCATGCTTGGTTCCTGAATACAGTTTCCCTGTTCAAGACACCAAATGAGAAATCAAGGGAAGCTTTGAATTCACAGAAACTGCAAATTGGGTCTCACCAATTGACTATACAATCTGAACTGAAAGATAAGGCGTTGCAGATTAGCTCCTATGTGGTGAGTTGGTTTCGTACTTGCATGCTTGTGATGTGATGGTCTGTGTTGTAGCCTCAATAGGATACATTGTGTTGATTAATTCACCTTTTCTTTTTGGAGGCGGGATAAGAATGTTATGTTGGGCAAGAAACATTTTATCTGGGAATAAGAAAAGTTAGTGTTTAAACATGTTGCATGCATTCTATTCTATGATGGAATTAGGAAGCAATGAAGTCATTACATTATGGCGGTACTGGATGGACAAGTGTTTGATTTTCTTCCTCTATATGCTGGGGGATCATCTCTGAATACCAATCATGAAGGCAAGTTTTCTAATAGTCTGACCTATGGATATTTATCACATTACTTGTTTATTTCAGCAATTAGATGAGGTTCAATCATACATCCTTGCTGAAAGGTCCATCAAGCATAACAATGTAGCTGCACATTCCTCGGTTCAAGAATTTCTTCACATGGTTAGTAGCTTCATATGGTATATAATTCCAGTCTGAAAGTTTTTTCCAGGTCTTTTTGGAGAACTTTTCGATGCAGTAACAAAAAGTGGATTTGATTATCTGAAGTCATATTACGACAGATAACATTATTTGTCAATTTCTTTGTTGCCTATATTGTCTAAGAGTATTGATCAGAAATTTAGATAATATTTTTTTTGGTTAATACTTGTGCTCCTGACACATTTCTAGTTAAATTTGGCAGAAGGTTTGAATCTTTTGTTTTGTTTTGTTTTTTCCTTGTTTCACTTGTTTCTTCTACTTTTGAACTGGACTATCTGAAGATATGCCAGTTCCCTGATTTTCTCTAAATTCTATGTTACATGCATTTCATGCTTATAAATCTCAGAGTGTGATGTTCTTGCTCCTTCTCCCATCTTTGATGTTCCCCAATTGGAAATATTTGCAACTTTTTTCCTGCATTTATCTTTAACCGGTAACGCATTTTATTTTCTGCAATATATTTTATTGCTATGTTTTGCTGTCATTGCGTGTGTGAGTTGTGTTGTGATAGTCCAAAATATTATGTTACCTTGGCTGTTTCCCAGTCATTCTCTTAGGTCCTGTTCATATAATAGCACATGTGGAAAATTGTTTGCATAAAAATTAAGATGTGAATAAAATTGTTGCCACTATGTTTTTCTGCTACCTGGTAGTTATTTGATGTCGCCTATCTATTTTCCTTCTTGTTGTGAAGATACTCATTCAGTATTACATGGAAAGACAATGCTTGATGAAGTGTGTTAGGTGGATTCTCTTGCACACAAGTAAGTTTATCATTTTTTTTTTTTTTTTTTTTCTGATTACTCGATTTTTTGATTCTTCTTCTTTGCTCCTATATAAGTGTGCCCACTTGCACTTACAGTTATTTAATGATCTAATAAAAAGATTCTCTTTTTCTACTGATTGACTTTCCTTGCTGTCATTACTTGTGACTCTTCATAAAGTATATATTGGAGCTGGGTCCAAAGCTCATATTATTGAAGAGGAGGCAAGAAAGCTGTTTCATGATGGACTGGAGAGCAAATTATTATCTTTCTTTGAGGGCCTCTTGTCTTCCAGTTATCCCCAGCAGATGGTATGTGTGGTATCCCTACAAACTGTCTCCTTTTCTTTCCTACATGACCATATCAGATTTGGAACTACCTCTTGTGTATGTTTGAGTTCCTCACTAAACTTTGATTTTGATGTAATGTTTTTGAACTCATGTATGATTAATAGCTGTATGTTATAGAGTGTTGTCTTTTTGATATTTTCTATAATTAACATGCCTAGAAAGTCCAGATTTTTTAACAAAATTTTATGCTACGGAGCTCATGGGAAACTATATATATTGAAGTGATATTTTATTTCATACTTTTAGTTTTTTCTCAGATTGATTTCTGCATGATATGAATGTCCTATTTGAGTAAATATTTATTGCTTGACATTCGTGGATTATGGAATGCTTTGAAGGATGTTGACCTTTTCACTCTATGGGCTGAGGAGACACTTATAGAAGACAACTTGGTTTTGGACATTCTTTTCCTGGCATATTATGACTCTTTTTGTACTTGTAGTGGTGAAAAGTGGAAGAAACTTTGTTCTCTCTACAAGGTATTTCATTATACTTCTGCTGGAACTTGTTTTGTGACCTTTTTATTAATCTAATCCTTGCTCAGAAGCATCATTTCAGGGGATTTTATCTGGTCATTATAATTTAGGAAAGCTTGCAATAACATCAGAGGCCAGAAATTTGTCTTGTCATGTGAAAATTCAGTTGCTACTCATTCTAATAGAAACCTTGGACCTGGAAAATCTTCTTCAAATGGTGCACGATGAAATACCGTTCAGGTATTTGCTTACATCTTTTTATTTGTTTTCAAGGCATGAAAAAACACATGGGGATTTGAACAAAATACTCTTAACATCAATCTGAAACATCTGGTGCATTAATTAGCTGAACATTGAATATGAATGTGGCATGTCTTGAACATAATAAAATGTTTCTTTGCGGATCAAATCAAAATACTTTGGTTTTTGAGGCAATCATGAGGTGTCCCTTGTATAAAGGCAGTCCTTCTTTAAATGTTTGATATTCGGCTTGTTTCATCTAACAAATAGAAATAAATTCAAACATAATTTTGGAAGAATACATATTCTCTTGCTTGTTCCTTGGTGAAATTTATGAAACACGCACTTTTCAAGCACTATTTCCTTTTTTTTTTTTTTATATGTAGTTGGTTATTCACTTCTAGGACCCTAAAATTTTTTAAGCCATTGTTAGAGGTCGAATTTTTTTTTTTTTTTTGAATACATCAATTCATTAATACTTATTTTTTTAGAACTATTATAAACCTTGGACATTTCAACTTATTCATATTTTATATATTGCTTGTGGTCTTCTTATTTTAGTCATGTGACTTGCAAATTATTTTGAACTTATTATGTGCAGTAATGAGTTGTGTACTATTTGTTTGTTATTTCCCAGGAAAGGTGTCTCTGCTTTTTCCTTGTCTGATATCCAACAGATGGATGCATTACTTTCAACTTTCAGTGCTTTTGAAATGAAAGAAGCTGGCCCTCTAGTTCTGGCATGGGCAGTATTTCTTTGTCTAATCTTGACACTTCCTGGAAAAGACGAAAACAATGAGCTAATGGTTTGTGGTTAATTGATCTGTCTAATTGTGGTTACTACTTGTAATGTGTGTGTATATATATAATATTACTCACTTGACCCTTTTTTGTTACTCTGCTTTGGCAGGAGATTGATCACAGTGGTTATGTTCGTCAAGCCTTTGATGCTGGATGTCTAAGTTACTGTGCTCAGTTTCTTCAGTGTGATTTACTGAAGGAGTATGATGTAAGTGATTGTCACTTGGTAGCGAGAACTAATTATAATATATGAATCTCTATTAATCTCTAGACTTTTTTTTGAAGCCATTAGTTTTCTGTTGTACTAACTTTTATCTATTTTGTAAACAAGGAAAAAGCATGCTATCTATTGTTTAGGATTTTTATTTATGTTCTTTGAAAAAACCTTGTTTGTGTTTATTTCACATATGTCATATTTTTGTAGTGCATTTTAAATTACAAAACTTTTTTTTTTGTTTGGTTTGTCTTGTTCAATTATCTCTCAGGAAATGTTATTTTTTGGTTTGATTCAGGGGCCTGTTTCTGGTTATCACAGTGTTTTGAGGACTTTTGTATCGGCATTTATTGCATCTTACGAGATCAACCTTCAGGTATCCTATTCAAAATCTTCAATTATTTATATAATTATAAGTTAATGATTTTCTCCTTGCTTGGTCTGCTTTACGATGCTGCAGATGGAGGATAGTAACCCCACTTTGATTCTGGACATCATTTGCAACATTTACCGAGGAGAGGTTTGGATGTATAATCATTGTCCATGTCATTAGTGATTTATATCAACTAGCGATCATTTATTGATTGAAGAGTTGTGCTTTCAAATGCACAGGAGTCACTTTGTGTTCAGTTTTGGGACAAGGAAAGTTTTATTGATGGTCCAATTCGATGTCTTCTTTGTAATCTAGAGAGCGAGTTTCCGTTCAGGAAAGTGGAATTTGTACAACTCTTATCATCACTTTGTGAAGGAACTTGGCCTGCAGAATGCGTGTAAGTAAAAACTTAATGAACTTTTTTTAAGGTTAACTCTTTATTGGAGCAGTATAACCTGATTCCATACCTGAAGGGTTCTATAAATTATGTTAGAGCATTTGAGATTTAAAATGTGGCACATTGTAAGCCTAGCTTTGGAACCCCAGGGTTCTACTTCTGCTTCGTGATTTTTTATGACTGACATTCTATTCTCATTGAATTGTTTTTTTACAATGCTTTCACATCCTATGGCAGCTACTATAATGCTGTTCTGTTCAATTTTTGATATACCATTTTTCCTCAGCTGTTCAAGTAAATTCTTAATGAGTTTTTTATTCTTCTGGAAAGTTCTCTGGGCAAACCATGATTCATGTTTTGTAGAAAACTAATAAACTTTTGAAAGTAAAAGTCTATATTTGTTTTTATTGCCAAATGTGTAATGACAACTGATGTTGTTTTTAATTGTATGCATTCAATTGTTGATGCTTTTTTCTATGACACTGGCATTAATTTGCCAACAGGTATAACTTTCTAGATAAATCTGTTGGGGTATCATCCTTGTTCGAGATAAGTACTGATTCTCTGGCAGATGATGTCTCTCATGTTGTTGAGGCACAGCAGCCAGTGCAGATTCCTGGGATTGAAGGTTTCATTATTCCTGCTGGAACTCGTGGGCGTGTGCTGAAAGTTCTTGGAGATAATACTGCCCTTGTTCGATGGGAGGTGAATGTCAAATGTTGATATGATAATTTGATTTAATTTTTCTATGTGCTCTTTGTAGCAGTATTGATTGTCTATAGTCATGAATTTCCTTCAAGCTGATTTTTGGTGCGCTGAAAGTTAATGACAATCTGAATTGGATTTTCTGTTCTTAGGGCTAGTGGGCTGATAATTAATTCAATTTTGAAATTCCTAACAGCAAGAGATCAATTATTTTTTTTCTCCAAGTATTGTTCCAAACTTTTGTCTTAATGTTCCTTTAAATTTGTTTTTCTACACATGCTTTCAACAAAATTACTTTTTTGCCAAAGCAAACCTAACTGTTATTTATTTGAAAAGGAATGTTCCGTGAATTCTATTATTTAACTTTTTATGATGGGAAAAGATTGTCTTCTTTCATGGGGTATTTATTTGGGGAAATTATCTGATTTTATAAGACAGGCTTCGTAATTGTGTTTCTTCAATTTAATACCAATTCAGTCAATTTGTTAATCTTTTTATTTTTGGTAGCGTGCACCATCTGGATTGTCTTTGTTACTCCTACACTTGGCCCAAGAGATGTATTTGGATGGCAAGGAGGAAGTTCTTTTTACTCTTGACCTGCTCAGTCGATTGGTGTCCTTTAACACTGTAAGTTGGTTGTAGTTTAATTTGCTATTTTTTCCCAGTATGATATCTTATTTGCAGTACTATAGCCAGTGGTTAATAATAGTTGCAGTAGCCCAAATGACTTCTGATTTTTGGATGCGTATTAAACAGTATGGTTGTACATTTGTTGTGGACAGCCTCAAGCAATAAGCCGGCTTAAGGTTTGAAGTGATATGTCCAATGTTGGTTTTAGTGCATCATCTTTCTCTGGCAGTAATTTTTCTGCCTGATAAGTTTTTGGATCCTGATCATCAATTTTTAACCTGTGTTGGATCTTATTTCTTTATTATGTTTAATTGTTGATTCACTTAGTTAACTTTAAAGTGGTGAGGTAATTGATGTTCTCATGTACCAGATTCTGTGGTCCGATTCTTGGTAGCAATTTATGATCAGTGGTATCTTATTCTATTTTACTGGACTTGCTTCACCCCTTCTAGTTGCTGTTGGTGTGCAGCACCAAATTCCAGATTCATTCATTCATTTCATTTTCTTTATTTTTGTATCAAGATGATTTTCTCCAAGATTTTAGAAGCACGCGCTATGTTAAATAAAAATCCAAACTGGAGGGGTGATACTACTGAATTATACTTAGACCATTATAATTGGATTTTAGTGCTAATGTGGGATATGCTGTTCCTTTTTGTAGTTTTGTGGAAATCTCGATGATATTTTCATTGAGATGGGTAGGATATATATACATAGAAATACAACAAATAATCCCTAAAATTAAGGGATTTGATTTGGTTGATTGAGTAATCAATTATCCTCAATCACCTTCCAAATTATCTCCTAAAATAATTCTATTTACAGAAACCTTATCTACAAAATATCGTTGGGCATGATTTCCTACACTTTTTATTGCTTTTAGAATCCCACTCAGACCATTGCTGAGGGACTGTTTTTCATACTATCATTTATTGCTTTGAAGGGCTCCATTATGTATACTTATACACTTGGTTTCACCTCCTGGCTTCTTTATACTAGAATTATCAATATATTTCTGATATATTCTCAATGTTTCTAGAAGAGTAATGTAAATTGCATTTTTGTTTTATTGATTTTGGTCCTTTCTATTTCAATCTGTTAATCTTTTTCCTTATAGCTTTGTGCTGTTTCCTGCATATATGAAGGCTATATTTTTGTCTTTTTTGGCATGGAAACTATGGTTCTGTTCTCACAGTTTGGATGTTCTTTTTAACTGGGCCCAGAACTGGGAGGAGCCTGTTTTGGGTTGATTATCGCCAGTTTGACTTAGATTGTTGTATGACAAGGGAAAAGGGTCCCAAATGTGTGTCAGTTTCATTCTTTATTAGCATTTTTCTGGATCATGGTTATTGTCTTTCTTTGTCTCACTTAGATTCTGTTTTTTGTAGGCTGTGTGTTCTTCTTTAATAAAAATTAGCAATTTTACACAGTTCAATGAAATCAGCATGATGAATGAGCGGGTGGAAGAAAGTTACTGGTAAACTGCATAACTGAATTATTTGTTATTAAAATTTTCCTTTTCATATTAGAATTGATTCAATGATTTTCTCCTCAATTCATAATTTCATATGTTCATTGCTGAATAATTTATGGTCATGTCTTTACTGCAGGGTGGTTGAGATGATTTGCAGTCTGGTTAAAAACCTGCCTCTGAATTCACACAGTGCTGCACTTATGTCAATGGGCATCAAGATCTTGGGAAAGATGTTGATTTGGTAATTGAGTCCACGTGTCTGCAGGATTTTTCTTTGTTAGTTTGTGCTAGTAAGAATCCATATTATTTTGGTGGATAATTTGATTCTTTCCTATGGCTAACTCTTTCTAGATTTAGTCTTGGTTTGTGGACAATTAACCTTTTTAATGAATAATTTAGTATTGAATGAAGACTTACCATTTGTTTTCCTTTTCTATTTTCTGCCTCCTTTTGTCCAGTTCTCCATCTCATGTCACTGGGATTGCTCTAAACACACATCTCTTTGATATCACTCTTCAGACAACTATGTTCAGTGTAGCCAACAATGGTTTGTCCAGGTAAAGAAACTGTAGCAATAAAGCATGATATAGACGGGCAATTACTGTATTAATATAAGATATATTATTATTGCCATAGTTCTGAGAGCTGGATTGGACTGGCTGGTCAACCCAGCTCAAATTGAACTGGATTCCATACTGGTTCGGTCCAGTTGTCAAAATCCTTGCGGCAAAAAAAACCAGTATTGAACCGGTAAACTTGTCAATAACTATGTGAACTGGTGCAGTTTTGTGGTTCCACAGGTTTAGAATTGATGGTGTGACAGCATAAAGCAGCCGGTTGTCATCACTTTCAAAAAAATAAGTAATTATCACTAGGTTACCAAATATTAGTGTAAGAGGTTGTATATTATTTAGTATGTTTATATCTAGTTGATTTGTTCAAAAAATAATAATGTTTTTATAATTAAATTGGTCAATGGTCAATTGACTGTTTTATGATACATATTTGTGTGTGTGTATATATATATATATATATATATATATACACACACGCGTAAAAATCTGGTTCATTGAATGATCAAATTGTGCACCACTCCCTTCACTGGGTCAATGACTGATCCAATTTTCAGAACTTTAGATATTGCTTTGAAATTGCTTGCAATGCCATGCATACATAAAACGAAATGGATTATGTTATTTCCCTTGTTCTTTGTAGTATGATTCCACATTTTTTTTTTTTCTCCTCCCCATAATGAGGTTTTTGACGGGTGTGTTGTTGTCATGGCCGTCATAATTCATTTGATATTATGCCAACTTACATCTCATAACTTTCTGCCCTTTCTAGTGGATCATGGTTGCTTTCTGAAAAACTGGCTAGGATGCTTTTAATTGACTGTGAGCAGAACAGTAATGACTGTCCCTTGGCAATATCTGGTAAAGTTTGTATGATTTCTCTTGTACTTTTATTTCTATATTCATGTTTAATGGCTTCTAATATATTTTGATTCACTCCTCATTTTCTTTCTACTGCTTCTTATGCTGCTAGAATAAACCATTTGGATTGGCTTCTAAAAAAAGAAGTTTAAAGTAAAGGAGAAGTAGAAGTAAAAGTTAAAAGGAGAAGGAGAAGTTATTTTGTATTTGGATTGATTTTTACAAAGTTATTTTTTATTAGAAAAGGAGAAGCCAAAAGGATAAGCAAACCCCCCAACCCCCCCCAATCTGCTTCAAAAAAAAAAGAGGTTTTTGGCTTTTATAGGTGTATCTCATTCTGCACAGAAGCCAATCCAAATAGTGAATTTTGTAAAGTGCTTCTTTTTCAAATTAAAAGGAGAAGCACCTTGCCAAAAGCCAATCCAAACAGCTCTAAATATATTACTGTAAAGTGCAAAAGAAAAAATATCACTGATTTGGAAAAGTTTGAGTGTTAGGAGGCTGTTATTACTAGCGTAGCCTCCTGAATTTTGTTATGATACTTATCAGAGAACACTTTTACTGTAATATAGCTTATTAACTATAAGAAATTTTCTTACTTTATCACTACTTTGTAATGTTATGTTCATATTAGTTTTTGTATGTAGTAAAGCATGAATTATTATCCTAGTTGAGCTAATGTTAAAATCATGATTTGTTCAATCTATTTTTACATGAGTTCCCTGATATATTATGTCTATTCTCTACATTTTCTTATTATGTGATCTTAATTTTGCAGTGCTGGACTTTACCATACAGCTTGTAGAAACAGGGCTGGAGAATGATGCTGTCCTGGCATTGGTTATTTTCTCTTTGCAGTATGTTCTCATTAATCATGAGTACTGGAAATATAAAGTGAAGCATATTCGTTGGAGAATAACATTGAAGGTATGTTCTAGTTCTCTCTGAAGTCTTATGATTTAATGCTCATTTATTGAGTAGTGGACTGTTTACAAGTCGATGAATGATTACAGTAATCAGAACTCTTCTAGGTTGTGTTTGGAAACCTTATTTTCATTTTAGAAATGAAAATGAATACATTTCAAAAGGAGAGATTTGATTTGCACAAAACATGAATAATGTTTAGAATAAGTTACAGAAATAATGGTTATTAATGAATTTCAAATGAATTCTTATGTTTGGAAAATAAGTAAAATGCAATTTGACTACAAACTTTTGGATACACAATAGGTGCTTGAATTGATGAAAAGATGCATTGTATCAATGTCCTACCATGGAAAGTTGGGTCAGATCATACAAGATGTGGTTTTCTCTGATTCATCAATCCACAGCACATTGTTCCGAATCATCTGCACTACTTCACATGCCTTGGAGGTCAGACCTATTGATGGTTTTTCTGGTTCAATCACCACCTAGTTATTATCGTTATTTTCTTTTTCTTATATCTTACTGATCAAGGCCCCTTTCTTCAACAGAAATTGCATGTAAGCCGCCTATTTGATCCAATGGAGATTGAAGGGTTACAGCTTGCTATAAGTTATGCTTTAGATGTACTTTTCATCATGCTCAGCAAAGTCTCTAAGGTATAGAAGAAAACCAGAAACGTTTTATGTTGAGTGATAATTATTAGTCAGAGACATTTCATAAGTTACATAAAGATTACAAACTTTTTATGATAATGCTGATTTGATGTAATATTATGCTTTTCTTTTTCAGTTTGCTTCTTCTCAATCTGTTTCATTTCTTACATGATTCATATTTTTCTCTTTTCTATTTGTTTGCAATATTTGTGAGATCTTTATATAATACAGAATACTTTGTTTTCCAGGATACCATGTCCAGCTTTACTGTTTTTCACCAAGCAGTGTTCTCGTGTTCGACCAAACCTGTTCCTGTTGTTACTGCTGCAATATCATTGATTTCATACTTCCCAGATCCTGTATGAACTCCATCCTTGCTCAATCTGGACTTTTCCTGAATTGTGTAGATATCTTCTACTTTTTCTTGGATATCTTGTTCTTGTTATTCATTTTTTGAATAATTGTTTTTTGGAGGTATTGTGTTAATAAGTTTTTGCTTAAGAATAGCTTACACCTTCTGTTTTCAATTCTCATCTCTTAAGTCAATTACTGAACTGTGGGCACTTGTAGACAACTTGCAAATGATGCTTTGTGCCAAGTTATGATCATTAAGTTCATAACAGCTGCTATTGGCTAGATGAGCTAGGTTTTGCCAAGCTAGTTTCAGGGTAGTCTTTATATATATGTGTGTATGTATACATGTGTCTATATATTCTATATGGTATTGTATGTTGCCTTGTTTTGTATTATATATAATGGCGTGATCAAACATATTCTTCACCTTGCACAAATGATGCCATATTGAAATTATTAATGAACATTGCTGTTGATTCTGCATGATGCAGCATAAAACGTAAGCAGCTAGTTTCTAAAGAACAAAACTGAATAGAGACTGAAATTTTATTTCTGAAATGAATGATTGATTGAAAAGGTCTACAATAGGAGGCTTTGATTAGTAGAGCCTTTCCTAAACCCTAAAGCTTTCCTAATAGACGAGGAAATTAACTGCCTAAAAATTTACAAACAATTAGGAACAGTGGTGATTTCCAAAAATCAAGTCCAAGTCCTCTAAGAATTCCTAATAAAAAGGGAAATTAAATAAGACTGAATCCTAGGCTTAATGAACTTCCTAATAAAATAGGTAAAAGTAGCCTGAATTGATGCTTTAGTGAATTTGGTCTTGGAAACAAAGTCCATCCATGAATTCATCTGTTACTTGTCTGGCATTAGTTCAACAATTGAATATTGGCAACATATTTTCCACCTTTTTATTGAAGGCTTACATGATTTATAGATGCTTTGTTATGACGTTGCTTGATCACAGAATGTTCTGTTGTGCATATAGGCCATCCAATTTGGTGCTGTCAGAGTTGCTTCAATGATATTTGCTATAGCAGATTGTATGCAGCCATTTTTATATGGAACAGCATGCTTTTCTCCAGATGATAAGCAGGTTTGAGGGCTTAGTCTAAGCATTTTCTTTAACTAGATTGGTTTTTAGCTTATAAATTTCAGTGAAGTATATATTTGTAATTTGATAACCTACATGGTTTTAGATTTCGGACTTGAGAGACTCTTTGAGCTATATACTACTTGAGCAGTCAGTACCAAAGGAAGATCTCTTTGTTGCAGCTGTCAATCTGCTTACTTCTGCAGCACGTTACCAGGTTTGGGTCATTTGGCGTAATTTGATGAATTGAATGTCACTTTTGGATATAGAAGTTACAATCTTACATTATCTATATCATTTTTTTCTCTTCCAGTTATTGCTGTTTTTCATGTTTCCTCTATGTTTTTATCCATTACTTCTTTGGTTCAGCCAGGTACCATGAATGTCCCTAGAATATTGGTATTTCTTTGAAATACATTACCCAAAAGAGAAGGGGGGGGGGGGGGGAAATGGCTGTAGTGTTTATAACTCAAATAAAGTTGTGATTGAAGGTTCACATTCAAGGGGAGGGGGCGGGGGATGAGGGAATGGAGGGACAGGCATGGAAAATGTGACTTTCTCTGCTAGGCTTGATTAGTTACTTAATTTTATTTAGTCTTATTTCAAGTTCCTTTGTGCAGCCTGCATTTCTTGTCACTTTATTTGCTTCAGAGGAGAACAATTGCAACCAGTTCAATACTGTTGATGATGTGAAGCAGAAAAAAGATGAAACCTCTCTAGTTTCAAAGAAATCATGTCTGATAGATGCACTTCTGCATTATATTGAACGGGCTGATGATCTTATTAAGAGGTAGATTTTGTTCAGAAGGATGCTTCTTTGGATTTTGTCAACGTTTTGCCTTTATTCTCCACCCCTATTTCTTCTGGTTTCTGTTGTTTTGGTGTCTTAATGTGTTGTTCAATTTCTGTATGGTTTCTAATATTGTATTGGGTTTTTATGTCCAGCAATCCTCGTATGCTGCTGAGTGTGCTTAATTTGATGAATTTCTTATGGCAAGGGGCTCCTCAGTATACAAATCTTTTGGAGTCTCTGAGAATCTCAGAAGAGTTCTGGAAACAATTGTCCAATGCAAACTCTGAAGTTGCGGCTAGTGAAGCTCCTCTACTTGATAATCTGACAGAAAAGGCTGCTCTAAATCGAGCATATCGTTATCAATGTCAATCTGCCATACTAGAAATCATGGCATATGAGCTGTTTTTGCAGAAAAAGCTTTTGCTTGCGAAGTCACTTGCTAAAAATGAAGCTGAATCTAAGGAGAAGGAACAGAATGCATTAAAAACTGAGAAATCTAAAGCTAAAAGTTTGGGAGATCTTAAGGAAATTTGGTCATCCTGGTGCAAAGACACTGTTCTGGAGAAACTAATAAAGTCATATACCTCCAGTGGTTACAATAATGAGATTTATTATCGTGCAAAGGTGAGTTTTTTTCCTCATATATATACATATAGTTTTCTATTGGCCTGTTATTTTTACCTTGTTCAGATTAGTTTTGACTTCTAACAGTTGAGTATCCACATGATCTTTGTAGTGTAGAAGGCAAGATGATAAGAGGGGGGGGGGGGGGGGAAAGAAACTTGTTTTAATTAATCCTGTTTTTCTGCATGCGTAGCACTAGTGCCTAATTTATAAGTGGGTGTAACGTTCCAGGTTGCTACCAGTTTATTCACAGTCCATGCAATGGAAAGACTAGCAGCCGCTAACTCTGGAAGTTTATCTGTGTCATTACTTCAGAAGATTCATGTAATTTTAATGAAGGTCTAAGACTTCTCTTTTCTTCGTTAAATGCCTATATTTTCTATTTACTTTTGTAAAAATTTCAGTTATGGTAATCTATATCATGAAAGTCTTTGTAAATAGATAATCCTTTAAAATCTAACCTTCAATAACAGAATTTCCAATTTACATGTTCAACGTTTTAAGCTGAATATTTTAGCATTTGTGCTGACTGCTGATGGTAATGTTTCCTGTTTGCAGCTGGGCGTTCATCCTGCTTTCTCTGAATTGCTCTCTCACTATTCACAGCATGGATACAGGTTAAGTGCATGCATAATTGTACTTTTAATCCAAGTATTTAATTTAATGGTGGATCTGTATAAATAGGCCTCTTATGCGTCTCATATGCTATGAGCCGAATAGTATTAATCACCGAGCCACTGAGGATTTATTGTCTTCTCTGTTGTACTTCTTTCTCTTTAATGACAGTTTTGCTCTGTGATTGCTCCATTTTTTGAATGAGTGTGAGCATTAGGAAGTTTCATTATGAATAAAATCTTTGATACATTGTATGAGTCAAAAGGGCATGCTTTTCCTTTTTGATAATTGATTCATGTCTTGAATTTTGCCTGGTAACTAAGGTATTTATTTCTTTGTGAAATTGTGATATGTACTGATCATGCTGTTGTCATTTCCCATTGTTCTATTTGCACAGTGAGGGGAAGGAGCTAAAGAAATTGATAGTTACCGACCTCTATTATCATATACAAGGAGAGCTTGAAGGCAGAAAAATTAGTACTGGACCATTCAAAGAATTGTCCCAGTATCTCATTGAATCAAATTTTCTGCAAACTTATCAACATCGGTTTAATGATGACTCTTCAACAACTACAAAGAATGTTTACTTGTTTGACCTAATACGCTTGCGAGCAGATTTGGGATTAGATGTGTGGGATTGTTCTGAGTGGAAGGCATCTAAGGGGGTTGTAGAAACCATGTTGCATCACCTGCAGGAAGCAAACTCTGTTATGTTGCTTTCTAGTTCAAAGCTTTCTGCCCTGAAAGCATTGATTGCTGTCTTGGCTGTATACCATGATTACGTGAGACTTTCTGATTCTAATTGCCTTTTGTTTTTGCTTATCATTTTCGAGAAAGTTACAAAATTGTCAGTTTTATTTATTCATATATTTTGCTCATAATTTATGTTTTAAATGTTGTAATGCCCATGTCGTAGCTGTCTAATTGAACCGTCTGGGCCTGAGGTAGGAACTCTGTTTATCGCAGTTTATTCAGGTTTCTCGAGGAAGGAAACATATCAATTTGGTAATAAATTTTTCATTTGTTTTTACTGTCAATAACCCTACAATTTACTATGGTAAAGTTCTGCTCAAGAGTTTATCCTGGTTTAGGTGGCTAGGAGGATGGAGAGTCTTCTAGCACTCCGACAATGAGAAACATTTTAGTATTGCTTTAAAACACATTTAAAGTATTATTTCAATGTTTATGTGTTTTCCCAAATGTATAGGTTAATTTTATTCTTGTTGTTCGGTTATGTATTTCAATGCTCACCCCGTTGCCCTCGGTGGTGAGTGGTTTTTCTGCAATATTATAATCCATTTCTTACTGGCTCTTGCAGTCAATGGAGAAAAATACCACAGGAGAGAGGATCCCAGATGAACTCATTTTCACGTGCATAGATCATATATGTCAATCTTTCTATGCTACAGTTGAAACGTTGACACCTGTTCTTGATGCTTCTGAACATATACTCGATTTTCTAGCATCCCAAGCAGAGTTGCTTCTCCATTTGACAAGAACTGTGTGCAAAAGCCTCTCATTACATATTTCCCTACTTATTCTGAACTGTGCTGGTTCAGGCCTTAAAATATTGAGTGAACTAAGGACATTGCCTTCTGGGGCCAATATTATAATGAACCTATTACTCACATTGCTACTTTCAGTACTGGAGTCCACTTTTCTCAGTTTGCATTTGGGTAAGGCAAAAGATAAGGAGTCTGTCGATGACTTCTCTAAGGTTTCAAATGTAACTCTAGGTCTACTACCCATTCTCTGCAACTGCATTGCTGCCTCTGAGCTTTGCAAGCCGTCTCTATCAGTGATGGACTTGATATTGAGAAATTTCTTGACACCCAGCACTTGGTTACCCATCATACAGAATCATCTCCAGCTGCAGATTGTTATGCTGAAACTTCAAGATAAAACTTCTATTGCCATAATAATGAAGTTCTTTTTGACCCTTGCACGGGTGAAAGGAGGTGCCGAGATGCTTTATTGTTCTGGTTTCTTGTCATCTCTGAGAGTGTTGTTTGCTGAATCAGGTGAGGCCTCCCCAAGAATTCATAGTGAGAGTTTGGACAGTTCATATGAAAAAGGTGAAATGCTTCAAAACATTTGGGGACTTGGCTTATCTGTGGTTACAGCTATGGTTCAATCCTTGGGAGATAGTTCTTCTAGCACCATTATTGTGGACACTATGATACCTTACTTTTTCTCAGAAAAAGCTTATTTGATTTTTTCTTCTTTGGATGCACCAGACTTGCCTTCTGATAATCATGACAAGAAAAGGCCTCGGGCGCCAAAGTCCCACATTTCTCTCCTTTCTCTTAAGGAAACAGAAATTACGTTGATGCTCATGTGTGAGCTAGCAAAACATTGGAATTCATGGATTAAGGCTATCAAAGAAGTGGATAGACAGCTTAGAGAGAAATGTATTCATCTTTTAGCCTTTATTGGCCGGGGAACTCAACGTCTTGGTGAATTGTCTAGTAGGAATGCGCCACTTTTATGTCCACCTACTCTCAAAGAGGATTTTGACTGTTTGTTAAAACCTGCATATATTGACAGCAAAAGTGGATGGTTTGCTCTTACACCACTTGGATGCATCTCAAAACCCAAAGTCTCTTTCTCAACTGCTTTAACAATCTTTGGTCAAGCATCTGAAACTACCAGTCCTCCTACAAAATCTTACTTCTCGGATGCTGTAGCTGTGCAGATATATAAAATTGCATTTCTTCTTTTAAAGTTTCTTTGTATACAAGCAGAAGGTGCCGCTAGAAGGGCAGAGGAGGTTGGTTTTGTTGATCTTGCTCATTTTCCTGAGCTTCCAATGCCAGAAATCTTACATGGATTGCAGGTATAACTAAGTTCTCGCTAGTTAACTTTTTTTTCCATATGCCCAAAATGGAAAATGTGAAGTTCTCTCTATGCTTGAATTTTGTTTAGTGCCAGAATGTTGGTTTATGTTGAGTAAAGGGGGAAAAAACAAAGTGAGAAGAGTCAATTGTTTTTGAACACCTAAAACTGTTCTAAGCTAGCTAGTTTTTCATTGGATGCAGGATCAAGCAATCGCCATTGTTACTGAGCTCTGTGTGGCCAACAAACTGAAGGTTTCTCCTGAAATTCAGAATGTTTGCAACTTACTGTTACGTATAGTGGAAATGGCCTTGCACTTGGAACTTTGCGTTCTACAAATTTGTGGCTTAAGACCTGTATTAGGGCGTGTGGAGGAATTTGCAAAGGAAGTCAAATCTTTATTTTCTGGTAATATGGTCTTCATCATGCTGTAAAACATTTCAGCATTTTATTTTATTTTTTTAAAAAAAATTCGTCTTTTGGTGAAACATGTTAATTTTTATGGATTCTTTTTGCAGCGCTGGAGGGGCATGCTTTTCTAAAAGCTTCATCAGAGTCCTTAAAACAGATAATCTCATTTGTCTATCCCGGAGTGCTGCAAGCTGAAGGTTTCATATGATATTTGATATTTTCTGTGGCTAAAAATGAAGCGTAGATCTAGCTTAAAGCTGCATAATGAATTGTATAGATATTCTTTGTGTCAATGAGAATGATACCTTTATCACTTTATCTAGCTACATATATTCCTCATGCTTCATGTTGATTTATATTTTGTTACTTCTCTTCACGCCATTCTTTTTGTGATTCTGCGTGTTTTCGGCTTGTTTGTTTCCTGAGAAAAAGATGGTCAACAGTGGGGTCATAATTTATGGGTAGTGCGTTCCATGTTTGATATTTGATGGGAAATGAATCCCTACTGAGGGGCCTCAATTTGTGGAGGTGGTGGCAAGGATAGCAGCATATGTTTTCTTTGGGTGAAGTGATGGCACAAGAAAAATGAATAACTATCTTTGTTGATTTATTTTTCTCCTATAAATTCTTAAACGGTATGACAAGTCCGTTTCAGAGTTCAGTTATGGAGAATCACTTTCAGAAGTGCAATTTTTGTTAGTGTTGCTACGTGTGTCTATATGTGCCTTATTACTTTTTTTTTTTTTTTTATATCTAGTTTATTTTTTGTTTTTAATACTTATTGTTTATAATTTTAATTATGCAATTACTTACAAAAAATGATGTGTAAATTACGATTTCCCTTTTTGTTATGATGGTCAATGTGGAATAGATTCTTTTCTTTTTATATATGTACGAATATGAGATAGATTCTCTTGTCAAAGAACAACTTAAGTTCTCATCATATCAAAAAAGAAAAAGAAAAAGTGTAAGTTCTCCTCAATGATTAATTATATAACCAATAAGGTATTGGTTTAGTATTAGTATGCTAAGTCTTGAGATGCATTAAGATGTTAAAATTTTTGAATTTAAAATTTAAGAGTTACTATTTATTAAAAGAAATTTATTGAATATTATTTTGTTTGAAATGAGTTTACCATCTTTCAGGTTCTTGGGTGAAAAAAAATAGTTATATAGGAAAGTTCAGTCTTAGTATATCTAGCTTCTCAAGGTTTTTTTGCCATTGTTTTTTGGATGGACCTTTTTTATCCTTTATCAACAAAGATAAATATTTAAATTAAATTTATTATTGTGAGACGATAATATTTTTCCAAGAAAACTTAATAATACTAGAATTTTTTTAATTTAAATAAAATATTAATTTTTTTTGGTTACAAATATTAAAATATTTAATATCACATAATATAATTATTTATATTTGTTACAATTATATGTAAGTTATGAAATTATTTTGTTTGTATTTAATTATTAGGCATATAAAAAATAATTATTACGACACTAACAAACTACTCTGCTCTGCTCTTTAAGCCAAGCTGCCCCACAATAATAAAATTTTAATCTTTTTATTAAAAAAAAAAAAAAACAGAGTTTTTCTTTTTAAGCCCAAACATGGAGTCGCGATTTGCTTCACCTGCTAACGTCTTCTGGCGTTGATAGTTCTCAAAAGATCTATACCGTTGGATCTGATCAATTACTGCCCACATTTATTCGGGCGCATGTATGACGTGTATTATTGATTTACGGTGTAGATATCAATTTGAATATATTGGTTAAACAAAAAAGAAATATTTTAAAATAGAAGCGGCGTTGTTCCTTTCCGCTTCATAAAAGTCTTCACTTTTGGCATAATGACAAGTGTATATCCCTCTCCTATTAACCGTGGTCAATTCCAAACCTAACCATAGTTACTTTGCACCGACTTAAATCTGCCACGTGTCCCCATCGAACGGCCAAAATTAATCTTCCAAAGATAATAGACAGCAGGGACCAATATATAAACACCTCCTCGTTACTCCCAAACCCCTAAACCATTATCCTCTTCTTCAGTTGATCGGTTACTGAAATCAAATCCCTAATTTGCTAGAATGGCAAACCCTAAGGTCTTCTTCGATATGACCATCGGAGGCCAACCTGCCGGCCGTATCGTCATAGAGCTTTTCGCTGATACCACCCCAAGGACCGCCGAGAACTTCCGTGCCCTCTGCACCGGTGAGAAGGGAATCGGTCGCAGCGGCAAGCCCCTTCACTACAAGGGCTCCTCTTTCCACCGTGTGATCCCCAACTTCATGTGCCAGGGTGGTGATTTCACCGCCGGAAACGGCACCGGCGGCGAGTCGATCTACGGCAGCAAGTTCGCTGATGAGAACTTCATCAAGAAGCACACCGGTCCCGGTGTCCTCTCCATGGCCAATGCTGGCCCTGGAACCAACGGATCTCAGTTCTTCATCTGCACAACCAAGACCGAGTGGCTCGATGGCAAACACGTCGTCTTCGGTCAGGTCGTCGATGGCTTCAACGTGGTGAAGGAGGTCGAGAAGGTTGGATCAAGCTCCGGCAAGTGCTCAAGGCCGGTGGTGATTGCTGACTGTGGTCAACTCTCTTAGATGGGATCGTGACCCTGACTCTGCTGTGGTGGCTCTGATCTAAGACCATTGTGTCTTCTATCCGATGTCTCTTTTCTTTCTGAATCTAGTAGTCTTTTAGGGATTGTGGGGTATGTCGATGGTTCTCTGATCATATTATGGGTCTTTTCAATTCTCTTTCGTTATGCTAGTTTGTGTTTCCGATATGATATGATAAAACAGATGAGCTACCTTAAATAAAGGACTAGGATTATTGACAAAATCTTCAATCTCTCTATCTAATTCCAGTTTATCATTTTCTAAATTTCTGTTTGGCATTTCATTTTGTGGAAAGGGAAAGATACTGAGTCAACGTGACTGAGATGGATCACGGAAGGATTCAAAGAACCCAACCCAACTCCCCAATGAAAATATAAATATAAATAATTAAGAAAGCAATTTGTAAAAATTAATTTTGATGCATCCAATTTTTTTTTAAAAAAAGTGATCTTTCTCCAGATTTAAAAAATAAAATAAAATGATTTTTTTCAAGTGGGACTTGTTTATAAAATGGGATCCAGATGGTGATGACACGTGCTAGTGTTTGGTTGTGATGGAGTAGAGGCAGCGTCCAAATGTGGTCTAGATTGCGGCCAAACAGAAATATCTCGATCTCGTACTAGCCAGATATGTTGAACGTATTTTGGGGGACTTATGTGGCGCCCCACCGCATCATTGTATTGCTCCCGATATTTGGTCCCCGCTATTAAATGTGATCGTATCTTATCGTATGATATTAATTTAGTGTGGAGATAAAAATCGGAATAAAGCATTTTCTCTTTTCTCTTTCATTTATCTTAATCAGTGGTGAAATCAGAATCAAGGATGTTTGCTTTTGTAAAGTTCATCATCGTCCCATCGCATCGTTGTTTTTGAATCAAGGCCATTACTATTCTTGAAAAGGTGGAATGAATGAAGGTAGCGTTAAGTTTCCGTTCATGCCCATAAGGTCAAGATCCATTCTTGCCCAATGGCGTAGCTCAAAATTGAGATTTGCTAGGTATAGTCTTTTTTTATTTTGGTGACAACAAATTTATGTTAATCTCAGATTTATCAAGCTTAGGACATGTTTTAAGATTTGTAAATGTAAATCACTCACTAATGAAGTCAGTAAGTCTCACATGAAGCATCTGAAGAATTGACATGCTCTGATATCATATTGTCACTTACTTAGTGATCTCACACTTATGATTAACTTGTGTACACAATATGCTTGAGATTCACTGATTTAGATTCTTACTAATTAGATTAACTTGAAGCTTTCATTGCTTGTAGAGGGGTGTTGGCTCTGGTATTCACCTCTGTTCTACTTTCAGGCTTCATGAAGGAAAGGTTGTTTTTGATCTGTGCTTTTTTTTTTTTGTCCTTTCCCTCCCTTGTTTAACTGTTTCTCAATTTAATTTAAGGGTAGTTTGGTCTTTTTAACCATACTTCAGTTTATTGTCTTACCAAACAATAGAATATCAAAATAATTTATTTCATTCCATGATATACTAAACTAAGTAAATGGGCTTCTATATCCTTTCCACTTTCACTTCCTTTCCTCTCTCCATTCCCCCTAAAATCTATTCACCCAATCAATCACGCTCTTGGTTTTTCCACAAAGGCTCGCCAAAAACCTTTCTCACTTGGGCTAACTAAGAACTTCTAGTTGGTTTTATCCTTAGGCTCACCAACAACCTTAACCAAGAATCTTTCTCACTTGAGTACAAGATATGAGCGATCAAATAGCTCAGGTGTTACTGGATCGACAGATTTCCTAATATGATCAAGTTTGCACCAGAGAATAATTTCCCCGAGTGAAAGAGCAGGTACTTAGAACTCGTCAAAACACTAAGCATGGGGTTAATTAACCCTTGAGCTAACAAAGTCTGTCTACATATCAGAGGTTTAATTGAACCTTGGGGGAAAGGACAGAGAATGGCACACAATTAATTACTCTAAATATGACCAATCCAAATCATAAACTTTGGTTATAAGATGTTAAATTTTTATTCCAAATGCTTTTCCAATGATCAATTGGGAGGCTGGGTTTATTCTAGATCAGATTTAAGTAGTAAAAGTTTTAACAAGTTTGAGTTGGACATAAAATAATATCAACAACTGACCTGTTTCCTTTGTCATCGCTTCTTATTTATGCCTTGTAGCTTCTGGTTGAAATTTACATGTTGAAATTAGACAGGAATTAGTGGTTATACTTATCTGCTGGAGCCACTTTGGTGGGCTGGCATGGTGACAAGTAAGTTTTTGAAGTCTCTCTATCTATCTATCTAATCATAATGTGCTTGAAATAATGCTCGAATGGATCTTGAAACAATTCTATTTACAGTGATCACTGGAGAGGTTGCAAACTTTGTGGTGTATATCTATGCTGCAGCTGTTCTGGTTACACCCCTTGGTACACTGAGCATTACAGTTAGGTATATATATATATAGATAGATAGATATCTGAGCTTCTAGTATGTGCTAATTCCGCTAGGTGTTGGAATGTTGTGAGTTAATTTTAGAACTGACTTGTTTGATATATATTGTCAGTGCTGTTTTGGGTCACTTCTTGTTGAATGAAAAGCTTCAGAAGATGGGGGTGCATTGTGGGATCAGTTGTTATTGTGATTCAGACACCTCAAAAGCATACTCCAAATTCTGGCCACTCAACCAGGTTTTAGATTTCAACTTTTATTTGTACTTGACTTGTAAACTACACAAATTTTCCGGTCTACTAATCTGTGTTCCCTTTTGTTTTCCTTCAACAGAATTTTTAGTTTTCGCAGTTTTGGCTTTGATTTTGCACTTCGAACCTCGCTATGGACAGACAAATATGCTAATCTACTTGGCCAGTCATAGCTCCCGTGCTTTGAAATTTATCATTCTGGTATATTGTGATATGGAGAAAACCTGTTCAAATCTGATATTTTCTTATGACAGGGATGATTTAGTTTGGAGGTAAGAAAAAGATCTGAACTGAGCTAAAGTCCTAGTCTTCTGATATTAAGAACTTGACAAAAAGAGCATTAACTTCTTTTTGTTATTAATCTGAATCTTCCTTTATATCCTTAGAAGTCTCCTGATTCATGGGATAGAAGCTGTAACAAAAATACCAACCTTATCCATCAAAATAAGTATCCTTGCTGGCCCGAAGTTCACTAAACAAAATCACAATACTGGACTTCATAAAATAAAATAGCACTCTGATAAACTACTTGGTAGTATAGAGTGAGCAATGCTTGCTCTAGAGAAATGTGGATACTTAAGTAGAACTGCTTTCTGTGCTGTTGATTCTATTTCAGTCCTCCTGGGATCATATACTGTGGCATCTGTTATCTTTAGGTCTGCTGTTGAAATCCAAGTACATTCTATAACCTTGCCTTTGAATTTCACAACATAGATTTCCTTAATAATATGTACATCTATCTTATGAAGAACCTCTTCTGTAACATCTATGGGAAAAATTTTGCAGATTTTGCTGCCACCTCTGGATGGTCTGTTATATAGTATCAATTTTGTCCTAATTGACTTGTTATGGCGTGAAGTTTTAAAGGATGGAAAATGATAAGCTATGCTTTAAAGAAAGCATGTATATAGTTCGAACTAGATGAATATTTCTGAAGTTTCATGCGTTTGCTCTGAATCTGAACTGGAATATATTGAACATTTAACCCTTGAAAATAATACATAAAAGCATAAAACATAAATAATTACTTTGATGATAACTTGTGGACAGATGATGGGAAGTCTAGCCATGCTTTCTCATGTTCCCTTGGGAGTGTTTGGTTCAAACTGAGGGGAGAGGAGGGATTTTAATGGAGGGGAAGGGAAGGGAGGGATTTTAATGAAGGGGAAGAGTCTCTCCTTTTTTGTTTGAAGTGAGAGAAAGGAATGTGTAAATATACAATTATAACCATATAAATGATAAAAGAAGATAAAATATGGGGTCATTTTTGTCCAAAATTTACAATTATTTCTCTTTCCTCGAAAAATTTTGGAGGTGAAGAAATGGAGAGGAAAGGAAGGAAAGTGAAGATGAAAATGCGTCCCCTCCCCTCCAAATCCCTCCAACCAAATTATCTGGAGAAAACTAACCCTATCAACTTTTGTGTTACCCTGTCCAATGACTTCTTTTCCAACTTTATGTTTCAGGCACTGGATACATTCAATGCAGCAATTGTTTCTCCTGTATATTATGTCATGTTCACCACTCTGACTATCATTGCTAGTGCTATAATGTTTGAAGTGTGACATCACATCCTTATTCTTGAATTTCTTTGAACCTGTATCAAGATTTTTTTTTGGTGGTCGAAGTCTAAATTATAAACAAGCTTCACCTTTCTCATGCAGGATTGGTCTGGTCAGGACATGAGAAGCATAGCGTCTGAGATATGTGGATTCATCACTGTTCTTTCAGGAACAACCTTATTGCATGCGACGAGGGATCAGGAACAAGCTGATATGCAAGGTAGATTGCTTTTAATCAGGATGCTTGGCAGCTATCCATTTGTTACTATCTTAGTGCTTTTGTCTATTGGAACTAAATCTGAGGTTAAGTTCTATTTTAGGTACAGGACCTTGACATGGTACATTGGTGATGATTCAACGAAGGGGCCTGAGGATGAACATTGATCCTCATACATGGTTCAGATTATTTTGAACATTGACTTTTTCTAGGTTGATGTTGGAGAACATGTTCAGCAATGAAGCAACAGCATGAGCCTGCCCAGGATCAAGAATGAATTAGCACTTTGGCAATGTGGATTGCTTGGCAATGATCCTTGGACATAGATTGGGTGCATACCGTGGTGCTATAGTCTTCTGAACATTTCTTTGTGGGTAGTTTGCAGCTTGCACGAGTAGCTTTTCACAAAAATCTCCTCAAAAAATGTTTTATGTATTAATTAGGACAAAATTATCTATTCCTTAAACTTAGAATTGATAAAAAATTAATAAAATAATATTACAAGTTGGTTGTAAATTAAAATTTTAACCAATCCCAACTCATCGGATAGAATTTGAGACTGGTAATGGGATAAACAGTTTTATTCTGTACTAATTTAAGATCAATTTAATGAATCACATTTGAAACCGTGATGGAACTTGACATGGCATTGCAATGCCCATGAGCTTCAGAGAGATCTCAGGGTATAGTTTATCATCCGTTACAACATTATAGTTTTATAACAACCATTGTTTATGTGCATTTTGTGCTGTCGTTTTCTTTCTCATTCAATTTACCAGATTTTCTTGATTCTAACCTCCTTAAAAACATTCATCATAACACCTAGTAGCAGACATGGTTTAGTTTTTGTGTGGCTTGTTTTTTTTCATCCTTTCCTTCTTTTTTTTAATCTTAAAAAAATATGCTCAAAACAGGAGAATAAAATTGAGCTATTGAAAATGATGCTGCTATATGCATATTTGAGTTCCGCATACTTTTGCATAGCATCTACTTTTTTTTTTTCCATGGTTATGGTTTATAATTCTCTAGATTCCTACTTTCATTTGAAGCAAATTGGTGAATATTTTGACTTGACCTACTGAAAGAGACCCTAATTAGTATATCCTTTGGATAATTGGAAATAACGTTTCTCTTGAAAATTAATATGGCCAAAGCTTAACAATGTCATCCATTCTTTCTTTTGAAAGTTTTCTTAGGGAAGAGGGAATAATTAGTCATATGAATTGTTAGTGCGTGTATTTTGTCTCAACATGCTATTATTAGTCAAAATTATATATATATTTTACAAAAAAAAATTATTTGTTATGAAATTTCAAATAACTTATTAATATTTGTAATATTATTTAAGTAATTTTTTAACCAATAAAAATAAGTTAAGACAAGGGTTGGAATAAATTATGAAACAAGAATATTATCCTATATATAACTTCATTAAAAAGTTTTATAACTCAGTTATCCCCAAATTAATCAATGCTTCATCTTCCACGATTTGTTATTTTTGGGAAAATTGTATTTCTACTTCCCATTTATTAATGTCATATCTTATAATGTTGGTTCTCCCAAAAAAAAAATGATAAAAGGTTAAATCAAAAGTTTATATAAAACCCTCTATATATATATATATATAGATTTTTTTTTTAACGGGAAATTAGACTTCTTTAAATGATTTTTAATAATAAATATAGATATTTTATATTGTACTTAAATATTAAATGAAATGTGATATTAATAAACTAGGGGCGTGAATAAAATAATAATAGTAATTCGAAAATTTGGTATTGACTTATTGTTGAATAAACGAGAATTTCTTTTAGCGTAAAATTAAAAAAAAAAATGTTTACCGCATTCTGCATAAGATAGGCCACACGGGAAAAGAAGCATCTTTTCTGATAAGGCAAACCATCTAAACCAATCACCACCGCCCATCTTCTAACCTGGCACTAGAAAATAACCTGGTTTCACCCTGAACCGTTGGATTAGAAGTTAGTATTTCCCAGGTATATATATTACGCACTCGCGCCTGTTTTGGCTGCAAAGAAACGCAACCTTCGAGAGCACAAAGAGCAAACGAGTGTTTCAGGGAAACGCTAGAGCGAGAAATCATGGCGGCTACTGTATCTGCCTGGTCTAAACCCGGCGCATGGGCTCTGGATTCCGAAGAACACGAAGCCGAGCTCCTTCAACAGACAGAGAAGGAAGATAATGGCGTTTCTACCCAGCCGCTCGCTGAGTTTCCTTCCCTTGCCGTCGCCGCTGCCACCAAGCCCAAGAAGAAGAAAGGCCAGATCGTTTCCTTGGCGGAGTTCACCACCTATGGAGGCCCTAAGCCGTCGCACTCCAGCACATCCGATGCCCTGACGCCTGAAGATCTCATGATGCTGCCGACGGGTCCCCGCCAGCGAACTGCCGAGGAACTTGAGCGCGAACGGGGTCGTGGTTTCAGGACTTATTCTACTTTTGACCGCCCCAATAGGCATTCTGGCGGCGATGAGTCATCTAATTCTAGGTGGGGTTCTTCTAGGGTTTCTGATGAACCAAGGAGAGGCGGTTCCTTTGGCAGGGATGCTAGGGATTCCAATCGTGAGATGGCACCTTCGCGTGCTGATGAAATAGATGATTGGGGTGCTGCGAAGAAATCGACCATTGGTAATGGATTTGCGAGGGGTGAGAGGAGGGAAAGAGGGGGTTTTTTCGATTCGCAATCAAAAGCCGATGAATCGGATAGTTGGGTATCCAATAAGAGCTTTGTACCGTCAGAGGGAAGGAGGTTTAATACCAATGTCGGTGGATTTGAAAGAGAGAGGAAAGTTGGGTTTGGGTCAAGCGGTGGTGCAGATTCGGATAATTGGAGCAAGAAGAAGGGGGAATTGGTTAGTGGCAGTGAGAGAAGTGAGACTGCGAGTGGAAGGCCTAGACTTGTATTGCAACCTCGATCACTGCCTGCGACTAATGGTAACCAGGAGGGTTCTGGGAATGGGGCAAAGCCTAAGGGTCCAAATCCCTTCGGGGAGGCAAGGCCAAGGGAGGAGGTCTTGGCCGAGAAAGGTCAGGATTGGAAGAAGATTGATGAGCAGCTTGAGACGGTGAAGATCAGAGAGCAAGTGGAGAAAAAGGATAGTTTTGGCAAGAGGGGTTTCGGGTCTAGGAATGGACGTTCTAGTTTGCCAGATGCCGAGACTGAGAGGAGTTGGAGGAAGGCCGAATCTGATAATTCTCGCCCTCAAAGGTTTGTAATAGGGACTCAATTAAGTAATATTATTTACATATTATATGTTCTTGGTTATCTTTGTTAGTTGCATATTTCTTGATATATGCTTCCCATCCTTTCTTTTCCTTTGAGATTGTTTTGGATGCACTTTGATCTTGTAGGCCTTTTTATGATATTGATAGAGTAACTTTTAGTTGCCACTAGGGGAAAAGAATAGGAAAAAGGTTTAATAACAGTTAAGCTGGCTTGTCTGTGTACTTGCAATGTTTCCTTGCAGTGTTTAATTTGTCGATACACTTTTGACTTGTCTTTGTCCTAATAAGCTTTGTCATATGCTGCTCTATATGTGAAATTGCAGAAGGCTGTTGTCATAGCAGTTCCAACCTTTAAGCAACTTTGTTGAATATATGTTGCACCTGTGAGGATTACTGCTATAATTCTTCTAATTGTAATTTGTGTGGGTAGTATGTTTTATGTCTTTCTTTAGATATTCTTGCATCAAATAATTTAGTTTCCACTATTCATTCTGTCCTTGTTGGATTTACATAAGCACTTTTTGAACCTTAGCTTAGTTTTCTGTTGTGTCTGATTTAATGCCCTGTCTTAGGTACCACTGGCTTAAAGATTTCTTTTGTTAAAATGTGTTCTTGGCCTTATTATGTTGCGTATTTCTATTTGTTACTTGAGAAGATATCAGTTCTTTGCACTTCCTAGGACTACAAAATTTTTAGGTGTTCGAGTGATTGCTTGACCTGGTATATGGTCCTAAGAACATCCTTGGTCTTGGGCAAGTTTCCATTTATGTTGCTTTTACTGATATGTTGTTCCTTTAGAACTATTTCTAATGCTGTTAATTTGTTCACTTTGCAATGCAGTGCTGAGAAAGTGGAAAACGAGGAAGTAGAGGACGGACACACTGACGAAAACTGATGAAGAGTTTGAATTATTTTGGCCCTGCATATTACTGAAGAGTTGAAAAAAAAAAACATTGTCTATCGGACTTGGTTATTTTTAATTCAAGTTTTGCCATGACTTTTTCTAATGTTATTGTTGTGAGACATGATACTGAAAGGGTTGAGGAAAATTTTGGTAGGTATCGTGGTAGTTTAGGTAGTCTTAGCCTTATCGTTTTGCTTGTAGCCATTGTGGCAGTAATTTTCCTTTTTGAATCATCATTATAATCTGTATAAGCATTTAGTTGGTGGTGTCTGTTAATTTTGTTGTTTATGTGCATCAATAATATCTGTATGCCCACTGCAATGATCGGATTGCGAACCATTGCCGAGCCTCTCCAGGCCCTTTGTCTCCTTTCTTTTGTCATATTGATTTTGTATGTCATGTGAATAATGGTGCCATTCACTTATTAAGCTTGTCATGAATTTATAATCATTTCTGTGTTTGCTTATCTCATTTTAATGGTTAGGTTGAAGAAACAGTTTGAAGTTCTAGTATGTTACGTTGTTACTTGTAATTCCATTCATTTATGGCTTATTTTCAGTGTCTTGTAGCCTGTTCAATGCGCTTAGTTGGCTGAATCAAATGGTCTTGTCTTGTGGCAGAATCCGGGAGGATAAACTAAAACGGCAAATCAGTATATTGGGTTTTAACACACTAATTTTCTATTGCTATCCATAAAATATTCTCTGAATCTACATTTTGTCTAAAATTACAAACTATGAGATTAAAATTATAAAACTAAAATCTAATTTCAGTTTTAAAAAATTTTAGAACACTACTCAAAATTAATGATTGATGATTCAATGGAGGCCGCCAGAGGCAATGAACTAGTGATTACCCTGATATCACATCACAAAGGCAATTGCCTAATTAAGCAATGGACAACCAGTTACAGCTTTTCTCAATCCCATTCCCACACATACTTTGCTTTATTTAGATTTGATTTAGCAGTAGCGAATTGTTTTGATATTCTTACTGCAGGAAAAGACAAAATGAGGCAGTGGAGATGATGGAACAACTATCACAGAATAGGTTTGAGAAGCTAATGAATCCCAGCTAGGGTAGCAATTGAAGGCACGCAAACATGTACTTGTCTACATCTATTTTTTATATATCTTTTTTATTTTTATTTACAATTTTACTTATACACTATAATTAAAATAATTGGTGTGCAATTTAGGTGTAAAATTTAGACGTATAATTGGCTTTCCCTCAGTTAAATTGCTCAAGAGAACAAGGTTTGGACTTTTTTGTCATCATGTACCAAAGAAAGGAAGGTTTTAATTAACATACACTTCATTTCTAAAATACTCTTAATGAAACAGCTTTAGACTTCGTTTGGTATGCCAGAACGGAAAAGAAATGAGTCAAAGGAATGGAAAGGAAAATGATAGCCTTTGAGTCTGTTTGATATGTAATGGAAAAGAAAGGATTTCCTTTCATTTGTAATGTTTGGTTTGTATAAAAAAATTAAAAGAATAAAATATATATTTTTATGTAAGTACAAATTTATCCTTCCCTTAAAACTTATATATATATATAAAATATATATATTTTAATTTAATTACCATAAATTTAATGATTGATAATAAAAACATAAATTTAAATTTTTATAATGTAATTTTAATTTTATAACTTGGATTGATACACAAATTTTAATATAATTTTAATTTAAATTTTATAAGATAATTTTATAATTTTATAACTTTTATAATGTAATTTTATAATTATAATTATAATTTTTAATCTTATAATATAATTTTAGAATTTATATATAAATTTAATTTTAATTTTATAACATAAAAAATTAAACTTGATCAATATATAAAGTTATATAATGTAATTTTAATTTTATAATGTAATTTTATAATTATAATTATAATTTTTAATCTTATAATATAATTTTATAATTTATGTACAAATTTAATTTTAATTTTAATTTTATAATTTAAACTTTTTTGTAAATAAAAATTTCTTTCCTTTCTTTTCTTTGACTTTCTTTCAAATTTAAAAGGAAAGTTGTAACTTCCAAGTGATGAAAAGTCGTATCCTGAAGAAATAAACTTTCTTTTACCTTAGAGCTACCAAATAGTATAAAACAAATGAAAATAAAGAGTATTCCTTTCCCTCCTTTTCTTTTCTTGCGTACCAAATGAGCCCTTATAAAATTATTGAACAAAATTTTTTCACTCAAAGCCGCTTTAGCTCCAAACAACTTTTTAAGACCATTTTCTTGAATTTTTTTTTTAGTTCAACAATTTTCTAAGACTATTGTTAACAAAACTTAAAGCTATAGATATTTAGGAAAAAAATTAATAATTCTAAGCATTAATCATGAAAGTAAAAAAATCTTCTCATAGAACTAATGGGAAAATATTCAACACATAGCTAAATACTAATAAATCAATATCCAGGACTAAGAAAAAAACTTTTGGATGAATCTAATAGATTTTAATACCAATCCACTATCAGTGTTAATCCCATTAGAAGTTTTAGATATAAAAAAAATTAAAATTTTTCATAATTCATTTAAAAAGAAAATATCTAATAGAGCAAACAATTCAATACACAAGCTTTGATTTAACCTAAAAAAAACATAATCTAAAGAGAATATAAAACATCAAATTGAAGATTATTATTGACTCATTTTTCACAATTAACAGGATGAACTCACTTTAACTGCACTAAACAGTAAAAAATATAGCACAGAGAGAACTTGCTTGCAAAATCAAAGCAAGGGACAAGACGGCCTAGAGAAGCATTTCATCAAGGGTATTTTAGGAATAGGGGTGTGTTAATTAAAGCCAAAAAGGAATTTGGAAAAAAAATGGCTGATTATTATTAACCTCTCATTGGGCCTCTTGGGCCCATTATCCAACAACTCCCTAGCATGTAATTTCTTTTGACACACCCCAACCGCTTCAATATCTAAAATACTTAGCAACTTAACAAATAACACTTCTCATCTCCCTCACTCACCTCAGACTCTATCTATCCACTGTTATTGCATCTCCACAGCCAACGCATCCCCACCACAAGTATATATATATACTAGTGAGTGTTTCCATTGTGTGGGGTGGGCACAAACTAATTTAAAAAAAAAAAAAAAAACAGGTGTCATCAAGAAAAGTAGATGTGGCTCAATATGTAATTAGTGTGTAGTGTAAGCTTTGAACAAAATTATAAAAATTATATTAATTTGCTAAATCTTCAACCTGGTGAATTTCGAATTCCTGAACACTTTTACAAATTTTTAACACATGGGTTTCAAAATGGGGTGTGCCAAAAGAAATGGTCCCCTACCGTTAGCTCCAGGGTCCTATAAAAATTACATGTTTTGAATGAATGAAGTTATTGAAAGAGGCCGGCAAAGGCAATGAGCTGGTCATTACTCTGTTTTGTTTCTACATACAAGTGCCGTTCCTAGTTCTACAAAAATATGTCCCTGACTTTTGTTCTGAGTCTTTATCCCAAATACCACATTATAACTAACGCAAATTTTGTATTTTGCAACAAGTAACTTCTGCTCATGCTTTTGCAAGCTTTGAGAATCTCCTTTCATTTTATCTGCTCAACATTTTACAAATGTAAGAATCTCCAAACTCTGATAATAATGAAAATGGGTTACCAAATAATACTTTATTTCCACATGCAAGCAATATAAATATCACAAGTACGAATCTGCTCATGCAAACTTGTTTTGAGTATGATTGGCTTGGCTTCATGGCAAGCACATTGCCAGTGTTACCAAGCTTGTTTGGCTTCTCAAGAATGTTACCGATTCTTTTAGTCATCATATTATCAGATGGCTTTTACTCCACTGCGGCTGCGAACTTCTCAATCAAGGAAGCAACAATAAGTGACATTCAACTTGCTTTCAAGCAAAATATACTCACTTCGAGGCAACTCGTTGAGTTTTATGTTGAAGAAATCAAAAGACTTAACCCTCTTCTTAAGGGGGTCATAGAAGTGAACCCAGAGGCCTTGCTCCAAGCTGATAAGGCTGATTATGAACACAGAACCAAGGCGCCGGCCTCTTTGCTTGGACTGCACGGTATTCCTATTCTGCTCAAGGATAACATTGGAACCAAGGATGACCTAAACACCACTGCTGGCTCCTTTGCACTGCTTGGCTCATCGTTGCCTCGTGATGCTGGTGTGGTGTCTAAGCTGAGGAAAGCAGGGTCAATCATATTGGGAAAAGCAAGCTTGACAGAGTGGGCTGCCTTTAGATCTCTAACTTTACCCAATGGCTGGAGTGCCAGAGGTGGCCAAGGAAAGGTGAGCCAGTTAAGAAGGACTTATTCAACTATCTGTTTGGCTAATTCTTTTGCATGGAATTGGAACAGTGACCAAAACAATAATTAATATCTTTTGTGATTATATGCAGAATCCTTATGTTTTATCAGCAGATCCATGTGGGTCTAGCAGTGGATCAGCAATATCAACTGCTGCTAATTTGGTAGCTGTGTCACTTGGAACTGAGACTGATGGATCCATTTTATGCCCATCAAGTTCTAATTCTGTAGTTGGCATCAAACCTACCGTTGGTCTTACTAGCAGGGATCAGATCATTCCAGTTTCTCCTAGGCAAGATACTGTTGGGTAAGACATCTATTTGGATTTAGTATAAGAACTCAATGCAACAAATAGTAGATCAAACTGGTGCGGATAATCCGACAACCCATGCATACCCTATTCCAGTCACTGCTTCCTGTTCATACTTGAATTCTAAGCATTAAAATTTAATAGATTAATCCATGGGGGTTAGGTTTAGCAGTAAGAACTAATCCCCATAAAGTCACGAACCACGGTTCAAATCCATGTTAGGAAAGATAGTGCTTAATTATGCCTCAAACTATGAAAATAGTTTTGGAAACCAAGAAAGAAAAATTATTAATAGATTAGTACCATTATCTCTTGTTTCTTGTCTGCTCAAATCACCAAAACATTAATTTGTACAAGCCTAATGTATATTGCCAGGTCCATTGCCAGGACTGTGTCAGATGCTGTCTATGTTCTTGACATAATTGCTGGCCTTGATTACAATGACCCAGCAACTGCAACTTGGTCAAGATATATACCTCTGGGTGGATTCAAACAATATCTTAACCCTTATGGGCTCAAAGGAAAGAGATTGGGAATAGTGAGAAACCCCTTTTTTGGTTTTATAGAAGATCCTGCTGTGACCCAAGCTTTTGAGAAGCATTTTCTGACCTTAAGGTAAACAAATTACATATTTAAGTTTGAAACTACACAGACACTTTCTCAAGCTTATGCTCAAATTAACATCTTACATGATTTTTCTGGATATCAAAGGCGAGAGGGAGCAGTGTTGGTAGATAATCTTCAAATAGCCAATATTGATATCATCTTAAATCAAAACAAGAGTGGGGAAGCAGTAGCTTTGATTGCTGAGTTCAAATTATCACTGAATGCATATCTTAAAGGTCTAGAGGTTTCACCAGTAAGATCCTTGGCGGATATCATAGCCTTCAACCAGAAGAATGCAGATCTGGTTTGTATCAGAAACGCTTCATTTCATTTTTACTTACTCAGTTCGACGGATTCTATGAAGCTTGTTCGAGTTTATCAATGTACTAAATTAATGCACTATGTAGGAAATGATCAAGGAGTTTGGTCAAGAAATCTTCTTGGCAGCCTAAGCAACAAATGGAATTGGCAACAATGAGAAGGCAGCATTGGCCAATTTGGCAAGATTATCCAAAGAGGGATTTGAAAAATTGATGACAGACAATAAGCTTGATGCACTGGTGACTCCTGGTTCAACTGTTGCTCCTGTTCTTGCAATTGGAGGATTCCCAGGAATCAATGTTCCTGCAGGATATGACAGTCAAGGGGTTCCATTTGGCATTAACTTTGGAGGATTGAAGGGTTCAGAGCAAAAGCTAATTGAGATAGCATTTGGGTTTGAACAAGCAACTAAGATCAGAAAGCCTCCTTCATTTAAACCTTGAAACTTTGATTATATACAAGGGAATGAATTGTTCTGTATCTTTATATTTGTCTCCTAGTTGGTCCCATTTTCATGTCATTTCTCTTCTGTTTTCCTTGGTTCTGATATTTTAGTTTTTTCCATCTTAGTCCTTGGTCAAATCCTACAACTGGTGACAGATGTTCGTTTCTACAATGTTACTGTCTTTCATAAATGGGCATTCACAAGTCGTTGAGGATAAGGTACAGTGCATACCTTCCACAGCTACTTTGCTGTCACAAAGACGAATTCATTGCTACCAAGTTGTCATTTAACTACTGTTGGGAGAAAGAATACCCTGATGTGTTAATATAAGTAATAAAATAATTCTTTTTTTTTTATTAAAATTATATATTTTTTAGATAAATTTTAGACAACAAATAATAATATCAACAATGATGAATAAATATCATAAATTATAAATCAAGAGACACTAAGGTTTTTAATATAAAAAATCCTCTAACGAGAGAGAAAAACTACGGGACCTAATCTAATAAAATATCTCTATTATTATCAAAATAATGGGTACATTAAATTCAATCTTCCTAGCTCACTAGGAATCAACAATCATCACCAACAATAGTTGATAACAACATAAAACTCAAAAAATAAGCACCACAACTCTAACACCAAAAGAGAATAAATACAACAAATAACTTACACCAATGTGTAACTCATATAATCAAAAGCAATATACTAAAATTTTAGCTCAAACGGTAATAATTTGGCCTACCAAAATCTGACTGAAAGTTTCTTCTCCTTCCCTGCGTCGCTGTTCTGTTTTTCTTTTCTTCCTTTTCGGGCTTCGCTTGCTTTTGGCTTCCACACGCCAACCCTTCCGTTCCGTAGCTTCCAACGGAAGCTTTGACTTCTTATTTGTTTTTTCTTTTAAAAAATTGTCATGGGCCTCCCAAGTGAGTGACCCATAACAACTACCAACTAATCTTATCCCTTGAAATTAACAGGAGAATAGAAGAGACAATACACAGTTATAGCTAGGAAAAACCTTTCATTTCACACCAAATTGCAGCCTTGCTCAACCAAATGAATCCTTCCAGACCATCTTCCCTGTATTTTTCATTTTGGTCCATATGCGTTGCTATGCTTCTTCTTTTCTCTTCAAATTTGATCTGGTTTCAACCTACAATGGGAAATGAGACTGATCACTTGGCATTGCTCAAATTTAAGGAATCTATATCCAAAGATCCGAGTGGAATCTTCGCCTCTTGGAATAGCTCTTCCCACTTCTGCAATTGGCAAGGAATCACATGTGGAAGTCGGCATCAAAGAGTTACAGTGTTGAATCTACAAGATCATGGCTTGCATGGATTCATATCACCTCACCTTGGCAACCTCTCTTTTCTCAGAATCCTCAACCTCCAGAAAAACAGCTTCAATGGCAACATCCCACAAGAATTGGGTCGTTTATTCCGACTACAGCAACTCATTCTCTATAGTAACACGTTGGAAGGGGAAATTCCTACCAATTTGACAAGTTGTTATGAACTCAGAAATTTAGATCTATATGACAATAAGCTTATTGGCAAGATACCAACGAAGATTAGTTCTCTTCTCAAGCTTGAAAGTCTGAGTATCGAAGCAAATAATTTAACAGGCCAAATCCCAAGTTCCATAGGAAACCTTTCTTCTCTTAGCAGTCTTTCTATGGCTCAAAACAACTTGGAGGGAAATCTACCAGAAGAAATAGGATTTTTGAAAAAGTTGACATTTTTGTGGGTGTATTCGAACAAACTGTCAGGTTCATTACCTTCCTCACTTTACAATTTGTCATCTCTGAGGGTGCTCTCATTTCCAGTCAATCAATTTAATGGCTCTTTTCCAGCAAACATGTTTCTTGCACTCCCCAATCTTTCCAGTCTTCTCATCGGGGAGAATCAAATCTCAGGTCCAATCCCAACTTCTATATCAAATGCATCTGTGCTTAGTAGACTTGACATCACTAATAACCAATTAGTGGGACAAGTTCCAAGTCTAGAAAACTTACAAGAGCTTTCGCTGCTCGATTTAAGTGGTAACTATCTAGGTGATGATTCAATTAAGAGCTGGGAGTTTCTATATTCTTTGATAAATAGCAGCAAGTTGTTCCTATTGGATGTGGGATACAATAATTTTGGAGCCGCTTTACCCAATTCAATAGCCAATTTGTCAACCCAGCTCAGTAATCTATATTTTGGTGGTAATAAAATATCTGGACAAATTCCAGCAACTTTAGGAAATCTCATCAATTTAGTTATCCTCGCAATGGAATCTAACCATCTTACAGGGATTATTCCAACTGCTTTTGGCAACTTACAAGAGTTGCGAGTATTAAATTTGGCAGGAAACAAACTATCAGGTAAGATACCAGCTTCCATAGGAAACTTGAGCAGATTATTCAGATTGGAGTTAAATCAAAATATGTTAGAAGGAAATATACCTCCAAGTATTGGAAATTGTAAAAATTTACAAAGACTGGATCTTTCAGCCAACAACCTAAGTGGAGCCATACCCTTGCAGATTATGGGTCTTACTTCTTTAACACTCTTGCTCAACTTATCAACAAACTCATTAACAGGCAATTTACCTATTGAGGTAGGAAGATTAAAAAATCTTGGTAAGTTGGATGTCTCCAAAAATCACCTCACGGGCGAAATTCCTACAACAATTGGAGAGTGCACAAGCTTAGAGTACCTTTATTTACAAGGGAACTCCTTCTATGGAATTATGCCTTCGTCTTTGGCTTCTTTGAAAGGTCTGAGAAATTTAGACCTGTCAGAAAACAACTTGTCTGGATCAATTCTACCGGCTCTGCAAAATATTTCTGCTCTAGAATACTTGAATATTTCTTTCAATATGCTCGATGGAGAGGTACCAACAAAAGGTATGTTCAAAAATGCAAGTGCAATTGTAGTAACCGGCAATCATGGACTTTGTGGGGGTATCCAAGAGCTAAAACTGCCACTATGCCCCATCGATGTTAAAAAACAGAGCAAGCAACTGGGTTTTAGATTGAAAGTGGTGATAACTTGTGTGGTTGTTTTACTGTTTCTATTCTTTTCTGTTCTTGCTATCTATAGCATGAGGAAGAGAAACCGGAAGAAAAACTGGAAATCATATTCCAGTTTACCGAGAATTGACTCGCTTCAAATGGTGTCTTACCAAAGCCTATACACTGCAACTGATGGGTTTTCAGCAAACAACTTAATAGGCTCCGGAAGCTTTGGCTCTGTGTACAAAGGAATGCTTGAGTTTGAACAAGAACTTGTTGCTATAAAGGTACTTAACCTTCAAAGGAAGGGAGCTGACAGGAGTTTCATTGCTGAATGTAATGCTCTTAGAAATATTCGACATCGAAATTTGGTCAAGATTTTGACATGTTGCTCCAGCATAGATTACAAGGGCCAGGAATTTAAAGCTCTAGTTTACAAGTACATGAAAAATGGAAGCTTAGAGAGTTGGTTGCATCAAGAGAAAATAACAGAAAAGAAAAGAATATTGGATCTCGGTCAACGATTAAATGTTGTTATTGATATTGCTGCGGGATTACATTATCTCCATATTGAATGTGAACAATCCATTGTTCATTGTGATTTAAAGCCAAGCAATATACTTCTTAATGATCATATGGTCGCTCATATCAGTGATTTTGGATTGGCAAGACTTCTGTCAACTGTTAATGGCATCCCGGATAAGCATACCAACACAATTGCAATAAAGGGGACTCTTGGGTATGCTCCTCCAGGTATGTATAGTTTGATGCAATTTAGAATCTAAACTCTTACTAGCTTCTATTGATATGTTATTTTTCTTTTCTATTTTTGTCAAAAATAAGTTTTAACAGAAGAACTATTTTGCAAATTGTTTCAGAGCATGGGATGGGTTTTGAGGTGTCAACACGAGTGACATGTATAGTTTTGGAATTCTTGTGTTGGAGCTATTAACAAGAAAAAGACCCACAGATGAAATGTTTAAAGAAGACTATAATCTCCACAACCATGTGAGAGTTGCGCTTCCAAATAACATTTTAGAGATTATAGACCCAGCTCTACTGACAGAAGAATCACAAAATATAACGACAGCAACAGATCAAGCAGAAAGCATCACGGAGGAGCCAACCGATTTACATCCCATTGACAACAAGTGCTTGCTTTCACTATGTAAGATTGGACTTGCTTGTTCAGTGGAATCACCACACGAGAGAATGACTGTGGTGGATGTCGTTAAGGAGCTCAATTTAATCAGAAATTTTTTTGTTGCTGATGGGAATAATGGAGAGACAGCAGCCAGTAACAAAGAAATATAGAGGTTCATGTTTCACATTGCTATTGCAACCAATTTACAAGCTAGCCATTTCCTATCATTTCCTTTTGAATAATATTATAAATATTCATCACTTAGTGCACATCTATAACGGTACATATGCATGTCAAATTGACTGCAAAAAATTTCTTTTAAGCATTGTTAGCGTAGACACAATCACCTAAGTGATGGGCAAATAAGAGGGACCGGGGAAGGGGGGTCTTAGGATTTATGAGCTGAATAATTTTCAAATTCTACTTATTTGAATAAATAACAAGCTTAAACTATAACCAAGATTATTCACATACTATTTGCCACTAACTTATGATAAGATTCTTCTTGTATTTCAGGTTAAGGAACTTGTGAAGAACTCGAGCTAGAACCCAAGTATCCAACTTAAGACAAACCCCTGTGACTTGGATATCAGACCTCCGAAACCACTTGTAAAAAGCAAAATATTCCGGAAAAGTTTGAAGTTTTTAAGCTTTGGGTGCAATTTTCAGGTTTGAAAGACTGAGTTTTTTGAGAGAAATCACATATCATTTGAAAAGAAAAATAGCAAAAATCAAAGAAACTGTATGTATATATTTATAGTTTAATGTTGTGAAATAAAAAAAAAAAAAAAAAGTATTCAGATTTTCCTTATAAAAGTATACATTTGGCCTCCCCAAAGTAAAAGTATAGTTATTTCACCTTATCATTCTGCTTCTAGTTTTCTGGTTTTCATATTTCTAGCCAGAGATGGAACCAAGAAATTTTGGTAAAGGGGCGAAATTGAATAGAGGCAAGAGGATAGTGTCTGAAAATTTAAAAATTAAAGAAAATACATAAAATACACAGGCATAAAAGTATTTAAAAAGGGTGAATACATAAAATAATAATTAGATGTTAAGGGAAAAAAATTTCTTTAAAAGCGACTGCCCCTTATATTTTATGCTTAGGTCTGTCCCTGTTTTCAAGATATGTTAATATTTTTTTGGAAGAAGGTGAGTATATATATTCCAAAAGAGAACATCTATACAACATTTTAGGGTCATCCCCCAGGATATACAAAAAGAATCAGGGAGGTTAGAAAATATTAAACCTCTCCCTTTTGACATATGTTATATCTTTTAGTTACTGTCTATTTCAATTTTTCACTTTAGGTTTTGAATGCAGTCTTTTGCCACCTTTTTATGTATTCTGGATATATATATATATATATTGGCCAGCAGTCAGTTATGCCCTATGAATTTGCATAACTGATAATGTTAGTTCTAGAAAAGCTTGATTTGGTGGTCTTTCCAAGTCTAATATGACTAGTTAGATAGGAAGCAATCATTCAGCATCAAGTCGAGAAAATTGAACAATACTTAAAAAGATTAACACTTGTTCTATAATAGCAATTAGTAGGATGAGATGTAGAATTCAATAGCTTTAGCAGATTCAGAGGTATATCAACCACTACTTGGATTAGCGATTTCTATAGAAAAGCTAGCTTTTCATGAATGTCTTTTATCAATGTAAGTGCAATTTAAGGTTGTGTTTTTGAAAGTCTGCGCTAAAAGTAGTTTTTCTCAGCATTCAAGGCATTCTCTAGTTTGATTCAGATTATAAGCAACTTCTTTGGTGCATTTTGCATGGCTAGGTATTATGTTCCTTCTTTACTGTTTCTCATGACTCAATAAGGCCTTGAAAGAAAATACTTTTTAACTTCAACCTCCCAATCTTGACTCCACCTATGTGTCTAACGCTTCTGAACAATGAGTAAATCAAACCCTAAAATTTATAATTTTGTATGGAATTCAGAGGAGAGCAGCAATTATATAATCAGTTGTCAAAGATATGCTCATAATGGTTTTCTACTACTTTTAAATTATTTAATTTATCTTTCTATTTACAATTTTTTTTCAGTAAATAACTGAAACACATAAGATGTATAAAACATGTGTGCACCTATAAGTGTACAAATAATATTTTCCTTCTAAGTGACACACCCTAGCTATTTTTTGGTTTTGAACACCTGTAAATGTGCAAATATGTGTACACCTATATTTTAAGTTTTTTTTTTTTTTTAATTTTGATTTTACTCAATCTTCACTTTACATTAGAGTCAAAACTAATCTCATTTCGGAAATAAAACAATTATGATTACTTTCTCTATTAAACACGAGCTTCTTCTTTTTTTCAACTTATTCTTTTAGCATTGCAAAAGCTCCTCAATTATTAAACTCTTAATAACTAAGTTATACATTATTAGTAATATTTCAATTTTTTCTTTTTTTTTAGCCCAAGAGAATCAGTCATGTTGTCATGTTTCAAAACAAATTTATATTATATCTTATCGTTAAATAGTTCACCTTAAATGTTGAATAAAATAACATAATCATTTCTAATATATTATTTGATGTGCATCAAATATTAGATAAGATAAATGTTTATTAAACTTTTATCCTATTCTACTTTTGTTTTAGCTTCTTATTCTATCCTCCCTTGGGTGCACCAAACCGGCAGTTTTCATAAATCTTATTATGTTTTGCCTTTTTAATGAGATTTGAATACAAAATCATCAAAAGCAAATTAATATCCGTCAGTTAAAGAAAATGCCAAATCAAACGTTGTTGATTTCTCACATTGCTGGAAATAATTGATTCGGTACATTGCATCATAAAACTGAATCGCAACCATTTGTCATGATCGTGCCAAAGATATCAACTGGCATTTAAGTAAAATACTTCAAATTTGCCTATAATTGGATCCTTCTCAATTAGAATCATATCTAGAAGATCATCATCCAATTAATGCTTAAGATCCTCATGCAAGATCATCTATTAAAAGTCCCAGCTATTAGTGCTTCCATTGAAAAAGAAAACAAAGAAAAAAGAAGAAAATGGAGAGCAGAACAGCCCTGTGTTTGGCTTTGATGTTGTGGTGTGTCACCATTGAAGTGCATTGTGAATACTACACCACCATGAATTCCCATAGTTTTTATCTGCAAGAGAAAGTGACCAATCTCAATTTCTACATATTTGACATCCTAAGTGGGGCAAGACCCAGTGCTGTAGAGGTGGCGCATGCAAACGTCAACTTCACTTCACCATCAGCAACCCCATTTGGTTCTTTATATGCCATTGATGACGTGCTCAGAGAAGGTCCTACTACAGATTCAAAAGTGATTGGGAATGCAAAGGGTATGTATTTGTCAGCCAGCCAGCTAAATGATAAGTTGACCTTAGTCATGTACATAGATCTTGGTTTTACCACCGGCGAGTTCAATGGCAGCTCTCTCAGCGTGTTCTCGAGAAATCCGGTGACGGAGCCGGAGCGGGAGATGGCGGTGGTTGGTGGAAGAGGCAAGTTTAGGATGGCTAGAGGATTCGTGCAAGTTCGAACCTATTACCTGAATACCACCAATGGAGATGCCATTCTTCATTATAATATCACTGCGGTTCATTATTAGCTTAAATTTGTTGATGATTTGGGGGCTATGAGTATGATTGAATTATTATAATATCATTCAGTATACTTGTTTGGATTCTTATAGCACATGATGAATTTTTCACTTGTCACCCTCTACACAAGAAGACCTTTGGATATTGCTAATTACTTATATCCCATGTTTATGATAAGCAATGTGAGCATCTGAATTGGTTTGGTGACTTCAAGCGATCAGGATATCTTTTCACTCTCTTTTGATTAAACAAATAATACTGTAAATAGTATTAATTTATTAAAAATAAACTCTTTTGACCAAATCAGAATGAGAGAAAAGATGTACGTAAACACCAAATCAAACTAACAAATCAATATAGTACTTATGCTGGTCAAAAGGGAAATACCATCTCATCTCTAGTGGTAGTTGCATAAAAGTTTTATAGAATTATGCAATGGATATAACATAAATTGTGCCATTAGAGAGATGTAATATGGAGGAGAGAGGAGAGAGAGAGTTTTTGAAATATAAAATAGTTATAAAAAAAAAAAGTGGGTCTAACTTGTATTAAAAAAATTATTAATGATAAATAAAGAAATATAATCACTTGTAATTTTGAGAGTCATAATAAACAGAGAGAAAAATTATTTAAGTTACAAAAAATATTTAAAAAAAAAATGTGTCATATTGAAACTTATAAATAAATAAATAATTTATACAACTTTTCATAATTTTATAATTGAAGATATTTTTGTACTATCTTTTTTTATTTGAAAATAGTGTTTTGAACTCACATTGTATTGGATGAAGCCCACCAATTACTATAATTTTTTTTACGAAAAAGAATTACTATAATTTTTGGTTAGTTACTAATTGCTATGGGATCTCAGCTATGAAACCATGACAGAAGGAGAAAGATCACTAAATTTTGATTTGTTCACCAATACACATCCTTATTTTTTATCCCACTTTGTCATACATTCAAGGACAAACTAAGAAAATTAATTAGGGAGTAGAATATACATGTTAAACAAAATCAAATGGCAATTAAATATATTTGAAAGAAGGGGCCAAGCACGTTGTGTACGAAGCAAATGGAAAATTTACAAAACCTCTCTTTTTTCGTCTAATTTTTTTAAAAAAAAAAAAAAAAATCAGCACTCTTATATTGTAATTCTTATAACAAAACACCAATATAGATGACATTTTTATGATTATTTTTTACTATTCAATTTGGTGCTCTTAAACCTCATTAGATTTTGTGGTATATCAAAAAATAATTTTAAAAAAGTGATGTTTCAATAATTAAATTTTTATTTTTGTGTTTTCTATGGAAATTAACCTTGTCTCTCTATTATATTACTATTGCAAGATGCTACTTCATTCTATCTTTTTTATAAAATCCTTTCTTAATTGATGTATTAGTATTTGAAAAAATATCACAATGTTCTAATTTTATCTTTATTTAAAGTTTAACTTTAAATTAATCAAAAGATTGAAATTAAAAAAAAAAAACACTAATAATGATGAAGGATAAATGAAATAAATGCTTTGTAAATAGGACTGAATCACAAAATTTTTCTATAAAGGGTTCTTATAAATAAAACGGATAAGAAGGAGTAAAATATTGATAGGATTCATTTTATGTTAACTCTCATTGTAGACCGGTTCCTGCACGGGTCAGCTCGTGATATCGTTGGGGTTTCTTGTATTCATTTTCATTTGGTCTTGATAGCTTTTCAGTTTGAATTGACATTTGATATAGAGGTAGTGTATATTCTTAATTGGCACAGAAGAAATTAATGCATAACATCTGCTGGCCATAGCTTAAGGACCACTCATTTGAATCGCTGCCGTTTTTAGCTGATTGAACTCTTGTTTCTTTGTTTTGATATCTCAACCTAAAAGAGAGAAAACTAATAGCATAATGAGTCTTTTAAATTTTAAGTAAGATTTTTGTATTAAAATTTTAACGAGAATTAATTGTGTATAATATCTTTTCGTATTTATAAATTGTTTTCTACAGTTACCTTAAATTTATATATCTTTTTTTTATTCTTATTTTAATGTAATTATTTGTCTCTAATAAATTTGTTATTCTATTTTCTTTCCTATGTAGTGTTTCGGTCACTGTAATTGATTAAAATATTATAAAATATGATATGAACTAAAAATAAAAAACCCAACTCCTGGCTGTATAAATAGAAGTCCCAACCCAACCTAATAACCATAAAGGCAGGATATAATTACGGTAAAGCCTTCATCGCTAAAATACTATAAATAGGCAATGCTATTAATAAAGTGAACATCTAAAATACCCAAAGTGTTTATTATATTTGATTATTTTTTTCAAAATACTCATTATTGACTTGAGAAATCTTTGTATCCAATGAACCTTTTCTCTTCCTTGCAAGTAACCTACGACCTATTTAAAATCCCAATACCTTTCTAGGCTTAATCCATCTTCTCTTTGTTGACCTACTAATAAAAAAGAAAAAAACATTTAGCTCCCAATACCAAGGTATCCGCGTGTAGTTTTCAATCGTTGATGGTGCCAATGCCCACAGCATCATGGGTTTGTGTGTGGACGGCTTCCAATTAATGACCAGCTAGTCCCCGACGAAACGCAATGCTCGCTAGAGCACTCTACTCGGTTGCTTTTCCCATTTTACATCTTTTAACTCCGTGTGGCTGACCTGATCAGATGCAGTGGCCAATATAAAATTGTTTTATTTTTACCAAAATTAAAGTGGACCCATTCAGAAACTAATAATTTTTTTTTGTTTGCTCAACTGTCCTTGAATCCTAGAAAATTCATGAAATTCTTATACCAACAAACAAAATGTCAACCCTGCCCTGCCAGCTTAAAAGTTCAAAAAATACTAACAGAGAAGTGTAAATATATATATGTGTGTAGATACAAGGCAGAGCTAGGTCTTATAGGAGAACAATTCATAATAAGTTAACCTGAAGTTGATAAGAAGGGAAAGAGATGTCAAAGCTGAGCATGCTGCTGATGCTGATCGCTTGCTTAGTGGCTGGCATGTTAAAGATGACCCAGAGTTACAAGGAAGAGCAATGGGCCGTGAGTTTTAAACGTGGGAAGCAAAGCAAAACGACCCTCAAGTTCTTCTTCCACGACACACTGAGTGGAAAAAACCCGACTGCCATTCGGGTGGCTCAACCACTCCAACCGTACCAATCCTCAACCTTTTTCGGAGTCATGATGATGACGGATGACCCGTTAACGGTGACGTCCGACCCGAAGTCGAAGCTGGTCGGTCGTGCCCAAGGATTTTATGGGTCAGCAGGGCAGGAGGAGATAGCCTTGTTAATGGCTATGAGCTTGTCCTTCACAGACGGTGTCTACAACGGCAGCACTATCAGCGTTTTGGGCAAGAACCCGATCATGAACCCGGTCCGTGAGTTGCCCGTTGTTGCTGGCACCGGTCTTTTTCGGATGGCACGTGGCTACGCAATCGCCAACACTCGGTGGTATGATGCCACAACCGGCGATGCTATCGTTGCCTACAACGTTACCCTGTTCCATTAACAAGCTTGGCCTTCAACAGTATTAATTAATTCATTATCTCTTTTATTTTCAGTTGTATTTTTTTTTTGTGGTATTCTTTTCATTTGTTTAATTGCTTAAAGATTCATTTACGTCTATAGTGACGGTTAAAACATATGTAATAAAAATTTAATTAATTAAAAAATTCTTGTTGAATTCTTCGCAACTATAAATAAATCCAAATTTAATCGTGAGTTGGTGTTAAATATAGTATAAAATTAATTTTAAATTATTTTATAATATCTTAACTTTTGAAATAAATTAATTCTTAAGATAATATAAAAAAAATTAATCTTAAGATAATATTAAAAATCATTAATCAATTTGCACGTATTAATTTGTAATAATGACACACTTCAATTCATCTTAATTCATATATCAGTTTACAAAATAAGGATGACGAAATTAAATATTTATTAGTTCACATCTCTTTTCAATCTTTTTCAGTATTATGTAGATTTACACTTACATTTTTATAAGTTTTTATTTTCTTAAAAAACTATCACCAAACAAGAAAATATACAAAGAAAATATGAAATAAGAGGAATAAGACTCTATATCAAAATATTACAAAGATAATATGACTCATAATATATCCTAGTGCATTGATAATATAGCATATTAAAGATGATTATCCTAAGTGAATTCTATTTTGTTTAAGTTACAAATGTGTACCCATTCTTATACTATATACCAAAACGTATTAGGAATTTTTGGTAACTATGTCATTTGTAGAAATATTATATGGTATGAATTTGTGTGAAGTGTACCTTTATAAATCAGCTATTACACATATTTTCAAAAAGATAAGATAGTTGTCTTAGTTTAATTAAAAGTTTTATGTTTGAGTCATGAAAATGTTTGTATATTAAAACTTTGTAAAAATAATTTTGCTACTTATGTTATTTTGTTTGATTCCAATTCAATTAGTTGTTATCTAATATAATATTAGATACACGTGGTTTTCACGAGAAAAAGATAAAAGAGTTAATCCACATCTCATAATTCACAAATACATTAATTAGGTGAATAATATTTTTTTTTATAACAATTAGGGAAGAACTGAGCTTAGCCAGTTAATTTAGTAGTTGGCTCTAAAAAAGAAAACTAATTAAACCATGATAGTTATAGAATTGAGATAAAGGCTGTGTGTATTATTCAGTATAAGGTACAGCTATAATATATGCACAAGAGAGGGAAGAATCAAAGGCTTATTAACTCCTATAATTAGGCTATCTAATAATTACATATAATTATAGAATATTTTATTTACGAAATATTTATAGGTCAGCACCCCTTTAAATTGGAATGTGCTAGTTATAGATATAGTCAATCTAAGAAACTCTAATAGACTTAGTGAAAATGTCAACAAGTTAATCACTTAAATTGATAAATTAAGTAGTAATATTTTTTTGTAAAGATCTTATTTCTTGATGAAATGACAATCAATTTGAATGTGCTTTATCCTCCCATAAAAGATTGGGTTGGAGACTATTAGTGCAACTTAGTTATCACAAACAAGCTTCATACAACACAGTTTACATATTATTTGGTTGGAGGAATTTAGAGGGTAAGAGAGGAGGTTTTAACCAAATACATTGTTTGGTTCAAATTTTAGCAGGGTTACTCATTTTTGACAAAAATGCCCTACATTTTATTTTTCTTTTTCACTTTCAAAGTTATAATAATAAATTTACTCATATCTTCCCCTTCTTCTCTTCCACTTACAAACCAAACAAAGAGTGACACTTCTCCTCCATTAAAAACTCTCTCCTCTCCTCCGTTGAGCCAAACATTACTTTAGAAAAGTTAAAATCATCATCTAACAACTAGAAAGTTGCTTGCATCCAAATCCCTTTCTTAATGGCCTATTTTGGCAATGAATGAGACAAAATAAACTTAATATTTTGTATCATAAATAAAATAAAAGTACGAATTTTTTAATATTAACTTATTTATTTAAAAAAAAATAAGTTTAATCTTAAAATATAAGAGTGTCAGAGTCTTATTTATAAGAGTTATACTATTATATTAAACTAATTTTTCCAAAACAAACTTAATTAATTGCTTAGTAGGAAAGCATTTAATATACATAGTTACAATTATGAATCATTCAATGTAAACATTTAAAGTTTCAAAATAAATGCCACGTCCTAAAAATGAAGGAAAGGTTGAACCTTTATAACACCTATAAAATCCTTTCTAGTTTCAATTCGATCTTTCTTCCTATAAGCAAATAGTTATATGGCGGTGTATAAACTACAGATGCACCTAGCACTATTCTTCGCAATCGTCGTGATAGCTAAAGCTATGCCAATGGTGTACGGTGAAATCGTTAAGGGACAGGAAGAAGAAGTTAACAAGTGGATTCAAGAGCACCCGGTTCAAGAGAAGGTGACCCGGCTCCATTTTTACTTCCATGAGACGAGCACCGGAAAAAACCCGACTACTGTACGGATAGCCCAAGCCCCGAATAGCAGCAAGTCAAAGACACACTTCGGGTGGTTAATGATGATGGATGACCCGTTAACCGAAAGCCCTGATCCGAAGTCTAAGGTCATTGGCAGAGCACAAGGCTTGTATGGTTTTGTGGGTCGAGAGAAACTGGGTGATCTCATTATGGCCACAAAGCTTTGCGTTCACAGAGGGAAAATACAATGGCAGCACTTTGACTCTGTTGGGCCTGAATCCAACGGCCTATTGGGCCCGTGAGATACCCATTGTTGGTGGCACTTGTATTTTCAGACTGGCACGTGGCGTTGCAGCCTTGAAGACCTATGAGGATAACACCACCCCTCTTCCTTATCATGGGACTGTTGTTGAGTATAATATCTTAGTTGTATATTATTAAAATAAATCTTGTTGGAAAGCTTTAATTGGTCCTAGCTAACATCAATTTAATAAAAAAATATTTTTTAAAAATTGTATCATTATTTAAATTTTTTAATTAATTAAAATTAAATTAATTATAAATTAAGAGATTTGACAATAAATTCATATTAGTTAAAATTAAATTAATTGTAAGTTGAGAGACTTAATAATAAGTTAGTGTTCTACAAATACTGGCGATCAATAATAAAATAGATAAATAAAACTTTAGTTAAAATTTTTAATTTAAGGAAATAATAGAGTAAATCATATACTATTGAAGGAAAAAAAAAAAAAAAAGTAACTAACAAACAGTACTATTTTACTCATTTAGGTGTTGTCCTCAAATTAGAAAATCACATGGTAGGCCCCTAGAAAGCTTCGCGATGCTGTGGAATGTGAGAGCGACCTCTTTGTTCCTTCGGCGTGTGCTTTGGATGATTAAGTGGACCAATACATTGCCAGTTAGGACCGATACATAATCTAAGCTATTCATGAAATAGCATAATAATTTCGTCCTTCCATTTTCTCTTTTTATACTAAAGAATTTCTTCGGGAGAGCAAGTTAACCTGAAACAGAATATAAAACCTTAAAGTTCAGAGATTGTACTTCTACTTTAAACTCACTTGTATAATGTTTTGTGTCTTTTTCTTTTTAAATTTTATTTATGAGTATTTTACATAAGGATGGTAATTTTTCTTAGATGGTCGGGGCTCGACAGAGATTTCTCGTTTGGGGTAGGGATGAAAGAGAGAATTTCTCTTGCAGTGGCGGAGATAAAAATAATTTTTCTTTAAGAAAATTTTAAGGATAAAAATAAATATTACACTTTTTATCTTGTAAAAATTTTTAAATTGATAAAAATAATAAAATATTTTTAAGCTTAATATTATTTAATTAAAATATTAATTTTTATATAAAAATATTTTAAAAAAATTTCCCAGTGAAACCCACGAGTCTCGACTCCCATTGGGGATCAAAGGCGAGAAACTAATTTTCTCCAATGTTATGGACAAGGACAAGGATGCGAAAAAATTTTCTGACAGGAATCGGAGATGGAGACCATACTCTTGCCTTCCCTGTTGTCATCCCTAATCCTACTATATAATCATACTATACATTAGAAGTGTACTTAATTTTATTCAAAGATAAAAAATAATTATAGTTATTTTTTTTTAATATATATTTTTTTGTGAGCTTAAACACTTAATATTACAAAAACTTATTATCCATTAAACTTAATCTGTTTACTGAGTCACACCTTATTCTATGTTTTGTGTCTATTATTCTTTCTTCTACTTTCTTATACAAGAAATTGACTCAGCTAGTATTTATAGATCAACATTAGAATATATACTTGCTAAATTAGAATGTCACAAACATCCATGTGAGGGGAATAAACTGAGCTACACAAAGCCAAAGTACATTGATCATAAAGATTCAACACACCATAGATCAAACAAATCGAACTGAGATATTTCAATTTGAGGCTGCAGTTTACAAGCAAATCTAGAAAAAGACAATATTTTCTTTCTGCATTCCTCATGAATGTGCAGCATTCACGTTTTACTCTTTGCTAACTATTCAAAAATTTATTTTTAGTAACATAATAATAGTTGTAATATTATTTTATAAATTTTTGCTTAATTACAAAAGAATGGAAAAAAAAAATTTTAAAAGGATATAGGATAAACTTTGGAACAGAAAATGTTGCTGCTGCAAATGAATGCTAATAATATTTAGATGTGCTAGAACTTGGTGCACGATATTAGCATAGAGAAAGAGAGTAAATATGAGATGTTCATTTTGGTTTAGTGGGCATAATTGATAATAAATTATCCATTTGAGCAGAAATATATATATATATATATATATATATATATATATATATATTGAAAGGACACAGATTAATTCAGTTCAAGCAAGATTTGAAGAGAAATTTTTTAAGTGCATTTACAATGATATTAAATGAAAAAAGACAAGAAAGGTTTGGAGAGCCATACAAGTGGATGAAGGAAAGAGCAATCCCATTGCAAGAAATAACTAGCCAACCAATAATGAGAGCGAAGGCATGAGAAAGACAACAAAGGCTGTCCCATTCCAAACCAAAACCCTTTGAACTTTGAAGATAATCAAAACAAATTCACTACACAAAACACAAGCATCATACACAATCTTCCATTCTCACGTCCAATTACCCCAACAATTAAAAACCAATTTCACGTTACAATGCTTTATTATTATATTAAATCCCATCAACCAATTCACTCCCTTGAACAGCTTGTACCAGCTGCAACAAGAAAAAGCAAAATTAAACAAGAGGAAGAACTAGCCATTCTTCATCTTCCTCATCTAATTTCTACTCAGTTCTCAGCTTCTGAAGATGGGTTCCCAGGTTTCTAAACAGATTGAGAAACGAAAGTCAATCCGTACAGAGAAGAAAACTCTGTCTGAAATGAAAAGCTCCGGGGAGGTGTACCCTGGAGCCGACTACCATCCATCAGACAGGAAAAACTGGATGTCTGAGCTCAACCCAGATAAAGTTGTTATCAGTAAGATTGTTTGGCCGGGAACCCATGATTCTGCAACCAATAAGATTGGTATTCCATTGATCACTCGTCCTTTTGCTCAATGCCAATCGATGTCTATTTATCAACAGCTTGTGACGGGGGCCCGGGTGCTTGACATTCGGGTTCAGGAGGACCGCCGAGTCTGCCATGGAATTCTCCTTTCTTACAGTGTTGATGTTGTCATTAAGGATGTCAAGAAGTTTCTGTCGGAAACTCACTCTGAGATCATAATCCTTGAGATTCGAACAGAGTTTGGGCACGAAGATCCACCTGAGTTTGACAAGTACTTGGAGGGTGAATTGGGGGAGTTTCTGATTCATCAGGATGATCATGTTTTTGAGAAAACCATTGCACAAGTGTTACCAAAGAGAGTTATATGTGTTTGGAAGCCAAGAAAATCGCCTCAGCCAAAGGCAGGGAGTCCCTTGTGGAGTGCTGGGTATTTGAAGGATAATTGGATCAATACAGATTTGCCATCAACCAAATTCGACGGCAATTTGAAGCATCTGAGTGAACAGGCACCAGTTTCATCAAGGAAATACTTCTACAGGGTGGAGAATACAGTTACTCCGGTGCCGGATAACCCAATTTTGTGTGTAAAACCCGTCACCGGACGGATTCACGGCTATGCTAGGCTCTTCATTTCTCAGTGCTTCTCTAAAGGGTATGCAGATAAGCTGCAGATACTTTCCACAGACTTCATAGATGAAGATTTTGTTGATGCTTGTGCGGGGCTTACTCATGCAAGGATTGAAGGGAAAGCATAAGATTCTGCATCTGTAATTTATATCATGTCTCTAGTCCCAGTTCTGTATGTTTTCAGAGTCAATTCCTTATTTTCAATCGTTATATTTTCTGCTCCACGTACGGAATATGGTTGATGTATTTGCTCTGTGTATATAAATTTGTTTGCAGATTGTATTCATAATAAACCATGGATTCTCTTCTTGTGCCATTTTCTTTTAATTTTCATATAAATTTATTTTAGCATTCTTTCTTCCATTTCTTGCACTTATGTGAAAGAAATAGACGTCCCTTTGGAGTAGAACTATTTGGTTAGAGTAATGGTTTTTTCTTTACCAAGAGTCAGATATTTTTTTCCCAAAAAGTCTACCTCCGCACAATCTTAATCATTATATGGATATGTTTGGTATTTGGTAGGAGGTGGGTGATTGTCACGTTAAGCTTATCAACATAAAAGATGTCAAAATGTACAAAGCAACCAACGAGAAAACAGGCTAAAATTTTAATAAGAGTTTGAAACCTTAGAATTTACTGTTGTTCAAAGAGATTTACCATATACAACTTTTTTGTTATGAATAAATATTAGTCTCGTACTCAAAATACCTTAAAAATGATCATGAAAGGTCACAGCCACGTGATATGTCGCCTTAATGTGTAGAAATAAGAAATTCAATGGTGGGTTAAAGCAAAACGCACTCAATCATTTCTCTCACTAAAAGATGTTTCCGTGATTGGCGATTTTATGAACAGCAGACAAATTAGTGAACTAATAATTCACCACAATGTGCCGGAGAAAATGATGCCACAAAACACACCAAAGCCAAGACTGAGACGTGGATCCAAAACCAATGGACATAACTAAGAAAACACCGTATACAAGAATAAAATATGCTACATTTGAAACATTTCCACTTAAATATTGAACCTTCATGTTGGTGCTCTGTAAGGGAATAAGAATCCAAAATGATGAATCAGATAATCAAAACCCTATGCTGACCTTTTATCTATACAAAATTTACTTCGTAAAGCTTCCTCAAATTTTTGGAATATCAATGAGAATGCTCCTGCAAAGTAAATAGTTCAATGAGTTATTTATTCAACCAGTAAAACTCAAGCCATTGTAATTATCAACAGACCAAATTTAGAAACTGAGAGCACAAGAATGGTAAACAGTGGAAAGACAACGCGCAACAAGAAAAGAAGAGGACAAGGTAAAATTATTGACTCAAATGTTCATAGCATGCATCAAAATCACAGTCAGGGAAGATTCGTTGTTCAATTGAGCTAAGAAGGGCATCTGTCCTTACAAGAGAAGGGAATATACCTCCAAAGTTTAGGGTCAGATTTCGATGAAAATATTATTAGAATAGTAAGAATGTTAAGATGAATGAAAATTGAAAAGGCAGTTTAAAGAAAGACCTGATAGAGGACTATTCCTGTCTTGTAATGAACCCTTCACTAAAAGTGTCCCAGGAATTTGCTGAAAGACCTGAAAGATGGAATAACAGAAAATTGTCAATGTAAAATCAAAATCATGCATCAAGTCAACAAAGGCGGTGACCATACCAATATGCGAAGGCATAATCTGTCAGAAGAAGGGTTCAAAGATTTATCACATGTCTCTGGCACAGGTCCAAAACCAGCAGCTTTGGGAAGAAGTGGAAGCTCGTTCTTTAAGATTGAATCACACTGATCTTTTGAAGCCACTACCTATTAAAATGAGAGTATTTTTCAAGAGCAACACCATCAAAATTAAATCAGAAGCTTGTACATTTAGAATAGCTTCTTACATCGACCGTGAATGAGGAGACATTCAGTGAACAGGACCAGCCATGTGAACAGAAGTAGGACTCAACTGCTTGCAACACATGTATGGCACCGTGTTGGCGTTGAAGACCCTGAAAAGCATATTTTCAACATAAGATTTAACATTAGTAGGAAAAAATGATAGTAGCAGATCACATGAAGAATTGAAAATATATATAGGTGCAATTGAAGTTCGATTGCATTAACATGTGAAGATAGACAGAAGTTACAATTCTCAGAACGTAGAAATAATATTATACCTCAAGCATGAAAGACAGGTTATTTTTCTCAGGTGTGGAAGTTGACAATTTCATCTGCGCTAGGGGCAAGAAAGACCAAGCAAGCCCCCAACGTGACGTCTTCCCTTGGACAAATTCAGTTGTCTTCACTATAGTGACTCCAACTTCCCACAGTTTTGATACGAGGTTCTTTAGGTTTGATTTCCTCCCAACCATTGAAGTGTACCAACTATGAATAAACTGAAAAGAATAAGCATTTTTTCTCTTTTTTTTTTTTTTTTTTTTTTTGACACGAGAATAAGCACAACTTTAGTAGAAGTAGAGCTAAGACTGAATGTAAGGAAATAGAATGTTTAGTTCATAGAACAAGCCTATACCGAAATGAATGATTAAGTACAGCACTATCTTCAATAATACGAGTAATGAAAGCCAATTCTCCACCAGGGCAAACCATTTCTTCTGGGGTGCCACCACAAGAAGTTTTTGGATTAAGTCCTGCCTCCTCCAAGCTTTCAAAAAATGGAGGGTTACACATGCAGAAATCAAACTTCTCATCATCCTTGACTACACCAACAAGTATGGGTGGTCCATGATAAATCTTATTCTTGTTGACATGCAAATCAGGTGCTGCTAAAGGCCCAGGTGTGACCTCCGTATCAAAATCCCCACTAGATTTCATCTTGCTTCCACCATAAACTGACTCTTCAAACCCTTCCAAGCAGAGGGTGTTTCTATTGCTTTCAACCCTTCTAATTTCAATCAACTCGGAAATTTGTGGATTACTGCTGACATTTTTCCTTGCCCACTCCAACGCAACATCAGTCACATCTGCAGCCGTTTAAACAAAATTTGGAGGAAAATTAAAATTTGGAGTGCCAGTTGAGAAATGAGAAAACTACAGCACCTAAAACAACATACCTGATCCTACAAAAGTCCAGCCAAGAAGGGATGCACCTAAAAGGGGGTAAATGCAGCTTGCTCCAGTTCCTATATCAAATCCCCTCACCTTAACTCCAGTTGAATTGGTTTTTGGAACGATATTAGATGACAGAAGATCTTCAACCCAATGGATGTAATTAGACCTGTTAGGTACAGTAGGACAGAGCTGTCCATCTGGAATCCACCTAGAAAATCAATGTGTAAATGAACAGTAAATACAAGTTTCCTTCTTATAGAGCCAGCCACAATCAAGGTGCATCAAAGGAGGACAACACAATACAAGTTACAGAAGCCTTGGGCATGATGGAATACTCAATCTTTCAGTATTTTGGTGATATAAAATCTAAAAGAATCTAGCTTGGAACTCTGTTAGGCCGGGCCACCACAGACCTACAAGTGCTGGCGAAATTTAAGGTGGCCAAGTAGAAAAGAATATTAATTTGGCATTCTATTCAAATCCAAGGGAGATGTTAACAGCATCCCTTGAGAATGAGTGAACACAGATTGTTGTGGCAATTAAAAAAAAAACAAAAACGAAACAATTTTGTCCAAGATAAATGGGAGGTACAAAATTGGGAATGTCATCTGCAAATTATAATTATAATCAATAATAAAAATAAAGACTTCCTTTAAAATTTTTAATATGTTAATTACAACATAATATACAGTGTCCATTGAATCATAGAAAACTGTCTATCAAAAAGACAAGACCATTTTCTAAGTTCAGACAACCTTCAAGAAGGTTTTTTGTCTCCTTAACATCTGTACAGAACTCGAGGTTTATGAACCACTATTTCCCATATTAGTGCTTGTTGCAGCCATCATTTGTGATGATGTATAATGGCAAAGCATTATTTACTGTTACAAAAAGAATAACAAAAGAGGATAACCAACTTCCATGGACTGTTCCCCAAATCCAAATGCAATCAAAATAAGAATCACTAAATCCCACAAGCTGGCTAAATTCACAATAGCATGAAGCAATCTGAAGTTGAACTATGACTTGTCTAAGTGAAAACGATAAACAAAGACACTGTCATTTTGAACTAGTGAACTATATGACAAAGCACGTGATAGCACTGATAGGTATACCAGTTCAAGCATGGCAATTTCAGAAAGCAAAGGAAAATCCCACTAAAGCGGGATAACTACGGCGCCAATTGAATACAGCGGAAGAAAATTACCAGTTCAGACCGTGGTCATGGAGCAGTAATATACGGGTGAGTTCCCGGGTGGCATTGAAATCCGTCCAATCGATTCTGGGTCGACCATCACGAGAATAATAGACGAAAGGTTGGAATGATGGGTAAAGAGAGGCCAATAGAGAAAAGTCAGGAGGGTTTTCAGAGTATTTGTTCTTGGGATGAATGGTCGGTCGCTCTTCCTTCCTCTTCCTCTTCTTGCTCCCCATTTTTGAACTCCAAAAGCTTTCTCTTGTAAGAAGTTTATCCTATTTTTACTTCTCGGTTTCAAAGACCAACAATGCTATACAACCTATCGTTCTTTCTCCACCATATGATACGGTGTCGTGCAAGCTTCTGACCGACCCACTTCACCTGCAGGTTTGTATCCTTCCCATTTCCGGCGGTGAAACAGACTCAATGCCATTGGTGTGTCCTGATTTCAGTGTTTGGTTCCTTCTCTGTACTCGGGTTGTTTTGGGTAAAGGCCATGAACTAAGCCGAAGCTTAGGCCCAAAAAAAGAATTTGGATTTACTGAATCCGGAATAAAAAAGGCCCAAGAGAGAGAGCAGATTATTCAGTCCCTACGTTACAGAGCCAAACAAGAAAAAGAAATAGCATGTGTTTGTTGATCGGTAGTAGTAAAATAAATTAATAATTTCCAAAAATAAATAGAATAAATTATCAAGAAAACTAATTAAAGCATAATTTTAAAAATTGGACCAACAGGCTTGTCCAACCAGAAAAACCAAGAACTAAACCTAAAATTGGTCCAATTTAATACATTTTATTGTTTCCACAATCAAACAGGTCAAAATCCAATTCAACCAAAAAAACCTAAAATCGACAGATTTTTGGAAGATGGGATGGTTTTCTGAAACAACTTCTTTACTTTTACAGAATTCTAGACTTAGATTTTTGGCTTTTAATCATTCTTTTTAACATTTTGTATATTAGATCTATTACAAGTATTGTGTTTATAGTTTAAACTTATATTAATGGTATGAATTGTGATGACTTTGATTATTTTCGTATAGTAGTCTAATAGGCCACTATTTATTTATAAAATCAGGTAAATTGATTAAAATAAGTTTTTTTTTTGGATTATGACTTATAATTAAGAGTTTATTCTATATTAATTAAATTTATGCTATAAATAATATATTTTAAATAATTTTTAAAATTGATATGATTAATCCAGTGACTCAATGATTAAATCAATGAACCGATAGTCTCTTTCGTTTAATTTTCAATCTAATTTTTAAAACTATCATTGAATAGATTATAACAACATGTGCATCATTACATCTCAATTTTTTCTTTTTTGCATGTGCATAAAAGAAGATAATGATGATTCAATAGATAAGAGTGAAATGAAAGAAAACTGTAGCCTGGGCCAACGAGCTTAAGAAACCTTAACAAAGACAAAATGTCCTTCAGAAACACATGAAAAAGGTCTCTGTCGGTTGCATCATTAGATTTAGATTTAATGAATTAGATTTGCTAATTATGTGGTCCTTGTCTGCCTCAAAATGCCAAAGATTCTATGATAGAAGAGTTGATCAATAGACTGAAAGGGATTAATCCTCCCTCTGACCTAGTTCAGGCATTAGGTTATTGATAATCCAGGAAGCCATTAAATGCATAGTCACACAATGGAAAGTGTCGTGGACCCTTTCCTCTCTTCGTCACCAATGACGGGCTCAATCCTTGCATCGGATATTGGTATATAAGATTTTGTGTAAAATCTTAAAGCAGATAATCACATTAAAAGTCACTAACCAGTCCAGCCACCGGACCTAATTACTTACTCATTTTAATTCGGACAACCCTTAAAACTCCAGATCAACCTTCACAACAAAAAAAAAAAAATTTAGTATAATGACATAATATTTAAAAATAATATTTTTATATTTTTTATTTTAAAATCAAATTTTATCTCTAATAAGATAAAGAATCCTAAAGTTACGGAATATATCATTACACCAAATCCCTTTTTTTTTCAATCAACAGATATAGACTGAAGTGTAGATAAAAAGTTAGGGACATAACATTTTTTTCTTCAAGCCGTGTATTTAGGTAGTGAAAAAAATAAAGCAAGGAGGACCATACAGATAACCCTATCCATTTGAAAAGTTAGCTGAGTCAGCAACCAAAGTAGCATTTAGTGGATAAAGCTCTTTCAATGTGCAATAGTACGACCTCATCCTTATTTCTCTGTTCGCCATGATTAAACCGCGTTATCCATGTATTTGCTCTATATAAGGACATTCAACTTCCCTGCCTTCTCAAGTATCAATCACTACAGCTATCTCCAATTCCAATACCAAAAGCTTTCCCATTCCCATTCCCATGTTTCTTTCTTCTTCTGCTATCTCCATTCACCATCCCCCATTTCTGCCCGGTAATCTCAAATCTATCAAAAGCAAGAAAGCTCACTGCACAGGGAAGTTTAAGATTGCTGCCACGTGTTGTTTTTCCCCAACGATGGCTTCCCCTGCTTCGCTATACCAAGTGCTTGGGATTTCAATGAATGCCAACTCCATTGAAATAAAGGCTGCTTACAGAAAGCTAGCAAGAACTTGCCACCCCGACGTTGTGGCCGCGAATCAGAAAGAGAGATCAGCTAATGAGTTTATAAAGATCAATTCAGCATACGCCACATTATCAGATCCGTACAAACGTGCTGAATATGACCGAGTAGTTTATCGCCATAGAAAATCTCTCAACTATTCAACTCCAGTCATGTCAGGGTTTGCACAGGTTGGAAAGAAATGGGAGACTGACCAGTGTTGGTAGCCGATCCATGATCCATTGGTTATAATTATCACTAATTTTATTTTTTATTATTTTTTCTTTCCAGGGGTAGGAAAAACAGGGCTAACAGAGCACTGTTTTTTTTTTTTTTTTTTTTTGGGCACGTTTCTATGGGCATCCCCTATTTTCATGGGTGATGGCCCTGGAAAAAGATCCCTTATTTCTTGTGTATCCCACTGAGTATTTATAAGTCTAGTAGCATTGTTCCCATCACATCTTTAACAACGCGGTTCATCTCATCAGATCATGTGCAGCCAGCTTTGGCCATCTCATCATATCCAATGGCAGCATGCCCCCTTTCCTACGATAAGTGTCCTTCCATCACCACCCATACACGGAATTAACATATTTTATTTTACATTGTTAAATTTATTTTTAATAGTATTTATAATATTATTTTATAATTTTTTACAAATTAAAAAAATAAAACAAAACATATGACATTTTTTATTGATGAAAAATTTATTTAGAATAACTTAACGAGAGAAAAGCTTTGTTCCCATTCCCATACTCTACAAAAAATGAAGCATCTTATTGTTGCTTTTATTTTTTTAGAATTTTTTGACTCTAGCACAAATTAATGTGGAAAGACAAGTAGTTGGTTGATTGTCTGGACTAGTGGATTTCAAATTTTAGTTGCAGGTTGGAGAAAATGGTCCAACACTGGTATGGTGTTTGGTTTATTAGATTTGGTCTTGGATACATTTTAGTTATTTAATTAAAATATTTACAAATAATATCATTTCTCGAGTAAATATAAATTATTTATTTGTTAGTTAACAAAAGAATAACATAGTAAACTCTATAAAGAAACTGTATCCCATTTCTTTATTAGAAACATATCAGTTATTTATTTTTATTTATCACTCAACACACATCTCTTAATTGAATTTGAGTTTTTTATTTATTGCTTAATAAAAAAAATTCAACAAAAAATAATACCACTAGTATGAGACATTGTCATGTAGGCCATGGCACATAACAATGGCTCATCAAATTGAATTCAATGACTTTATGTGAAGTGAGATTTTACTTAACTAATATTAAAAAGCCCACGTTTTCACTCTATTCATGACAATATATATATATATATATTTTACACATATAAGTTGACTAGAATGTAAGTGTACAATAACATTTCCTCGCACAGTAAAATGAGAAATTTTACTGAGTGGTGAGATTGGAATGAATAGGATTATCTAGTCCTTCAAAGCCCATAGTACTAGACACGTAAGTCTGAGCTAGAGACTCTTGGCGTATCGGGTTGAATGGTAGTTAGTGTTTTTTTACCCCTCTTTTAAAGGGAAATAGTACGGTGGTGCAAAATGTTGCAGTGGTCATTACAGATATATTACTTTTTACATATCTCAATTAGTGCAAGACAATTAATCTAAAGTTTAAACCCCATATATATATATATATATATATATATATATATACGTGTGTGTGTTTTTTTATACGTCTTTTTCATCTGATGATGTATTTGAATGATGCAAAGTGATCGGAATAGTTGAGAAAAAGTAACTCGCAAGACTCATTTCATTTTGTGCTATGTTTTCACCTATATGCACAAACTCACAAACCATCACTAGTTTTTTTTTTTTTTTAAAAAAAAAATTACTAATGTTTAATATTATATTAAGCATTAATTAATTTAGATTATGTAACGTAATTGTATTTTTAAAATTTAATTCAAAACTTCTAATTAAACATATAGTTATTGAAAAAATTGCATCTTTATATTAGTATAAAATAAAAAACACTTGAGAAGTTGCACTTCCTAGTCCACCATTCACTAGCTTCACATTGGTATAGAATCCGTTCTTTCACCCACATTGGCGCCTTTAATCCATCTTCATATGCAGCAAGAAAAGGATTCTTTGGTGAAACTTTATAATTTAACTTTGGCTAATTGCTTAGTAAGAAAATCAAAAATGGATCAAGGACAATTAATTGTATAGCGCGATGACAGTCATTGGATCGGTTGTTGATGTGACATATAATTTAATTAGACAACTGACATTGTGTCATACAATTGACTATAATAAAGTCAATTGCAGGCGATTTGAGTCTCAAGAAACTCATGGTAGCAAATCCAAGCTGCAGACTTCACATGTCCAAAGTGCCTATGAAGTCGTCAATGACCATGTCCCTTGATGTCATATTTAGTCCTGGAGCCAAAGAAGAAGCAACACAGGGAACAATCCAGGGTCTATCCACATGCAGAAGATGAGATCAGAAAGATCCCTTGGTAGCCAAAATTGAAAAGTTTTACACAATTGAAGAGATGAATAGCAACTTCACATGTCACCAAAGATCAATAACGCATAATAGAATCATTTCCTTCAAAGTAAAATACATTTCATATAAAAAAGAAGAAGTAATATACATTCAGACTTCATTTCAACAGTGATTATAAAAAAGAAACTTTTACTATATATGTCATTCATGAATATACATATATGTACTTCCAAAAATGAAAAGCTTGCACACCTGACCAATTACACAGCTGCCTCCCTGTACAATTATTCCATTGACACTTGCATCAAGCCTCAGTTAAAAGGAAATTTAGCACTTTAGATTGAAAGTCACACTTTGCTAGGTATATAACTAACGAATTAATATGGGTTCAGTAACTAAGCCAATTATGGGACTATCATGAAGCAATGCATCTTAAATTTGCACAGGGAGAAACAGTAATACCAAAATTTGCTTATCATACTCTTGAAATTAGTGGCAAAAAGGGGCAAGAAACAGTAAATACTCAGAGATCAAAGAAATGATCAAGAAAACTATAGTTGGGGATAAGAGTTAAAATTGGGTTTGAAACTTGAAAGCTCAAAGAAACTATCAAATTCAGAGACCCCAGCTGATTTCAATGTAAAGACTGCCAATCAAAGTCATGCATCAAGTCAACAAAGAAGGTAAACATACCGATAGATGAAGGCAAAATCTATCAGAACAAGGATTCAAAAATCTATCACTTTTCTCTGGCACAGGTCCAAAATCAGCAGCCGTGGGAAGAAGTGGAAGCTCACTCTTTAAGATTGAATCATACTAATCTTTTCTAGCTGCTTAGTTCCCCACCAATAATGAGAGCAAAGGCGGCCCATAAATGAGAAAGACAATAGAGCCAGTCCCATTCCAAATCAAAACCCTATGAACTTTGAAGATAATCAAGACAAATTTACTAAAGAAACACAAACACAAGCATCATAATCTTCCCTTCTCCCGTCCAATTCAACGAAGTCCAGTTACCCAAACAACTAAAAACCAACTTGACATTTCAATGCTTTATTAATTATTATATTAAATCCCGTCAAAGAATTCAGTGCCTCCAACAGTTAATATCAGTTGCAACAAGAAAAAGCAAAATTAAAGAAGAGGAAGAACTAGCCATTCTTCGTCTTCTAAGAAAGGTTGGAATGATGGGTAGAGAGAGGCCAACAGAGAAAAGTCAGGAGGGTTCTCAGAGTATTTGTTCTTGGGATGAATGGTGGGTCGCTCTTCCTTCCTCTTCCTCTTCTTGCTCCCCATTTTTCAAATTCAAAAGCTTTTAAGATAGCAAGGAGTACCCTCACAAAAACTCAGTTCTGCATAATGCCGATTGATTGTGTCCACTTCATCTGTCCAAGTCCAAGGTGCCTCTGTTATCAGAACATTTGGATGGCAGACTACCTCTTTGATGGTTCCATTCCCTTTCTGGTTGCCACCGATGTAGAATTCTTCACCATTTTTCTCCTGTTGCCATGGCTTCAGCTTGCCATAGCCGATTCTTCTCCTCTCGCTTTCGTGCTAACGTTGTCGTAGAGTAAATTTTGAAAGCTAATTGGATGGTTGTTTTGTTTGTTACTGGGCCTAATTGGATCAGCAAGTCGGGTCACTGGTTTTGGGTTATTTCTACCAACTCGGATAGAGACAAGACAATCCATCTACCCAGACCCGAATACCCAGACTGTAAGGCGAATCTGGTATTGCTTCTGATGATCAACCTGGTGTGCCCCGATGATAAATCGGCACAACCATGGCCGGACTACTACAAGGACGTTCCAGACCGATGTTGGCCTGAAAACTTCATTGTTTCTGAGTAGGTGAGTTTTCTTGCCGACATGTCCAATTCATTCAGCACTTGGTCATTCGATTTGAACAGTCTGTTCAAAGAAAGAAATAGATCGCTATACTCAGAGCAGGTTCGTCGTTCTTTGTTTTTCGAATTTTGAATTTCTCACCTACTCTTGTGTGTTTTTGTTTACAGATTGAACTACCAAAAATAAGAGTGAAAGAGAGAAGAATCACTCTCGGCATGTTTGTTCCCTGCAATGCCATCCCTCCCTTTCCCATCTCTTAAATTCACTCCAAGTGGGCAAAAATCCAATAAAGTACGTTTTGGCAATATCTGTCTTGTCGAATCCCTGCTCAAGGACTCCTATAACGGCCAACTATCCCATGCTGTTTCCTCTCTCGTGCTCTTAGCCAGCAAAGGCATCCGCTTACCCTCCCGTATACTCGCCAATCTCTTGCGGCAGTGTGCAGAGGTTAGGTCTCTCAAACAAGGAAAATTGGTTCACCTCCATTTGAAGCTCACTGGACTCAAATATCCCACTACGCTTTTGGCCAACCATTTGATTTATATGTACTTCCGATGCGGTGATGACGTTCAGGCACGCAAGGTGTTCGATAAAATGGAGGTTAGAAATTTGTATTCTTGGAATAATATGCTCTCTGGTTATGTTAAAATGGGGATGGTAAAGCAAGCAAGGAATTTGTTCAATAAAATGCCTGAGAAGGATTATATATCATGGAATACAATGGTCATTGGGCATGCACAGAATGGATTCTTTGATGAGGCTTTGAGCTATTATAGACGGTTGAGGACATTGTCAATAGGCTATAATGAGTTTACTTTCGCTGGTGTCTTGACTGTCTGTGTGAAGTTGAAAGAGTTTCAACTTTCTAAGCAGGTCCATGGGCAGGTTTTAGTTTCCGGATTTTTATCTAATGTGGTTCTGTCAAGTTCACTTGTTGATGCTTATGTGAAATGCAGAGAAATGGCATATGCAAGAACATTGTTTGATGAAATGCCTATTAGGGATGTTCTTGCTTGGACTACCTTAGTTTCGGGTTATGCCCTGTGGGGGGATATGGATTCAGCTAGTGAACTGTTCAATCAGATGCCTCAAAAAAATTCCATCTCATGGACATCTTTGATAAGTGGTTACACTAGAAATGGTCTAAGCCATGAAGCACTTACAACGTTCAGAGAGATGATCATGCATCAGGTTAGACCTGATCAACATACATTTAGTAGTTGCTTCTCTGCTTGTGCTAACATTGCTTCAATTAAACATGGTAAACAAATACATGCCTTTTTGATACGAACTTACGTTAGACCTAATACTATAGTTGTTAGTTCTATAGTTGACATGTATTCAAAATGTGGGAGTATTGAAACTGCAAAGCGAGTATTCAACTTCATTGAAAATAAGGAAGATCCAGGGTTGTGGAACACAATGATATCTGCACTGGCTCAACACGGTTATGGTGTAGAAGCAATTTCAACATTAAACAATATGCTAAGATCAAGGGTGAAACCAAGCAAGGTCACCTTCGTTGTGATTCTAAATGCATGTAGTCATTCAGGTCTTGTGCAAGAAGGTCTTGAGTTTTTCAATTCCATGACCTCTGATCACAATATTGTTCCAGACCAAGAACACTATGCATGCCTAATTGATCTTCTGGGGCGAGCTGGATGTTTCAACGAATTGATAAAGCAACTTCAGTTGATGGATTTTAAGCTTGGTGACCATGTTTGGAATGCTTTACTTGGCGTATGTAGAATTCATGGAAACATAGAACTGGGAAGAGAAGCAGCTGAGCGCCTTATTGAATTGCAGCCTCAATCCTCTGCTGCCTATGTATTACTTTCAAGCATATACGCTGCACTTGGTAAATGGGAGTTGGTGGAGAATGTAAGAAAGCTTATGGATAACAGACATGTCAGGAAGGAACTGGCCATCAGTTGGATTGAAATTGACAATAAGGTGAATGTTTTTACTGTTTCAGATGAGTCACACCCTCTGAAGGAAACAATATACTCAATTTTGGGGCACTTAGGTAGCCAGATCGAAGACAATGCCTCAACCTATTTCTGAAATGTGTAAGTTGGCAAATTCATTTTTCATTAGATCATAATTTATGGCACAGGAATACAGTTTATGGGAGTTATATTTCTTTTTCTTATCCACTAATTCTAATTCTGCAGAAATAAACCTCCCCTTTGATATACCAGTGAGATTCCACCCCCATAAAATGATAAAGGAAAAATGAGAAAGGGGATGGGTGGAAGTCCCTTTTTTTCCCATTTTATTAGGTGATTTTTTCTCCTATGAATCAGTTAAAAGACATGATATCACTATATTTTATTTTCTGCATGGTGGCTCTTCTTCCCCTGAAGCATAGAGCATTCCTAAATGTTGTTTGTAATACTTGTTTTTTAGGTTTCTTTTTTATTGTTTTGATCTGCAAGACCATGGGTTTATTTGTTTTAGACCTTATTTTGTGATGCATTTCAATGAGAAGGCACAGACAAATAGGCACATAAGTAGGTGGAGTTATCATCTATGGAGAATGACATTGATGACTGTGACTAGCAATTGGGGGTTCAGATTTCATTGTTCTTCTGGTCCACACAGATTGTCCAAGCATTAAAAGAGAATTTCACACAGAACTATGGCCATGTGTGCGGCTGTGAGATCAGGTCAAGTGATCTGGCTAGGCCCCGTTTTGATAAACAATTCTTTTACTTGAATTTATTTTGACATGCAGTTGGATGGTCTCTGTAGTGCTTGCTGCTTAGAGTCATCTCAGGCGATCAGGCCTCAGGGATGGAATGGGCTTCCTGTGGGAGCTTTTACTATGCCAAGTATCTTTGTTTTTTTAAGCCCAATGGACTTGATGTTTTCAAACTGTTAGCTTAATTCTAGACTGGGAAAACAACACACCTAATTAAGTGGAGTTAACATTTATCCCAAAAGTGTGTTTCACACCCCGTCTCAAAGCTCCTCATTGGTAAAAAATCTCTTGACCAATGAGAAACTTTGGACTAGGAGATGTTGTCCTCACTAGTGTATCCCATTCCAACTCTTCAAAGCCAACAAAAAATAAAACTGCGATTTGTATACCCAACTGTGATGGCAAGTGTGATATGCTGTGTGATCATTGTTTAGTCTCTACTGCTAAGTGAACTGTTGTTTTGCCAAACGGGAGAAAAAAGAAATAACAAATACTGCTTTACTGATTGAGCTGTTGTCCTCAAATTGGAAATTGAGTCACTTGGTATTTATAGTTCAATATTAGAGTACTTGCTACATTAGAATGCTACAAGCACCCATATGAAGGGCATAAACTAAGCTAGATGAAGCCATAGCACATTCATCATAAAGATTAAGCACCCCATAGATCAAACAAATTGAACTGAGATATTTAATTTGAGGCAGTTCTTTACATGCAAATCTGGAAAAAAGACTATTTTCTTTCCCCGTTCCTAATGAATGTGCAGCATTGATGTGTCACTTTCTTCTGATTAGTTAAAAAAATATTTTAATTAATTTAATAATACTTGTACTATTTTATAAATTTTTTAACCAATCACAAAGGAGTAAGATAGAAGATATGGATGCCTCCAAAATATGTTATCAGAAATTATGTTTGACTTGGTGTTGGTGACTTATCTTACTTTCCTGCGAGTAAGTGACTAAACTGTGGAATGAAGGTTAAGAATTTAATTATTAGTGGGTTACATGGAAAGAAAAGTTTTATATTTACAGTTCAGCCCTAACCATATGAAGCAGCATTAGTATATGTATTGTCTTTACATTTCTTCATCTTCTACAAGGAAAAATTGATCAGTAGTTTAAATAGAACTAATGAATAGCATATCAGAGGATGTAGATAATTTTTACCTTTATACTTTTTTGAATTGGTGGATTCTTGCAGGCCCTTTAATTGTGTCCAATCCATCGACACCACAGTTAGAGTAAGTCAATTACTAGCGTTCTTTTTAGGTTATGTGAAGGCTGTGCTTGTGTAGTTTGTCCTTGTGAATTCTGTGTGTTTCTTCCCTGCATCTTTCTCTGTTGGATCCTTTGTTCTATTATATACAAAATTTCATATACAATGGTAACGTCCACTTGACTGGTGATGTTTGGGCTTATCCTTTCCTCTTTTGACTGGTGATGTTTGAATAGCATCAAGACCACTTACTGGCCAAAGATAACATCTATTAGCATTGTCAATGAATTGTGCATATGTCATTTCAAATAAATCTGTAGTTAACCATGGATGTACATACTTCTCAGGAGCATCATGTTTCCATCGTATAGCAGCAACGACATGAATACTATGGATTCCACATAGATCCCAAACTCCACACGAACATGTGCCATGGATGGTTATTGTTTATAATTATTTTGCAACTGTCACATGATACTTCATATTGTGCCTCTGCTGGATCACCAATCCAAGTTGTATGCCATATCTTGCTCTCACGTTTCAGATTTTCAAAGAAGTTTTAAAAGTAATTTTGTTCCTATTTTGTGTCATCTTATTCATGATATAAAGCCTAACCTCTTTCAACATAAATGCTATAGGCTTTCCCCTTGGAATTATAATTTCACTATTAAATTTTTCACACATATTATTTGTGAAAACCTGATTTTTACGATTTTTACAATAGGGACAAAATACTTCTCTAGTTCATAGCTTTTAGGTTAATTTGATTGAGGTTGAGGTAGTACCAAGCATCCTCATTAAACTCCTTCAACTTTTCCATTACGCTCTCTAACTCGTTTATGGTTGTAGCTCTTGCCCATGCCCATAGCAAATGCTTGTATTCATTCCCCTTGAATTGTTCAAATGATTGCACTAAACCCCGAAACACTACTAGTTAGGAATACCTTCATATCTATTGATTAAAGAGTTAATATTCTCCGTCATTTTACTCCATCCTTTAAAAGGATTAATAATCTAAGCACATTTCACACACATGTATTCCAATCAGAAATTATCTAGGAAATTTTCTTCTCATAGATGTGTGAAGCCAATGAATTGTTACAGGACCTATCCTTGATTGTTCGAGGGGCTGTTAGCTTCTGAGTTTTGACTGTTCTCATTTTACTTGGCATTTTGACAACTAAATCAGATAAAGTGTACTAAGATTAAATCTGCAGAAAATGATCATAGATAGATAACTCAATCATCTTGATACAGAGGCTCCATAATCTCTTGGAATTTTCTTGATTCATTTTAAATTACAAATAGATGTGACCAAACAGTTTTTTCCAACCTAGTTGATACATTCGTCTCACAAAGTTCATTGATTCCAGCATATTTTCACATGAGAACTGGTTTCTAATGCATATCAGCTTAATTAAAGAGATGCATCCATTCTCAAAACGGAATCGATGATATCTATCTACCCCTTGTGGTCTTGAAACTGTCCTCAAGAATGGAATTAACTTTTATTGCCGGCCACTTTGAAGTTGCTCCAGGAAGCTTCAAAGATCTTGTCCATGTTGTCATTAAAAGATCTTAACTTGGAATGACTGGATCTATTCTGCTCAAGTTTTCCCATTTACAGCCTTCTACACATTATGCCCTGTATCTAACCAAGTCATTGTGGTAGGATCAGTATAGGTAGTTATTATGTGTTTGAGTGTATGGGCAGTTATTATAATGGGTTTGTTTGAGCAATTTGTATGTGTGTATATGGCAGTTACCAAGCAATTATTATTAATATTAGGAAAGTCAGTGAAGTTTATAGTTTGTATCAGCTAATGCTGTGGTTTGGGACAAGGGTTATTCTCTTTTATTTGTGCTTTGGGGCTTGGCTCTTTGAACAAGAAAATATCTCTTTTGAATTGTATAAATTTCTTTTATATATATTTTTTAAGAAAATTCCTATTATATCTGCTATACAATTTTTGGGTTCCTATCATATTGTTTACAAATTTTACCTCCACCCAAGAATGAACTGCATAATCAAGTTGCTAAGTTTGTAAAACACATCCCCCCCTCAGATCTCACATTTTCATACCCAACCTTATCATTGATTTCAGGAACTTCATCTTCCTACTTTCACTTGGTTCTCCTTCATTAGAATCTAACTATTAAATTCTTCAGAGTCAAACTTACCTTCTCCCTGCAATTGATTACCAATGCAACCCATCATCATCATGGATTTGGATATGTTATAGTTAATACAGTGCAATAATAGCTTCTCAACCATTCGATGAGAACTGCAGTGTGTAATTCTCATCTAACGACTAAAAATCTGTTATTGTGCTGTAATAACTATAAAAAATTCAAGTCCATCCTCATCTTATTCACCACTTACAACGACATTTCTCAAGACCAGGTATTTACCGTGAAAATATGTTGATTACCATGTTGCCATTCTGTGTACTTGTCAAACAAGTCAGTGTCATGGTCTTCTGAAGAGCTTTCCCTTACCTTATATGACTCATCATCACTGCAGTTATATGACTAACAGTGAGAAGACACAAATGGCTATAGTGCAAGCCACTGATTTATCTTCTGTCTATTTCATTTTAATTGTGATTTTAGCAAAATACTTCACTTTAGCTATCGCTTGACATTATCATTAATGCACAATTAAAATTTAACGTAAGGTTAAAAATAATAAATAAGGTGGTGTTTGCATTCTTTAAATTATTTATATTTCTAACATATTGTCAAGTGTCAACTAATGAATCTGATTAGGGAAAAATTCAAAGGAAGCACTAGATTGAAATATAAGGAAATCGTTAGATGATTATAGATACTTAATATATCTCACAATCCAAACTCTCCTAGATAATTGTATATATAGAATATGTGGTTAATATGTAACCATGTAAAGTGTATGTGTGTATCAAAGGACAACCATTTTTCTCTAAACGGATCGTAAATATAATTTTTAGTTTATTTCATTTCTGACTTATTTATTTCCTTTGATTATCATAATTAATTTTGAAAAATATTTTTGTCTCGTCAATTCTAAAATATATATATATATATATATATATATATATATATATATATATATATATATATATATATATATATATTTAAAATTAAATAAAATAAATTATCGTATTTTAAATAAAAAAAATAAATTTTATTAAAGTATTTTTTGTTTATATAAAATTTTTATTTTTATTCATGACTTAAAATGTGATAATTTATTTTATTTGATTTGAAACGAATTTTTTTTTTAAATTAGTAATAGTATAAGAAGTTAAAAATAATTTTTTTTTTAATTTTTTAAAATATATAAAGTTAGACCCAATTGAAAAAAATAAGACAACTAAACAAACTAAGTCGTAGTTCAAACAAGCATTAAAAAAAAAAAGATTCAAATCCAATTTTAATTAGGCTCAGCCCCAATGGTATTGTAAAAGTATTAAATCTAGAGATCATAGGTTATTCATAAATACATTAGGCCCATATAGTCTCTAGTTTTGAATCGCGTCCTTGTAATTTGTTTTTGTTGATTAGGTTTTGTATACTTTGAAAATTTTCAACTAAGTCTTTTTACGGTTACCTTTTGTTTTTTCACTGGTAAAGTATTTTTTAGTGGTGCTAAAGTTGCATTACTCCAATTTTTTATTATGTTTTTGAGTTCTACTCCAATAGATCATTTTTTCTTTATTTTACATAATTTAAACAATTTTTTATCTAATAATACAATTTTTTATGGCACAAGTTTAAAATTAATTCTCACAAGAAAAATGTATTAAGCATCTATGATGAAAGATTCTCTTTGTCTTAATTATTAAGTAATAACAATGCAATGAACATACCTATGTGGCGCTTTATGTGGACGTGTATTAGGCCAAGTCAGCTGCCTATACCTCAAATCTTTCTTATATGAAACTTATTGTTCAATGTTTATAGATAAACTCATCCCTGTCTCTCGCCTGCTCTTTGATCTTCTTTTTATACTGGGACATGTTAGGTCCACATCTATACGTATACTCCACATTTACTCTTCTAAGTATCTTTATTTTTTTTCTTTGTATTTTTCTTATTTTTTTATTTATAATTTTATTTTAATAATCGCTCCAAAATATATATATATATATATATATATATATATATATAAAAGATGAAAACGTAAATTTTTTAATATTAACTTTAAGTATTTAGAAAAAGGGATGGGTTTGAACCGTAAATAGTTTAATTAAATGTTTATATTATAAAAAATTATTATATAAGAGTTTATATTATAAGTCTTTAAAAGCTCTTAATTCAATTAATTTATTTGTATTTGAATACACACTTTAAAAAATGTTTATAATATTACATGGTGTTTAAATATATTACTATATAAACACTTATAATAGCTAAAATTACTAAAAAGGACATAAATAAGTACTTAAGATTCGTTAAAATTTAGGATTTAAGATTTACGATTAAAATTATAAGATTTAGATTTTAGGATTTGATTTTAAGATTTGTTATAAGAATATTTTTGTCCTAAGATTATAAGAGTACTTTATCATAAGAAAAATCAATACAAACACTCTAAATAAAGTTCATTTTCATAAGCTCAAATGGACTTGTGGACAAGGCATAAGTTATTTTTATAAGTTCTCCCAAACACTTATAATTTTTAACTAAAGTGTTTATATATAACAAAATAAGCTCAAATAAACTCTTTATAAACTTTTTCAAACACACCTTTAATCTAAAATTATAAGAGTGCTAAAGTTTTTATTTTTTAAGATTGAGTCATTACACCAAATTATTTTTATATACAAAATATCTATTCAAGAGTACATATATAATCATACAAATAATTTGTATATTTAGCTACTCTAGCACATTTTCTTTCCTTTTCCTACATTTTTTTTTTTTTTGGTGGTTCTTCGCTGCTTCTGCCCATCTAGTACAGTCCTTTTAGAGCCTGTTTAATGCACATGATAGGATAAGAAAATAGGATAAGAGCTTAATAAGTTTTTATCATATCCAGTATTTGATACACACAAGATAACATATTGGATAAGATTATGTTATCATATCATGTGTTTGATATGAACCAGATAGTAATAGGTATGATATAAAATATCTCTAAATGACAAAATTACCCTTATTAAAAATTACATATAATTTCTTAAAAATAAATTTTTAATATAATTCTTTGATTATTTTATACACAATTTTTTAAAATAAAAATATATATAACTAAAAAGTAATTCACATAAAAAATGGCCAAAATCACAAAAGTGAAAAACAAAAACTAAACATGAAAAATAAGTATGAACAACACAGATGATAATGGTGATGCACCACTGATAAGCCGAAACAACAGCAACAACAACAAATTGGCGCGGACCATTTCGCACGCCTACGTTGAACTGCATAGTTTCAAATCCTACCTCAAATGGATGCGCGTCGACTAATCCAACGTTTGGACGGCGTGTCTGTCTTGGTCTATGTTTCTGCTCTTCGCCATCGTTGTCCCCGCCACGTCGCATTTCCCTTGGCCTATCCCACCTGCTACAGCAAACACTCCCGCCCGTACGATGCTGTTGTGCAACTGTCCCTCACCAGCGTCGCTACGCTGTTGTTTCTCTATCTGTCGAGGTTTGTAAGAAAATATGGGCTTCAAAGGTTCTTGTTTTTTGACAAGCTCTGCGACGAGAGCGAGGCTATGAGGAACAATTACTTTGGCTAGCTCAATGTGAGTGAGTTCACTTCTCCTTTTGGACTTAGCCAGCTCAAGCGAATAGGCTTTTGGTGATGAGAAATGGGAAATAGCAACGGAGGTTGAGGAAGAGAGGGGTATTGGAGAAAAAAGAATTTTTTATCTTATTAAATTATTTTTTAACTAAACTCTCTTTTTTTGAATTAAATTTTAATTAGAATGATAAGATAGGATAAAGGATTTGATTAGTCTATCATATCTTATTAACTCATCAAATAAAAAATAAGAATATGATAAAATAACTTATCGTATACACCAAACGAACCCTAAATGTCTATCTCTTATCAATTTTTTTTTTAACTCAGTTATTTTTTCTTACTGAAAGAAATTATATTAAAAAATGACTAAATATTGTAATATGGGTTAAACATTTTGTAGGAAAAAACTTAAATTAAAAAAATAGTAAAAGAAAAGCAAATATATGATTCTTTAGCGGGACTGTGATGTGAAAAAATCTTTGGTACCGTCATTTCAGATTTCTCTGTTTCCCGTCCTTTTGCTTTGACATTGATATTTGATAACAACATTGATGAGTCCCTGACTCACTTCCTCGCAGGCCCTGCCCGCCCATCTTTGACCATTAATCGGTTCTTTCCCCTTAAAAAATAAATAAATAAATAAACCTCAAAGAAATCATTCACTTATCCACCATTCACTTATCCCTTCCCATCCATCAATTTGGATCACTTTATTTTTAATAAAATTTTATCTTATTTTATGAATATTGTTTTATTTTTTTATATAAGACCACATTAAACTCAGAATCTATATTTGCTTAAGTCTCTTGTTATTAAGACCAAATCCAATGAACAAATAAATGAAGAATATATGATAAGAATAAATTAATTACATTAAATTGTTTAGTCTTTTTTTCTTTATTTCCAATTCATTAGTCTTTATTTCTTATGATTAGAAGAAATGTTATTAGATTTAAATGTTTTTGGTTAAAAAATCTCTGATTTGAAATGTTATCGATTAGGTAGAGTTATTTAATCAATTAATATCTTATATATTTTTGTCACATATCTTTGATATTTATGACTGTTGCACACAAATTAAAATTTTTTTAATTGATATAATATATTAATAAAAATAGTCTTATTTAATTTCTCTCGAGGATGTTTGGTATAAGAACTTTTAAAAAAAAAAATTTGAGAATTTTCATTTTAGATTTTTTATTATTTGTGTTTGATGTATTTTTTTTAAAAAATAAAATTTCAAAAAACATATCTCTGAAGAGTGAAATTTTCTCGATATTTTAAAAATAATTTCATAATTCAATAATCTTAAGATTAAAAATAATTTCTCTATCATATATGCTCTTAATTTTTGTGTAATTAAAAGAAAAAATAAATAAATTATATTTAATTAAATAACAATGAATATAAAAAAATAACTTTTAATAAAATCTTTAAATTTTAAAAATGTAATTTTTTTATTTAAAAAAACTTCAAAATAGCAAAAGATACGAAAAGGAGAGGGTAATAACTAATTAATTGTAGTATCTTAATAAATGTCATGGTTTTACCTTTTCTTTTAATTTGAAATTTCATAGTATCACTTATTCATTTTGCTTTATAAAAACTGATAAATGAATTGTGCTTCCAATAATTTTATTTTATTGATTTTTTTTTTGAATTGTAATGAAATTTGAATGTTTTGAATCTCTTATCAACCGGTGGTGATTGAGTTTAGGGTTGAACAAAATTTTTATAACCCTTCAAAACTAATGGAATGAATGATTCAACTAACTCCAAGTTGGTTAAAACTAAGTTAATCAATTAAGAATGATTTAAAATAATTTAAAATTTAGTTTATAATAATTATTTAAAGAAATAAAATTGAAAAAATTGTATACATTAATTAATTATTTATAAAAATAAAATAGATGAATAAGAAAAAGTGTGAAAAAGTGGGTATAGATATTTTCGGGAACAGTGAGAAACGCCTAAACAGGTGGAATTGTGAAGTGCGGACGAAGGTTGACCGTTCCACTACCAATCAGAATCTACACTAGTGGTGTTATATACAATGGATCAAACGGTAAAAAGAGATTAAACGGAGATCCCCGGCCGTTAGATGCGGTTTGAGAAAATCTGAATCGTTGGTTGGTTTTTCAGAATCGGAAAACGGTATCTATATGCCCTACAACACAACTAAATTGGGCTTTTAGTGACGTGGCGCAAGCGATTTCCGAGTTGTGGATATAAGTATCGCGTGCTGCCCTAGAACGCGCTCCCCACTTGTGTGTGCAGACAGAGAGAGAGAGGCAGAGCGATCCGAATCCAAAGGGAAAAAAAAATGAGTGAGAGGGTTAGTGGCAAGGTGAAGTGGTTCAATGACCAGAAGGGTTTTGGCTTCATAACCCCTGATGACGGCGGCGAGGATCTCTTTGTTCATCAGTCTTCAATCAGATCTGATGGATATAGGAGCCTCGGCGATGGAGAAGCTGTTGAATTTTTGATCGAGTCTGATCCCGATGGCCGCACCAAGGCTGTTGATGTAACTGGCCCTCAGGAATCTTCGGTTCAGGGAAGCCGTCGTGGTGGTGGCGGCGGCGGTGGAGGAGGTAGGGGTTTCGGTGGTGGACGCGGGGGTGGCTATGGTGGTGGCGGCGGGGGATACGGTGGTGGACGAGGCGGAGGCGGAAGAGGTGGTGGCGGCTATGGGGGCGGTGGCGGTGGCTATGGGGGTGGTGGCGGTGGCGGTGGCTGCTTCAAGTGCGGTGAGGCGGGTCACTTGGCAAGGGATTGCTACCAAGGAGGCGGTGGCGGTGGCGGTAGGTATGGAGGTGGCGGCGGCGGCGGCGGCGGGAGCTGCTATACATGTGGGGAATCTGGGCATTTCGCAAGGGACTGCCCCAACAACGCTGGCTGAGTTAATAGTATGCTGTTCATTGTCTACCCATCTCCTATGTGCCGCTTTTGATTTGATGGGTTGGCTTGGATATGCTTTGTGTTTTATGGGTTAATTTCTAATTTGGAGATTCTGTTTTTAGATTTGGCAGGGGTTTTATGCTGGATCTGTAGTAGTTTTTGGGTAGTTTATGTTATAATCAATGACTGTTTTGTTTTTGGCATGGTGAAATAGAGGGAATTTATGAAGGGCGATAAATCATTGATTATATTATACTCTCTGTTTCAGAAGTGTTAATACACACCATGAACAGGATCTATTTTGGCTGATTTTTTAGATCTTGATTTATGTTCCTGTGCTGTTATGATTAGTTTTTTCCTGTGCATTGCCATCTAAGTGAAGCCATTACTGCTGTGAAGATGGTTTTATTGGCTTATAGATATTTGATTGCTTATTTGCTGGTGATTTGAAGTGTCTAAGGTGGATGGCTTTCAATTCCATGGTCTGTGTGGGGACAGAAAAGAGATCTCTGTGTCGTTTTCTTTTCATTTGAAAGAAGAAAAGAAAAGGGTCTCTTGCTTTGGGTCGCTTTCCTGTCAAACTATCTGGCTATGTTTATCCAATAATGCAGCTTGAATCTCCTTTATTGGTCTTTGATCATTTCAATTTAGTGAGTTTCTCTTCATCTTTCCGGAGCTTTACCCTTGTGATTTTGAGTTGCTTGAATAGAATTAGCCTAGATTGTAAGAAAATTTGGATTTCCTGCCATTGATTGCACGAGACGACTGGAGAAATCCGGGTCCATTGTAAGATGTCAATGGTGCAGTGGGATTAGGTAAAAACTAGCACTGCTTTCGAGTAATTGGCTGGTTCACGCAACTCTTCTTCTAAGAAGTTAAGTTCAATGCGTTTTGGGGTACTTTGGTTGCCGTTTTGGCTATTTTCCAAGTTCCTTCAGAGTTTCCATCTGTGACACTCACATCAAACTAGGCAAGAGTTGTAGGTGTTCAACATGCTTTAGATTCACTTTCATCCCATTCCAATTCCAATTCTCACTCTTTTGGGTTGGTCAAACTTCTCTTTTAACAGTCCCATCCTCGCAATTGACTTTTACTGTGTTATTTTATAGCTTGATGGGACTTTAACGCAAGGGTGTTTCAATTATTTTAATGAACTCCCAGTCCTCATGATTTTCCTAGCTCTTCTTTTGTGGTTGCACACCAAATTATTCAAAATTTATCGACATGGATTGATTTGGATTTTTTTTAAAATTAATTAATCAAACCAAACCACTTAGTTTAAGCATCTAGTGGTTCAAACAAAAATAAAAAATTCCAACTCACATCAGACTTGGGGTGTTATATGAGGGATTTTACTTGGTGCTTGTTGATTTGGGGATGTGATTTGAAAGCATATGGTGTGCTACAAGAATTTACCAGAGTGTGAGAGGGAGGGGTGTGTGGTAAGTAAGGGTGGAAATAAGCCAGGCTTAAATGGTTTGGTTAAGCTAGGTTTGATTTATCTTATTTATGTAAAATTCAAGTCTGGCCTTAACTTAATTAAGTCCTATATAATATAAATTTATTAACCAAGTAAGTTTTTAATGTAAGGTTACGGCTTATTTGATTCTATTAACTGATTTAGGCATAATGATTTGATTAATATATAATATATCATATTATGTAAAATATATTTACTAATGTTTTATTATATTAAAATAAAATTGTATATGTATGTTGAATAATTAAGTTGGCTTATCAGACTTATATGTTAGGTTTTATGTAAATAGGGTTTGATTTATTTAATGGAACAGATCAATATTTAAGCTTCGGCTTTTTTCACCCTACATGGGGTGCTACAAACAGTGAGAGTAGATTAATCCTTCTTCCTGTGTTTTTTTGGGGATTTCTTTTAATACCCCCACTATTTCTATTTAAACCTTTTTTTTTAATAAAAAAAATATCTTCCCCTAGTTTAAATTACGAAAACACCCTAAAAAAAATCAATCGTCTGTTTCCCATTGTATAATCGGCTATCTCGTCGCAAAGTGAGCAAAGATTAAGATTTATAGTTGGCGATTGTTTTATGATTTGTGTTTTGTAATTTGAGATGTTTATTTTTTGTGATTTGTAATTTGTCAAAGGATTTAGATGGGTATATGTGGTTGGATAAAAGATTTTGTGACCTTTTTCGGCTGGGAGTGTGATGTTTGGGTATTATTCTAAATTAAATGCAGTTCTTTCTATTTTTCTTTTTAATTACTTATAATTTGGTGTTTTCAATATATATATATATATATATATATTATTGATAGTTTGAAATACTATTTCATGTTTATTATTTTTTTATATTATAATTTTATAAAATCCAATGTTATAATGTATGGTAGACTTTTGAATTATGTATTATTTAAAACAATAAATAATTATGAATTATATATAATTAAAAATGTCAAAATACAATTTCACAACTTGTAAAACATATTTTTTATATAATCTAAAAGCTTGTAAAAGTTAAAATAGAAAAAGAGTTGCGGAATGATATTCTCCTTTATTCTAGAACTATACTTTAAACTTGGTTTCAAAATAAAAGCAAGATCTAGCACTAAAAATCTAGCCTATGGGGTGACGGAGATGAGGAATTGGGAAGGAGGTGATTTCTTTTTTATTATTTGAAGGGCGTTTTTGTAAATTTGAATGTAGAAGAATTTAACAGGGTGAGAATAGAAATAGTGCGGTGATAAAAGAAATTACCTGTTTTTGGTGCGATCATAGATTAAAGCCCAGCTTAGGAGTGGTCTTTTGATGGGTAGCTTCAAGAAAGACCCACCTCACATGAATGGAGGAAAGCGTTGAAACGTTGGTAATAGATTTCTTTTTACACATCTAAAAATTTCTTCTTGCAGATCCTACACATTCCGGAATTTCAAATTCATGACTAGAAATGGAGAAGAATCTTACAAAGGACATTTGTTGATAGAAACTGGAATTAAAAGTGTGAGATATTTGCTTGTAGACCAAGTGTGAGTTGTAGGACTCCTACGTTGAAGACAACATATCCTTATAAAGGACATGTAAGTGGAGCCCGCTCTTTCTGAGCTCTTCTTTAATTTTTATATAATTAAAATAAATATTTTTATTTTTAATAATTTACATATTTGATAAATGATTAGTTCAATTAACTACTTATCTATTTATGTTCTAATTTTTTTTTTGATGAATTGATCATTTATTTAATTAAATTTTTAATATTTGAATTAATAAACATTTACATAAAAATAAGAACATAGTAAAGTCATAACATGATAGAAATAATATGTTTTGATAAATTTTTTAAGATGTGATATATATATATATATTAAACAGGTACATATCTGTACAGAAGTTTAGATGTTGTAGATATAACATAATTACCGCTAACTTGTAATATCAGAACACTGAAATTTCAAAAATAATTTTCTAAAATTACAAAATTACAGAACTTAAACTGCTAGAAGCACAGTTTAAAACACTTTCGGAATGTCAAGATCAAGAGGGTATTAATTAACACATTTCATTTTTAATAAACACACACCCTGACTACTAAAATTAAATAAATAACCCCTCACTAAAATGATACACTCCCCCTTAATTTTATTCCCTTAAGCTACATTGAACACACCTCTCTCACTTTACTCCACTCTTATTTCTTATTTCCTATCCATTTTGTTTGACCAATCCATCTAAGTTGGTGAAATATGCTGCATTTTAATTTTTTATGCTTCTTGGAAATTTTTCCTTGCATACTAGGTTGAAAAATCAAAGAAAAAAGGTAGAAATCAAGATATTTAGTCAAATTTCTGTTAAAAACATTGTCTCTATATCGCATAGTTTTATAGAGCCGTTTACAAGATGATATATGTTGTTAATGATGCAAATAGCTTTACAAAGCTGTTCTCTAAAAGAATTGAGGTGACCATTGGAAAATGGCTTTGTAAAGTCGTTAAGCACAAAATGAAGTTTTCCAAAACATTAAATGGCTATGTAAAGCCATTTTGGGCTGGTGAAAGGTTAAAATGGGTTAGATATCTATCTTGGTACAAGAATAGGGCATGAACATTTGAAACAGTTTTATAAAACTGTTTTAACCTTCATATGATATATATATTTGAGAATGGCTGTATAAAATTGTTTAGAGACTTGTTGATGGTTTCAGTTGTAAATTGTTGCATTTTTTATTTTATATTGTTCATCTAGATTGTAATTGTTGAATTTGATGTTCTATTTCTGTAGAAGGTGATTAATTGCTAAAAATAAGTAAGGTAGATCTATATTTTAATTGTGAGTATGATCCATACTGTTAATCCAATTTATGTTATTATTTTTTATTTTATTTTAGGAGTTTGAATCGACAAACAACTCTCTATGACCATTTAATAGTCTTCATATTTGTATTTGCTATTGTTTAACGGCTCTCTAGAGTCATGTATGGTCTCAATAAATCTGTAGAGCCGTTTAGATCCTAAATGGCTATACAAAGCTCTTTAACAATCTCTCTCGTGCAGTTGTGAAGTTGCCCCAGTCTAATGGCCTTTTAGTGCCATTTATATTGCCAAAGACCTAATTTTCCATGACCACAAAAAGCACATAGATATCAACTGCCATTATTTTAGGGAGCAAATCATCAAGGGACTTATTTCTATATCACATATTCCCACTCAGGAACAGCTAACTGACATACTGACAAAGTCATTACCTGGTCCTAAACACCATAGTACTCTTCCCAAGTTAGGATTGTTCCCACATCCAACTTGAGGAGAGTGTTAGACTACTCTGGGTCTAGCCCATAGGCCGTCTACAATTAGTTAGACCATGAACAGTTAATTAGTCTTTGTTGTTATTCTGATAGTTCAAGGCCCTTCCCTAAATATAACTTCAACTGTTGTAAATTATCAATTAATGAAAAATCCCATTTCTTCATTCTTTCGTGCCCTAACCTCAATGTCTAAGTACTCTCTTGCTCACAAATATCTTCTGCACGATGCACGCTCACCGCACCAGTTGTTGTGAGGTTAACTAAGGATCTGATCCTATAGGATACTTTTGACAATGGTGCTAGATCGGTATGATAATAGAGTATTTTGGTCGTGGTTAGGTGAAAAAAAAAGAAGAAAAACCTTGAAAAATCCTTGAGCAACCTAACCACGACTAATATACTCCATTATCATATTGATCTAGCACTATCATCAAAAGCATCCTATAGGACTAGATCCTTAGTTAACCTCACAACATCTTTTATTGCGCTGCTTCCAAAAAAAAGAAAAAAAGAAATATTTTGGCTTCTAATAGTGTTTTTTCTTTTTAAAAAATCAACTCAAATAATGTATGCTAATTACCAACAAGAGAGAAGAAAATATATGCTAATTATCTACTCTTTCTTGCTTGTTAAAAAATCTGCTATATCTTCATTCCACCCAAAACTCACCAGCATATATTGTCCTCATTGTAAGTTCCAAGTGCATGGGCTATAGGTAAGATTTTTAAAAATGTAAAATATTGGAACGTACATGCTATGCAATCCTAACTTTGCAATATGAAAACATCATGTTAAGAGTGCATAGCAAATCAGCTTATCAACAAGACAACAACTAAGCTATGATATTTAACACGACAAAATCAAATATGAATAGTTTTGCGAACAAATCTTTCAACAACCTATGTCAAATACCCAAACCGGTGTTGTCAATGGCCTATGGTCACTCATGGGACCATGGCAAATGATATGGATGTCACCATGTGAACGCATATAAGAAGAAAAAAAAAAGTTTAATCCATATATAAGTTTAACGTCATAAGAAACATAATATTGTCATTTGTCATAAGATATAACACAACATTTAACATGGACATTGGAAATAAAAAATAAATAGAGCTATATTTTTAGAAGAAAAAACCACGGATCAAATTTTAAAAAATATTCACTATGTGATAAAATTAATACAAGAAATATTTGAATACTCATATACTAAATACTTTATTTTCAAGATTTATCCTCAATCATCGCAATTTTATCACTCTAATATTCTTAATAACAAAAGCATTACCCATACTTATCCCAGTGTGATACTCACACCTTACTACAAGAGAAAATACTCTTTTCTCTCTTACTAGAAGGCCTTTGCTTCTACTCCTTTGTGTGTCTTCCATGCATGCCAACACCTCCCTTTTATAGCCAAAGGAAGTCAACTATTGAGCATGCTTCTATAGTATATGCATTTATATCACTTATTATTTCAACCAACCTATTTACTTCTTTCACTATTACTTTGCCACTGTTTCAGCCATCCTACACTTTAGGCTTTCGATAATTGATTTTGCCCATTTTGCATGCAAAGATGGGAAGATCTTTGACAATTCTCCCCCTCTAGCCCATGACAAAGGGGTAATATTGCTACAACTGGTCATTTAGAACTCATGCTGGTTAGAGCTAGACAACTTGAACTTTTCAGTATAAGAAATCACTTTGGTCATCATATTAGCAACATTCTTGTTTGTGTGAACGTTTTGAAACTTGAACAATTTTAGTTTTAATGCTTCATGCAACTAATGATAACTTATGTTAATGTGCTTTGTTCGAGAGTGATATATGGCATTCTTACTCAAATTAAAAGCACTTCGACAATCACAATGAATTACAAACCTTTTCTGCTTCATTCTTAGTTGTTGAAGAAATCTCTGCAACCAAAACATTTATTTTCCTCCTTCAATTGCTATGATATACTCCACTTTAGTTGTAGAGAAGGAAACACATTTTTACAGCTTAGACTGCCATGATATGGCTCCCCCCCACAAAGGTGAATACATACCCAGAACTTGATTATCTTCTGTCCAGGTCACCAACCATATATGTAAATGTGTATCCTTCTAAAATTGGTTCTGCCCCTCCAAAACATAAACACATTTCGGAACTTCCTCTAAGGTAGACAAGATCCACTTAACTGCTTCCTAGTGAACTTTATTGAGGTTTGATAGAAATATGCTAATGACTCAAACTACAAGAGCAATATTTAGTTGAGTGTACACCATCACATACATTAAGCGTTAAACTGTAAAGAAGTAAGGAATTGCTGGCATAGCTTTCTTTTCTTCAGGTGTAGTAGGGAAATTTCTTTTGCTGAGTTTGAAGTGGTCCGCAAGTGATGTGCTCACTAGCTTGCAATTCTTTATGCCAAATTTGTCCAAAACCCACTCCACGTATTTTTGTTGTGACAACCATAGCTTTTTAGCTTGTCACTCGCAAAATCAAAATTCCCAAAATTTGTCTTGCTGGGCCAAGATCTTTCATGTTAAATGTTTTTGACAACTCATTCTTCATATGACCAATCATATTCGTGTCGTATCTCACTATAAATATATCATCTAGATATAGCAAAAGGATTATGAATTTGTCATCAAGAAATTGCTTCACGTATACACAGTGATCTTCATTATTCTTGGTATATCCTTGACTCTTCATGAAAGAGTCAAATTTCTCATACCATTGTCAAGGAGACTACTTCAAACCATATTGGCTTTTCTTCAACTTTGTAGACCATGTGCTCTTTCCATGTTTCAACAAATCTTTTTTGTTGTTCCATGTAGATTTCCTCCTCCAAATCACCATGGAGAAATGCAATTTTTAAGTCAAGTTACTTCATTTCAAGATTTATGCTAGCCACCAGTCCCTATACAATTCAAATTGCACTCATCTTCACCATAAGTAAGAAAATCTCATTAAAGTCGATATCTTTCTTTTGATCAAAAGCCTTTCACCACTGGCTAATCTTTGTACCTCAGCAACTTGTTACCATCTTTCTTCAATTCAGACGCCTATTCATTTTTGATTGCTTTATTTACTTTAAGTTGAGTAAAATCCCAATTTGCTACCTAATATGTAGGTTGATATCAATTGAATACTTAAAAAAATTGTCATCAAATAAGTACCTATAACTTGAAAATAATATCTAAAAAAATTTCAGTCCATTTCTTTTGTTAAAACTAACTTTTTTTATAGGGATATATTTTTTTGAAGTTGTACACTTAATCTACCAAGATTCTTGGGATGTCTATCTGTTCCTACATGAAGTCAGGTTCTTTATTCGAACCTCTATGCATAGAAAGAAAGTTTTGAGAAGTTGAAAACGATAATTGATAATGGCTTGGAATCTCTGTTATGCTAGAAGAAACATTTGGCTCTACCTAAGGGATCGGCCTCACAATGGTGAAATGGCTTAGGGTTCAGTTCCTCCTTGAGTCTTTTACTATGTTGAGAGCATTGTTTTAAAACTGGGATGGCTGACTAGTTTGACTAGTTGAAACTGACTCAATTCTAAATATTTAGGAAACTGAGTCGATTACATTAAATCCTGTTTTTTATTTTATTTTATTATATATATATATATATATATATATATATAAAAGAAAATGTTATGTCTACTGTTCTTTTTATAAAATAAAATCTTTTATTCACTTTTGTCACATATTTATTTTATCAATTATTTTATTTATCACCAAAATGGTTTTGGTGCCAAATGAGAACATTGAAACAAATTACCATACTTGAGATCGTTTTCTATTTATCTATTTATCTGTTTTTCATGTTTAGTTGATTAGTATGAAATTTGTAAGTTTGAAAGTGGAAGACAACATGGACCAACAAATATAGAAAGCAAATTAAAACTGGAAGCTAGCTAGTACAGATTCTGTAGAGTCCGAACTATAATGGTTCAATTAATTATAGAATAAATATTTATTTTTTCCTCACGGTTAAAATATTTATTAATTTAACTTTTTACATTTGAAACCTTAATTAATTTTATTTTTCATAATTCAAATTTATCAATTTAATCTTTTACACTTTAAATTTTTTATCAATTTTGTTTCTTAAATTTATTAATATTTTTAAAGTATGAAGGATTAAATTAATAAGTTTGACAAGTTTAAAAGACTAAATTAATTAAATTTTAAGTATGAGAGATCAAATTAATAAACTTAAAATGTGAGTGATCAAATTGATAAAAATTTTAAATATAAAAAATTAAAATAAATATTTACTCTTAATTATATTGATATATATATATCTTATTTGATTCAAAAGCTGAAAAAGGTCAAAAGAAAAAAGTGAAGAAACAAAGTTTACAATTGACCAATGAAGATAATGTGGGATAAAGGAACAAATAGAGGAGCTCATCGTGTCTGCTATATTCATAGCAGAACAATCTGTTGTCGTATTTGGGAAAAGGGGGGAAGAGAAAATGAACTTTAACTAAAAAAGTATCTCAGGCTTTACTATTATGGCTGTAGTAATTTGTTGTCATTATTTCCACTTTCCATCGCATGCATGCCTGCTGTAAAAGGCCTACATGGTTTCAGAGTTCTTCTCATAAAAGGTCCGTGTTGACAGCATACTCACTGTTATAAAGCAAGCCTTTCCAGGGAGATAGATTATTCTTATGATATCACTAGATTCCCTCACACCAAAATCTGTATAGAGATGTGATATATATATCTATATTTTCACACCACTTTTCCCTAGTTTTTTTTTTTTTTTTGTGATTCTCTAAATTTTTATTTAAAATTTATCCTTACAAATAAACTAAATCAATAAATATACATTAAAATATGTACAATGAGACGTGCAAACACCTTTTCCTATCCATATATATATGCCAACTACTAAATTGCAGCTTTATTGTTTTGGCAAACACCAGTTATTTCCCGTAGCAATGTTATGTATATCTAATTTTACGCAATTTTTTTTGTAATTTTCTTACAATTTGCCTTTACAAATTAATTGAAACACAAAGGGTGTAAAGTGATGTATATTTTCAAGTGTATTTATAATATTTTTCATTTTTGATAGTTGAGTATAATATAAAGATACTTTTTTTAACATTTTTCTTAAAAATTTAATTTTTTATGTTATATCAATAGTTTCATTGAACTTACAACGAGAAAATCAAATCCTCCATTATCACTTTCTGAAATAAATTAATATTTTAGCATAAGATATAAAAGTACAAAAAAGTTTCATACGTAAAGACTTGTAACATTTAACAAATCTTATCTTAATATCTTAAGCTTTTTGGACCAAGAATATACGGTCTAAGTTCTAATCATATACGTCATTTCTGTGTGCCTTTGTTCTTCAGTTATTTGGATTTATGTCTCATTGCCCTTTTTCAGTTTTCTTTTTCTTTTTCTTCTCTGCTAGGCTGCCTGGGTCTCGGGAATATATACGGTGATGTGGCCCTTCAACGAGACCCTAAAATCCCGCATTCTCATATAAACCTTCATATCCTCATTAACATTGAGTAATACCCTTAACATATGGTAAAAAGGAAAAAATGCCATTAGAATTCCCCAATCCTTGCTGCACGTTTTGCCTTTATTTCATGTTTAATCATTTTCGTGCCTGCAGCATACCTGTGTCGTTGTGAAGGGAAAGCCATAGAGACATTAGATTTCTTTACTTTCTTTTTCATTTGATGATTCATCACTAAAGTTTCCTAACATATTCTTTATTTTAAAGAAAAAAATATTTTAAGAACATATTATAATCTCAAATTTATATAAAAATGTTTTTCTAAGAATGATATTATCACTAGCATAACATTTTCTTTTGTCTCATACATATTTTGTATATAAATAAAGTAGATTGGTTAGAAACTTTTGACATAAAAGGTAAGATAAGTTGTAAGAACAAAAAAAAAATGTTATCCCTTCACTCCTATGATGTTTTAATTCTTCTCGCCGGGCACTCCTTACATGAATAAATTCTAAAGTAGTGTTTGGTTCAAAAGGCATGGAGGGGAAGTGAGGAATTTTAATAGAGAAAAAAGAAAGAGAAGGATTTTAATGAAAATAAGAGGTCTTTTCTTATTTGATTTATAGGTAAAAGGGAAAGAATAAATGGTAAGTAAAAATAAAATAAAGTATAAAAATATTTTTGTACAAAAAATTGTAATTATTTCTTTTCCTTTCAAAACTCTCTAATTTTATGAGTAAAAAGATAGATGAGAAGGGAGAAAAAATGAATGGTTAAAATCTCTTCTTTCCCCTCCTATATTTTGAAGCAAACAACGAACAATATCAAGAATCTCTCCCCTCCCCTCCTCCAAATCCTTCCAACCAAACACTCTTAAGTTAACATATCACTCTAATATTGTAATATTTAGCTTACATGCAAAGCTTTGAATCTTTGTTCTAGACTTAATTATGGCTATTCATGTATGTAGATCTCCTTCACATTCCATTAAAATTAAAACCAAAAATGGTTGAAAGCCAGCTTCACTAGTAGAATCAAAATGCTCAACATAAGAGACAGGGCTAGAATATATATATAGAGAGAGAGAGACAGAGAGAGAGAGAGATTGAAGAAGAGATATAATATTTATGAGGCCTAAAGGGTATTCATCGGCCGGGGAATACATAAATTGGAAGTCTGATTCAAGTGGATTGTGTTGTCTTCTCCATGAATACAATGTTGGGAATCAATGGTGGACGTTGGGGTGGTGGAGCGGCGAAGGTGCGGTGCCGTTGAGGGGTTGCGGCGGCACCGACACCGGCACCTGGCACTGGTAACACTTGGTGAAGAGGCCGAATGTGTCAATCTGGTTTATGAAGTTTACCATGCTCGCCCACCCACCAAATCCAAACCCAACCACCAACACCCACACCACTACAAATACGTTGATCGTGTAGGTTCCAACCCACCTTCCTACCCATTTGGGCGGTTGCTCCAGTGCATTCTGCATCCCATGCAAGAATCAAATTGATTGTGCAAAAACAAAATAAATATTTATCAATCGGACGGCTACAATTACTCAACTGTACGGTTGAGATATCGTATCACGACATTATTTTATTTTTTGAGTTTATTATCTTTACCTACCAATTTAGTTTTTCTCAATTAAAAAAATCAAACCAGAAGCAGATACAGGCGACAAGTTAATATATTACATTACATTACGTGGGAGAAAGTCCCGGTGCTGGTCTGCTAGACGGTGACCATACGCTAACCCCACCAAACATAGTTTACCTTATCCTTTAGTTTTATACTGTATTTGGATTGTATTTAGAAGAGTATAGAGTACCTCTCGGGCAGCGGCAGATTTATAGGTGAAGATGTGGGCCAGGGCGGGGATGATGTAAACGGTGAAGCTGACAAGAAGGGATCCAACGGTGGAGTTGATGGGACCAAAAAATGGGAAAATTATGGCCAAGAACCATATAGGTATCACCACCGGCAACCTCGCCGCCGCACGCTTGCACAGACTCTTGCATTCATGCATCCCTATTGCTTTCTCCCAAACAAAGTACAATGGCGTGCATGCGAACCCAAATGTAATAAACTGCACGTGTACGCAAACTCAGAACGCTGTGTTTCATTCCTGTACGTATATATATACGGATACGTATGAATATACTATACACGTATTTGTATATGTATACCTGGTGGACGAGCATTAAAATCACAGCCGTGTCTCGGAAGGGGGATCTAGGGAGGAGAGAAAAAGCGTTGGAGTGATTTAGAAGCAAGTCTCCGAATGCCCAGTACACTGCTGCTGCCGATGGAAGCGTCAGTGTCAGCACATAGAGGGTAGCCAGTGAGTATATTGCCTTGAACTTCTGCGGCTTCCACATTGCGTGCATTATTTCCCTGCACCAATGAATTCATTATTCATCTCTCAAAATTAAACTAATTTTATCTTTAATCAAAATTAATTTTTTCTTGAAAAAAAAAAAGGAACTTTTTGCCCCTGGGAGCAATATTTGGGCCTACTGTGGAAAAATCTAAAAGCTAAGATCTAGCATCCACTGATGAAAGCTGGAGGTCTCAGGGTCTTTCTCATGATAAAAAGCAGAACCAATTAGAGAAAAAGAACACTGGCTTTCTATATCCTGAAAAGGATATTCCCAAGAATATGGACACTTTTTTGCTCCCCACGCCTATCCAGGGCATTTTGGGCAATTCATTACACAATGTATTCTTTTAATTCACCACCACAACGAAGTGACGTGGAGGTAAGAAAAGAGAGGAAATTTTATAATTGAAGAATGTTGCATAAAAAAATTAAATTGTACTATTTAAAAAGAGAAAATTTATGAGAGAAAAAAATTATGTAATATATAGATAAGAGATAAAAATATATATATAATAGTTTATGAAATTCATTAAAAAATTTAAAATTATAAGAGTAAAGAAAAAAGTTATATAAATTATATAAAATAAAAAAAATATGTTAATATAAAATTTAAAAAAATAATATAAAAAATTAAAATATACCATCCTTTCATCATTAAAGATGCCCCTAACAATATGCAAGAAAATTTGCCACCGGCTCAGCTCTAATTGTGTCAGCTTGAAAATTTTGATTTTCTTTAAAAAAAAAAACTTTTGTTTAATTTTAAGCGTCGATATAAATAGTTATTTCATTTTAAATATATCTGATTAAAATAAAGAAACAAGGGCAAATTTGTCAACTGATGTAAAAGACATGAAATCTTACACAGTAACAGCATGTCCCCCGAATGTGTAGAGAATGTTTGTGGCCCCAGTGAAATATAGAACCACTTTGGTGGGACCCGAATGCTCAACACCCTCCACCTACACAATTATTAATTTTTATAATAATTAACACTCGTAACATATGATTTTTAATAATAATAATAATAAATAATGACAAATATAATTACCTGGCCATGGAGGAGAGAGGCAACAGTGAGGTACCAAGCAGTGTAAGTGGTCATGAGAAGTCCCAAAAAAGACCAGATTCTGTAGTTGTGAAAGGAAGGAATAAAGACAGTGGTGGCACAGCAAGCTCCGAAGATGTAAGTCCAAGTCCTTTTGTCCAGATTGTCATTTATGTAATATATGTTACTGCATGCAAAAATATTAATTAATTATATTAAAATATTATTCAATTAATTAACAAGCAATTTAGCACTTGCACAATTGACATTATCACTTTATCAAAGGTCATGTGGGTGGGTGAGCTTACAGGGTAACTGGCCTGCTTTTCTTTGCTTCCTTAATTTAATTTATTCACTTTGATAAAATGAAAAAATATGATTAGACTTAAAGAATTTGGATCTTTAGCAGAGACCGCAGTAAAGTCGATTATTCATATTTTAAAACTAGGGTTATTGACATAAATTATGTACCTTGCACAAGCTATGAGTTGGATAACAGATCCAAACAGAAGAAAAGTGCAGTTAAAAGCCAAACCCACGTTTCTCCAATGCTTCCCCAGTAGCCCATCAAGAACCTCAAACCACTGTTTCAATATTCAATTTAAAAGAACAAATTAATTAATATGATAATTATGAGAGCTAATCCTTAGTTAGTATTATTATGATGAGAGCTAGCTAACCTGGATGACATGGTTTCTGAAATCAACTTTTTCTCTCTCTTTTCTGGTTCTGTATTCAACGTAGAGTGTGCTAATAAGGTAAGCTGTCCAGCTACCCAATAAGCTGTAGAAGACTTGAAAAAGTATGCCCGAAAACATTCCCAATTGGGAAAATGAATATGGCAACGTAAGCAGAACTTGAGCCACCTGATATAAAAGAACCAAAACAACAAAAGCATTAGACAACCACGATACAACAACAATGTGTAGGCATACGAACCCAGATTCTCGTTACACCAATTTAGTAATGTGTATATATATATAATAACAGCAGCCATAGTGCAGTCTAATCCAGGTCGCATTACAACCAGGGGAAACTGAAAGGCAACTAACCTGGTTGGAAGCACAGCTAAACCAAGCATCATAGGCAGAACCACCGTGCCACAGAAACTTTGATAACCTGGACTTTATGCCCTTAGGTTTCCCTTCGGTTTCCATTTCTACATAGCTTCCAACTACTACGGTTTCTACATCCTTCTCCGTTGCCATTTTCTATCTCTAACTCTTTCTCGCTCTCTCTCTATGAATCTAACTTGCTGCTTCACTCTCTCAACTTGCTGTCGTTTTGTCTGTCCTTCTTCTTCTTGGAGTTGCGTTTTAATGGTGCCGTGGCGTGAGATATAGGGAATAAGGGAATATTAATGAAGAGGAGTGTTGGAGTAGTGATATATATACAGGACACAAGGGGTTCTCGAATGCTGGGAAAGACTGTTTATGAAAGGTATTGAAGAGGGCGGTTTCGGGAAACGAGTAAATCCGCTTTTTCGACGACTAAAAGCTATCATGGTTTTTTGACGAAATCCTCTGGTTCTCGAGCCCCTTTTTGTAATTACAACTTTTGTTCTTTAGTTAATCATATATTTACATAATGATATTTATTATCGGTCCCCCAACAATCCTCAATTAAAAAAAAAATACCCATCAACATGGTAAGCTACGTAGGGAGCGTGATTGCCAGTCCGTACGAAGGGGTCCTCCCCGCTTCCCGAGCTGATTATTGCAAAATTTCCCTTTCCTAAATTCAGCTTCACTGTATCATAATTTTCTTAATTTTGCCATTTCCCTCTTTTTTGGCCAATATTTTTAGCATCATTTGCAACATTTTCATATAATAAGATTATAACAGTCAAGTGGAGATGGCCATGAAAACGCAAGTTTCTAATCTTTTAGTGCTAGAAAAATTTAAGATCATTATTTTTTTATTTTAATCACTGATATATTTGAGACCTACAAATTTATTATTGTCAATAAATCTGATACACACTTTACCATTGAGGCATGTGGTCACTAAATTTTATAATTGATGGCTAACTTATAGGCACCATTAACGTTGTTAGAGCACTTATAAAGAGATTGACTGTAGTATTAGGAGTTAAATGCACGTTATTTTTTAGAAGAAGCAGGTAAACTTAGGAGAGGACAAAATGAGTAAATAATAAATTAAAAGAAAGAAATAATTAAACAAGGGAAGGAGTGAAGTAAAATAATAACAAAGTAGACGACATGATTGCAGCCAAAGGGGCGTGGTCGCTTTGCAAGTCGAAGAAAGCTGCTTTTATCACATGGCCAACTCGTTGTACCCTCGAGAATCACTGCCACCCTATTCGATGTCCAATTAAAACTCATTCATTCTACTTGCAATTTATTTACTTGTATAAAAATTATAGTGTCATAGGTGATTTATTTAAGCATTATAGATTATAGACAAGTTATAAGACAGTGAGCAAATTGTTAGATCATGTGCCCTTCTCCAACTGCACCTCCCCATTTTTAATTTTATATCCTGATTTTCATCGGTATCCTAATATTCTCCACTGTCCCCTTGGAAAAAAAGAAAAATATATGTGCTATGCATTTATCTCTCATGTATTATTATATATAAGGAAAAAAAAATTATTTCTAATCATGTCTTAAACTTTGTTTTATGAACAGTGATTTTATCCTTTATAATAGTGTTAGTTTTAATAGAAGACAAAATTTTTGTCTCATTTCTTATATTAAACTTCTTTTTTTACAAGCTTGAGATTGATCTAAAATTTTAAATAATTTAATTTGTAACATTATTTTTATTGTTCTTCAATCCTAAATTCATGAGAAGTTTTAAGACAAGAGATGATATAGACAATATTATCTCACTGAATAAAAATAATAAATTTAATCTTAAAACTTTTCAAACCAAAATTTTTTAAGCACAAAACCTTGGATTTTTTTTTTAAGAGATATTTGTTGCCTTAAATAGACCCAATATATATATATATATATATATATATATATATATATATATATATATATACACACACACACAGCCAATTACACACTAAAGATTCTTTGTTTCTCTCTTTTATTTCATTTCTTAGAAAGAAAAGTGCAACCCTCTAGAAATTCTCTTGACCCGACCCTAGGTGTTATTCTTTTTGCCACAAGAAGAATATCAAGTCCAACTTTTTTCTTGTTTCTTTTTGCTTGAAAATAACAACAAAGCCAACTCTGCTCTAGTGTTTTGTCATATATTTATTCAGCATGTTTAAAGTTTTTAATGAGCAAAAGCTTCCAAGAGAGACATTATATTTCATCAGAGGGTAAAATGTCCATTTCTTTCACCTTTAGTTTTTCTTTCATTGTCTTGAAATTCTCATACACTAGTCCAAATATTGAAGGGTAAAAAAAGAAAAAGAGAAAATTTTCCAGCCCTCAAATTTGTCTTTTTCTAATATTTGAATAAGTTGAATTATCATAGGGAGATAAAAAAACAAAACAAAACAAAACAAAAATAAAAGGAAGCATGAGTTGAAGGTCTAAAAGGCATTATTTTGGTGCAGCAAAATATATTCATGAAGAGTGTTTGGACAGGACACCCATATCCCGCTCCTTGTTTAGTCACACATTCTAGTTTGTAGGACCAGAAACATTCTCTGTAGCTTCTGTCTCCTTGACCATGTTCCAATTCGTTTTTCATCTTCTCTAGTTTGTTCAAATTTAAACACCCTTCATCAATATGATAGCTAACTCTTGAGATCATAGTTATTAAATTCGTCATTTTTTTTTTTTGACAAATTACAAACTAACTTATACGTATTGATTTGTAATATTTGAATGTCTTAATTTGTCTTCATTTACATATCGTTTTATAAAAACACGTCAATTAAAGATGAAGAAAAGAAACATTCTTCAACTTTTTTTAATATTATATAAATTTATATTCAAATTTATACTTAAATTTTTTATTTTCTTCAACAACTATTATCAAGAAAAAAAAATAAAAAAATAAAAAATTACATAAAAATATTATAAAATAACATAATTTATAACATACTTTAATTTATTAAAAAAATTATCTAAGTGAATCATATATTTTTAAAGATTTCACGAACATGGTAACTGTGATTGACACTAATAATCTGATACAGGGAAATTGTAATTCATGTGTTTGCACCATTGGATGAACTAAAATCTCCTTTGTCCACCTTCATTTGTCAGGTTAACTGGTTGTTATCGTGGGTGTCTGCATGATTAGTCACTCAGTCTGTTCTGCACGTTTTGAAGCAATTCCGAAGCAAAATGATGTTTTAGGCAAATTCCTTGTTCTCATATATATAATGACATTTTACATTTGATTTCCCGAGAATGGTTTCATTATGATAAAACTTCATCACTTGCTGTGACTCTGAGCATATACAATTATTTTTTTCAGATAGTTTCTTCATGTTTACGCCATAGCCTCGATGTTTGCAGTCATGTGAGAAGCAATTGAGACCTTAACTCTTGTAAAAATGTAATTGTTAATAGAGTTTATTTCTTCTTTAAAAAATATCTTTCGTAAAGCTTGAAATAGCAGGAAGTAAAAAGAAAAAGAAAAAAGTTAATAAGGTTAATTTAGTTAATAAAGAATCAAATTGCTTCTCTTAGATTAAAGTTTAAAATATAACAATAAGCCTCGTTAAAATATGTGATATATCATAATCTTAAAATAAAATAATCTCAAATTTTTTAACCAAAAATAATGTAAAACACATTAAAAGATAGCACGATGTAAAGTCTTTAAGGTAGGAGACAATCTATAGCAGAGAAGTTTACATGATTTGAGTGTTGATATTAATCAGGACAGAATGCAGATATTAAAGCAAGATTTGCAGTGTTTAATCTATGCTTATACGTGTCGCAATAAACCAACAACTAACAATGTACTATGCCTACTAATTAAATTTACATAGCACGCCCTGCCGTTTGGTGGTTTAACTTCTGTAAATCTCCCCAAAAGTAAACCTACCCATCATTAATTCTTCAAAGTTAAATTATAGCTGATAAATTCTAGAATAACAAAGAATTATGATATATATACCATAATCATCTGTTAATCCTACTTTCAATTATAAGCATGCAATTCAAGTTGTAACTTCAAATAAATAGCCAAAGCTTTGAATGTACCAAGAAAATACTAACTTTAAGTGTACCAAGAAAATCAAACTCCAACCTAAAGAGGTGAGGAAGCTAGAGCTTTTACAAGAACCGATACTATAACACATTCATTTCTCGATAATTAAATTTAACCCAACATTTTATCTTACCTTTTAAATTGAGGAGAATTCTCTTCATTAATTTTTTTGTTAGCGTCAAGATTTGGATGATTGTATCTTTTTGGGCATCTGTATCTAGTTTCTTGTGATATTTTTGTGGGTCTTTTGGCTGCTGATCATCAAAGAATTACATCGACTTGTGTTGTGATTCAATTTCTTAAGGTGGCATTCATTGGTCTTGCTCTATTTCCGTATATAATGCATGCCCACGTACTAGGTGACTCAATGGTTGTCAACTAGGGTAACATGTTTTGCTTTAGAATTTGTTTCAAATTTTATTCTGTTATGCTCTTATTAGAAATTAAGAAGATATTAAAATAATGTTATAATAATTTTAGTTAATTATTTAAAATTTATTTCTTGACAAATAAAAATAACATAAAATTGATTTAAGATGAATTATGAGATAAAAAATAATGTCATCGTCAACCGTAATTGTAGAGATGTAGGTTTGTATTTACATATGTAGGATTATGATTGGATGGAAGGCCTCTATACACAAACACCATCATGCCATGCATGCTTTACTATATTTATGGCCACCATGCTCATGCTGGGACCAAAAGAATCCTATCATGAACAGCAAATTGCTCTTCACTTTAAGGACTTCTTTCTTTTGTAAAGTGAAGATCCAAGCAAATATTCTCCTGTTAGGCTATAATTGTCTTTCGTCCAAACTACACAAGCGCTGTTCTTAAAAATAAAATTTATTATTTTCTTTAATGTTTCATTTTTTATTTGATTATATATTAATTAATTAATTATATACAATTAATTAATTATATACATAATAATAAAATTAAATTATAATCTAAAAATCAATCAAGATAAATAAAATAAAATATGAGACAAGTAATTTTGTCCCTTTCATAATTTCATTGCTTTACAAATTCTTTTCTCTTTCTCTACTACTTCCAGCGCTTTCAACCCTTGAAGCTACTTTCCATGCGGGGTTGTCGCCCATACTTCTATTTTTTTCGGCCCATCAAGAAGCACCCCGCTCCTAAACATGGGCTTCAAATTTTATATTTTTTAATCAGAAATTTTATATTTCAATGCTATTAGATTGAATGAGAAAAATATAATTTTGATTTCTCTTGATATTTTAAATTTAATAAAATAGTCTTCACATCTTAAATTTATTAAAATAATCTTAATATTTATGATTATTATCAAATATATTTTTAATATTTTAAGTTTATCAAAATAATTCTTAACACTTAAATTTTTTTATCAATACATCTCTATATCACTAACCATTAACAAAGGTTTATTAATTTATATGGTTTATTACTTATGTGACTATAATCTATATCTTGTTGAGTCACTTTTTTTTTTTTTTTTAAAAAAAGTGATTTTGTATTTTTTTTTTTAAGTACTAATATGATATGATAAGATAAGATAAGATAAAATAAAATAAAATAATTTTTTTTTTTTATGTTTTTTAAGTGACATAACAAAATATAAATAGCTAAGTCAACTGATAACAGTCATATGAGCAATATTAAACAATACATATCAATTTTCTGTTAATGGTTAGTAATGGCGCAGTGTATTTGGTAATAATTTTTAGTATTAGAAACTATTTTAATAAGTTGATATGTTGGAGATGTATTTGATGATAGTCATAAGTATTAGAAATTATTTTGATAAATTTGAAGTTTCAAAAGTGTATTTGATAATAGTCATGAGTAATAGAGACCAAAATGTTATTTTTTTTTTTAAATTGAATACATCCCAAGAAAAAAACATAAATGCCTTATTATTATTAAGGAGGAGGCCAATATTAATAAGCTATGACTTTGGGGACCAAATGTAGGATTTACATAAACTTTGGGAAGTTGATGTATAATAATTACAAAATATTAAAAAATTAAAATTTAGAAAATTATGACACCCTGGATCTCCATTGACTACTACCATACCAAATAGTTTTTAGCACCTTGTTTTTAGATCACATCTAATAATTTGTGATTTGTAATTTCTATGTATTATCATATATGATTATTTTCCAAATTTATCATATATTTTTAAAATTTACTTTTTTTATGTTTTGATTACAAACTCACAAAAAAAATTGAAGAATAAAAAAGATTTTGCGACATGTAAACTTCTAATAAATTCATGGATAATATATGATTTGTAAATTGTGCATCTATTTAAGGCCTTCTTACGTGGCAGACACATGGCAAAAGGGTGGAATCATGGACAAGACCATATCTAGTAGTATTATTTGGAGAGTTCTACAGGGTTATAGAACAATTCTAACATAATATCATGACTAAAGAGTATTAAATTGGCAAAGAAAGAGAGTTAAAGAACGTTTTGCATGCTCAAAATTAGGTCTTATTTGTACTTTAGCAAGTGAAAGTTGAAGAAAGATAAATTTTAGAGATAATATGTCAAAATAAATCCTATAAAAAATTACAAAAAATAAACTATACAATGGTAAATTTTATGACTAAAAATGCTTTAAAAGCGTAGAGTGCGACACATTTTCATTCTACTTTTCTTCTTAAACATGCTGTTTCCGCATCCTCAACAATAGCAAGCTAAATTCTCTCACCTCACTTCCTGGATTGCATTCCTCTCTTTCAATTCCGAATACGCGTGGCCCAATCTTTAATTCAACCCTCAGATGGTTGATTTCTGCCGGCCAGGTACTATGCTAATGATTTGTCTCTTTTTTAAGAAAATGGCCGAATGTATACTTGCTTCCGTTGCTGTGAAAATGTTTGAATGAGAAGGAATTAGCATGTTCTTGTTTGCAATTTGGAGTGTTTGGAATCATAATTTCTCTTGCATTCTCAACATAAGATTGTTTTCTGAGGTCTAACTTCAAAGTTAAAAATTTATTACAAAGGATTTTTGGGGGGACAAAGAAGGCCAAGTGATGGTGAATAACTCATCGTCAATCTTGTATAACTGCAGCAGAGGACCTGCAAAAGAAAAACAATAAAATGGTCAGCGTTGCCAGTTGGATGTTCTGTCATATTATATAATCTAGGAAAACAATGAATTTGTTCTACCTGGGCTCTTCGTTTGCACTGTATTGCTCTAAGCTGTTAAATTTGTTATCTTTAATGGGGTTATAGCTTGCTCTCTAGACTGCTGTGATTTGAAAAAAAGAGAGTAAATTCTTGTTTAGAAACACATTTTCTTTCCCATTCCCACCCAGTCAAGAGTTGATGTTTTATAAAAGCTATACTAGTTCATATTATATTGCCTCTCCACTATTCCTTCTTGTCTCTGGAGAAGAGAACAAGTTCAACTTCCCAAGGTTCTGATAGACAAACTTCATTTGTGAGGCATAGATATTAGTCAATGGTTCTTGACTCTTGGGATACAATATTTTCCAGGGCAGAGAAAATTTCTATGAATGGTAGACTGTTTGTTCTCTATCGTTCTGGAATTTCATATTTCAACCATTTGTTTATTGTGATGGATCCGATGGAATCATCTGACATCAAAGTGGGCTTGACTTAATGAAGTTAAGCAATTAGAAGTTGCTATATCACCACTTAATTTGAGATTCATCTAATGTTATCTATCATGGACGTAAATATTTCAAAAATGCATATTGTTTACTCTTGAGATTTTTATGCACATGTTTCATACCTGATGACCTATTTGCCCCTACTCTTACACCCTATTATCCCACCAGATATGATGTCAGCTGGACAAGATGGATCCCTAAGCAAGCCAAAGGCTGAATGGACACCCTCTCGAGATTCTTACTTGGTTGAACTTCTTGTTGAGCAACACAACAGGGGAAGAACAGCTTACAACGAGTTCAAAAATGAAGTGATTAAGTCTGTGACAGGGGATTTCAATAAGAAGTTTGGCTTGAACTTAGAAGAGAATCAGATAAAAAATCGCTATAATGTGATGAAGAAAGATTATGGTGTTGTCAAAACACTTCGGAATCACAAGGGATTTGGCTGGGATGAAGCTCGGCATATGGTTGTAGCTGATGATAAAGTTTGGGAAAGTTATATTCCGGTGTGTAACGAGCTATACAAGTGTAAAGTTTTTGCACCGAAATTGTCATTTTAAGTTCATGTTTTATGTTTGCTTGTTAGAGAAAAAGTGTATGGAACTACTTGCAGGCGCATTGTGAAGCAAGGCCTTTTCGACGCAGGAGCTTCCCATTGTATAAACTGATGTCTATCATATTTGAAGGTAAATACTGATGCAATTTCTATATGATGCTTCTTGAGTTGCACAGCCATTGATGATTTGCCACATTGCAGGAGAAAGAGGTCTTCCAAAATGCCAATTTCCTAGTGGTGCAGAAGCAGAAGAAGGGAATAGTAATAGCAATACAGAAACAGTTCGATCTTCTGAGCCTTGTAAGCTACCAACCCAAGTAATTGATGGCACCGTTGATTCTGATTCAATGGTCCCTATAAATGACATGCAAACCAAGAAGCACAAATCTGTCACTCTTGTAGAATCATCTGGGAAAAGGAGAACCTACCATAAAATCGGGGAGACAATAGAGAATGCATTATATGAGGTTTTTAAAGCAGCCAAGTCTAAAGCCAAACAAACGAATGCATCAAACATAACTTTATTGTATCAAAACTGCTTAGAGGAGCTGCAAACATTGAAGGAGTTGGATGACACTGAGTTTGCAAAGGCCGTTAATGCTCTTAAAGATGACAAGAATGCTATTGCTTTTATGACAATCAAAGGACCAAGACGGTTGACCTGGTTACGATCTCTATGGCAATGATACTAACATCTATACTTTCTTCTACATTTATGCAGATCTCAGTGAAGCTGAGTGGAATGTTTTCTTTCTGCAAGCGTATCCATATCCAATTGCATGAATTAACGGCAAGTGGTTGGACATATTGCTTCTTTATACCCATTATGTAGAAATATTCCATATATAGTTAGTTTTTTTATTTTTTATTTTTTGCATAATATCTTCCATGGGAAAGCCTATATGGTTTATTTTGTTTGAGATTCAGTTTTTTCTTATTGATGTATACTCTTTGGCATGTAAATCCAGTTTAATTTATGTAGTCAAATATTCTGTAATCTCCCATGGCAAATCATTAGATCAAGAATCTGCAGTGTCACAAGCACAGCAGCAACATTTTTAATGGGTCCATGCTGATTACTGACAGTTAGATTGTTAATAAGAAATATTGTTGCTCTAATGATGTTGATTATGATGTCAAAAATCTTTTGGTATTTAATGTGAAAGCTGTAATCATTCTTGATTAAAGTTGAGTAATTAGTGATACCGTTGATACTTTTAGGGTGAGGCGTTTTTTTTTTTTTTTTTTGAGATGTGGTTATTGTTGGAACAAGTAAGCAAGTGAGCAAATGGAGTGGAAAAGAAAAAATAGAAAAAGCAATGCACCACTTCATAAGAAAAGTAAAGTTATTATAATTGTTTGGTATTCTCTGATGTTCCTTCCTTCTCAATGGGTCGTGTTCTTCTCTTGCTCATTATTCTCAGTCTCCTAGCACTGTCTTTCTTCTCAGGTAAATCACACAAACTAAAGCCTTCAATTTTATCATCAATTCTTGGTTTCTTACTTGTTCTGTATCTATAAATCTTAGTTCTGTTGTGTTGTGTACAGAGGTACAGTCAACGTCGTTCAAGATTGTGAACAAGTGTCGATACACAATATGGCCCGGTTTGCTTTCAGGTGCTACTTCGCCGCAGCCCCCTACCACGGGCTTCGTTCTGAAAAGTGGCAAGTCCAAGACCATAAAAATCCCGAAATCTTGGTCGGGTCGCCTATGGGCTCGGACCCACTGCGGTCAAGACTCTAACGGGAAGTTTTCTTGTGTGACTGCCGATTGTGGTTCCGGCAAAGTAGAGTGTGTCGGTGGGGCTAAGCCGCCGGCTTCATTGGCCGAGTTCACGCTAAACGGCGCCGATGGATTGGATTTCTATGACGTAAGCTTAGTGGATGGCTACAACCTCCCCATGCTGATTGTGCCCAAGGGAGGTAAAAGAGGTGGATGCAGCGCTACTGGGTGTTTAGTGGACCTTAACGGTGCTTGCCCAGCCGCTCTAAAGGTGGCGCGTGAAAATGGGACGGGAAGCCTCGCTTGCAGGAGCGCGTGTGAAGCTTTTGGGGATCCACAGTATTGTTGCAGTGAGGCTTACGCGACGCCCGACACGTGTCACCCATCTGTATATTCGTTGTTCTTCAAGCATGCTTGCCCCCGCGCGTATAGCTACGCATACGATGACAAAACGAGCACGTACACGTGCGCCTCAGCTGACTACTTGATCATATTCTGCCCTTTGCCGTATACCAGGTACTATTACTCTAGGCCCATATGGCTTGCTTAGTTGAAATTAGCCTGTGGATAAATGAGGGCAATTCGGATATTTTGTTGGATTGCAAGATTGGTTGCTGTTCTTGCAAATTCCAGATTATTCTATCTTTTGTGAATTATAGTCTAGGGAACATTAATTAAATTGGTGGGGATCTTATCACGTTATCCATTGCTTATAACGCGGAGCATGTTCTCCCTTGACTACAAAAAGGTCTTAACTTTTAGACTTGGTGAAATAATATACTAAAATTAGTTTGAGAACCAAGAGGGTGGATTCTGTAAGTTACTCTCAAAATCGATGTTTTGTTCCAAGTGTAATGGACTTTTAGCATTAAAAGTTTAAATTAGAACATAAGGATATACAGAAGAGAGAGGGAAAGGGGATGGAGTGAAGAGGAATTAGTGCCCCTTATTCTCAAATTTTATCTATTTAGAGTGGTCCATTGATTTTTTTAGTCACTCCTTTCACTCTTCTTGCTCTCACTAATAATGGAAGACTCCTGTATACATGATAGCTTCCTTGGTTGCAGAATGATATCAAGTTATATAATGACTGATTCCCCATCACCCCCTCCCTCAAGATTAAGAGCAAGTCTAGATCCTGCATCATGAGCTTGCACAACGAGATTTGGACGTTTAGAGAATTAGTATGCTTGTGTTGTGTTTGGAAGAACTTGGCAAAGGATTTGAAATTTCGAATTGGCAGATTCCTTCCCTAATTAACACTGAAGGCTCTCCTTTTTATGAATTGCTTTCCACTCTGTTTCTAGTCCTTCTATATTTGCATTGTTATTAGCCCTTTATTTTTTTTGTAGTCCGAATACAACCTCTAAACTACATAATGGGATAGAAGTATCTGATAAAATACAAAGTACAAGGCATTTAATAGACAGAAACTGTATGTACGATTGCTTGTCAATTACAATTACATGATGGTCTATTTATACAGGGAGTATGACTTAGCAAAATAAGGGGATGTGATTTTGCTTGAGTGATTCTTGTGATTGTGTTTGGCTTGATTCTTGTCATTTCCTATGATTCTGTTATCAGTATCGTAAATGGCTTCTCTCTTTGCCTTTGGTAGTGCAATGTATAATGGTATATTGTGATTGCATCAGTAGTAGTTGATAACGTGCATTTTCGTTATGGACTAACTCAACTGGATTTGAGCAGCCAAAAGTTGCTGGGAGCACGGAAAGACGGGGCTACACTTCCTCTGGTAAACAAGACCATGATGTACTTACATTAAGGCAGTTCATCCATCACAGCGCCATTTGCCCTCTTTTATTTCCTGACATATGAATGAATGCAAACTTGTGAGTAGAAAAGTAGCTGAATAGCATCTTCACTTTTACCTGTATAGCTCCATTTTGTTTCCTTCTGATTGTTGCATTTAAGTATCAGAGGCCTACTAGGCGGATTTTCCACGCCATGCCATGACATGAGAAATACTGTAAATACCGTTTTGATGTTTCTGTTTTCCCGCTCTGTGGTATAATATACATCAAGATTTGGATAGTGTATCTGCTGAGATTGTTAAATCCTTATTTCAACAAAAATAGAAGAAACATTACAGTTTGTAAAGTATTCTTTTGAAATCATACATGAATGATAGTTCTTGTATTATTACTGCAAACCCTTAGAGCTTGCTTTAGTTGTTCAAAGTGCAGTTATGTTGTTCAGCTACAACATGATGTGTGGAGGTCTCAGCTCAATCAATTGCATTTATTGCTTTTCGTTTATGGTAACCTTGCAATACGATACCAAAGCCTACCTTTACAATTTCCTGAAGATTATAAAACATCCATCTCATGTGAATCAACAACTCCCTGTAACCCCAGTTGTGTGCTGTTTGGAGAGGAATTACACTCTTGTGGAAAATGGTACTTGCTATGATAACCAAACACCCAAAAACATACTAGGAAGTTTCAATCAAACTTGTTTAGCTGATACACTCAGTATAGTGATATGCTTAACAACTAGTATTGGGAGTAACATTAGAGACAAAATCTTATATCTCACTTTTTTCTTAAACCTTATATATGGTGTGTGTAGGTTTAGGATTAGTTTAAAGGTGAGATTGGTCTTACTTGTAGTATTATTTTAATTTTTTTAAACTTATTTCAAATCTATAAAATAAGGTTTCAGGTAGAAAGTAAAACAATTTTATTCAGCAACATCCTAGAAGAGATTGGGCTAACCATATGGGTATTAAATTTTGCAGCCCTTTAACTTTAACAAATGTCACCTCGTGGGTGGAAAATGACCAAATTACCCCTGCGGGCTAAAAAAAATCCAGCTTCCCCTCCCCTCTCTTCCCCCCCTCCGCCATTCCCAACTTCCTTGGCTGTGAAAGGTTGGTCTTGCCTTGAAAATGGTCGTGTAACGCTGTTATTTTTAATAAAATAGATTTTTAAATTCATTTGAGTGTACGTTTGTCATTCATGTAGTTTTATGTTTAAAACGGTTGTGCATAGTCATTTTAATTTTTGAAACGGTTGTACATAACTATTTCAATATTTGAAATGGATGTATACAGTCGATTTGAAGATGGAACCACATGTGCAAGGCCGTTTTTGAAACCCACTTCAAATTGGAAAGGGGTGGCAGCCAAATAGGTGATGAGAGGACAATTTTGAAAGTTTGTAATTTTTTTTTTAAGCGATGGGTGATATTTATTAAAGGTAGGGTTGTAAAATTTAATACCCCTGACCATATAGGACTTTTTAAAGTCACTATTTTACATTTATTTTTGTCTTTTCACACCCCCATCTATTTCTCCATCTCTTTAGCGATTCAAAAAGAAACATAAGAGTGTTAAAAGAGATCCCGCATTAAAATAAGAACATGTGATGTAACGGACAAGTGAAACCTTTGAAATTGGGATCACTGGACTGATTCAATGCATTTTTGTAGGCTCTTTAGGACTATACCCTATCTATGGTTTGCCCTCGCAAGTCAAAAGTTTTGTTGAAAGTAGGTGCAGTTTTTCCTTTAACGGCCCTTTGATTTTCCTCTTGGATTGATTGGCTAGTTTTCTTGAAAGAAAATGAGAAAAACTCTTTAGCTTTTATTGTCAATTTTAAAAATAATTTTTATATTTTAAATTATATAAAATAAAATTTTAATATTTTTAAATTAAAAATAAAAAAAATTATATTAAAATATTTTTATTTATAAAAAAAATTATTTTTAATTTTAATTTAAATATAAAAATTTATTTTATTTAATTTAAAAGAAAAAAAATTAATAATAATATAAAAAAAAAAACAACTATTGATTAGAAAGTAAAGATTAGGGTTAACACATTGGGTTCTTGTTTCTATTTTTGTCTTTTTTTTTTTCATATTTTTATGTAAAAAAGAAAGGGCGGGTTCTTTTTTCAAAAAATGAATGTGAGATAAGAAAACCAATAAAAATGTGCTTAACTTTCTGATTATTCTTCTCTTTTTAGTCAAAGGGACTATAAATTCATCATGCTCTGTCTGTAAAAGTAGCCATAACAAATCTTTACCAATCGTGTGTGTTGTGTTGTGTTGCAATTATAATGCCGCAAATCCCTTAAAATTAAAAGCTTTTTTTTTTTTTTTTTTTTTTGCAGTTGACATCACATGCACTTTATTTGATGGAATAATATTTACTCTCTTGTATTTTCATTAATTGTAATTTAATAATCTTTATTTTCTAAGTTTTAACTAATTTAATATAAATGACAAAGATATTGGGACAGTATTCCCTATTTGCTGTGGTGTTAAAGTAGCACCTCTTTTCAAGTCTGCTCTCTCTAACATAAATGAAGAACCTTAAATATAATGTGGACTTTCTTATTGTTACAATATGAAGATAAATTTAAACTTTAAAAACTAATATATTATTATTCATTTTTATTTTTATTTCTATCTCTCTTTTTCTTTAAGATGGAATTTTTTTCTTTCTTAAAACAACTAAATTAACAAGTATCCCTTTTTGTTAATAGAAATTGATGAACTTATATTCTCACTATTAATATGATTAATATATTTAAATTTAGATCATTCATTTAAACAATTTTTACATCATACTTTGAAATACATACATGATAACTTATAACTGTTTAAATTTAAATATGAGTATCATTTTGATATTTTTTAATTTTTTTTACAATATTGATAATTTTAAAAATAATTTTTACTTTTTTAAAATAAATAAAATAAATTATTACATTTAAAGTTTAAAATAAAAGTAAATTTTATGTGTAAATAAAAAATATTTTAATAAAATTTTTTTTATCTTAATTTAAAAAATAAAAAATTATTTTATTTAATTTAAAATGTTATAATTTTTTAAAAAAATTAATGATAATGTAAAAAAATAAAAAATATATTTTTTTAAACTATCAATATTTATATTATATTGAATAATAACTAATTAACTAAGTTTGAATAAAATTAAAAAATAATAAATTTTTTCTTAATTTTTATCTATTTTAAAACAATTAAATTAACAAGTATACATTTTTAATTGAGAGTATAATATTAATAAAAGTGGATCCACTTATATTCTTGTTATCAATATGATCATATCAAAATTTAGAGCGTTGATCAATTTAAATGACCTTCAAATAATGTGTTAGGTTGCACAGGATGAGTTGTGAATTAATATGAATCCATTTCTAACATGAAGTAATAATTTTCTGAGTAAAAAAAACAAATACTGAGGTTGGGGAAAGGTGGGAGTCGACCATGAAAAGAAGAGAAACGATGAGGAATCCAATGTTTTGACATAATTGCAATGCAAGTACCAGCCTGGCTGATGGCGAGGATGCCTGCCGCTATTCTGTCGACGTGGCATAAACTAACGGTCAGCTGAGTCTTACGTGGAAGCATCCACTATTACAGCTTCAATCTGTGATTCTGTGATTCAAGACAAAATGATTCTGTGATTGTAACAAAAAATAAAATAAAATAATAGATGTTTGAAGAAACAGGGGAACCATGTTTCCTCACGAAATGGAGGAAACTATCTCTATTTGATGGGCCCCGCCAATCCAGTCGCTTTCGCTGTTTTATTACCTTTTTTGACTTTATTGTTCAGCTAATGCCTGCCAGTCTGGTACACTGCTACTGTGTTGTACTCATTAGTCATTGCCACATGTGTTTGCCTAATGGGAAAAATCATTTCTCTGTGCACCCATATGCTACATTTACTATAAGATAAGATTATAAAAGAAAAATAAAAATAAGAGATATATAAAAAATGAAAAAAAAAAATAATGGACACGTAAAAACAATTCTTGCCTAATACCCAAAAATAAAAGATGCTACTTACACATCTAAAATCATATCTTTCTCAACATCATGTATTTTATAATTAATGATAAATATAAAGTTGAGGTGTTTTAATGAATTCTCCTAAAAAATAATAAATTTATATTAACAATCTGTAACTAAGTTATTAAGCAATATGAAATTAATAATAAAGAGACTTTTATAATGTAAAAAATTTAAGCTCGCATAAAAATGTGTATTAAAGTAATTATAGTTATTTTATTTTTATACTAAATTAATTTAACTTTTTGACTAGATAAAAATAGTCCATGGATAAAAAAAGTTTATTTATTTTTTTAAAAAGATAATTTTTTATTTTTTTAGAATAATAATGCGTCTTATAATATTATATATATATATATATATATATACTCTTCCATAATTATTGATAAGTTTTTTAATAAGCACCCCTGTAAATATTTAACACTAATTGTATCAATTATTTGTTTAATAAACTTCTCTTTTATGTTTTATATATGATCATTTAGTGTAATTACTTTGTAGAACTTTACATAGGGTAATTATACAGAAGAAATTTTGTGTTTTTATAAATTTAGGTAATTCTTGTATACTTTTAAGTGTGAAATTTGTTTAAAATAGAAATAATAATTAATAAATCTCTAAAAAATTATAATTCTAAGATTTAAAAATGTCTAGAGTGCTTTAGTTTAGAGATTATACTATCACCACTGAGCCAATTAAACGGCATTTATTGATTATTAATCCGTACTCGCATGAAGATATTAACTTCTGTTCTTTCAAGGAGAAAGAAATATCTTCTATTAAACTCCTCAATTTACTTTAATGTATCCGAGGAAGAAGGAAGAACATACTATAGTCAACTTATTAGTCGTTAGATTCATTTACAGTGACATAGTTTATTTTATTTTTTATTTATAATTTTATTTTTACGACATAATAAAAAAAAATTGTACATTGTAATGTACCCAACAATGACAAAGTGTACATTGCAATGTACCCAATGATGATAGATTTAGCTTTTCTCTTAAAACAATACTAGACATGTCACATGTTGCATAACACTATTTCACATGTCAGCATGGGGCTTGTTTTGTAATCTTATATTCAATATCGTTATATTTATGTGACACCAAGACAATATTATCTTAATTAAGCTTAAGTTAAGAAAAATAATTACAAAAAATTTTTATATGAAAAAAAACAATGGAAAATTTTTTTTATCAGACTATGAGATATTTTTGTATATATATAAATTTAAAATTAAATTAACATATTTAAATATATCTAATTCTTTATTATGAAAATTAACACTTACTCATCTCATAATTTTACCGCGAGTAAGTTGAATGATTGAAAAAATTATCATAAAAGAACAATTGAAAAAAAAAAAACTATAATAAGAGGCTTTAAATAATAGAATCTCTTTAAACCCTAACGGATTTCTTAATAGGAAAAAGGATATGGGCTAACAATTGATCAAAAATTAAAAGTAGTGTAGATTTTTTAAAATTAAATTCTAGTCCTATAAAGATTCCCAATAAACAAGGAAATTTAATAAGATTAAATCCTAAATCTAATAAGTTTCTATGCTACACATAGATCATGAATAAATTTTGAGAATACAATTATACGAAAGTAAAAGTTTAATAAATTTTGTCATTCTTATAATCTTATTCAATTCAAATAAAATTAGCTAATGTATTAGACAGTGTTTATAAAAAAAAAAAAAAAACTTAGTAAGCTTCCTAAGGAAGGTACATGAATAAAAAATACTAGAAAACAATCATGATTAAGAAAAACTTTATAGGCAAAGCTTTATGCTTGAATTTAAGATACTTATGGTTGTCATTTGATTAAGTAATTTTTCAATACAAACTTTCACACCATCAACAAAATTATTTATAAGAAAAAGTCTAAATAAACCTCTTAAATTTTAGGTCATGTGCACTTCACTCCCAAATATTTCAAAATATGCACCTTATTATTTAAAGGTTTTAAAATGTGTAGTTAAATAGTAAAAGTTAATTTCTGTTAAATATTCAACAGAAAATAGCATATTAATGTAACATGCCACACTTAAAACTCCTAAAATCACAAAAAAAAAAAGTTAGAAAGGGTAAAAGTGATAATTAAGTAAATCAACAAGCTCTAAAAAAAAAAAAATTATACCCAGAAATCAACAGTTGTAAATCGGCAGCATATAGTTTGATGATTTAGAGAGAAAACAACGCAACAAGAGCACAGAAGGAAAGTGCAGCAAAATAGGTCAAATATGTACGTTTGCAAACACCGACTGATGAAACAAGTTCGCAGCTGCTCCCTTTTCGTCCATTGGCAGTGCATTGAGAGAAATGACCAATTTACCCTTTATAATTTTTATTATTTATGATTTTTAATAAAAATGAATATTAGATAAGACATTTTTAAAAGGTTTCAAGACAATTTTAAAATTTAAAATAAAATTAAAACATAATTTTATATTATAACTAATTTTTAACATGAAACGAGTACAAGCATAATTATATCTTTGTGCTATCCCCACTCTTGTATAAATATCTCACGTTGCGTTCCAAAATGTTTTGGCAAGAATTTACGTTTGTCCCATTATAATGTATCTTTCACATTCCGAATTTTAAAATAAAAAATTACTCTTTACAGCTCCTCTCTTCTTTTTTGCACCAACCATAGTCACTTTCTGCCCTCCGGTTGAATCTTCAATTAAAACATTGTTTTCACACCTCATTATTACTTCCTGCACACCACTATCACCTATTTCATTCCAACCTTGATTTTTTTTTCTTTTTGATTTTAATAATGGGAAAAAAAGAGTTGAGATGAAACTGGAATAATATTAAGATAAAAGTTAACAAAATTAAAATGAAATTTTTTTGTCTTCATAATTTTTGAGATGAGACTAGAATGATTAAATATTTATTTTTTAATTTTAGGTATTTAAGTGTCTCATGTGTCAGTGACAAATACATGTACTTTTTTGTTAAAAATTTAAAAAAAATTTAATTTTTGAGATTTATGCACACATTTAAAAACTTTGAAGTAGTAAAATGCATATTTTGAAACGCTAATGAAATAAAGTTGATGGGCTTATTTGAACTATTCCCTTATTTATAACTGTACGGACACGGGTATGGAGGTAGAAATCCATTAATTACGATCAATTACTGTTAAAACTTTTTTTATTAATTTTGGTGATACGTCCTTCCTTTCCGGTTTTTCTGCCTCCTCGTTGAGAACTCTGCTGTCTCCTACTTATACTTTTATCCTGAAAACACTTCTGTCGTTTTATGTGGTACTGAGCGCCCAAACCTTGTCCGTTGGGAATCCTCCTCAGTACCATTGCCAGCAAACGTTGTCGTTTCTTCTTACTATCACCCCGCCATTGATGAGCTAAAAAGAAGTTCTAAACCATTAAAATATAATACATTTTACCAGAGCATACCCATTCCTCACCCATTCTGCTCCTGCTTTGGCTCAGAACCCAATAGGCTGGGAAACAGGGCTGAGTTAAGGAGAAAGAACAGAAGAAATCCAACTAGTTAGCACCACACGCTCATGGATCCCTCCGCGTGGTGCTATTTCACTCTCATTCTTAGTTCTGCTCTGCTCATTTTCACTCCTGCAGGTAAAAACGCAGTCTTTCTTTTATTCTGCTTAATGGGTTTGCTCTTGTTTTGCCGGACGGTTAAACGTTGCGTTTTCCTTGGTTCTTCAGGTGTTTTGGGTGCTACCTTTACTTTTGTGAACAAATGCGACTACACAGTGTGGCCAGGCATTCTTGCAAATGCCGGCACCCCAAGTCTCGACAGCACCGGTTTCGAGCTCCCAAAAGACTCTTCGCGTTTGTTTCAAGCACCAACAGGGTGGTCCGGCCGATTCTGGGGTCGAACGGGTTGTAACTTCGACGGATCCGGTTCAGGGTCATGTATCACCGGCGACTGTGGCTCTAATCAGGTCGAGTGCAATGGTGCCGGAGCAGCCCCACCTGTTACACTTGCCGAGTTCACTCTTGGCACCGTCGGCCAAGACTTTTACGATGTTAGCCTCGTTGATGGCTATAACCTTCCGATGATCGTGGAAGGGACCGGCGGGTCGGGTCTCTGTGCTTCAACTGGGTGTACCTCGGATTTGAACCAGCAGTGTCCAACAGAGCTGAAAGTTGGGGACGGGAATGCGTGCAGGAGTGCGTGTGAGGCTTTTGGTAGTCCAGAATACTGTTGCAGCGGCGCGTATAATTCACCGGCAACATGTCGGCCGTCTGTATACTCGGAGATGTTCAAGGCTGCATGCCCCAGATCATATAGCTACGCGTACGACGACGCTACGAGTACATTCACTTGTGCCGGTGCTGATTACACAATCACCTTCTGTCCATCTTCTCCAAGGTAAAACGACACCTTTTCTATGTTACAGAACCATTCATTGGTTACCTTTTTTCTTTCTTAAATTTACTGACTTTGATGATCATGTAATATCTTATAATGTTCATTCAATAACCACTAAATTGACTCATTTTAAGGTATCTGTCTGTGTTACTGCATATAAGATGCGTTTCTGAAAGTGAAATTTTTATGGGCAGTTTGCTCTGAGATTCAGTTTTGAGCTTCTTGTTTGTTTAATGGTTGTGCCATAAGGCCAAAGTTTAACTTCTCTTTGGTCATGCTTATAATTATTTGTTGCCTATAAGTGGGTTTTGGCCTTTAATGATGAGTGTGCAACTTAATTCAGATTGGCAGGAATCTGACCATTAATTTAATCAATGTGTGAATAAAATAAAACTAATGATTGTCTCAAAATTTGTTTTGCAGTCAGAAATCTTCAAGGGATCCCACACCCATGACCTCTACAACAACACCACAAGGAGGACAAGGGTCAGTGACAGGGATAGGCACAGGGACGGGTACGGGTACTGGGTTTGGGTATTCAGTTACTGGTTCAGGTTCAGGGTCAAGTTCAGGATCCGGAGAGACTATGCTAGCCGATGGGACATACCTTGCTGGATTGGCCATGGGAGACTCACCTAGGAGACTGCCCCTTTCTGGTCTACAATCTGGGTTTTCTGCTGTCACTGTGCTTATTCTTCTCTTCTTGCTTTAGCTGGCTGCTGCAGAATTCTCATTGCTTTTTGTTTGTTAAATGTAAATGGGGTTTTGGATTTGCGGACTTAATGTGTTATTGAATTTTGGCTTTGTCAGTAAAGCTGACAGATTCTCCGGAAAAGAAAATTTTAGTCTTTCATATTCATAGATGGAAGTGTTTATTATTAGTATATTAATTTTGGCAAGTAGTGTTGTTATTTGTTCATCTCTCCCAAAGAAAGTTTTCAAGGATCTATGATGATGTCATGGAGTTTAAAGCAACATTGTTGTGTAGTTTTGGTATAAAGAAAGAAGACAAAGGTTTTCCTGGAAAGAATATCGTATGCAAAAGAGAGGTAGGGTTTACTACTTCATTTTGCGGGTCCCTCAAGTAGTTTTTTTCTTCTTAATTGACTTGAGTTTTTTTAATAATAACTTAAGAATATAAGAAAGAGTCGAGTCTCATTGATATATGACGGTGTGCAAGATACAAGATTTTTAATTTTATTCATTGCATTGTTGCATCAAATTATTTCTTAGTAGTTTTACTTTAAAGAATGAATTTTCACATGCATTTACTATTTAATTTAGTATAAGTTCTAAATTCTTAGTACGCAAAATCATTGTAGCCAATATCATAGTAAGTTGTTGGATGAATAAGATGATTTACCTCAAAAGAGTTCACAATATGCTATGTATGACTGATCCAAATTTTATCTACCATGAAAGCAAGCCATCAATTTGGGTTTTGGCGCCAGATGCATATGTTCTGTATATATAAAGAGAGAGAATCTACGACACTTGAAAAGTCAATTACAAAATCATATCATGTTGAAAGTAGAATTTATTCTTCATTGTCATGCTGTCTAATCTTTGTTTTAATTAAAAATGTTCCTTTCGAGCCTCTTTCTTGAGAAATTTTCAAAAAGAAGAATCATCTAGACCATATGCTTAAAATTAAGAGGCCCCACAGCCAATGTATTTTGCATTGAGAATATATATACACTTTTTTTTTAACTAATTTAAGATAATGTAGCATTTGACGACGAAACATGATATAAGCATGGATTCGATTCGTTTGACTAATTGACTGATTAACGATTTGGTTGTGCTTAACATGTGATTAGTTAAACTTTTTTTTTTTATAAGCCACTTCACTGTAATTCTCTGTCACTTTGGCAGGTTGTATTTTGTTTGACAATGATTACAACACTGATATTAGTAATCACCACAATGTCACACGACAAATGCCCTTTTATTTACTCAGCTATGTATAACCTTATGAATTTTCCTGGTTTTGTGCTTCAAATCTCTCTCTTACAGGGATCCCTCTACCCTCTACCATATTTAATGACTATAATCATAGTCACAGTTGAATGGTTAAGTGTCTAGTTTCTTCACCTCCACTGAGGGAGAAGGTTGAATTTGCAGTTCTGTTGCCATATCTGGCATTAACTCTATATTCTCCCAAGAAACCATAGAAGCTATAGGAACCATACTCATCTGTGATGCCATTTATATCCACGGTTTCCCATTCTTGAAGAAGCTTATCAACCACATCACCTGCAGGGAGATTCTGGAAATTGCTGTCTGTGAGGCACATTTGGTAACACCCTTGAGGATGGAATGCAGTCCAAAGCATTATTCCATTTACAGAAGGGTGTGAGAAGCCTTCCCTCAATACTTGCTCCAAAAAGATAGCCTATAAACACAAAAATGGGATAGAAGAAAGTCAATTAGTGAAATAGAAAGTCTATTTTGATATTTCAAGAGGTAGACTAGCTCACAAGTCTAAATTTATTGTAATCAAAAAATTGTGCAATTAGTATAATTATTAACATGGCATATCATAAACCATTAGATCAATTGGTATATTACTCTACACTATGTAACAACTCACTATACATCATTTCAATAATGTCAATAGTGTTATCAGTACAGTTATTGACAAGAAGCATCATTAACCATTAATTAGATCGATTAGTTTATAGCTTTGCATTATCTAATAACTGATTACGTGTCACATTAATAACTATACTAATTGGGTTACTTTTTAACTACAAAAAGTCTTGTTATATGTTACTAACATGAAGTATCATTGACCATTAGATAGATCAATCAGTTTATAATTCTTCACTATCTAATAACCCATTATGTGTCACATTAATGATTATAACTAATTGCACTACTTTTTAACTACAGAAAATCTGGCTCCCTGTCTTACCTGGCTATATTTATCAAGTGTTTTGCTGATATCAACCTCAGTAAGCCAGATTGGAAGGCCAAGTGTGGCTAATTTGTCTAGGATTGCTCTCATAAGGGGAAGGTTTGGTATTGTAAAGTGACCCTCTAAGCCAATTCCATCCATAAAAACACCAACCTCTTGCAGCTCTCTCAGCCGTGAGATATACGCATCAACAGTGGAATTTACATCACTGCAAGTTTCCACCACATTGAAATCATTCATAAACAGGGTTGCTAAGGGGTCTGATTTATGTGATGTCTCGAAGAAATGCAGAGTAGCATGGGGTCCAAGTCGCTGCTCATAGAAGTCAAAATGAAGCATTTCATTGCTAACATCCCAGTGTATGAATTCTCCTTTGTATTTGCTCATCAGACTTTGTATCCGCAAATTGACAGCAGATTGTAATTGAGTCCCAGTAAGGTTAACAACCCAAGCTGGTGTGTATTTAGGGTCTTCCCAGAATATATTGTGCCCTCTAACTATGATTTGGTTTGCCCTCACAAATTCAAGCATTTGGTCTGCAATGCTGTAGTTGAGCTTGCCTTGATCAGGCTCTGTAGCATACCATTTCAGCTCATTCTCAAACACTGCAGCATTAAACCGCTTCACAAACCAATTCTGCAGAGACAATGGGGAAGATTTCAACCAGAAAGTGTAACATTAATTCATGACATCCATTATTCTAGTTTCGAACTTTCGATCTTAACAAGAATGTTGGTTTTGTTCATAGTTCATGCAATGGAACAATGGTCTAACCTGGTAAGGCAAATTGCCAAGAATTGTCTTTGCTATTGCAGATCCAAAAGGGAAATCTTTAGAGACTTGCTCTACAGTAATTGAAGCTCCTTGCAATCTCTTCCCTTTTGAATTTGCCACATGAATTGTCACGGCACGCTTTCTTTTCTGTCAAATGTAATAGAGGGAAAAAGAATAAAGAATAAATTCTTCTTCTTGCTAGCAAAAATGCTTTCTCTTTTTTAAAAAATTGGACTTTTTTGGTGGTGTTTATGGAATTATTTGTAACACTGTTATCCTTTTGTATAAAAGAGAAAAAGGACAAAATGCTTCACTCTCTTGCTGAAAGCGATGCAGAAAAAATAAAAGCTTAAATGGGACTTACAGTATTAATTATATACTGCTGATTGATACTCCACTGCTCCCAGGTAAATGGCTGCAGAGATGGGCTAGCCACGGCTATATTGATATCTGTATCATCTGCATTCTGTAATATTACCAAAAAAATTAATGATCAGATATCTTGTTGAAGCTAAGTAGCGAGTATGAGTAAGGTGGAGAGTTTAACCAGAAATAATGTTAAATAAAAAAGGGAAAATTACCTGAAAGAAGAGTATGGATTGGTGAGAAGGTGAATCGAGAACAAATCCACCCTTGAGAAATGACCAGCATCCTCGCTTGGCCAAAACAGTTCCAATACAATCATATATCTTGTCTTCTGTTTGCAGGGTTGCCCTTATTGGAGCTGAACTTGAATTTCCACCTTCAATTCTCACCCAAACTTTAAAAAAGAAAGAAAGATTAATTAGTAAAAAAACATAGTAGTAGTGCATTAGAACACTTAGATGCGTTTGACACACTCTATAAGACCGGATTATATAAGATTATTCAATACAATTTACTTTTATACAGTATTTGGCATACATAGTATTAGATAATTTTATATAGTCAATTTTAGTTAACTTCACTTAATACAGCTTATTACTGTCTTAACAATCTAGCTTCTCTTGCTCTGATTAAGCTTAATTGTATTATTAAAAAATAATATTTTTAATTATTTGTAACTTTTATAAATAAAATATAATAAAAATTTAAACTAGAGTTGTCATTGATTTAATATCATTGGAAAATCTTGAGTAAGAACATTATCACTCCTAGTGTCTCACTCCTTTGATTAATTAAAAAATAATATTAAAAAATTATGAATGTAATTAGTGATGTGAAAAGAACTCTATGATTCAAATTTATTTATGTTAAAAAAATATTTTATAAGGCTTTATCTGTTAGACTTTATCATGCCTAGATATGGAATCTATTTTATATTTATACAACGTTTTGAGAACCTGATAATAAATGATCCGTTGTAGTCTAGTTGGTTAGGATATTCGGCTCTCACCCGAAAGACCCGGGTTCGATTCCCGGCAACGGAAATTTAAAATGTTTTTTGACCTTTTTCAGACACTCCAACCTTGACGTCAACAGAAACGATAACTCCAAATTGTTAAAAGAAGATAACTCAACTGGAGAAACAGTAGATGGTGTCCTGAGCGAGGCCATTCAGCACAAACGACGGCGTATAGTAGCCAATACTATCTTCAACTTGAAGCTCAACACCCTGAGACTGTTCCTCCGCATTCTTAAATATTCCTCCTCTGTAGAGTGGCTCCTCAGGCTGCCCTTTGCACTGCCATCAAAAAGTTATGTACTTTATAAGCTGGAAACAGATAAATTTTGGACATGACAGCAAAAATGAGATTCAGAATCCCAGTCGATTACCTCAGTATAAGCAGTTGAATCATAAATGGGTCCGTCTGCAATACAGAAAGACAAATTTTAAATAATTTATAAAAATAAATAAATAAATTGGTACAGAAAATTCAGAAGGAATGGGAACCATAAAAATAAGCAACCAAGGAATTGGCCATTAGGAGGAAGAACACTGAAATTATTAACAGTGTGCTATCTCTCATCTTTGGAGTCGGAACTTGAAGCTCTCTGCTCAGTGTGTTTTCTACTGTTAAAGGAAAATATTAGAGTGTGAAAGGAATGGTCTTGCATAAGATATATATATAGAGTATGAGTGTCTCTTAAGACTAGCCATCAAGAATAGTTATAATACGGAAATATATCGTATAAAAATACAAGGGTGATGTTTATAGTAAAAATATAATTGAATTTAGATTCAGATCTAAATTCATATATAAGAGATTCTTAATTATTGAGTTTAACAGTTAATGATACGCCACAACAGAATTTATTGAATGTATTAATTAAGCATAAATCTATTTCATTAAATCTATCTAATAGTCATAGTTACGCCATGTTATCAATTACATGACCAAAAGGAAATCGTCATTCATAACCCTGACTCCCAACAAACACGGGAAGAGTAGGGAAGCAGCGACAAAAACAAAACCAAAAGGCTCGTACTTGAGGTGCTAATACTGTTATCACAAGGGAACAGGGGACCTCTGATTAAAGCCCGTGCTTGTGTTCACATGCCACGCGAGACAAAGAGAAAGAGAGCTCTTCATGTGACTTATAATTGAGTGACAATTATGTACCATTACATTACAAGTCCTGTGGTTTACTCTAATGGATTGCAGTTGGCAATTTTTGCCATTTAGGTTCTCCATCATTCATTGCCTATCTACCATTATCATACCAATTTCAACTTCACTACTTGCCAACAGCACGATCATATCATTATTGTTTCATTTGTCCTTATGGATACTTGCCTAATCTTCAGTCTAGTTTCTCTCTCTCTAGCTTTTATGTTTTGTTAGTATTTGCAAGATTCTAAAACCAACGAGAAGTAAAGATGTTAGACCTTTATTTGATGGCCTATTAGCCTGTTTGGATTTCAACTCTGACCATGTCAAAGTAAAGACTTGCTAACAATCTAGACTTGTAATTATTGTTTGATTGGATCAATCACAAAAAACTTGAAAGCGATAGACACGAGTTTAGCTTAAATTCGTATCTTGTATTTTATTAACATGAATTACGATGTGTATCGTTATTTTTAATTGATTAAAATTTATTTATAAATTATTTTTTTTACCAATTAATTAAAATTTTGAATAATTAGTGACACTCGTTGGGTTATATGCCAATATAACAAAAGATGTAAATTTTCTTAGCATATAAGTAGTTGAGTTAGGTAAAGATATTTAAGATGTTAATTGTTATATTTATGCTTGGAAGACCATTAGAGCAACCTCATCGGGAGTTCTATATGAATTCCATAGAGTTATTCAACCATTTCTTGTACAATTGCATAATTGAAGGGACATCATGTGAACATGAGTTGTTTGCAAAAGTTGTTTATATAAGCAACGATTACACAAGTCTTCTTGGGTTTGACAATTACATAAATGGTAGAAATTTATTTAATAATACAGAGTTACATAAAGTTTTGCAGTTGGAATTGATAGTGGCTCATAACTTGCAAAATTATATAACATGATAAAATTGTCTAAGTATAGAGATAATTGATTGTTTAAAAAAATGACATTAAATAATAAAAAATATTGATAAACAAATAAATGTTGATTCAATTGATAAAAATAAAATTCATATCTTAAAAAGATATGAGTTTAAATATTATTATATTGTTAATAAATAATATGTAAGAACCTCTTAGCACTATTTAAGCATTAAAACGTATTTTGGCCTTTGGTAACCCCAAGACTGGTGCTTGGAACAACTCTCGGAAGACAGAATATGGGATCAAGGTATGAGATTCCTAGAGTGGAAGCAGGTGTCGGAGATCTTACTCTAACAGCTTCCAGAGGCAGGGGTGCACGAGGAGCACAACTATTCATCAGGAATCGCACGCGTGCTTCGGATTCTATGGGGACCATTTATTCAATGTGTACTACTATGACATCCACCATTTACTCTTGCAAGGGAAAATGCACTATTCTCATTTTCATAATAATAAAGTATGGGCACCGATTCATACAAGTACATAAAAGGAAAAGCAGAAGAAACGCATGAAGCCAACAACGGAATACAATGCCACCAGCCTGCCACATCTTTGCTTTCACCACAAGGATGTTTGCCATTAGCTTCAATTTGTTTCCTTTCTTTTGGTAAACATTCCTACCTGATCTCCTTTCCTCCTACCTTCTATGCATTGTACTAAAAAATGGATCATATATAGTCGATTGCACTGCAATCTAGTCAACTGAATGCCACAATGACAACCGCCGAATCACCCCAACAATCAATTGAACGACTGTCCTCACACTTAACAGCTCATTGCAATTTTATTAGACAACTGTTATTATATCACATAGTCAACTGCAATACAGTCAATTACATCACATTTGATCTTTGTTCATTGTAGACAACAACTTATCCTCTTTTCCCTCTCCAATGTGTCTCTCTTGCTTTGATCCCAAGTTTACAGAGTGACTGCTGGAGATATCTTTTTGTGCATCCCCATTTTTCTAATCCTACATTCTATGTATTTCATAATTTTAACTTTTTAGAGTGTAAATTATATTTTAAAAGTTAAAATTCTAGAATACATAAAGTGTGAAAAAAGAAATCTCCGGGTGTTGAATTGGGTGGGCTGACTAGATGAGTGGGCCTGCACAATTACAAGCGTGAACAAAAGGCTAGCCTGGTAATAAGCATCCAGACTCTGAGGGCATGGGATGTTTGATGCAGGGAATGTTTTAACATTTTTGATAAAATAAAGTGGGAATAAAAGTGTGTTACAAGAGATAAAGGTAGCATTTGGTGCATAAAATCTTTTGTTCCTAAATAGATCACATTCCTAGACACTAGGAAGAACTGTATTGACATTTGCAGGCTGTCACGCTCGAATAATCCATTATTTGGAGTAGATGATTATTGAATAAATTAAACCGATTAGGTAAGTGCACCACACAGTACCAATAAGTAGTATTAGATAACATTAATGTGAGCTGCATAGATAGCTAAAGATTAAGACTCAGATTAAAGATGCAGTCAAGTCAACTGCTAATCGTTGGATTTACCTATAATTATACAATCACATTGTACTATGCAAGTTATAAGGCGAATCCAATAGTTAGTAAGCCAATTACATGGTGTAGTGATTGTACCTTATCCATTTCCCTAAAGATTTTTCTGGACGTCTTAATCATCTTGCGCAACTTTCTGAACTTCCCTTTCTGCTTGTTGATCACTTCTTTCATATGGTTAATCTTCAATGTCAGCTCTTGTATCTTCTGTTGCATCTCTGCCTTAAAGTTGTCTTCTTCATTATTCTCTTTCTTGTTTCCTTTTACTTTGCGAGATTTCTTTGGCTTTGATGTGCTGGGTTGATCGCTAGAGCTATTACTGGTTTTCCTCTTATTAACAGGTTCATGCTTGTCACATTGCTCCACTTGGTTGTCAGTTGGCTTATCTGCATCTATCGTTCCTCTGATATCATTATCTTTCTGAAGATTCTTTGGGTTTTCCGCTGACAATTCCAGATGCTCGAAAATCTTTGTTATATTCTCTGTTAGAAAATATGTTAGGTTGCTTCTTAACTTTCCTAAGAATAAGATGTTGCATTTCTAATAAAGTCATATTCTCTGTTTGCTTCAAAGTGAAATATTCCCGAGAATATAATCAACTTTTTCAAAAACATTCTTAATTGAAATAACTAAAAGAAAATAAGTAAAGTAGCAACATATATATATGATTAAAAAAAAGAAGTGTTTTTCATATTTCACACTCAATCCTCTTATTAATTTTATCCTTCATATATTTATTTTTTATCAATTTTATTTTTATATTTAAAACTTTATCAAATTCAACTTTAATAGTATTATAAACTAACAATACATATGAGCATAAAGCATCTCACATTCGTATTCTGTAAGGGTCATTAACAAGCTCAAAGGAATGGTGGACTTTATAAAAATTTTAAGTGTGAACAGGGAATTAGTTAAAAAAATTAAAGACAAAATTAATAAAGGTATAACATTTGGAATTTGAAAAAAATTCTATAAACCAAATTCACAAGAAATATCCATGTTATTAGCTTAATTGTACCCAAATCTATTAGTGTGGTTAATTAGTTAACTTAGGGATTATGAACCTTTTAAAAATAGTAGATTCATTATTTAGTCAATTATTGAATATGGTGTTTTCGCAATTATTCTTTATGGTAACAGCTCCTCAATTTATTAGATAAAATTACCTTACAATTATAATTTTATCTAACAATTGAGGAGCTATTATTGTTAAATAGTAATTACAAAAAGTCTAAGCTCGTCCACTATTCTATACATAATTCCTATGATATCTTATATATCAGATCACTTTTAATCGTGCTTTATTGAAATAATAACACCATATTTAAATGTTACATTGTACTTACTCCCATTCTTAAGTCAACAAGCGAATTAATGAGATAAATATGAACTAAAGTCCAAAAATCTTAAGAAATGAGATAAATCTCAACCTGATTTTGGCCTTTTCGAGCACGAGACTAACTAGAGGATTCAACAAATTTTCTGACATGATAATTGAACTCCATATAGATAGGAAGATGACAATACCAATATGTATTGTCGGCAGGTTAATTTTCTAAAAAAAAAGGACAAAAAAAAAATTAATTATCAAAATACCATTAACTTAAAATTATTTTTTATATATTACAAAACTAGTAAGGTTTAAAAAAATTAAAAAAAAAAGGTAAAAACCAAAAAACAAAGAAAAAACACATAAAAATTAATGTAAAGTTTTTGTGAATCCATTTAATAAATTTTTTTAAAATTATATCACTAATTAAAAAAATTATTTAAATTATATATGGCGCCATTTGTTTGCGCTTTTCTATTGATTTTTGATATTTGTACGCCAATCAGTGTGATATTTTTAGAAAATATTAAATTTGTGATATATTTAAAAATAATTTTGAGTTACCAGTATTTTGATAAATAATTTTTATTTTTATATTTTTTTAAGGAAATTAACCCTTGTCTTCAAGTAGAAAATAAGAAAGAACAAAGCAAGTTGCATAATTCTTCCTCTTTATTATCATTTTCTATTATTTTTTCAACCTTCCTTTTGCAAAGGAATAAAACCAATTATAAAGAAAACTTAAACAAAAAGGAAATAAAATGTAAACAGAGGGCTGACATTCAGAGAAAATATATATATACAATATTAACATGAAAGTATTATTTTAGTCGTTTTCTACAGTCTCCCTAATTGTTTTTAGTTAAACAATAACTAAATAATATATATTACTCATATATTTGACTAAATTCATATTATATATTTTTATGTATTTTAAAAAATATATTATATATACATTTTATTATATATATTTAATTGAAATCATATTATATATTTTTTTTAAAAATTATTTTTTTCGGTTTAATTGATGAGCCGGTGGTTGAACCAATGAACTAGTAACCTTTTCAAGTTATTGTTTGGTCTGATTTTTTAAACTATAGTTAAGATATTATTTCAATATTGAGCAAAAGTAATTATATAATTATTCAATTTTCCTCCACAAATTCTGTTCATACATGATAGAACAAAACTATGAATATCTTTTTGGCTAATAGTTGATAGTAACTTTTGTTATGGAAAATAATGAGCCACTAAAGTGGATGTTGAACATTTTATTGATGCAGCTGAGGCAAGTGAATAAAAGCTAGACAATGGTTCATTTGTAGTTGATGATGTAAACATAAATGAGGCTTCTATTGATTTTATGGCTGAGACTCAACTTTCATAATCTCCATTGGGAAGGAAGTAATCTAAATGCCCTTGCAACTAAATTAATTTATTTTGTTTTCAATAAATTATATTTATGAAATAATAAATTAAATTTATGTTAATAATTTTAACTCTTTTATGAAATAAATTAAACTTAAATTTTTATAAATTCAATTGATTAACTTTTAAATTAACTTAATTATATAAATAATTATGTATTAGTTTTATATTTATCATAATATATCATTGAGCGGATAAATTTAAACAACGCTTTCATTTTCCTCATATGTTTTGAGACCACAGGCACACGAATGCTATGTCTGATTTTAACAAAGCAACAATAAGAAATTATGTTGTTTCATCGTTTCCTCTCCATTATTAGTATTATTGTTAAGCGTTAAAAAGTAAATGCTTTTAAAAAAATGAAACTATCCCACTATAGAAATTTTACTGACTTATTTTTTATTTAATAATTATTGTTTAATTTTTATAGTTTGAAATGTTATTTTATTTACCATTATTTACTTTTTAAGTGAAGTTTGTTTTATTTAATTTAACCAATTCGGGAGTTAGTTTAAGCTTATGAATTTAAAAATAATTAAGTTTAAATTAAAAAAAAATTGATTGATTAATTTAAAGAAATGAGCTAAAAGGGTAAACTGTAACACCCTGATTTAATACTTATATTTATGAAAAACACTTGTTATTTAACTCAATTCAATAAGGCAAATACCAATTTGAAGTTTAAGTCTCAATTGGACAGCTTGCTGCCCTGTTCTTGTAAGATATGAAAACGTGATATGTAAATGTCAGAAAATCATGAAAAGCTCCAGATTACAAATTTAATGTGTCTAGAACATGTGATAAAAATTTTATATAAAATCTCGTTGGTTTGATGGGTCAATTAAGTAAAGTTTGTACACTGCCCTATGTATTGTGATAATATTGTTTAGCTATTTTGGAAAATTATTTGGGCATGTAATTGAGGTCCAATTGCCACGAAAATTTGTATGGATGAAATTCAACTTGTCAAATACTTGCTGTAAAATTTTTAAGTTAAAACTCAAGGTTTAAAGTATCTTACTTGATTTATCCTCTTAACTACCAGAAAACCGGTTTCAGGGTTATGGTATATGCTTGAGTAAAATTCTATTAATTTACCTCTTCCCTCTATTCAGTCAATTTCTCATTTATGAGCATAACAATACATCTTTATACATCAATAATTCAACTCAAACAAATAATTACACATCAATCATGACATATTACAAATTGAATCACAATCACACTCTATGTTAAGCTTGGCAGGCACCCTTGGTGTTTCTCCACCTGGAATTCATTGATATTTCCACCAAAAAGGGATATGAGACTTCAAGTCTCAGTAGCTAATGAGTCAATTAGTAAACATACATGATTGGTACTAGTTACTAATCTCATTAAATGGCATATAAATGCAAAGGAAACACCATGAGGCATATAATAGCATATACTCACTTAGAACTATCTCTGTGGCAGCTTTAAGCACCACAACATGATATTCCTCTGGAATATCACTTAAACACAACAAGAAATATAGATAATAGCATACCACAAGTGCTCACACCCATAGGCAATTATATAGCATGCAAGAAGAGATTAAGGGAGTCATTAGCTACGTCAAGCACTCCTAGCTTTGTTTCTCTTCTCTTTTCTTCTTTCTCTTCCTCTCTTTGCTGCAGCTCTCTCTATTTCTCTCCTTCTTCTCCTTTGCTGCAGCTTGCCGACCTCCTCCCCTCTCTTCTCCCTTTTATTTATTTTCTATAATTATCTCCTTTAATTAATTAATATCATGGGTAATTAGGGACAAGTGTGGCTTGATGATTGGTTGTCTCCATTGACTCACCACTCCCTAACCGACTTACCCATGCTTACACTCCCTCCTCCATGCGCAAGTCTCCCATTTCTTATTTCTATTACTTGTCTCATAAAAATATCACCCAAAATATCATATAAAATATCATGAATGCCATTATCATACTATGACATTTTGTCAAGCTATGATTGGTAGGAGTGTCCCCTCTTTTTATTGCACAATTTCTAGAGGCTAAAACGTGCAAGTGGCGTGGGACTTGGGGGAGGCCAGCTGCTGCCTTCATTTGGTCCAATTGTGACCAATTTGGTCACATTCTAACCATCTACTTAACTAGTAGTTCACTTAAATAACCATGTCATTTAATTACACTAGTTTACACCACATTTCTAACTCTTTAATTCCTTAATTAAGTATTATAAGTTTAATCCACTTAGTTCACTTCATTTTTATGATAATGAGAATCACAATTACATAAGCACATATAATAGAAAACAACCAAGAGTTCACTATTCACTTTCAATCATACTTCATCAATTAAGATATAAATTAAATTCCATGGTCTTTTAACATGTTATAAAATCACATTACAATTTCTATGTGACTATCATGAATAAAATAGAGGGATGTTACATTTTCTTGGGCCAATATTCAACCATATAAATACATAACATCTATTTCCTAGCTATATGTGCATGTACACATAAATATCATCCTTATACATATCCTTAATATTCTCACACTTCACATTTGCATTTAGCAAGCATACCACTAATTTAATTATTTTAGTGTAAATTTATGTTCTTATCTTAAAAAATTTGGGATGTTACATAAACAAATGATAGTATGATGAACATCCTAATATATGTGAGGGGATATCATTTATATCATAACATAATTTGTTTTATGCTTTGTCTCTTTTTTGTAAAAATTTTATTTGTAATAAATTATTATATTTATAATATTTTTTAATAATTTTTACCAATAAAGTAAAAAATAGTAAAATATAAAATAAATTGCGAGATCAAAAGATATTATTATTAACTTGTAATATTATCTAATAAAATTTTAATAAATTCTAATGTTATGACACAAAATTTAACATATAGAGTGAAGAAGATTCCATTCTAATTGGATTAGGCTTTAATAATCGTTGTAGACAGGGTGAAGAAATTCTGAAAAAGAAAAGTGTACAATAATTTTCAGGATAAATCAGATGAAAGGAAATAGATACAACAATTTTTTTATGATAAACTAATCAAATATATTTAATATATCTCCAGTCTCAAACTTACACCACAAAATTTTCTTGATAAAAATAAAAAATACAATCCTCTTTTTATGCTTACACAGAACATACAAACAAATACTTGATAGTAGAGATGGTATCAGCAGCATATGCTTCATATTCTCATGAGAAAGCAAAGAACAAATAGCCTGCTTTATATAAAAAAAATGAACTCTACTAGATGAAACTGGGATTAGGACGTCATAGAGCAAAAAGAGCCCATCAAACCTTAATCTTGTTGTATTCGAAATTAATTTGTTATCTCATATATTATTTTATATTACTCATAATTAAAATAATTAATCATAAAAAATAAGAAATTGAGATATCAGATTTTAATTCGATATGTATACGATGTAATTCTAGGTCATTGCGTACCGGATTCTCTTGAGGGTTTGTTTGACTTTTTGATGGAAATCTTAGTGTAAATCTTCTTCACCCTAATTGACAATAGAATGTCCAACAAGAAGCCAACGATGCATGCTCCGGTCATGATTATAAAGACCAGCCTGTAACAGTGAGCTCCCACACAAGTGTTGCCGCCCCCAGCGGTGGCGGCGGCCTCCATATCGTATAATTTTCTGGCAAGAAGTCCAGAAAAGAGAAAAGAGCCAAAAGGAAGGTTGAGAATGAGAATGTTGTAGATAAGACCATAATATTTGAGTCCAAATAACTCTGAGGCTGTGGGCACTGTAATTGCAAGACGGACTCCATAGCATATCCCAACAACAATGGATCCAATGTATAAGGAACCAGGCAAGGCCATTGCCATCAGTATGTATCCGACTGCCATTAGAATCTGAGAAGCTGCATTAAAAAGAGGTCTAGGTATTCCTGCTTTCCTGTGTCAACAACAAAATTGGATCAACAATCACTTCATTTAAACCAAAATGGGAAAAAAGTCACAATATGTCACATAGCATGAATGTGTCACCATTTTGATGAATCTAAACTTGTTATAATTGGGATCTTCACAATCATTATAGTCAAGGAAATGTAGACCAATCAATATTTCTTTATCTAAAGTTTAATTTTAAGTTAATTAATCTCTTCAAATAAAAAGCAAAACGTGGGCCATTCACATGTCTTGCAACAACAAAGATTGAATATGCCGAAGTCCATTGTCAACCGTTTGATTTACGTACAAATTTGTTGATCATTTGAAACTCTAATTAATTTTGGTCCATTCATATATATATATATATATATATATATATATATATATATATATATATATATATATATATATATTAGAATAAATATTTATTTTGGTCCCTCATACTTTAAATTTATTAATTTAGTCACTTACATTTGAAACTGTAATAAAATTTGTCTCTTATATTTAAAACTCTAATTAATTTTGTTTCTCACATTTCAAATTTATCAATTTAGTTCTTTACACTTCAAATTTTTTATCAATTATGTCATTCAAATTTATTAATATTTTTGAAGTGTGGGGGATTAAATTAATAATTTTTATAAATTTAAAGGACTAAATTATTTAGAGTTTTAAATATGAAGGACTAAATTGATTAGGGTTTTAAGTGTGAGAGACTAAATTGATTAAAATTTTAAGTGTGAGAGACCAAATTAATAAAAATTTTAAGTGTGAAGAATATGCATATCTAAGTCCTTTACAAAATCGCTCAATATCAATTCTTATAGGAAGATTAAACGAGTTACATTTACTTGATTGCGGTGATTATAGATAACTTGATTATGAGAAATCCCAATTAAAAGATTGACGGGCAATAATAAATGCAATAAAACAAAGGAAAAAAAAAAAAGCAGTCAACCGTGTTAAGCTATGTAACTTTCTCCTTCTGCCTAACATTCACAAAAGGTTGACTACTTGCTCAAAATTCTTTTGACCATATGGTTAATAATAAAAAAATAAAACCTCGTCGTCATGGAGAACTCTTTAACGAGAAGAAAACTTTAAAAATCAAAAAAGAAACATGGTTTTGGAATATGCTAAAAAGCACCGAAATACCTTTTGATTAAAATAATATGATAAAAACTAGATGACAGTAAAAAATCTAAAAAGCATAAACTTTTTGGTAAAATACTTTGAATGAGAAAGGAGAGAAATTCCAAGAAATATCCACGAAAAAGCATGAAAATTTGGAGAGAATTTTCTGTTTTGGAAATTGGAGAAGATTCTATGAAAGTAAGACAGATATTTTTTACTAATATTAAATAAATTAAAGAATCATATCATCTCCGAAAAAACTTACTTGATGAAGTACTCCGAAACCGAACCCGATATGATCCGACCGAAAAAGCCCCAAATACTGGTCAGTGAGTCGAAAATGGAGACGTCAGTGTAACCGAGTGCTAACCCGATGTGGCCCATGTTGTTCATAACAGCCAAGCCTGTTCCGACGCCACACAGGAAAGACGCGAACAAAATCCAAAAATCGAAGCTGCTCAGCGCTTCCATGATAGTGTGCTCCTCCACCACCGCCGGTTGGCATTTTGTGGTCACTGCCTCGTCCGCCGCCGGGGAAACAACCGCCGTATTTTCAACTTCTCTGTCATTTTCTTCACCTTTTAGCAACGGTTGGTTGACCTGTCCCTCAATATCCAGACCCGGTTTGAGCCGGTTTGACAAGTAAGAGTGCACCGGAATTCCCAACAGCGAAGCCAACAGAACAAGTAAAACGCCGGCGAATACTCGAGAAACCAGAGTACTAGGATTCGGAGCAAAACGATAAGCCAACAGATAAACAGCCTTGACGACAGCAACACCTTTAAATATAACGAAATACTTCCACTCCTCCTTCTCTTGAGTAGCGGTGGAAACAGGAGGCGACTCACGGAGGAAAAACATACCGGTGAGACAAACGGCGAACGGGAAAATTGCGAGCATGAGGAGGATGGAACCAGGATCGTCAGCGAACAGAGCCGAGCAGATATCGGTGAATATAGCCGTACTCAACCCAACAAAACCTTTGAGAATGCCTGAAACTGGACCTCGGTTTTTCCGAAAGTTTCTCATGCAGGTGACCAGCACGGCCGTGTTCATCCAGGTTGTGCTGTTGCCTCCCATGCAGAGAAATATGCACATCTGTATTTGATTACCAACAGTAATTAACCTTATTTTCCCTTCTAGTAAATGGGAAATTAATATAATGCATTGTCATGAAATTGGATTCTTCTTTGGTTTACCTGCCAGTAAGGAATAGGATTAATTCTCTGGCTAACGACGAGCCACTGGACGCCATAGCCAAGGAGACCTTCGACTGAGCCAATGAGCAGAATTGCCCACGTGGGTAATCGATCAGAAGCAAGACCGGCCAGAAGACCAAAAGCTTTACCAACATCTTTAGCTACAGAGAGATTATTGAGCTCAACCTGAGTGAGATGCATAAGAGATTTGAGTGCATGGGAGTAATTGGAGAGAGTGTAATTGTTGCCGGAAATAGCTTGAATCCAAACGGCGGTAACAAACCCCAGCCATTTTCCGGCAGTGGAACTGGAGATAGTGGAAATTCCCAAATATCCCATAAATCAAACACGAATGGAGACACGGGAAGGGGTTTAAATATTTATTAATTTTTTAAAAGTGGAAAAATTATAATATTATTTTTTATGAGATTTTTTAATAAAATTTATATTAACAATAATTATGAAAAATATTTTTAAAAAATTATACCAAGAAAAATGAAAAACAAAAAATTTCAAAGTTAAAATTTTTAAAACTTTTTAAAATAATCTTTATACCGAACACTCTACCAAAAAATTACTTTTAACACATTCTTGTAAGTTGTGCATAGGCACAATTGTTTTTTCACATTCACCTTTTTTATATATATATTTTATTTATTTTTTCATAGTTTCATTCACGTAACTTAATTAAAAATAGGATATGTTCACATTATCACTTTCCTCTTGTAAACACCTTGTATAGTCATTAGTTTTAGTTAATTTATAAAAATAAAATTATAAAAAAAAAGTGTAAAAATATAAATCTACATATAATATATCTCTAATTTTTATAAAATAAAATTTATTGTTTTAAACTGTATCTCATAAATAATTAATTTGACAACTTTCTATTAGCAAAAAATTATTCAAATATTACGACAATAATTAAATGTATATTATTTTATTATTTTTTAATTAATAAAAAATTATAAGACAAGTTGCAATAAATTTTATCTGGAATTTTATGGGTCAAATGAATCATGAGAACACCAAAATCCAAACCCAAGTCTAAACGAGCGTGGTTTTGCCTTTGGCCTTTTAGTCATGACTTCTGACTTAGAAATAACGTATTGTTGGAAAACTATTTCAAAGCTACACGGTCTCTCTGACAGCGTTCCAACTTGTGTTTACCTAGTTGATGCCATTTTCAATTTTCCCAATAATTTTAGACAATTTTATGAAATTTTCTATTTTGTTAGAAGCATTAAAGTCTTTTCCACTTCAATTCCGTTGAGTTTCATTTAAGAAACATGGGTTATGCTTTATGAATTATGGTACGTCAAGTATCTTAGTATCATATAGTTTCTTTTTAACGAAGATCAACTAGCTAGGTAGTAGAGTTAATTTAGAACCCGAAAACAATAATAATAATGATAAAGATAATATGTACGCATGAACTATGAAATATCTTAGTTGTGTGACTGTCCTGGCTTCAGCCTTCGCCTGAAATGTTACCATCAAGTCTGCTCTTTCAAAACGACAGGTCATTTAAGCCTACCTACCTGACTTGTCTTATTTTTCAAAATTTTAGTTAGCATTTATTACTTTTGAAACGATGGTTTATGAGAAATTTATCCTTTAGACTAGAAACAATGTCATCTACTTTACATTTTTTACTTGCACGGATAGTACTTTATATTAATTTTTTAATATTTTTTTTTTATGAAATTTTGTTTATAATTCAAATGATTCTTTACAACCATTTAGTGAATAGTGAAAGATGAAAGTGGTATTTTTTTTAAGATTCGATTCGTTTGACTAATTGACTGATTAACGATTTGGTTGTGCTTAACATGTGATTAGTTAAACTTTTTTTTTATAAGCCACTTCACTGTAATTCTCTGTCACTTTGGCAGGGTATATTCCTTTTAATAATCGTCTCATTGAAATTATTGGTGTGTTGAATGGAAAAGCTACCTACATACATCTTTGCACACACATTCGAAAATAGTTTTTGATTTTAATTTATTTGCAAGTAAATAAAAAAATAAGAATAAATAAATAAATAAAATGAATATAAATAAATAAATGTACATGTAGGACATCTCGTGTTCAATTAAAGTAAAGTGTATTATATGCCAGGTATGTAAATTAATGAGTATATAATTATTTTAGCTTAATTAGATATTTTAAGTTTGAAATTTATAAATATAGCTGCATCAAAATTTGATAGGGAGAGTTTTGTTGCCTTTGTGGCCTTACTCGACTTGAATCGGATTAATTATAGATTGAGAAACTTAATAATAAATTTCTTTCCTACATATACTGATAGTCAAAAAATTATGCGGAATATGTTAAAATAATTTAGTGCATCAATTCTTCTTTGTATTTGCTCATCAAACATTATTTAAATTCTGCTACTGGTTTTCTTTAACCAATTGCAGCTTCTTATCATGAATTGGGAAGCTGACATTGTTTTTGTTAGGGTCAGACGCACTATTTTAGAAGGCTGCAGCATTGAACCATTTCACAGTCTTCTTTTCTGGGGAAAACTGGAAGAATTTTAAACTGTAGTTGGATACCTTCATCCAAATAAATCAGGTAAGAAAGAAAGGAAAGATCTATGAATCAAGTTGGATGTTAACTAAGGGTCTAAATAAATTCAGGTTGAAGACCCACACAGAGTGAATAGAGTTGTTCCTCAATATCACTTGTTGAGACTAGCTAGGTCCAAAAATGTCTCTGCAATCAATATGCCATAGATTTTGTTTGACAATGATAATAACACTGATATTAGTAATCACCACAATGTCACACGACAAATGCCCATTGTTTACTCAGCTATGTATAACCTTTGAATTTTCCTGGTTTTGTGCTTCAAACCTCTCTCTTACAGGGATCCCTCTACCCTGTACCATATTTAATGACTATAATCATAGTCACAGTTGAATGGTTAAGTGTCTAGTTTCTTCACCTCCACTGAGGGAGAAGGTTGAATTTGCAGTTCTGTTGCCATATCTGGCATTAACTCTATATTCTCCCAAGAAACCATAGAAGCTATAGGAACCATACTCATCTGTGATGCCATTTATATCCACGGTTTCCCATTCTTGAAGAAGCTTATCAACCACATCACCTGCAGGGTGGAAATTCCTGTCTGTGAGGCACATTTGGTAACACCCTTGAGGATGGAATGCAGTCCAAAGCATTATTCCATTTACAGAAGGGTGTGAGAAACCTTCCCTCAATACTTGCTCCAAATAGATAGCCTATAAACACAAAAATGGGATAGAAGAAAGTCAGTTAGTGAAATAGAAAGTCTATTTTGGTATTTCAAGAGGTAGACTAGCTCATAAGTCTAGATTTATTATAGTCAAAAAATAGTGCAATCAATATAATTATTAACATGGCACATCATAAACCATTAGATCAATTGGTATACTACTTACACTATGTAACAACTCACTATACATCATTTCAATCATGTCAATAGTGTTATCAGTACAGTTATTGACAGGAAGCATCATTAATCATTAATTAGATCGATCAGTTTATAGCTTTGCATTATCTAATAACTGATTACTTGTCACATCAATAACTATATTAATTGTGCTACTTTTTAACTACAAAAGTCTGGTTATATGTTATTAACATGAAGCATCATTGACTGTTAGATAGATCAATCAGTTTATAATTCTTCACTATCTAATAACCCATTATGTGTCACATTAATGATTATAACTAATTGCACTACTTTTTAACTACAGAAAATCTGGCTCCCTGTCTTACCTGGCTATATTTATCAAGTGTTTTGCTGATATCAACCTCAGTAAGCCAGATTGGAAGGCCAAGTGTGGCCAATTTGTCTAGGATTGCTCTCATAAGGGGAAGGTTTGGTATTGTAAAGTGACCCTCTAAGCCAATTCCATCCATAAAAACACCACCCTCTTGCAGCTCTCTCAGCCGTGAGATATACACATCAACAGTGGAATTTACATAACTGCAAGTTTCCACCACATTGAAATCATTCATAAACAGGGTTGCTAAGGGGTCTGATTTATGTGATGTCTCGAAGAAATGCAGAGTAGCATGGGGTCCAAGTCGCTGCTCATAGAAGTCAAAATGAAGCATTTCATTGCTAACATCCCAGTGTATGAATTCTCCTTTGTATTTGCTCATCAGACTTTGTATCCGCAAATTGACAGCAGATTGTAATTGAGTCCCAGTAAGGTTAACAACCCAAGCTGGTGTGTATTTAGGGTCTTCCCAGAATATATTGTGCCCTCTAACTATGATTTGGTTTGCCCTCACAAATTCAAGCATTTGGTCTGCAATGCTGTAGTTGAGCTTGCCTTGATCAGGCTCTGTAGCATACCATTTCAGCTCATTCTCAAACACTGCAGCATTAAACCGCTTCACAAACCAATTCTGCAGAGTCAATGGGGAAGATTTCAACCAGAAAATGTAACATTAATTCATGACATCCATTATTCTAATTTCGAACTTTCGATCTTAACAAGAATGTTGGTTTTGTTCATAGTTCATACAATGGAACAATGGACTAACCTGGTAAGGCAAATTGCCAAGAATTGTCTTTGCTATTGCAGATCCAAAAGGGAAATCTTTAGAGACTTGCTCTACAGTAATTGAAGCTCCTTGCAATCTCTCCCCTTTTGAATTTGCCACATGAATTGTCACGGCACGCTTTCTTTTCTGTCAAATGTAATAGAGGGAAAAAGAATAAAGAATAAATTATTCTCCTTGCTAGCAGAAATGCTTTCGTTTTTTTTAAAGATCTAATCTTTTTAAAAAATTGGACTTTTTTGGTGGTGTTTATAGAATTATTTGTAACACTGTTACCCTTTTGTATAAAAGAGAAAAAGGACAAAATGCTTCACTCTCTTGCTGAAAGCGATGCAGAAAAAATAAAAGCTTAAATGGGACTTACAGTATTAATTATATACTGCTGATTGATACTCCACTGCTCCCAGGTAAATGGCTACAGAGATGGGCTAGCCATGGCTATATTGATATCTGTATCATCTGCATTCTGTAATATTACCAAAAAAATTAATGATCAGATATCTTGTTGAAGCTAAGTAGCGAGTATGAGTAAGGTGGAGAGTTTAACCAGAAATAATGTTAAATAAAAAAGGGAAAATTACCTCGAAGAAGAGTATGGATTGGTGAGAAGGTGAATCGAGAACAAATCCACCCTTGAGAAGTGACCAGCATCCTCGCTTGGCCAAAACAGTTCCAATACAATCATATATCTTGTCTTCTGTTTGCAGGGTTGCCCTTATTGGCGCTGAACTTGAATTTCCACCTTCAATTCTCTCCCAAACTTAAAAAAAAAAAATGATTAATTAGTAAAAAAACATAGTAGTAGTGCATTAGACACATCAGATTATATAAGATTATTTAATACGATTTACTTTTATACGGTATTTGACATACACAAAATTAGATAATTTTATACGGTCAATTTTAGTTAATCCCACTTAATACACCTCATTACCATCTTAACAATTTAGTTTCTCTTGCTCTGATTAAACCTAATTGTATTATTAAAAAATAATATTTTAATTATTTGTAACTTTTATAAATAAAATATAATAAAAAACTACACTAGAGTTATCATTGATTTAATATCATTAGAAATTATTGAGTAAGAACATTATCACTCCGTCTCACTTCTTTGATTAATTAAAAAATATTATTAAAAAATTATGAATGTAATTAGTGATGTGAAAGGAATTCTATGATCCAAACTTATGTTAAAAAAATATGGAATATATTTTATATTTATAGAACGTTTTGAGAACCTAATCATAAATAATCCGTTGTAGTCTAGTCGGTTGGATATTCGGCTCTCACCCGAAAGACCCGGGTTCGATTCCCGGAAACGGAAATTTAAAATGTTTTTTGACCTTTTTCAGCCACTAAAGTCTAACCTTGACGTCAACAGAAACGATAACTCCAAAGTGTTAAAAGAAGGTAACTCAACTGGAGAAACAGTAGATGGTGTCCTGAGGGAGGCCATTCAGCACAAACGATGGCGTATAGTAGCCAATACTATCTTCAACTTGAAGCTCAACACCCTGAGACTGTTCCTCCACATTCTTAAATATTCCTCCTCTGTAGAGCGGCTCCTCAGGCTGCCCTTTGCACTGCCATCAAAAAGTTATGTACTTTATAAGCTGGAAACAGATAAATTTTGGACATAACAGCAAAAATGAGAGTCAGAATCCCAGTCGATTACCTCAGTATAAGCAGTTGAATCATAAATGGGTCCATCTGCAATACAGAAAGACAAAATATAAATAATTTATAAAAATAAATAAATAAATTGGTATTGAAAATTCAGAAGGAATGAGAACCATAAAAATGAGCAACCAAGGAATTGGCCATTAGGAGGAAGAACACTGAAATGCTTAACAGTGTGCTATCTCTCATCTTTGGAGTCGGAACTTGAAGCTCTCTGCTCAGTGTGTTTTCTACTGATAAAGGAAAATATTAGAGTGTGAAAGGAATGGTTTTGCATAATATACATATAGAGTGTGAGTGTCTCTTAAGACTAGCAATCAAGAATAGTTATAGTACGGAAATATATTTGCTCATGTTTAAGTTGATCATGTTTATATTTGTATCATTCATTAATAGTAGTGAAACAAATAAAATACACACATAATAAGTAATAAATGGCTCATATAAGAACACAAGGGTGATGTTCATGGTGGAAATATAACTGAATTTAGATCCAAATCCAGATTCATATATAAGAGATTCCTAGTCATTGACTTTAATAGTTAATGACAAGTCACAACAGAGTCTGTTGAATGTATTAATTAAGCATAAATCTATTTCATTCAATTTATCTAACAGTTATTGTTATACCATATCATCAATTACATGACCAAAAGAAATCGTCATTCATAACACTGACTCCCAACAAACACGGGAAGAGTAGGGAAGCAGCGACAAAAACAAAACCAAAAGGCTCGTACTTGAGGTGCTAATACTGATATCACAAGGGAACAGGGGACCTCTGATTAAAGCCCGTGCTTGTGTTCACATGCCACGCGAGACAAAGAGAAAGAGAGCTCTTCATGTGACTTATAATTGAGTGACAATTATGTACCATTACATTACAAGTCCTGTGGTTTACTCTAATGGATTGCAGTTGGCAATTTTTGCCATTTAGGTTCTCCATCATTCATTGCCTATCTACCATTCTCATACCAATTTCAACTTCACTACTTGCCACCAGCACGATCATATCATTATTCTTTCATTTGTCCTTATGGATACTTGCCTAATCTTCAGTCTAGTTTCTCTCTCTCTCTAGCTTTTATGTTTTGTTAGTATTTGCAAGATTCTAAAACCAACGAGAAGTAAAGATGTTAGACCTTTATTTGATGGCCTATTAGCCTGTTTGGATTTCAACTCTGACCATGTCAAAGTAAGGACATGCTAACAATCTAGACTTGTAATTATTGTTTGATTGGATCAATCACAAAAAACTTGAAAGCGATAGACATGAGTTTAGCGTATCTTGTATTTTATTAACATGAATTACGATGTGTATTGTCATTTTTAATTGATTAAAATTTATTTATAAATTTTTTTTTTACCAATTAATTAAAATTTTGAATAATTAGTGACACTCATTGGGTTATATGCCAATATAATAAAAGATGTAAACTTTCTTAGCATATAAGTAGTTGAGTTAGGTAAAGATATTTAAGATGTTAGTTGTTATATTTATGCTTGGAAGACCATTAGAGCAACCTCATCGGGAGTTCTATATGAATTCCATAGAGTTATTCAACCATTTCTTGTACAATTGCAAAATTGAAGTGGCATCATGTGAAGATGAGTTGTTTGCAAAAGTTGTTTATATGAGCAACGATTACACAAGTCTTCTTGGGTTTGACAATTACATAAATGGAGAAATTTATTTAATAATACAGAGTTACATAAAGTTTCGCAGTTGGAATTGATAGTGGCTCATAACTTGCAAAATTATATAACATGATAAAATTATCTAGGTATAGAGATAGTTGATTGTTTAAGAAAACAACATTAAATAATAAAAAATATTGATAAACTATTGTTAATAAAAAATATTAAAAGATGTTGATTCAATTGATAAAGATAGAATTCATATCCTAAAAAGATATAAATTTAAGTATTATTATCATGTGAAACTATTGTTAATAAATAATATGTAAGAACCTCTTGAATACTATTTAAGCATTAAAACATATTTTGGCCTTTGGTAACCCCAAGACTGGTGCTTGGAACAACTCTCGGAAGACAGAGAATATGGGATCAAGGTATGAGATTCCTAGAGTGGAAGCAGGTGTCGGAGATCTTACTCTAACAGCTTCCAGAGGCAGGGGTGCACGAGCAGCACAACTATTCATCAGGAATCGCACGCGTGCTTCGGATTCTATGGGGACCATTTATTCAATGTGTACTACTATGACATCCACCATTTACTCTTGCAAGGGAAAATGCATTATTCTCATTTTCATAATAATAAAGTATGGGCACCGATTCATACAAGTACACAAAAGGAAAAGCAGAAGAAACGCATGAAGCCAACAACGGAATACAATGCCACCAGCCTGCCACATCTTTGCTTTCACCACAAGGATGTTTGCCATTAGCTTCAATTTGTTTCATTTCTTTTGGTAAACATTCCTACCTGATCTCCTTTCCTCCTACCTTCTATGCATTGTACTCAATCATATATAGTCGATTGCAATAGAGTCAATTGAATGCCACAATGGCAGCCGCCCAATTAAATTGTAGTATCACCTAGCAATCAATTTAACGATTGTCCTCGCACTTCACAGCTCATTGCAATTGTAGTGGACAATTGTTATTGTTGTGAGGGTCGACCTAGGATTTTGGGGTCCTCAAGGTTCAAGGAGTCAATGGCTATGTAGCAGTGAGGAACTAGTATGTGGTTTTAGATTTTTCTATCTATTAGGGTTTTTGAGGGGCCTTATATATTGGTGATGGATACGAGAATTGGGCCCGTCATTGGGCCCGCTACCGAGGCCCAGATGGAAAGGGGGGAGAGTCCACATCAATTATCATGTCACATAGCTAACTGCAGCCCAGTCAATTACATTGCATTTGATCTTTGTTCATTATAGACAACAACTTATCCTATTTTCCTCTCCAATATGTCTTTCTTGCTTTGATCCTAAGTTTACAGAGTGACTGATGGAGATATCTTTTTGTGCATCCCAATTTTTCTAATGCTACATTCTATGTATTTCAAAATTTTAACTTCTGAAGTGTAAATTACATTCAAAAAGTTAAAGTTCTAGAAATATGAAAAAAAGAAATCTCCGGGTGTTGAATTGGGTGGGCTGACTAGATGAGTGGGCCTGCATAATTACAAGCGTGAACAAAAGGCTAGCCTGGTAATAAGCATCCAGACTCTGAGGGCATGGGATGTTTGATGCAGGGAATGTTTTAACATTTTTGATAAAATAAAGTGGGAATAAAAGTGTGTTACAAGAGATAAAGGTGGCATTTGGTGCATAAAATCTTTTGTTCCTAAATAGATCACATTCCTAGAAAGAAATGTCACAAAATATGTTATGTTGCTTCTTAACTTTCCTGAGAACTAGATACTGAGGCTCATGCTACGCATTGGTAATCTTCAATTGTGCATATTTTTACTGAATAATTATTTAAATTTAACAAATGCAACTAATAATTTGCTTTATTTGCCTTTAAAATTCAGGGAACTGTAAAGAATTCTGTTGGAAATACATTTTTGTATTTTGTAATAAAAGGGATCTAAATAAAAGAACAGACTGAACGTTTAAACATGCCTATAGACACTAGGAAGAACTGTATTGACATTTGCAGGCTGTCACGCTCGAATAATCCATTATTTGGAGTAGATGATTATTGAATAAATTAAACTGATTAGGTAAGTGCACCACACAGTACTAATAAGTAGTGTTAGATAACAGTAATGTGAGCTGCATAGATAGCTAAAGATTAAGACTCAGATTAAAGATGCAATCAACTGCTAGTCGTTGGATTTACCTATAATTATACAATCACATTGTACTATGCAAGTTGTAAGGCGAATCCAAAAGCTGATTACATGATGTGGTGATTGCACCTTATCCATTTCCCTAAAGATTTTTCTGGACGTCTTAATCTTCTTGAGCAACTTTCTGAACTTCCCTTTCTGCTTGATCACTTATTTCATCTGGTTAATCTTCAATGTTAGCTCTTGCATCTCTGCCTTAAAGTTGTCTTCTTCATTATTTTCTTTCTTGCTTCCTTTTACTTTGCGATATTGCTTTGGCTTTGATGTGCATCTATCGTCCCTCTGATATCATTATCTTTCTGAAGATTCTTTGGTTTTTCCGCTGACAAATCCAGATGCTCGAAAATCCAGATGAAATTAGTTAAAAAAATAATATTAAGGGATATTGAGCATAACATTTGGAATTTGAAAAAATTCTGTAAACCCAATTCACAAGAAATATCCATATTATTAACTTAGAGAAATAAAAAGTACATATGTGTAATTGTACTTGAATCTATTAGTGTGGTTAATTAGTTAACTTAGGGATTACGAACCTTTTAAAAATAGATGATTCATTATTTAGTTAATCATTGAATATGGTCCATTACAAATTTAGATTCTTACAATTATTATTTAGTAGTAACAGCTCTTTAATTGATTAGATAAAATTATTTTAATAATTAAAGAATTATTATTATTAAACAATAACTACATTCCACTACTCTATATTAATCTCAGCACATAATTCCTTACATATCATATCACTTTACTCGTGCTTTATTGAAATAATAACACCATATTTAAATGTTACATTGTACAATTTGTACTTACTCCCATTCTTAAGTCAACAAGCGAATTAATGAGATAAATATGAACTTAAGTCCAAAAATGTTAAGAAATGAGATAAAAAATTTATAAATCTATTTAATAAAAATTATACCACTAATTAAAAAAAATAAATTATATAAAAATAAAAAATAATATATTATAGTAGAACTTATAAAAATATAATAAAAATAAAACTAAATAATTTTAGTAAATTACACCAGGTCCAACAAAATCAAGGGCAGAGACCTCCATGTCAGTGAAACTCGTATCTGGAAGTAGTTGATGCTGTGAGCCACACTGATGCAACAAAATGAACAGAATTGCTTTTTCATCCGAAGCGCCCCAACCCAATTGGTGCCATTTGTTTGACGCTTTTCTATTGATTTTTAATATTTATACGCCAATCAGTTTGATATCTTTACAACATATTAAATTTGTGATATATTAAAAAATAATTTTGAGTTAGCAATGTTTTGATAAATAATTAACCCTTGTCTTCAAGTGAAAAATAAAAAAGAACAAAGCAAGTTGCATAATTCTTCCTCTCCAAATAACAAATCATTTTCTCTTATTTTTTCAACCTTCATTTTGCAAAGGAATAAAACTGATTGGACGAAAGTTATTAGGACTAGCCCATTTTGCATTAATAAAGGATCAGATTTAAAATTTAATTTTACATTTGCGAGGTTTGAGTAAATATTGATGATATTTTATGGCCAAAGTATTATACTAATTTGAGTATCAGAGTATTATTACTTAACTAACTAATATATCACATTTTTTATATATATTTAGCACTTACACTTAGTTATTGCACACTCTTTTTGGCTTAATTTGATAATTTAGATAATGTTTATAAGTTATGTATCCTTTTGAAAAATTAATGTTTTATGTAACTCTATTTTAATTTGACCATAGTTTAATATTTTTAGCATATATTGAGTTATAAATTTTTAAAAATTATGATTCTTAATTCGTAGCAAAGCTAAGAAGGAGATCTACAACTTTGCTGAAAAGACCGAAACTCAGTTCTCAAGTCTAATAGGAGAATTATGCTTGCAAAGTCAAGACATGAAGTCTGTTCTAGAAATCTGACCTTGCGGCACTTATCAGACCATAACTTGAACAAAACAACCCATAATTGAGTGATTCTAGTTTCATTGGAAAGCTAAGACAAAGGGATACAACTTTTATGGGGCCACTTTCTCAATTGAAGTCGTTTTGATGACGCCCCGAGCCTTGGAAGTTCAGCTTCGGATTCTAGATGGGAAACTAAGTACCAAGTGAAACTGATGACTACAGAATATTCCTTAAAATATTCTCAGGTAGTGGTAAATTTGTAAATAAGTGAGAAACGTGAGAGGAGCGGGGAGAACATTTTTGTAGCTGAAAATTGAAAAGGAAAAGTAGATTTCTGGGGGGAAAATACGCAAAGGAAGGCCAGCCTCACCAAGCTCTGTCGAGGCACGAATTTTCTTCACATTTTGGAGCTTGGAATTGGTTTTCATGGAGGGGTAGGCTTCTCTGTAACTGAACTATACATTTTGGAATGGATTGGTGAGGTTTTGAGACCTCGTAACTCATTATTCTGAATTTAATGAGATTTGTATTATTCATGCTTTTGCCTTGAGTTCTTTCTGATTATAGTTGATGTTTGGATTCAATGCATGAGTTAGATGTTTAGAATGATATTTCTTAACTCTATTATGAATATACATGAATGTGCTAGTTAATATTGGGACTTTAAGATTGGACAGCTTCTATGTTCTATGTGATTGCTGAAAGTGTATGATGTGTGTGCCAATCCATATGTTGGATGATAATTCAATAGGAATACTAGCTGTAATTAGAGATTTCTGCTATAACTAGAATCAAGTGGCAACTCATTAATTCGTATCACCATTAATGGCCTATGATTAATCAAACTAATCCAAGAAAGAAGTGTAGGTCGGTTATGCTTTCTCACGGTAAGTAATCTCACTTTTGTACTCATTTAATTCATAGCAACACTTATACAACCTCCCAATTTTATTGGTTTATGAAGTGATAAATAGATGACACATTCCTTGAGAGATGACTCGGGCGACCCTATATTGCACTAAAAATAGCAGGTGTTCAATTAATTTTATAAGATAACGACGTTCTCATCACTAACCCTTTTTCTTCTTGAAAAATAGTCACAATTTATTCAAAATTTAACTGATCCTGAGATTCAACCGTCATTTTCCTTGTTGACATACCAACAAAAACCAATTATAAAGAAAACTAAAACAAAAGGAAATAAAATGTAAACAGAGGACTGACATTCAGAGAAAATATATATACAATATTAACATCAAAGTGTTATTTTAGTCATCAGACAAACGTAATGAAAATCCCATTTACCTTTAATCGGGAGGAAAGAAATGTCACAAAAAAAGTAGTCAAGTGAAAATCAGAAAAGAACCACACACTCATTATAGGAATTAACACAATAAAATGCACAAATGTCCGAATTGATGTGCTTTACCTTTAAATTGGCTGCATTTACAAGCTACTACAAGTATTCTCTGTAGGAATTAATAGTTAATAGTTCACACTGAAGAACACAAGGTTAGGTGGCACCAAACAGCTCCCTCTGATGCAAACGTAGAAGAGATCTGCCAGATTGGGCAAAATTATTTTTTTTCTATTTTTTATTCTAAATCTTATTTTATAAGTTTGGAATTAGTTGAAAAATTTTATTTATTTTATTTATAATATTATTTTTATTAATCATAAACTTATAAAATAAAATTTAAGATAAAATATTTTATTTTATCTTTATTTTATCTCTCACAAAATGAATTTAGATATATTGAGAAGTTATTATTACATTACAATAACTTTGACATATCTAAATCCTACAAAATATATGCTTGAGACCACATGCGCACGAACGCTATGTCTCATTTTAACAAAGCAACAATAAGAAATTATGTTGTTTCATTGTTTCCTCTCCATTATTACTATCTATGTTAAACGTTAAAAAGTAAATGCTTTTTTTTTATTATGACAATTTAATGATTGGTGTTTATTTTATTTATCATTATTTACTTTTTAAGTACTGTTTGTTTTATTTAATTTAACGAACTTGCAAGTTAGTTTGAGCTTGTGAATTTCAAGATAATTAAGTTTAAATTAAAAAAGTTAATTTATTAATTAAATGAAATGAGCTTAAAGGGTAAACAAATGATTGTAAGATGAAGATTCTAATATACGTGAGGGGTATCGTTTATATCATAACATAGTTTGTTTTATGCTTTGTCTCTTTTTGGTAAAAATTTATTTTTAATAAATTAATATATTTGTAGTATTTTTTTAATGATTTTTACCAATAAAATAAAAAATAAAAACAAAATATAAAATAAATTGTGAGACTAAACATATTATTATTATTATTATTATTATTATTATTATTAACTTGTAATATTATCTAATGAAATTTTAATAATTCTAATGTTATGACACAAAATTTAACATATGGAGTGAAGAAGATTCCATTCTAATTGGATTAGGCTTTAATAATCGTTGTAGACAGGGTGAAGAAATTCTGAAAAAGAAAAGTGTACAATAATTTTCAGGATAAATCAGATAAAAGGAAATAGATACAACAAATTTTTTATGATAAATTAATCAAATATATTTAATATATCTCCAATCTCAAACTTACACCACAAAATATTCTTGATAAAAAAAAATACAATCCTCTTATGCTTACACAGAACATACAAACAAATACTTGATAGTAGGGATGGTATCAGCAGCATATGCTTCATATTCTCAAGAGAAAAGTAAAGAACAAATAGCCTGCTTTATATAAAAACATGAACTCTACTAGATGAAACTGGGATTAGGACGTCACAGAGCAAAAAGAGCCCATCAACCCTAATCTCATTGTATTCGAATTAAATTTGTTATCTCATATATTGTTTTATATTACTCATAATTAAAATAACTAATCATAAAAAATAAGAAATTGAGATATCAAATTTTAATCCGATGTAATTCTAGGTCATTGCGTACCGGATTCTCTTGAGGGCTTTTTTGACTTTTTGCTCATGGAAATCTTAGTGTAAATCTTTTTCACCCTAAATGACAATAGAATGTCCAACAAGAAGCCAACGATGCATGCTCCGGCCATGATTATAAAGACCAGCCTGTAACAGTGAGCTCCAACACAAGTGTTGCCGCCCCCGGCGGTGGCGGTGGCCTCCATATCGTATAATATTCCGGCAAGAAGTCCAGAAAAGAGAAAAGAGCCGAAAGGAAGGTTGAGAATGAGAATGTTGTAGATAAGACCATAATATTTGAGTCCAAATAACTCTGAGGCTGTGGGCACTGTAATTGCAAGACGGACTCCATAGCATATCCCAACAACAATGGATCCAATGTATAAGGAACCAGGCAAGGCCATTGCCATCAGTATGTATCCGACTGCCATTAGAATCTGAGAAGCTGCATTAAAAAGAGGTCTAGGTATTCCTGCTTTCCTGTGTCAACAACAAAATTGGATCAACAATCACTTCATTTAAACCAAAATGGGAAAAAAGTCACAATATGTCACATAGCATGAATGTGTCACCATTTTGATGAATCTAAACTTGTTATAATTGGGATCTTCACAATCATTATAGTCAAGGAAATGTAGACCAATCAATATTTCTTTATCTAAAGTTTAATTTTAAGTTAATAAATCTCTTCAAATAAAAAGCAAAACGTGGGTCATTCACATGTCTTGCAACAACAAAGATTGAATATGCGGAAGTCCATTGTCAACCGTTTAATTTACGTAATATATATATATATATATATATATATATATATATATATATATATATATATATATAAATAAATTTATTTTGGTCTCTCATATTTTAAATTTATCAATTTGATTCCTTACATTTAAAACTGTAATAAAATTCGTCTCTTACATTTAAAACTCTAATTAATTTGGTCTCTCACATTTTAAATTTATCAATTTAGTTATTGACACTTCAAATTTTTTATCAATTATGTCCTTTAAATTTATCAATTTTTGAAGTGTGAGAATTAAATTAATAAATTTTATAAGTTTAAGAGACTAAATTAATTAAGGTTTTAAATGTGAGGAACTAAATTGATTAGGGTTTTAAATGTAAAGACCAAATTAATAAAAAATTTAAATGTAAGGGACATGCATATCTAAGTCCTTTGCAAGATCGCTCAATATCAATTCTTATAGGAAGATTAAACGAGTTACATTTACTTGATTAAAGTGATTATAGATAACTTGATTACAAGAAATCCCAATTAAAAGATTGACGGGCAATAATAAATGCAATAAAACAAAGGAAAAAAAAAAAAAAACAGTCAACCGTGTTAAGCTAGCTAACTTTCTCCTTCTGCCTAACATTCATAAAAAGGTTGACTATTTGCGCAAAATTCTTTTGACCATATGGTTAATAATAAAAAAATAAAACCTCGTCGTCATGGAGAACTCTTTAACGAGAAGAAAACTTTAAAAATCAAAAAAGAAACATTGTTTTGGAATATGCTAAAAAGCACCGAAATACCTTTTGATTAAAATAATATGATAAAAACTAGGTGACAGAAAAAAAATCTAAAAAGCATCAACTTTTTGGTAAAATACTTTGAATGAGAAAGGAGAGAAATTCCAAGAAATATCCACGAAAAAGCATGAAAATTTGGAGAGAATTTTCTGTTTTGGAAATTGGAGAAGATTCTATGAAAATAAGACAGATATTTTTTACTAATATTAAATAAATTAAAGAATGATATCATCTCCGAAAAAACTTACTTGATGAAGTACTCCGAAACGGAACCCGATATGATCCGACCGAAAAAGCCCCAAATACTGGTCAGTGAGACGAAAATGGAGACGTCAGTGTAACCGAGTGCTAACCCGATTTGGCCCATGTTGTTCATAACGGCCAAGCCTGTTCCGACACCACACAGGAAAGACGCGAACAAAATCCAAAAATCGAAGCTGCTCAGCGCTTCCATGATAGTGTGCTCCTCTCCCACCGCCGGTTGGCATTTTATGGTCGCTGCCTCGTCCGCCGCCGGGGAAACAACCGCCGTATTTTCAACTTCTCTGTCATTTTCTTCACCTTTTAGCAACGGTTGGTTGACCTGTCCCTCAATGTCCAGACCCGGTTTGAGCCGGTTCGACAAGTACGAGTGCACCGGAATTCCCAACGGCGAAGCCAACAGAACAAGTAAAACGCCGGCGAATACTCGAGAAACCAGAGTACTAGGATTCGGAACAAAACCATAAACCAACAGATAAACAGCCGTGACGACAGCAACACCATTAAATATACCGAAATACTTAGAATCCTCCTTCTCTTGAGTAGCGGTGGAAACAGGAGGCGACTCACGGAGGAAAAACATACCGGTGAGACAAACGGCGAACGGGATAACTGCGAGCATAAGGAGGATGGAACCAGGATCGTCAGCGAACAGAGCCGAGCAGATATCGGTGAATATAGCCGTACTCAACCCAACAAAACCTTTGAGAATGCCTGAAACTGGACCTCGGTTTTTCCGAAAGTTTCTTATGCAGGTGACCAGCACGGCCGTGTTCATCCAGGTTGTGCTGTTGCCTCCCATGCAGAGAAATATGCACATCTGTATTTGATTACCAACAGTAATTAACCTTATTTTCCCTTCTAGTAAATGGGAAATTAATATAATGCATTGTCATGAAATTGGATTCTTCTTTGGTTTACCTGCCAGTAAGGAATAGGATTAATTCTCTGGCTAACGACGAGCCACTGGACGCCATAGCCAAGGAGACCTTCGACTGAGCCAATGAGCAGAATTGCCCACGTGGGTAATCGATCAGAAGCAAGACCGGCGAGAAGACCAAAAGCTTTACCAACATCTTTAGCTACAGAGAGATTATTGAGCTCAACCTGAGTGAGATGCATAAGAGATTTGAGTGCATGGGAGTAATTGGAGAAAGTGTAATTGTTGCCGGAAATAGCTTGAATCCAAACGGCGGTAACAAACCCCAGCCATTTTCCGGCAGTGGAACTGGAGATAGAGGAAATTCCCAAATATCCCATAAATCAAACACACGAATGGAAACACGGGAAGGGTTTAAATGCTTGTAAGTTCTGATTACGCGGACTGCCGACTGCGTATTTATAGCGCTAGTGTTTCCTGTTTGGTGCGCAGTAGAATTTTGGGATTACCGCTCCGCACCGCCGTAACTGTATGGAATAAAACGATAGGGAAGAAATGAATTCGTTTGTTTTGGTGTCATTGTTGCAGTGGGCCCTACAAGGCCGTAACCCTTTCGTGCTTTGAAGTTTCTGACCGTGCGTATCCTGTGGTGGGACCAAGGCAAGGATCAAGTTGTTCACTGACGACGGTCGACATGGACCGCTTCCTCCTCCCCCAGTGTACACTGTTTTGCATCACTTTTTATTTACTTCTTCTTCAATTTTTGTTTTTAGTCAATTATCAATTGCTTTTTATTAAAGGAAAATATTCTATTGAATTGTCATCCAAACATGTTCATGAAATTTGTAACCAATACCGGTAGGACTCAGCTTATCTATTAGGTGAATTAATTCAGTAGATATATTTTAAGTAATGCTATTTTTGAATCTACTAAATTAAATAATTTAGATATACTTTGTAAATTGATCCATCCCTAAAGCTATAGGAAAATTAGCTGTGATGACTTTTCTTTGTGTTCTTTTTCTAAGTAATTGTTTATCTTGAAAAGTTGAAGGGCAATAAATTTACACTTTTTAGCTGTGGTTACTTTATGCTTTTGCTAAATCAATTTTATTTTTGTTTAATTTTAAAAGAAATTATTTTTTACTTTTTATATTATTATTAATTTTTTTAAAAAATTACGTTTTTAATTAAATAAAATAAATTCTTATATTTTAAATCTAAAATAAAATAAATTTTTGTATAAATAAAAAATATTTTAATATAATTTTTTTATTTTTAGTTTAAAATATTAGAGTTTATTTTATTTAATTTAAAATATTAATTTTTTTAAAATTGATGATAATATAAAAAAAAATTCTCTTCAATTTTACTTAAGCTTTCAATGAAAAATTATAACAATTTAAGTAATTTATTTAATGGTTTTTTTTTTAAAATCATAACAATGCTTGAACATTGGAAATTTGAGGAGAACAATATTAAAGGGAGAATTTTTTTAAAAATAAAATAAAAACTAAAAAATTAGAGACGCCTCGTGTTGTTTGATAGAAAGCGATTCCGCGTGTCTACCACAGAAGTTTCTAAAATTTAGAGGTTGTAAACAGGTAACTCTGCGGCGACGACCGCTGTTTTCAAAAAAAAATCTTTAAAACGTCAATTTGATGGGTTGGCTGTATTCCATTCATCATTTTCTGGATCTTAAGGTAATTATAACATTTGAAATATTTTTAGACAAAAAAATAAGATAATAAAAAATATATTATTTTTAAAAAAATGTATTAGTATGTTTTCTTATATAATCTTGCTTTTTATTTTAAAAGAATAATGTATTTCGTTACATATTAAGTGACTATTTTTTTAAAAGAAAATCTTATGAAACAAAAGTTTTAGTGTAATATATATTTTTTTAAGTAAAATCATATGACATTTAACGTTACACCGTGCACTATTTAACCTCAATATAATTTAATAATTTTAAAAGTATACAAATATTGTTAACAAAGTTTAACATAATTGATAAATAATTAAACCTTTTAAATATGTTAACAAAGTTTTCAAATAAAGGGATTAATCAATAATAGCAATTCATTTTGTATGTACAATTAGGGGTGGGCAAAATCTGAACCAATTCGCTTAAACTGCCAGAACCGATCCGAATTGTATAGAAACTAATCCGATCTGATTGACTAACGGTTTGGATTAGATTACAAAATTATCAATCTAATTATAGCGGTTCGGTTTTTGGATTTGGATGTTTAAAATCCGAATTAATCTGAACTGACCGAAAAATTATTATATTATATATATATATATATATATATATATATATATATATATATTATTTGATTTAAATATATTAAATATAACTAAATTTTATTATATATTTATGAAATAGTTTATTACAAATATAAATTTATATTAATAAATATAAAAACTAGTAAACAATAAACATTTAACTCAAGCTTTCCCTTTTCAAAATCGAAATCCTTAACTCGCTTTCCCTTTCTCTTCCCCGCCGTCGTCTGCTGGTCGCTAGTTGCTGGTCTCTGCATATCTTACTGCTATTCTGACACTATTATTTGGGTACTGCAAATTTGCTTCTTCTTTGATCTCGTTTTTGTGGTTGCTTCGGGAGAAAATGAGAGAAACCGACACTTTAGAACTTTGAGTTTCCTTGTATGGTCAATGGAGTAGGCATAAACCTTTTTATAATGAGGGGGAAAGAATGACAAGTAAGTTGGAGGTTATTTGGAAGAAGTTGTTTGATTGTTATGAAAAAATGTATCCAAATCTTCATGATGTTGGAGATGCAAGTGCTTCTAGTTTGGCTTCAATTTCTACAAGTGGTGAAAGTGAGTTTCCTCAATTTTATAATGAGTTCATGTTAAAACACAAAAGGAAAAAGGTAACTAAGAAAAGTGATTTGGATAAATATTTAGAGAATGATCGTGAAGATAAGTTAGATGGATTTGATATCTTGAAATGGTGGCAAGGGAAAAGGCATAAGTATTATGTTTTATCCCACTTGGCTAAGGATCTTCTAGCAATTCTTGTGAGCACAGTATCTTCTGAATCTGCTTTTAGCACTGGAGGAAGAGTTCTTGACTCTTTTAGGAGTTCATTGAACCATACCATGGTGGAGGCTCTTATTTGTCTCCAAAATTGGATAAAATCACCTACCAAGTTTGAAGATCTTAATGAAGAAAGTGAGCAATGAGATTCAGGTGAATTCTTATTCCTTTGCATTTTCATTTTTAAAAAAATATGAATTTTATATTTTAATTATTAACTAATTTATTGTATTGATTTTGATGCTTAAATTAGATATATCATCTACTACCACTTAAGAAACAGAAACTTGAAGCTAACTGATGAAGTTTGGAAGAAAAAAAGGAAGAAAATGAATATAAATGCTATGTTATGTTTATTTATTACTTAGATAAAAATTGTAATTCGTTTAAATTTTTTATGATGACATTGACTTTGTATTTGTGTATATATGTGTGTGTTTTTTTCCGTAATATTATTCATAAACTGATTAAACCGACTGAACCGAACCGTATTTGAGTGATTTGGTTTGGATTTTTTTTTTAAAATTTTAGAAATCCTAACCAAATCGAACTGAAAATTATTTTACGGTTTGGGTTGAATTTTTTTAAAATCCCAACCAAACGGCCCAATACCCACCCATATGTACAATAGTGTGATCCATATTGAGTAATGTTAGATTGCTCCTAGTTTAGGGCATCTTATGTTGCAGTGACGAGGAGTTTAAATATTATCTACAAATTTTAAGGTTTGATTTTTTTAGGTCTTAATTATCAATATTTGTAGGATACGAATCTATTATCATGTTCTTTAACCTACAATTAATCTTAATTAAAGGACTCAAAATAAAGTAAGACTCTTCTAAAAATATTTTTTACAAACATATAAACTCAAACTTAAACCAACATATTTAAGCAAACCTAATTCCTTAATACAAACTAACCAAAATCTTTTGAGAGATTTTTGTGAATGTTATGAAGTGAATTCAATGTTATTATCAATACCACTAAGCTATCTAATATGTATCAAATTAAATTAGCTCTTGCGAAAAATATAAAGAAGCAATATAAAATATAATCTATTATATTAATTTTATTTCATATTATTAAAATTAAATTTATCAATTATTTTGATATTTAAATGACAATAATTTTTTTTCTTTTTTTCTTTTTTTTATGTCCTATGTTGGTTAACAAAAAGTTTAGTTACCTTAAGGCTATGGAAATAGAACATATCACAAGTTTTAGCTAGAAATTACTCCTTCCAATCTCTTTTGATGGATGATATTAGAGTTTTTTTTCCACTTTAATTGTCATTTTATAATATTAATGGATAATTATATATTTTTAATATTACTCTTAACAATTAATTAATTATTAATGCATATTTTTGAAATTATATTTTTCTTAGCACTCATTATCTCTTTTCAATAAAGATAGTTTAGAAATATATGGCTCATTAAATTATTTATAATTTTATTTATTTATTTTTTTATATCAAAACATTAAACCACACTAAAAGAAACGAATGAAATACAATGATATTTATAGTTCGACTTTACTAAAATAGCTATTACATTTTGCAGGCCAATTAACAACTTGTGTCCTCTAAAATATCCGAACACATATATAATTTTTTATTTTTTATATGATTAAATTTCAAGGGCCAAGATCAGGGTAGGCTTGAATCAACATACGGAACATATATATGTATTTATTTTTCATAATAATATTAGAGATGACGATAATCAATATGATCTGTGACAAATAAAACGCCATGGATGAGATTGAAGACACATAAATAAAAGAGGAAAACCTCTTTTATCTCTCACATGTTTATTTTTTTAAAAAATTACATTTTAAATTAAATAAATTAAATTTATATTTTAAGTTAAAAATAAAAATAAATATTTTATATAAACAAAAAATATATTAATAAAATTTATTTTTATTCTTAACTTAAATTATGAAATTTAATTTAAAACGTGAGAAATAAAATAAATAATAATATAAGAGAATAAAATTTATATATATATATATATATATATATATATATATATATATATATATATATATATATATATATATATATATATATATATATATATATATATATATATATATATATAAAATTGAGAGATTTACTAATAATTTTATACACCGTATATCTGAACCAATGGTTAATATATTTGAAACTAAATAAAATAGTTAAATCTAATTAATTAGGTATCAAAACTTGTTTGCTAGTTTCAACTGCATAGGCCATTGAGGAATGGTAGACATGGCTGCCCGCATGCTGCTGCGTTGAGGAGAAGCTTCCCTTTTATCAGGTGACTAATTTGTTACGTATGACATGATCATGACGTGAACAAGATATGGATGAATTTAATAGTGTTTGTTAGATATTCCTTTTTAAATCCTAGGATTCATAAATAAAAAATTGTAAATATAAATTTTAAAAATATATTTAATTAACTTTAAATATTTATTATTTTTTAAAAAGTGGAAAAATTAGAATTTTATTTTTTATGAGATTTTTTTAATAAAATTTATATTAACAATAATTATGAAAAATATTTTTAAAAAATTATACCAAGAAAAATGAAAAACAAAAATTTCAAGTTAAAAATTTTAAAACTTTTTAAAATAATCTTTATACCGAACACTCTTTACCAAAAAATTACTTTAACATATTTTTGTAAGTTGTGCCATAGGCACGATTGTTTTTTCACATTCACCTTTTATATATATATATATATATATATATATATATATATATATATATATATATATATATTTATATATATATATCATTCATTCACGTAACTTAATTAAAAATAGGAGATGTACACATGGGTGTAAAACTATCATTTTCCTCTTGTAAACACCTTGTATAGTCATTAGTTTTAGTTAATTTATAAAAATAATATTATAAACAAAAAAAATGAAAAATACTAAAAAAAAAAAAAAAAATGTGTAAAAATATAAATCTACATATAATATATCTCTAAATTTTATAAAATAAAATTTATTGTTTTAAACTATATCTCATAAATAATTAATTCGACAACTTTCTATTGGCAAAAAAATTATTCAAATATTACTACAAGAATTAAACATATTTTTTTTATTTTTTAATTAATAAAAAATTATAAGACAAGTTACAATAAATTTTATCTCAAATTTTATGGGTCAAATGAATCATGAGAACACCAAAATCCAACCTCAAGGTTTTGTTTGATTCGCTTTAAAATGATAGACTAGACATGATAAAAAAATTTATACTCTATTTGATTTTAAAAAAATAAATAGTATTGGACAAAAACATCTTGAGGTACTGGACAAATCTTCTATTTTTTGTCCCTCAGAAAATCAGGGAACAAAAATTTTGTCCATAATACAAAAACTTAAAAAAATAAATTTAACCTCACATCCTCTATCCAAGCCTTTCAAAAATTTTGTCCACAATCAAATTTTTTTTTATTGTGTAAAATGAACTTATACAATATTCGAATTAGTTTTTTTTTCTTTTACAATTTTAATTTTGTAAAATTCAAAAATAAGAATTTTTAATAAACAAATCCAAAATTATAAATTTTAAATAGATCTCAAATTTTAGTCTTTTCATAATATTTTATTTGTATACTTTTATTATAATTTTTATGTTTTCATTAATTATTATATTTTTTATATGTCTAATACCTTTTTTTTAAAAAAAATAAAATATTATATAACATAAAAGGTATTACAATAAATTTTATATTAATTTGTCTAGTACTTATGATAATCAAACAGTAAATAGTACAAAATTTTTTATCTTATATATTACCTAAAAAAATAATAAATAAAACTAAAAATTATCCTTTGTACTGTGATATTTGCTTATACTATTGGGTACTGCGTATCAAGGCACCCCAAATCTGAACGAGCGTGGTTTTGCCTTTTAGTCATGACTTCTGACTTAGAAATAATGTATTGTTGGAAAACTATTTCAAAGCTACACGGTATCTCTGACAGCGTTCCAACTTGTGTTTACCTAGTTGATGCCATTTTCAATTTTCCCAATAATTTTTAGACAATTTTATGAAATTTTCTATTTTGTTAGAAGCATTAAAGTCTTTTCCACTTCAATTCCGTTGAGTTTCATTAAGAAACATGGTTTATGCTTTATGAATTATGGGACGTCAAGTATCTTAGTATCATATAGTTTCTTTTTAATGAAGATCAACTAGCTAGTTAGTAGAGTTAATGTAGAACCACAAAACAATAATAATAATGATAAAGATAACATGTACGCATGAACTATGAAATATCTTAGTTTTGGACTGTCCTGGCTTAAGCCTTCGCCTGAAATGTTACCATCAAGTGGGGTACCTTCAGTCTGCTCTTTCAAAACGACAGGTCATTTAAGCCTACCTACCTGACTTATCTTATTTTTCAAAATTTTAGTTAGCACTTATTTATTTTGAAACGACGGTTTATGAGAAATTTATCCTTTAGACCAGAAACAATGTCATCTAATTTACATTTTATTTTTTAGTTAAACCGATAGTACTTCAGTTAATAATTATAGATTAAATTTTTTTTTTTTTTTATGAAATTTTGTTTATAGTTCAAATGATTCTTTACAACCATTTTAGTGAATAGTGAAAGATGAAAGTGGTGTTTTTTTTAAGATAAAGCGATTGGATTGAAAGATGATGTGAAAGTAATTGTTCACCAATTATGGGCTTGGCAACTTGGTGCCAATTGACCTCAAAAGAGTGCAATATTTGGGAAATGATGTTGGCTTCGGCTCAACTGGCGTGCTCTTTGGGTTCTGGTTTAGCCATCGATGTGTCTGCTGGGTTCATCTGCATTCTGTAGCCAACTTGTTATTTTAGGATGACTGAATGAATTCGGCTCCTTTTTATCGCCAACTTGGAATATGTGCAGTTTAACCAACCGACACCATCTCTTTCACTAGCCACCAGAAGAAGAAAAATCCAACAACTTTCCAGCTGGAATGGATAAGACCTAGTCCATTAAGAAATGATATATAATATGATTCATAATTTTTTACTTTTTATTTTTAATTTTATTCTTGTACTTAATTACAAATAAAAAAAATGTAAAAAACGTGTGTCCAAGGCAGAAAAAAGGTTTAATTTTTAATTTTAATTTAATATTATATAATTATTTTATATTTAACTTTCTAAAATTTATATAAATTTGCATTTAACCATTTTAAGAGTTATTTTTTAATTTCATCTTCTCTTATTAAAAATTTAACTTTTTTTTATTAAATGTGTTATATCAATAATTATGCTCACTACATTAATTTTATTTTTTTTACCAGAAAAAGTTTGAGTCCATTTTTGTCACGTGATGATATAATTAATAATAATGTATACGTGGACGGACGTCTCTAGCGATAAGGCCTTCGGATAAGAAGTCGTAAATATCACCCTGTAAAGTACGGACCTTGCCCCACAAGAACAACAATGGCCGCACCTTAATTTCAAAACAACTTGAGATATAACTTTTCCCATTTGCCACATCTTCCGTTTCAAAAATGCTAACAACTTCCATATGTATAATATCTTCATAGTTATAGAAGAGGAACCACTAAATTTTTTACAGTTGAGAAGAGTGTAGTTATTGCCATTAATGTATTTTTAAGAGGATTTTTTTTTCTGTATACTATCGTTAATTTTATAAAAAATTTTAATATTTTAAATTAAATAAAATAAATTTTTATATTTTAAATTAAAAATAAAAAATATTGTATAAAAAATTTATTTTATTCTAAATTTAAAATATAAAAATTTATTTAATTTAATTTAAAATTTAAATTTTTTTAGAGTTAATAATAATGTAAATAGTCTAAAAAAATATTTTTAACTATAATAAATTTAAATTCAAAAAAACTTTTAAGAATTTGTGAATTGGGGAAAAAAATCTGACCTAGAATTTAATTAAGTGGGGACCAGTAACTTTAGACAAAACGCGATCAACTAACAAAAAAAATATTCTATAAAGTCGGTAAATAAAAATAAAAAATCTAGTGGGCTTGTCATTTTCTTTATTTTAAATCAGAATTATTGATTGGTAAATTTTACTCTCTTTAGGCTCATGTTATTTGTTGATCAAAGTGAGATAAATAATGTTACGTTTGATGAGAAGATGAGAGACAGAATTTGTACTTTATTTCGTGTGGGATCAAATGGAGTGGATGGGAAGAACAAGACAGATATCATAGCTTTACGTACAGAGAAGTCAAGCAAGATTTTTTTGGGTTGCAGAGAGTAGGGATCAAATGGGCCCATGTGCTTCAAAGGCACCACCCTCACTTTTACTTTTACACTTTTTTTTTTTTTTTTTTACATTTTTCTGACTTATTCTTGCAAAATCAACTATAAAGCAAAAGTGTAGTAATGTGATATACACTAGTAAGTATATTTATAGTATTTTTCTAAGTTTATTATTTTATTTTAGTGTTGTATACTCCTTTGATCTCATATATTTATATATAGATTATAATATATTTATTATTTCATTTTAGAGAAATAATAGATTACTTTTAATTAAATAAAGATAGATATGAAAAATAACTTCAATAGAACCTTAAAATTCTAAAATACACTAGTTGTAAAATTTTAAAAAAAAAACTCTAAAATAACAAAAAATACAAGACAAATGGAATAGTTATTATACATTTTATCCTCCAAAAATATGTATTTTATCTTTTAAAAATATTTAGATAAATTTGAGTTTTAAAAAAAAAATGAGGAAAGAGTAAAAATACGAAAAAGGATAGGTGGAAAAGAATCTCCTAGATCAGTAGTTCTATAGCCCAACTGATCATTTTGGTAGAACTTCAGTTCTAACCAAGTACAGTAAGTAAAATTATTTTTTAAAAAATTGTTTTTAATAACTTAATAATAATTATAATATTATTTCATAATTTAATTTACAAAGAAGTTCATCCAAATTTTTTACTTGATTTTCATCCATAATAAATACTTGCTATTTTGATAAATATCAAAATTAGTTCTCATGAAAAAAGTAAAAATAGTTTTTTAATAGTCTTTGCTAGGCAAAAGTAAAATTAGTAGCGCCATCCGCACATGGTTCCCTCTTTTTTAAGCCCGACCATGCATTCAATATTTACTTTATTGGGCCGGGCTCATGGCCCATTTTCAGTTGAGGTGGCTTCTTATTTCTTTTCCATTCATTGGGAAAACATTTTTAGTTTATTTATTGCGTAGGGTTGTAAGCGAACAGTACTAAACCGCCTGAAAATTGACAGAAACTATATTGTCGTAGTTTTAAATGGTTTCAAAATTTTTTAAATTAATAGTTGGTTTGGTTTGGTAATTTTGAAAAAAAAATTTAAATTACCATTAACCAAACCTAATAGACAATAATTAATATATATATATATATATATATATATATATATATATATATAATATAATATATATATATATATATATATATATATATATATATATATATATATAAATATTGAATTTGGGACATCCTCTAACCCTACTGTTATTTTTTCTGTTTTGAAGAATAATGTTACTTACATACTGAATATTATAGAATTTATTATGATTATTGATTAGTCTTTTTAATATTAACAATTTGACCTGTATATTAATTTTGGTTTTTTTATGTGTTATTGTTTGATTATTTTGTGAATCTTTTCATAGCAAATATTTGCTTTTAATTGATTATGTTTATATTATGTGAGTCTTTATTTATTTAAACACCACAAATTGACAATTTTAAATTGTCTTAAACTGCCCCAAATCATTTTAACTCTCAAACTACTAAAACAATGTCAGTTTATGTTTTTTTTTTTTTTTTTAAATTGCCTATATCAGTTCGATATTTTTTTTTTTTGTTGAAATTGCACCTGAACCACTTAAACCGCTATGCGTGACAAATCTATTATATAATTTAATATTTATTTTTTTTAATTTTTATTTTATTAAATTTTAATTAATAAATCATATATATAGTTCTAGAATTAAAATATTATTGAAAATTTTTTTCCCCTCACACTATAATTAATTTTTTTAAAAAAATTATGTAAATAAAATAAAATAAATTTTCACATATTAAATCAATAATAAAAGTTAATTTTATTATAATATTTTTTATTTTAATAGAAATAAATTATTATTATTTTTGTTCTAACATTGTAATGTGAGGTTTATTTTTTTAAAAAAAAATATGAGAGTTTTTTTAAAATTAATAATAATGTGAAAAGATAAAAATAAATTTTTTAATATTATTTCTTCTCCACTCTAAAAGAAAATTTATTTCTTCTATACATGTGTAATGTGCGTATGTGCCGTGCCTATGTAAAACCTTATTATTATTATTATTAACTAAAAATAATTGACATTTTATAAATGATGGTTCTTTTAGCTCAATTGGTAAGGAACCTTCATCTGACAATTAATAAAAATTTTTTTTTTTATAATAGTGACACAAATTCTAACATACATTCCTTAACTGTGTAAATTTATTCATTTTTTACTTTTTATTATTTAATTAAATAATTTATTATTTCTAATTATAAATATCATTCATTTACTTATTTATTTTTATTATAATAAAAACAAAACAAAAACAATACATTTAAAGGAATTAATTTACTTTTTATTTATTTTATATATTAAATACAAACTAACAAACATTTGAATTAAAATAAAAAAGAAATTATCAAGTATGAAATGTCCTAACAAGATAATACGACTTATTTGATAATAAAAAAAGATACTAACTTGTAAAAAATTGTACGTAAAGTTAAATATTCTTAAATTTAGTACATCTTAGTAAACTTTTTTTAAATGTAATATATTTCCGTTCACAAACCTCAATTAAGTTTTTTATTTTTTTATTTTTTTTTTACTTTAGCTTCTTTATTTAAATATGTTTTATTATTAGTTTTGCATATTGTGTATTTATGCCACTGCTTCTCTGCTGCAACTTCAACCACCGAACAGCTACAGCTCAGGCCACGTTCAGTACTGCTTTTTTGGCCCTTTCGAGATTGGGAGATCCGGCGACACCCAGGAAGCTCTTCCATGGAGGATCAAAACCTGCACTTATTTTAATGATTCGAGATAGTGAACAAAAAGGGTATCAAAGAAATGCGCAGAGAGATCTCGTTTATCGTTCAACCACGATTCCTCCTTCTCTTTATCGTTCTCGCAATTTTCCTCGTTTTCGTATTCTCCGGCTCTAAACGGGTAAATTTTTCTTACCATTTACATCTAAACTATGCCTTTGCGGATCTGATTCGGTAATTGGACCTGATTTTAGTCAATTTGTTTGGGAAACTAAAACGAGACTGAATGTTGTTCTTTACTGAGTTTGATGAGTTTCTATTTTAATTTCATTTTCACTGATCTGAATTCTAAATACCACCTGTTTTTGTTTTGGATTTTTTTTATTAGTTTCAATTTCTCGTCTTATGGAATCGAAATGTGTGCTTTTAAGACTTCAATTATGCTTACGGTATCTTTCATGGCTTATAAGATTAAATTTTATCACGTAATTTGGTCGGCATTGTCGTGTGTGTAAGGCTTTTCGATACCAAGTTAATAGTTGTAAATTTTTACTACCAACTGGGTTTATGTTCCTAGGGATGGAATCTCTTCTAACTTAATGCTATTGCTTGCCATTGTGTTTTAACCCGTCCTGTTCTTTGTCTTGACTTATTGGGGAACAATCTTTTAATAGAAGAGTGGAGGCCCTTGATATATTGCTTAATTTCTGTTATTAAAGATATGCAGGGAAGTTGAATCTTATGATTGAGAGTTTGCGAGGATGATGTTAGAGGTTATAGTGACTAGCTTATGTGTGATTAGTGTGACTTAGTTGGTTAGTTACATCAGTGAGCTGTTAGGTTGTTTAGTTTGGTTTATTTCCTCTGCTATGTGGTGCATACTTAGCTTTGTGTTCTCTATTTTGAGTCGATATAAGATTCTCATTCTCTTCTGTAAATCACAATTGAAGATCAATGATAATACGTAAATTTCCTTCCTTTCCCAACTCTGATTTGGTATTAGAGCCTTCTAGGCTCTCCACTGCACACCTGCACTCTCCTCCATATCCTCAGTCTTCTCTTCAAGCACTGAGGCATACAGAACCTTCCATAACAACTCACTGATTTAACTAACTAGTCACACTAACCACACATAAGCCTATAACCTCTAACAGATGATGATGACTGATTACACATCTGTCACTTGTTCATACACGCACACACAAAAAAAAGGACATACTTAGAGGCCTGCATTTGGATGAGTGAAAAGCAGTATAAAAGATTTTTTTCCACATATGATAATTTAGACTTTTGTTTCTTAATGAATGCCATAGAACAGGCGTTAGTTACTTTATAACTAGTAAGTTCTTGTAAAGTAGTGCAATGGCTACCACAGCTAAAAGTTTATATATAGTGAAGTAGGTTGGTTGTGAATTGACCAAATAAAGGTGATGTACTTAACATGTTCTATTAAATTGGTCACCAGGTAGATGAGTATTAGCCACAATGAGAACCCTTTCTGATAGAGAAGCAGTTGTCTATCATTTAAGCTACCTCTGTGAGAGAATATGATTCCTCCATTTGCCCTCCTGGGCTCAAATAATGTACTCTTTTGACAAAGTCAAACATATGGTAAAATCAGCCCTCACGAATGTTGTTCAGCCAAAGAGAAAGAGAAACGCTCTTTATTTTGTTTTAATTTTGTTGTTTTTTCTTTTTCCGGTTTTCTGCTGGCACTCCATGGGGTGTCTGTTAGAGATGTTGGTGTTCGGACATTTTTTAGTTTTGGCCTCTGATTTAAACAACCAGAATTTCAATTTGTAGCTTTTAAGATTGAAACTTTCTTTTATGATTGCTGTGGTAGTTCTTTCCCCATGGAAGGCTCATGATTAAGTTGCATAAGCACATTCAGTGTAAAGGAGATGTTCTTTTCCCAGTATATATGCTTATTCTAATATTGAGTGAGCTATCTGCATACTGATAATTTTCACTTTAAACATAACTACTCCTCTGTATCAGCCTGATAGGAAATCAATGGTTTGTTCATTTGTTAATTGTCATTGTATGCTACTGAAGACTTCCATCTTTGTTTATTAATGGGTTTGGTTAGTAATGAACTTTCAATTTTTCTGATGTAGGCAGAAGAGAAGGCCGAAGTGGAGCCGGAAATTACACATAGAGTATACTTAGATGTTGACATTGAGGATCAACATTTAGGTCTGTAGCAATTATATTGGAAATGTTACTGAATACCCAATTATTATTATTTGAACTGACTTTATTTGCTAGATCTTTTTGTTACAAAGGAGTAACAATATAAAAAGCAAACATTTTTATTTCTGTTCGAGTTATATATATATATATATTCCTCTCTACTATCCCACTAACTTCCTGTGACACTAATTTCGGCAGGTAGGATTGTGATTGGATTATATGGACAAGTTGTGCCCAAAACTGTTGGTATGTTATTGATCTTCTACTTGACATTCTCTTTTCTGTAATTCCTAAGTGCCTCAGGTTGGAGATGAAAGTTCCATTTTACATGAATTAAGGATGATTATACCCCTTATCGGTTCAGGAGGGACTGGGAAGGTTTGGATATTCCTTGTCTATCACCCAACATACAGGGTGGCTAGACTTGCAATCTTCTCAGTCAATCCAAAATATAGATATCCCTAGTGTTGCTACCTCGTTGGGATACTTGTCTCATTTGCCTACAGTTTTTAGTGTTGTCCTCTTATCCTGCAGTTTTGATGATTGAATTTTTCTGTCTGCAGAAAATTTCAGAGCTTTGTGTACAGGTACTTGGAATATCATTTCTGTCAATTTAACCTCTTCCAACCTCTCTCTCACTTAGTGCACTAATTATGAGTTTGTTACCTAATATGTAGGGGAGAAAAGCAAGACTGCCAGTGGCATAAAACTTCATTATAAAGGAATCCCATTCCACCGCATAATATCTGGCTTTGTGATTCAGGGTGGAGACATTGTTCATCGCAATGGCAGGGGATATGAATCTATTTATGGTGGCACCTTTCCTGATGAGAATTTTAAGATAAAACATTCACACGCTGGTCTGTAATATTTTTTAGATACATGCATTTTGCTTCATTTATTAAATTTATAATGCCCAAGCTTGATTTTTTCTTAATTTTTTATGTTTACTTTTGGAATATTTTTTTTGAGAAGTTGCACCATGGTTGCAGGTGTTGTCTCTATGGTGAATTCAGGACCTGATTCCAATGGATCGCAGTTTTTTATTACTACAGTGAAGTCCAGCTGGTACCTTATTCTGTCATGACACTTGAGCTGAAATTTTTCCCCCTAGACATATCATCCGTGTCCAGGCTTTGCTGGGGACAATATTTTTATACAAACTTTTTGGTTTGTTTCTGATATCATTACGGAACATCTAAATTCTTTTGTTATTTTCTTTGTTACCCAAAGTTAGATTGAGTTCTCATATTTTGTGAACAGAGTTGCTGAGGCAGCACTGAAATCTTTTGCATTTAATACTACTTTAGAATCTATTCTTTGCCCCAAATTATATGCTCATGGTGCCACTTATACTAGACATGTAATCAGTTTATGTGCAAACTTTCCAGGTTGGATGGAGAGCATGTTGTCTTTGGTAAGGTTATTCAAGGCATGGATACCGTGTTTGCAATTGAAGGGGGAGCTGGAACCTACAGTGGGAAACCCAGGAAGAAGGTAGTGATTGCAGACTCTGGAGAGATACCCAAGAGCCAGTGGGATGCAGAAAGATGAACTTCCTTATTACAGTGATAGAAAATTCTCAGATTAAAAATTTGGTTTTAGATATGTTTCTACATTCAGTTTCCTCTGTAAGATGTGCAGGAAAAGGAAATCTGATGCCTTGTTTTCCCAGATACGATGAGTCTTAGGCAGTATTTTGGTATTCTTAGTGAGTTTCATTTTTTTTTTTTTTTTTTGTGTATCTGACAACTTGTATTAACAAAAACCTGTTTGTTGTAGAGAAAGGAAAAGAAAAATTTAAGGAGTTTTTTCAGTTTCCATTGGATTTCTTTAAGCTAGAGTTGAATCAATTTGAGCATTGTTATTCATACAACTGTTTCTTTATACGTTTTTTTTTTCTTATTTTTTTTATTACAATTTTACTCTTATAAACAATTGCAAAATCTAAAATGTAAAAAATGATTTGAAACAATGGATGTGTGTAATTTCCTGATTTTGGATTCTACACAAGTTTCATTGCCACTAGATCTCAAGTACTCAATGAAGTCATCAAATCCCAGATGCCCGCACAGATCCATTTTATGTAGCAAAACTACAAAGCTTTAGAATGGAAGCTATCATTGTCAATTATGGGCCGTCATAGTTATTAGCTTTTGGTGTGCAAGTAACCTATATTTTATATTATTACTTAAATTTGGATGATAAATTGCTTTATGGAAAAAATAAGTGGCCGCCGCTTGTTGCATTTCTTATTCAATTAATTTTGAGATTATAAAATAAAATTTTAAACTTATAATTTTATATATAATGAAATAGAGAATAAAATACCAATAAAGATAATAGATTTTAAAAGAGGTTATGATAAGAAAACAAAAGGAACAAGTCAGAGAGATTTGGCTCTTGGTTTATAAATATATGGAGGTTTGGGATCAGTAGGGACAATAGTACAACTAAGCTAAGTGCAAAGCCAGATCACTATGGATTCTGAAACCATGTGGATTGCAGCTCAAATTCCACAATAATTAAGAATATAATAATTATTTAAAAACAACATGCAGAATATTGCGAAGAGAATATGCCAACAATTAAACCTTAAACTACATAATGTACCAAAAAAATTAATGAACATAACAATGGGTGACGTACTCCTTATTATATAACTCAAAAATTCCGATGGATGAAAAGTGAAACGAATTAATCCAATATGCAAAATGTTTACTTTTTTTTGTTTGCCAAAAGCTGTTTGGATTTAGCTGGAACAGTAAACTTCAGTAGTTTCTCAGACAATTTTTGGCCGATTTATTCGTTCGTTTATCAAGAAAAATAGATTTTTTTTTCTTAATCATCGCAGTCTTCAGATTGAGACACAAGTTTCATTTAATTTCATGTCTGTTACAACTTGTTAATAAAAAAAACATAGTTTAGATTCATACGATTAGATTAGAGGTTTGTCCTCACCTGCTATTCAACCCGAGGCCGCCAAAAGTCAGAATAGAATTGAGTAGCAAACCAGAATTCAGAACACAGAAATGTTACCTCAGCAAAACAAGCGTCTCTCTTGCTCCTCCATCGATTGAAAACCGAAGTTCATAGCCGAATCCCGTGCTTCTCTTCTCCATCGCTATTATGGGTAATAGCGATGAACCCAACAAACCCAGTTCCCTGAACGATTCTTCGCCATCGCAGCCCCTTCTCTCCAAACCCTCTTTCCCTTCTCCAATCCAAGAACCTCCCCAGAATGATTCCCATGAATCTGACCCAAATCAGTTCCTGCAAATTTCTTACAACTACGGTCCCCGCCCCTTCAAGGACATCGCTTTCCTAATCCTCTTCCTTCTTTTCGTCCTCTGCACCTTTGGTTTCGGCATCTTTGCCATCTTCCATAGAAACACCAGCTATTTCAGTGTGTCATCTTACTCTTACAGCTCTAACTCCACCTCTTGTGTCAAGGATCTGACATCGTCTTCCAACGAGGTTTGGCTCAATTCTTCTTCATATATTGTCAAGGATCTAATATGGACCCTTGTTATCACCTTTATCTTAAGCTTGCCCATATGCTTGGGTCTACTTTTGTTACTCAAGCATTACACCAAACAGATTGTCTATGTTTCTCTGCCATTTTTCATCATTATCCCGATTTTCTTGGATGTTTATTGGTTCGTTGCATGCACAGTAAGCCCCAGTTGCAGCGATGCGTTTCCACTGGTTTATAGAATTATTGTTCTTGTGTTCGTCTTACTGGTAATTGGAGTGATTGTGTGGATATTTGTGGTAAACTGGCAGCGGATTGAGCTAACTATAAGTATAATTGGGTTGCTTCTGATGCACTTTCTAATAACTTAGGACTGTTTGGGGTTCTACCCTGTTTGACCTTTGGATTGGTGGTATATTATGCACCAATAGTTGTTTTCATGGTTTTTGCGAGATTTAATGGGAAGATCGTGCCGAAGAATTCCAGTGGTGAATATACTTGTGAATGGAAGCAGGATAGCTGGGTGCCCGCTTATTTTACATTGGCAATCCTCACCATGCTCTGGTCAGCAGCTGCAATGCTGGAAGCCCAAGTTTATGTGATCAGTGGGGTAATCGCACAATGGTATTTCTCAAAGGGGGAAGAAAAGCCTAGGCGGAGCATTAGAAGTTCTCTGAGGTGAACATAATTTTATCTTTAATGATTGTAGTTGCTTTTCTATTTCTTATAAACTTTCATTCAATGCATCTTGGATTGTGATTACGAGATATCTGATTAAATCATTTTTGCTGATACAAATGGTACAAGTTATAACAGACCTAGAAGGAATTGAAAGCATGGGTTTAATTTATTTTAAACATTTAAGTCAAAGTCTGCATAAAACATGAAGTCTAAGAGGAAAAAGATAGTTGTTTTAACTGTTGTTTCATTTACCCTAAAACTTAACATGATAAAAGCTATGTCTTGAATAGCCTCTTAAATACTTAGTTATTTGTTGTAATACAATGGCACGACCTTAAGAGAGACAGGTATTTAGTATCAGTATATTAATCTCGGGCTAAACATCATAAAATATATTTTTCTTTGAAGAATGCAAACAAGGATGGTGAAGGAAGGAGACACAGGCTCCAAAAACCTCATATGTACACTACTACTACTAGAAAAATGCCATTTAGGTTTGGATTGCTGTTTTCTGCACTTTGGTTATATCTGTATGATTGGGTTTTGTTGGTGTTAAACTTGTCAGGAAATGACATTTACAAGCATCAACACATTCCTTACAGGCGGTGATAAACTAATTTTTAGAGAATTGACACAATTTTACATGTCCTCATTCTTCATGCATAAATAATATGGAAATAGTCTTAATCATTTGTTTTTGCATTGCTATGTCAACCATTTTGTTCTGTTGATTTCTTTCTTTAGAGAAGTATGCATCAACTTCCCTCCAGTGTACAATACATACATGAGTAAGAGTGGTTAGTTTGTCTGACAGATTGAATCATTTGCTCTTTTGAATGAGCAACTATGTCCTAGATTGATTGTTACCTATGTTTTTCCTTGAGTTGCTCGAGCACCACTGCCACTTATGGTGGCTGTGAATTGTCACATTACATTTCGCAGTTAGTTCCAATTTTCATTGTTTACCTATCAACATGTGCTTTACAAATTTCAACCCCAACTAGAAAATGCTCAGTTTTTGATACTATCTTTGATGTTGTGTCAGACTTTTATTTCTAGTTATGACTCAAGTGAAGTGCTCATGAAATTCCCCTTTGAAAACAAGAACGGAAGACATACATTGCCTTCAATATGTCTTGTTTTGGAATTCAGTTATAGCACTAAGCATACTCCTTGGCTGGTAGATAGGAAGAAAAGAAAATGAACATTGAATTAACTTAAATGGTTGCTTTGCAACAAAAGAAATATTAAATAATTGTATTTTCCTGTCAGAAATGCATTTGGTCCATCATCTGGCACAGTATACTTGTCAGGATTACTTATCTTTGTTGTCCGAATGGCACGTGCTGCTGTTGATAGTGCAAGACAAGAGGATGCTCCTGGGATAGTGAACTTTGTGTTGAGGTGCTGTGTAAATGCCTTATTGTCAGGAGTTGATTATCTTAATAAGTTTACCATCAACTTTGCTGCTATAACTGGTGAAGCTTACTGCTCATCTGCAAGGATGACATATGAGCTTCTAAGACGGAATCTTCTCTCTGTTGCTTTTGTGGAGACCATCTCATCTCGTCTCCTAGTTGGAATTGTGTTTGTCCTCTCAGCAGTATACACAATTGTGGTATGTCATATTATGCTTGACAATAGAAATTTCATACTATGATTAAGTTCTTACTATGATATTAATAATCGTTCTTCATTGAAGCTAGCTCTCGTGTTTTTGTAGCCTATGTATGTATGCCATTAGTGACTGACAATCTGCCACATAACCTTCCAATTCCGTGTTTCTACAACATGTTTTTTCACATAACTCTCTTATTATCGTTACCTATGAAGAGAATTATGTGTGGATCAGGAATATCAATGAGATACTGTTGTAAATATTTAGGTGATAATTGTATATGTGTATATCTGGGAGATAATGATAGAAGCATAATTAGGAATGACTCTAGGGATAGGATTTGATGACGCAATGATTCTAGGAGTTTGTTGTTAGTTCAATATCTGTATATATGTTGACCTTTTGATCAATTAGAACTGTCAAGGAAAATCTTAACATACCAGATCTTTTATTACCCTTTGTTTTGGGCCTAGAAGGAGATTACAGTTGACTTTGAGTCACCTAAAATTGTATTTCCTTAAAATGACAATGTCTTAATAAATATATGTACTTTTCTGAAATCCCAAGTCTCTTGCTAGGCCTTTTCAAATGGGCATGTCAATTCATTGTTGGACTTGTTATGTACATATCTATTGTTTAGTTAGAAGTTCTTCCCATATGATCTAATCGTTTGTCTATAAACAGGCATGGCTTATCTTAAAAGCTGTAAGTGATCTTGGAGGCGATTCTTATTTTGTGGCTGCGTTGGCTTGGGCGTTGCTGATATTGGTGCTGGGTTTCTTCGTGCATGTATTGGAAAACGTAATTGACACAATTTATGTTTGTTACGCTATAGACAGGGACAGAGGGGAGGTTTTTAAACAAGAGGTTCATGACGTTTATGTCCATCTACCCATCAGCAGAAGTCAAGTACAATCTCTTGGCACAGGAGCTCTAGTTGTGTAAATAACACATAGGGTCGAATTGCTTGTTTGCATGCTATTTTTATGGACATTTTAGAGTTAGCATTTGCTAGTCAGCCCACTGTGCATAACTTTTGAGTGTTGTTCTGTAATTTTCTGCTTTATACTCAATAAGGGTAATTTTTTAGGTCATTTGAAAGTTCTCTCCATTTGGCTTATGTTGCCTAAATCATGTATCATTCTTTTGTGAGTTTAGAATAGAACCTTATACTGCAACAAAAACTTTGTTTTGGATCAAATAAGAATTCCTTTTCCGGTGCTCTCGTTCTCAGCAGTTGAAATTGGGCCATAGATGTTGATAACTTCATTCCATTTGCTTGAACAATTATTGGTGTATTGTCTTGTTTGTATTTTGGGTGTCCATTGCTGTTCTCCTTTATTTGTTTCAGCCCTTGTGTTGTGCCCTCAAGTTTTCCTGTGACACTGCTAATACCAACAGATTTACTTCTATTGTTCTCAGCCCAAGTAGGAAAATGTTTGTTGAGGTTTAGCCATGCTCCTAAAATTTCTTGTTCTGCTGAACTGCTCCAAAAATTCCTTTTGTTTTTAGTTGTAACTCGGTATTTTTTACTGAAGACTTGAGAGTTTATATTCTGTGAATGTGTCATTTTTATCTTATTATCTTAATATTGATCAGGCCATGCAAAACAGACACACTATGTTAGAGAATTTCAATAATTCCATTCAAGAAACTGTTTCACATAAATGTCACATTCCTCAAAAGAAAGTTCATAGCATCCTTATGGCTGCTAATACAGCTACCAAGGAAGCTTCCCAGCAGGACAAAAGAAACAAGAATGGCAGAAAAGTTAACAGAAATTTTGTCAAAGTCGATAGTGCTTAAAACAAGAATGCCACATTGATCAATTGGAGGCCTCTCATTGAGTAGTGAGCAGCATCCACTATATGATTATGCTTTGTTGAACCTGTATTGTGAAATTGAAGATGATGCCAATACTCAATGAGCTTGCAAATGGTAGCAATATGCTGCCCAATTTCTCTCCTTCTGTATTTTCAAATACATAGCAAGTCTTCTTGTTAACTATATAAATTTCAACTCTTGCTGATCCAATTATCTTTATTGACGGCAAGGAAATTTGAACCCCTAGCCTCTTGAACACTATACAAATTCTAAAATAAAATTCTCTGTCTTATTTTCTATCCTAAACCATCTCATAAGCTTAGGATTAATCCAATAAAAATTATTAATTCAATTTTATTCCACTTGCAATATTATTTAATTATTTTGAATTAATCTTGTTGGTAGGTCAACAAAGGGATGACGACTTTACCCCAGGTAGGGTCAGATAGATCTTTGTTGGGTCATGCTTGGTCTGCAATAGTAGAGAAAGGGTTGGTCGAGGCGATACTCCGACGTTCATGTCAATACAAGGATCTCGGAAATTAAGAATGAAATAAAAGTATTGTGGGATTAAGGACTCTCATTGACTTACTTCGTTAATGGGGTCTCTAGTATCTTAGTTGTAGAGGCGTTTTCGTTATTATTATGAGGGTGTGCGTATAAAGTTGAGTCTTCAGCTCTTAGACCTAATTTTTCATGCCACGTGAATTGCTCATGCCAATTTCGGCTCATATCAAATCTTAAACTCATAAGAGATGATTTGGAATAAAAAATAATCCCCACAAACTTCTTGCCATCAGAACACATCTAATGGTTTATCCAATTAGTATCACTTTTATGCTAAAGGTTGCCATGGCCTCAAGTATTTTATGCAGGAAAACAGAACTTTTGGCATATATTCGATGTTATACAGAGCAAGCTATCGATTTGATTCTGCCTAGAACTACACGGGGCCATTGGGAATGTGTTTGTAAAACTAGAAATAGCCTCCTATGTTTAATTTATTTCACTTTTTCCTGTTATCGAAAGTTCATTATTTGACTTAATGTCTTTCATATATAACAGCATTATATTTATATCATTATTCTTTACTCTTTAAACTTTGAATCAATCAAATATACCCGCAATTCCGGTCACCAAAGCCGGTGATTTGTTTTGGTCCCACCCACCCAATAAATTAAAAAGCATGAAAAGTTCCAAGGAAGGAATGATGAAGATGATTCCATGCTAATTATTCAACTCAAGATTGGTGGTTTGGGTTGGCAAATAAGAATGGTGTTTGCAGGCAGAAACATATAGTTGAATTTGATTTCTCAGTGCCCAAAAAAATTCTCTTTCAACATTAAATTGCCACATAATAGAATGAATCTAACTTTATGATTTGGTGTTTCTAATAAAGCCATGTGATTGGAACCCATGATTGAATAGTAAAATAGTAGAAATTTTATTTGTAATAGAAAGAGAAAATTATACAAAACTGCTTCAGCAAAATACTCAAAGCAGCCAAGAGCAATGTTCTGGTAGAGAGGGTTTGAATCTGAAGTATCAGAATACATAATCTTAATTCTGGAACTTGCGTTATTGTACCAACCTAACTCCTCTCTTTTATATGATATATTAATGATGACTACCGCACACTATCGTATACATTTATTTATATGCACTGTTATAAATATTTATAATTTTTGAATGTTCATTTCTTAGAATATTTTTTTAGAGTTGACTCAACAATTTATTTATTTATTTATAATTTATTTAAGAATTATTATTTTTTCTAAAATTAGAGCTTCACTTATCTCTTGTATATATACTTTTTAGTGGATGAATAAACGACGTTCTTTTAAAAGCTCTATTTTTCTTTTCTCTCACTTCTTTCACTTTACTCTTCATATATATATATATTGTTTCACAACACGTTATCAGCACCAAACTTACTTTTTTTAAAAGCTCTATTTGTAATTTTTTTATGTTTTTACATTTATTTTTTACACTAATTTTCTACTAATTATAACTGTTTAATAACTGCACGGTAACTATCACATACACGCGCACACTTACATAACTGTCTAGTAACTACTCTACAAGTAACTGTAACAGATCCTATCACGGTGGATCAGAATAGATGAAGTATCAGAAAGAAAAAGCAACGTAGAAATCTTGATCTTGTGTTGATTTCCCTGGAATTTTCCAGATCAAAATAGGTTGATAGTAACTTTTCAAAAGCAGGGTATCTGGAACATGAACCTGATCAATGCCTTAGTGTTGGCAACTCTGTCTCAGGCACCAAATTGAAAACTTCCATGCAGAAAAAGCTCGAGCATGATAAATAATACGTGGGAGATTCTAGTGGTTTACCAGAAAGTAGGCTTCGGATATACACGAAGCAACGCATATGCAAGCATGGACTTGTCAATGCACCATTTTTCATTAGCAAAGAACAGATTTTCTGTACTTAGTATTAGCAAAGTATTCACAACTAATTGTGGGCCTAATCATGAGTTTATCAAGTCAAGACGAGGGGCCATTGGTTTGATGGCCATGCCTCCCCATTCACCTACACATCTCTTGCTTTCTATATATTCTCATGGATTTTAGTGTTTGTAATCTCTATTTCTCTCTCTCTATCTTTGAGTATTAGGTAAAAATTTGCTCCACTGATTAATGGGGTATTGGCTGCTGCATTGTCTTCAACTCTATTGTACCCATTTCTCAGATTTAGAAATAGATTTGTTTATGTTTAAATTTATTATATTTTAATTATATTTATATCTAAATCGTTCATAACAGTCATATATATTAATGATAGAAATACGAGTGAATCTAGACAAAAAATCGTGTGGGGAAACTCAAGCATTGGGACAAGAGATCTTCCAAGTTGAACACATGCAGATAGATGAGCACGGCTAATGAAGGAAACTGATAAGAATATAGAACAAACAAATCATGACCAACTTGGCATTGGCAACACCACTGGACGGTGATTGGTGACACGTACGTGGACTCATTTCTACCAAGAACAAGCCTTTTTATTTTACCTTTTCTAGTTTTTTTTTTTTTTTTTCTCTCTTTTTTTTACTTCGCTTTTACGCAAAGACTACTTGGATAAACACTAGGAGAGGGTGATGGGATGTGGGTGTGTGATCCGAGATGGGACCATGGTATACTATACACTAGCACTGCTAGCTCTTCAATACTTTGAATCCTATATTTTGTTTTTTTGTTTTTTTTGATAATGAATCCTATATTTTGTTAATACCAAGTTTGATAATGTTTCTCGCCCTCTCCTTTCAATTGTATTCACTTTTAATTTTTTTATATTTAGAATAATGTCACACATTTTAATATAAAATTAATTTATATTTACATTAAAAATAATAATTAATAATTTTTTTTAATAAGGATGACTTTAAAGCAGAGATGATTATAATTAGATTAGGAAAACCAGGTTTACAATACAATTATTGAAATTTCCTTCGCTTAAAAAATAATGATAATAAGGGTATTTTATTATTACACATTCTTCACTTTTATTTAACATTAAACTAGTGGTTTTAGAATTCAGGTTTTAGTTTAGAATTTATTATTTTAGCACCCGTTTGGTGCATATGTCCTTAAGATATAGAACAAATATGAGAAAAAGACATAATAAGAGTAAGATATGATAAAATTTTGATGAGCTCATATATATTATATAACTTACTAAATAATATTATGTGGTTTTCTGTTTGAAATAGACCAATTAATACTAAAATATAATATAAACTATATGAAAATGAAGAGAATTGCATATATTTTTTTAAAAAATAATTGTTAATATATACACACATATATTAATAAATACTTTTCTCTAAAAATATAAGCATGATATTATTATATCTTATTTTTTTTATTAAGTACATGAAACAAACCCTTTAAAATTTAGGATAGACTTGGTTTCAGTAATAATATTAATATCAATGTCAATTGCTAAAGCACTCAATAATAAAAAGGTTTAAAGTAAAATAAATTAACAAATAAGACATGTGTCAGCCAAAGCAACAATATACATGGCCCAAGAGAGGATAGTATTCTAATTAATCCCTGCATTATAATAATACTCTATTTGCATTAGTTAATCATCATATGATCATATGATAAAAAAAGAAAAAGAAAAAAGAAAATACATGCCTATCCTCCTTTCTCTTGGGGTAAGCATGACAAGATATCCGGTGTCTCATACTATTTTGATGAGTTTGAGATATCTTTAAGATGAGATAAATGGTGTTTTGGTGGCTCAAATCAAATCATTGTGTCTCGGTTAATTTTTAGGATAAAACTAGATAAGAGTATTCTCAACCCATCCCGTCCCGATACTATACTGATATATAGTTTTATATTTTGTCCTAATAGTATCCTGATGTGTGCCCGATTATGCATCTCAGAATATGTCCCAAACTCAAATACATATCCTTGAGTCCCATTTTAATTATTTCTATAGTTTGTTTTATGTTTTTTTCTACGTCTTTCTTTTGTTTTACATTAATGAATTAAAGGGATAAAGGAGATAAAAATTAGCTTAAGCGTGACTAGAAACTATAAACTCTTAGATCGTATTATGATTTCCCCCTCTTGTTTTCATTTTAACAACTCAAAATCTCTTTAAAAATGTCCATGTTATGAACTAGAAATCAGTAATAAAAAGACTCTATTGTTCTTTCACTCTCTTTTCAAATGTGTTCTTATTTGGTTATGTTTAATTTGAAGACTCATAACATAATTCCAACTGTTTGTTCTTGTGTGTAAACTCTTGAGTTTAATTTAATTACCTTAATGTAACAGAGAATTTTGATAGTTATTTTTTTGTACATAGACATAATAAATGACAATGATCAAATAATCTTTTGTTTTTTTTAAAGAAAAAAATTCAGTTGTTTTATTTTACTTTTTATATATATATATATGTAAGACCATGACGGAATAAGATAAAAGAATTGGAACAAGATTTAAAACAATAATAAAATAACAATATATTAGATTAAGATAGAATAAGACAAGGCAATTAATATTTTCAAGATGGAATTGAAACAGGTAAAAATTCCTCCAATATCCATCCCCTAATTGCCATTTCTGCTCCGAATTTTGAATTAAAAACTTTTAATCTAAAACACCTTATTGATATATATTATCACTTTCTATTACACGTGTCCTTTGCAACCACTCTATATCAATCAAGTCTTGCCTGATTTTTTGTATCCCTTGTACATTCTTTTAGTCTAAGATGTAGCTACCTACTTATACACTTTAGACTAAGCACATCACCTTTATGGGGGTACCCTCTTTCTTTTATTTCATTTTCTATTATAGTTTTTGAACCTGTCATTGTCACATGCTATTCGTGTGGTCTATACCTCAAATATGTTACTAAGAAGTTAATAATAATATAAGGTGCTAGCATTTTTATAATCTCGAATTTGAATTTAATTCTTTTTTAATACACACAAAGTATGCCTCTACTTATATATATATATATATATAATTAATGATAGTATACTAAGTTCATAACTAAAAATATTGAAGTGACATTGTGCACTACAAGAAAATGGAATTACCAATGGGAATATTTCATTAGAAATTTCAAGAATTTCCAATTGTACTTTTAGTATAACCGTATTTCTAAACATTCAAATAAAAATATGGCATCATTGGATTTTCATTTTATTTTTAATATAAACTGCTCGAACGCACAGATCTAAACTAAAATTACAAAAACCAAACCATTATAGTTTTGAAATTTTTTAAACTAACGGTTTAGTTCAGTTTAGAAATCTCAAAAAAAAAAAAAATCAAACCGCCAACAACCAAGCCAAACCAACAATAATTAATATATTATAAATTATCATTAAGTATAATTTTATATATATATTATATTTAAAAAATTAAAATATTTAGGTATTTTATCTATAAGTATTTTTATTATATATATATATATATATATATATATATATATATAATATATATATATATATTTTTTTTTTTTCATTTTCTAAAGACCAATATTATTTGCATATTAGATGTCACAGAATTTAGCATAGTTAGTTTTTCCAATGTTTAAAATTAACTTATATATTTGATTTTAGTATTTTTATATGTTTTTTGTTTGATTTTTTAGTAAATTTTTCTTGTAAATATTTCTTTTTAATTGAGTATGTTATATTATTGTAAGTCTTTGTTTACTCAAATCATCTTTAAACAACATCAAATCATCTAAACTCTTAAATCGCCATTACGTCAGTTTGTGTTTTTCTTAAATTGTTTGTCAGTTCGATGCATTCTTTTGCTTAAACTGCAACAAATCAAACTGCTTACATCCATATTATCTTCTTAAAATAAATTTAAAATTTAAACTCGCACACACGTTTTATCTCCTAGTTTAGTAATTGCTCATTCATACTATTTCTCTTTCTCATAATTGCTTATAAGATATATTCCCTTTTGTCTTAAATATAGGAAGACTTCGAAAAGAAATTTTAATCAATTTTGTAAAGTTATATGTTAGAAGAATGAAAAAAAAAAATTATGTTAATTATTTTGTATTAATTACTTCGTATGAAAAATAATCATAATAAAGTATAAAGAATATGTGATATAATACGAAGAATATGCAATATAATGTCTTTATTATTTTTTATTGATAAAAAATATTAAAATAAATTATTTAATTATTATAATAAATAAGAGTAAAATTAAAAGTATATGATATTTTTTAAAAAAATTAAGTATAATTTTTAAGATACATGAATTAATATGTCATATATTTAAAACCATAGAGAGTATTATTTTTTTCTCATTTTTTTAAAATATTATCTTATCTTCTGGTAGTTATCTTCTTAAAAAAAAAAAGAATTCAAAATTTAAACTGCTTATCTCTATTTTCTTACACACGTTTTATCTCCAGTTTGATAAAGGCTTATTGATAGTATTTCTCTCTCTCATATTATAAGATATATATTTTCTTTGGGAATCAAATCCCTTTCTCTCCCTAACTTATATTTTTTCTCCATTTTTAAATCTTAAAATTCTATAATTAAAACCGAGATTTATGAATTTTGAAAATTTTAAAATGTAATATTTAATTAATTTTAAATATTTATAAAAAAAATTTATAAATAATTTTAGAACATCAAAAAATTAAAATCTCATCCCTCTCTTAGAATTTTATTTTTAAAGAAACTTCATAAAAAAAAATCTTAACAACATGTTTCTAAGATTCTATCCTTAGGATTTCTAAATTCAAAAAATAATCGGTAGACCAAACACTCTAAATTGCAAAAATTTTCTTGCCAATCAGCTTATCCACGTTAGCTATCTTTTTTTATTTTATTTTTATTTTTTTAACTTATCTTATCTCCTAGAAGTTACCTTCTTAAAAAAAATTAAAATTAAAATTGTTTATCTCTACTTTCTTACACGCATTTTATTTTCCAGTTGGTGTCCGGTTTTTATCAGGATATAAACTGGTCAGTGTCACTCAATGAAGATCCACACAATGGTTGACCTTAGTGAGACAACCTTAATCCAAATCGACTTAGTCTTGGTTATGAGTTTCAAATAGTGTAAACTCATACTTAAAGTCAAGACATATTTTTATAAAGGATGACATAAATTTTGCAACTATGCCCAGTGTATATTCTTTGACAGTGGACATTATTCATTTTTATCTTATGTGTTTTTCAGCTTTAATAAATTAATTTTAAACAGATTTTTTAATATTAATTTAAATATTTAAAAAATAAACTGAATTTGATGTCATATATAAAGGTATAGAGTTTTGTCTTTAAGAGATATTTGGTATGAGGATTCTTTTTGAATCCTGAGAATTTTAACTTAGGATTTATTGTTTACTGTATTTGGTACGAAATTTTAAAAATTAGAATCTTAGGAAACATATTTTATATGATTCTTTTTTAATATAAATTCTATTAAAAAAATCTCATAGGAGGAGATGAAATTTTAGTTTTTTAATTTGTAATGAACATTTTAAAAAAATTTCTCATAAATATATAAAATTAATCAAATACATTTAAGAATCACATAATTCATAAATCTTAAGATTTTATGTTTCTCATTATTCATAAATCCTAAAATTCAAAAATGTATTGGCCTACCAAATACCGTAAAAGTCAAGTAAGTGAGCCAAACCTTACCCATATTCACCCCATAATTATGAATAAAATTTTTGAAGTTACAAGCAACATTGATCATAATCAAAAGAATTTAGTGAAAAATGAAGTAATGATTGAATTAAAATCTACTATCTTACTTTCTCATCTATTTTTTTTTTTTGTTTTATTTGTTATGATTAGCTAAAAAAATTAAACTAATATTATTATTTCATTTTTTATATGCCTTGACTAATATTTTGTAATGAGATAATATATGAGACACATCTCATGATTAAGTCCTGGAATAATTAATCATTTAACACAGTTTCAATACAAATTAAGATATCTAACCATTAGATTGTATTCTTAAGGAGCCTACCTTGATAATGATTATAATTGTTATGGCTACGACCAACGGTTATAATAATTGACAAAATAAATAAAAACGAGGGACATATTGGTCATTTGACACGATTATAATACTAATTACGCCTTATGATAGGACACAACTGTAAATACGAACTAATACCAATGGCATTTGAAGGCCCCCATCTTTATATAGACCCAAGTCTCAAACTCTGAATTCCAGTCCACTTTTTTTACCGCAAGAACACCGATCGCAGAGCGTGTCCAATTCATCATCCTCCACAACTCGCAACAATGGCGATGGCTTTCAAGATGGTACTGTGTATTACTTCATCATGCAATTTGAATATTCTCCCCTTTTTCTTTCGATCTTTGAATCTGTTAATGATGAATTGATTAATGATGCTATGTGGGGCTGTATGGTAATTTCTGTGAGCAGGCGACCACTGGAATGTGGGTAACGGATGAGTGCAAGAACTCTTTCATGGAGATGAAGTGGAAGAAAGTGCACAGATTCATCGTCTTCAAGATCGATGAAGGATCGAGGCTTGTGACCGTCGATAAGGTCGGTGGTCCCGGCGAAGGCTACGACGCGCTCGCCGCATCACTGCCTAAGGACGACTGCCGATACGCCGTCTTCGACTTTGATTTCGTCACCGTCGACAACTGCCGCAAGAGCAAGATCTTCTTCATCGCATGGTCCGTCACTAAACACACTTCCTCTACTTTTCTTAATCTTATTTTTTATTTAATTGAATCAATTCCAGCAGTGGTAGTAACTTGATTTTTCATTAAGAATTTGACTGTGATGGATCCTTACAGAAAAGGATTTTCTGCAATTATAATCTTACGCAATCCGTACAATTACTTGCACATCATGAGCCGTTGAATGTATCCATTATCGAATAATTTTTATCATCCAACGGCTCATAGTATGCTGAGTCATATTCAAATTCAATGGTTATCTTCTCTTTTGCTGAGTCAAAAATTCAGCCAAATCCGGTAGTATAATTTTCATTGGGAATTAATAATTAAGGGTAATTAGGTAAGGGGAGTAAGAGAATTGAATCTGGTAGAATAGAAAAAGAAAGTGACCCATTATCCCATTTTAGGTGCATGAAATTTTAATAAAACTAATTTGAGGTTGAGAAGATGAGTTTTTTTACTTTTTCAGGTCACCGACGGAATCAAGAATAAGAGCCAAGATTCTATACGCAACATCCAAGGATGGGCTGAGAAGAGTGCTGGAAGGAATCCACTATGAACTCCAGGCTACTGATCCAACCGAGATGGGATTTGATATAATTCAAGACAGGGCAAAGTAAAGTAAAACGCTTCCGTTTTGGGATTGGACTGCTATCCTAATCCTAATTAATTAAGCCTAAGTTAAAGCTAATCATTTTCCTCCCATCTTACTTTTTCTTTGAGTAACTCCAATCACATTATGTGATTTCTCTTATTTCTCCTTTCTTTACTTTACTTTACATCATATATATATCTAGCAGGTTTTGGACATCTATGGCAATGAGGATATATATATATATATATATGCAAGTGGGTCGTCCAATTTGTAATCATAATAATTAATATCATGTGTCGGGTGTTAAGTTAAGACAAGAAACCTTTAGTTTGTAATCCCTCTTTAATCATGAAAATGTTTAAAGGGTGGATCGCCTTAACTTTTTATTTTTTATGACAAAGTTGTATGCCTTGCCATGTATATATAGTCTTTGTTTCTCTTTTGTATAGGCAAGGGATTTTCAGCTTGATCACTTGCTTCCATTAATTTGATGAACTCGTGTGATTGATGATAGAATCCAATGATTTTGAAACAAAGATTTCGAATAAAGATTCACAAAAGTCAACGGATATATGTAAAAAGGTCTAATGTTTAATGATATAATTATAGGCTTAAATTTTAAACATGTTGTGATTATATTTAACGTGATATAATATAAATTATTAAATAAATAATTGTAATAACATCGTTGTGTTATATTATTTATTATAATAATAAATTCAAATACACTACTGAGACACCTTAATTAAACTTTGAAGATGACTTTTCTTCTTCTTCTTGACGAGGATCCATGCAATGGACCTTATCTCTAATCATTCCTTTTGGAAAAAAAAAAAATGTTAATAAATGGAATAAGTAAAATATTAACATCAAAATTATTGATTGTACAATGTCCAACTCAACCACTCTCACTTTAATATGCTTAATTGCTGTCCTGGCCTCAATGATATGAAAGATATATAGGCCTACCAACATTATATATGCATCTGATATGAGCAATAATTATCTGTGCTGTGAAATTGATGTTCTTTTCTCCAATCCATTCATTGTCAAACTCAAACAGTTAGCTAACGTAAATAGATCCCAGAAGAACAAAGTTGAGTTTCATTTCATGGTTTTATCAAATGGAAGATCCTGGTGGTTCAGCGTAAAAGGCTGAGAAATGCTATTGATGATTGACGCTGCAGGGTGTCGGAGCAAACATGATAGAAACTGATTTGAAACAATAATAGCCACCAGAGAACTAGACATGAAGAAAGCGTCCAAACTGTACTGCCCTGAATTATGAAAAAGTAATGTTATTTGTAGATTTATTTATGCATTTTTTTGTTTGTATTTTTCTTATATATATATATATATATATATATATATATATATATATATATATATATATATATATATATTTACAATTTTAGCTATGTAAATAATTATAAAAAAAAAAAAAAGTGTAGTAGCATTTTTCATTACCAAAGATTAAATTGGCAACCTTATGTGCTTGTTCATCTTCATGCTACAACAATACTGAGTCTGAGGTACCGCTAGCTGGCAAATCATTAGCACACTCCTTCCTCCCCTTTGCATATTCATTTATGGGGAAATTATTAGCCACCTAAAGATGGATGTTACGGGTGGCAAGGCATTAAGGATGGAAACAAGTGGAGAGCTGAACCACCTAATGAGTCGAAATTGAGCTTGAGTGAACAATTTTAATTCATTTATTAAATTAGTTGAACTTTAGTTTTTATAACTTCAGCTTATTATCTCACAGGCTCGCCTATATATATATATATACACACATGATAAGCTTAATATATAAACTAATATTATGTTTTTACACTAGTAAAGTTTTACATATTATAAAATTAAGAACTAAAAAATATGCTTCCTCAATTTATCTAATTAAAATCTAATAAGTAATTGACAATGATAGAGATTAAAAATAAATAGTCAAATTGTCAATGATTGAAGTGTTAACTAACTTTTGTTTTTTTTAAAAAAAAAAAAAATAGAAGTACTACATACATAAAAAAAAAAAAAGTAAAAAAAATAAGACTTTGATGACTCTAAAGGTTCCAAACAACTAGAGGATACATTTTTTATTTTATGTTTTATCTAATTTTAATCTAGTTTCAAGTTTTGTGAGACATTTTCTATCTTATATAGTTATAATTTTGATTTTATTTAATCAAGCTTAGCTTGTGAGCTAACTTAAGCCTACAAGCTTTTAAATAAGTCGAATTTAAATTGAGAAAATTAGCCCACTAACTAAATAAATTGAGCTTAAACTCATTAAATTTTACATAAACTGAGCTTAAGCTTAGTCTAGCTCAACTCTTGCTCGGCTTCGTCTCATCCCTAAATGTCATACTGCTCTAAATCGTAAAAAAAATTTGTACTCCTCCATTCTTATACTAATGGTAATTGTTTAAGGTTTTTTTTTTTTTTTTTGGACAAAATTAAAAATTTATTAATCAATGCTGTACATTAATTATAACGCTATTATTTAATTCATTTATTTTTAATCAATTCATGATATAATTAAAAAAAAAAAAAGAAGAGAAGTGGTCTAATATATATATATATATTTAACAATGTATTGAAATTCTAAAATAATTAAAGTTTTGAAACAAGAATAATTTTCTGAAACAAAGTTTAGGAGGAAAGGGAGTAATAACAAAAAAAAAAAAATCATTGCATGTAATATTTTTACTGATCTAGGAGACGTTACATTAGTATCTCTTGTTAAATTGTTTGCAGAGTTTTATTATGATGAATCTCACTCTTTTTATTTACATATAATTTTTTATTAACACATATTGGATTGTGTTTAATTTTGAATATGATTCTATTATCGACACATATAACATCTTTATTAATCTAGCTAATAACATTTGATTGGCTACTTAGACACGTTTTGTACCTAGTAATAACACAAGTTCTTTGAAGAAGGGGGAAAACACACGACTTTTAAAGGCAACCTTTTTAAAAACAACAACTAGCATCATAGTTAACAATAATGAGTGCAGTTGCACTAAGTCAAATCTTTCTTAAATATTTGTACAACTCAATTTCGCTTGATTGAAGTTGAATCAAACTTAATTACTTTCTCATTTTATAAGCCTATAAATAAAATTTAATGATTAACAGATCAAGATCATAGTCTTTAATTTGCAACATGGGTGATATATACAAAATGTACTCCTATTTTTACTACAAAGTTCAACGGGGATTGCATATGAAAGAGAGCGGCATCCCAAATTTGAGAGAAGTTTAACATATGGGGTGTGTCTAGAAAGAGGGGTGTGGCTGGAGAAATCACCAGTGCCCATGCATTGTAGTTGGTCTAGGATGGACTGGGTTGGAGCCATGTTAGCCTGTGGACCATTTCTTTTCACGCCTCACCTCTTCTGCTTTCACACTTTGGGTTATAGATGTGAAAAGAAATCCCCAAATTTGTTATAGAGATCAAAAAATTTATTATTTCATATAATATTACATATACTATTTTATTATAGTAAATCAGTCAAAATATATATAAAAAATAAGATAGTAGTGTTATAAATTATTTTATTTATTTTTTAACTAATTATTAAGAGTGAACCAAAGAATTTGATAAAAAAAGTGAGATAATTAATTTTAATCTGATTAGATAAATGTGCAAATGCACAAAATTTAGTTTTGTTGTTCTCTATTGTAGTCACACTAGGCTCATCCATCCATCAAATTGTTCAAGATGGAAAAAGCTAATTATACATTTAAATGTTTAGACATTTTATTTTTAATTATGTTATAAAATAAAACTATAAAAAAAATTAAAAAAAAGTTGATATAAAATTATAAATTAAGAAAGACACATAACACTTATCTTAATGGGGATCAAAATAAATGATTGACCAGAGTTGACTCCACATCTCATCTCCCGATTTGCTTACCTCTCTAACCTCAGACAAGACAACCTTTTACAACTCAGACTTTAAAAAAGATTTAAAAAAAAAAAAGAGATATATGACGTCAGCAAGCAATGTCGGCCCCGGCCGAGGGAATTACTGAAATCATCACATGTTTGACATGCCATTATGCGGACCACCTAATCTGCACCGTCTATCTCGGCGAATCATGGCCCACTCAATCATCCCTACACGTTTCTAAGCTAAATTTCAACGATAGATTTCTACCAATTTATCTTTCTTTTTTTTTTGTTTAATTTTATCCAAACTGACACTGATACTGTGACACGAAGAAAGCTAAGCTACAGATCGTGCTGTTTGCCACGCGCCTGTAAAGCACGTGGTGAGCTACTTTCCGTTTTTGTGGAGCCTCTTTGACCAGTGGACACAAACTCCGTCACGCTAAACAATAAGATAGGAATTAGGAAAGTCTATTCGTAATTATGCGTCTTGAAATTCGTACCCTGATTCCATGTACTCCTTATTCATTAATATATCTGTTTTAAACACTCTTTCATTTGTTTTCTTATATTTTTCATTAATAAAATAATAAAAATATATTTTCGATACTTATAATATTTTTATCACTTGTAAATAATATAAAAAAATAAAACACCATTATTAAAAGTATTATTAACAACAGAATTCAGCTTAATGGAAAGCAACAAATTGTGTGGAGAAAAAAAAAATTGTTTCAAGTTTTGGAGATTGCAAACTAACTTCATCAAATAAAGAAAAAGAAAAACCATCATTATACTCTTTTTTATGGAATAAATTACACTAGCTTCTTTGTTAAGATTTGATAAAGTAACATTTTTTTTTTCTTTTGACATAGGCATGCCTTTTGTTAGAATGTACTTTTTATTTAATATTAACATAACAATGAATTATAAAATGAAAAAAATTGCAATTTCTTAAACAAAGGAGAAAATCTTAATAATGCATTTCAGTCTTTTTTTCATAATGTATGCTATGACTAGAATTTCTTATCATGGTAATGCAATTTAACTTCATTTGAATTATCATGGAACTTGAAGATCTTAAAAATTAAAATTGAATTCTCTTAGTTACTAACTTTTTATTATGAGTTTCCTTATGTATTTATTACCCTTCTCTATATCTTTTAGGTCCGTGTGATAGGACATTTAAAAAAATCACAAATTAAACTACTCAAATATTATTTTCATCGAATTAGTTGGACCAGCTAAATAACTTAATATATAATAAAAAGATTCAAATTGTAACATATCTAAATTATAAATTAAGTATTAAAATCAACATAAAGTTATAATGCTCATGCCTCATGGGTTATACAAAGGTGAATATATATATTCTATCTGTTTAAAATTATAAGGCTATATTATTTATTTTATCCTTTTAAAGAATATAATTAGGTATTTAGAAAATAATATATTATTTTTATGATATTCTTATTTAATATTTTGTCCTTTAAACTAAATGTACAGAGAATAATCAAAACAAGACTTTTACTAAATGTATTTTTTGAAAAAATATCATTAATTACTTTTGAAAATCAAGAATTGACTTTATATTTTTAAACATATAATTTTATAAATATAACCTTATAATTTTAAATAAAATAAATATATGAGTAATATTTTAAATATAACAAATAATTAGTCAAAATCACAAGACATTAATTTTGTGTATATATATATATATATATATATATGCATAAAAATTTATTATATACAAATATAGTATGGTTTAGTTTGTTTTATACTAGGTTTTGAAATGTCCAAACTAGAAATTGGATCAAAGTGCATGGTTTGCAAAATTTAGCATTTAAATCAAACCAAACATTATATAGATTGATTAGGATTTTGTGTAGTTGATTTTAGTTTTAGGGGTTTGGTTGATATTTTATTCACCTAATTTTATTCATTATATTGACAACAAATCCTAGAGGAAATTAAATGAAATATTATTCAGCTTTTCTGGTTTAAATAAATACAATTCATTTTCTTTAGAAAATATTTAATGTTTGAACCTTTCATTTTGGGAAATAATAATCTAAATTAATGTTGAAGCTAAAGTAGATAAGAGCGAAAACACACATGCATGCATGTGTTGTGAATGAATGAAAGGTTAGTGGTTGAGTGTCTCAATTAGCATGCATGAATTAATTGGATAACTCATCACATATTCATGTTCCTTATACATGCTCTGTACATGTTCCAAATTAAATCTCTTTGTTTTTCAAGAAATTAATTTGTGACAGTTATATTAACGTTAGAGAATTGGACCACATAAAGACTGTGTTATGTTCAACGGATGAGGTTTCTATTTCTGAGGAGATTAATAAAAAGGTCACATGTGTCCCTAGCTGTAAACATCATTCTGTTTACAAAAGGAAAAAGAAAGGAGACAATAAAAAGGCGATGTAACATTATTTGATTCTATGTCATCTAACATATGTAGCTACAGTGGTAGAGAAATGTTCCTTATATATAGACTGGTTTGATTTTCTTATAATATTTGTTTGTGTAGTCATTTTCATTGTTTTAGTTTAATCAAAAATTTTAAAAATATAATGTATGAAAAATTAATATAAAGAGTTTTAGCATTATTCAACTCAAATCATATTAATTATGTTAATTGTAATTGAAAAACGCAAATAATTACGATAATAAAATAGTTTGAAACAAAAACGTAATTCATTTAAATGAGAAAAAAATTAGATTTAATTAACTTATAAATTAAGCTTATGTAAAAAATTACAAAATTATTAATAAATGAGCTAATTTAGTTCAATCCAACTTATTTTATTTTTACCCTTTATGTTGAAGCATCCCGCAGGCATTGGGCTGACTGATCAGTCATTTCACCTCTGTGACGATAAATAACATTCCATCCAAATTAAAAAATACAATTAATATTGAACTATAAATCGATTAATTAATTAATAAATTATCACCTTTTTACGAAAAAGAGAAGAACTCGCCGTTTGCGAGTGTGCTATATCATCCCATGCTCACTTCTCACTCAACCACTCACTCCACTCAACTGCCTTTCCTCTCGAAACCCACTCTCAACAATGGCTGAATTTCTACTCAATTCCACTCCGCCATTTCTCTTGATCTTGTTCATCTTCCTCTTCATTTTCTCCCAAACTTCATCTCTTTCCGCTGATCAGACTTCCAAGACATACATCCTACGAATCGATTCTGAATCCAAACCCTCCATTTTTCCTACACATTACCACTGGTATACCTCCGAGTTTACAGAGCCAACTCGCATCCTTCATGTGTATGACACTGTTTTTCATGGCTTCTCTGCTGTGCTTACCCAGGATCAAGTTGCTTCCGTAAGCCAGCACCCTTCTGTTCTTGCCGTTTTCCAGGATCGTCGCCGGGAGCTTCATACAACTCGCTCCCCTCAGTTCATTGGTCTCAGAAATCAGCGTGGTCTTTGGTCGGAATCTGATTATGGGTCTGATGTAATTATTGGGGTTTTCGACACTGGGATTTGGCCTGAACGCCGGAGCTTCTCCGATTCGAATTTGGGTCCGATTCCAAGCCGGTGGAAAGGGACTTGCGAGACAGGGGTCAGATTCACCGCGAGGAACTGTAATAAGAAGTTGATAGGTGCTAGATTTTTCTCCAAGGGTCACGAAGCAAATTCACCCGGTCCATTGAACCCAATCAACGAAACATTAGAATTCCTGTCCCCTCGAGATGCCGACGGTCATGGAACCCACACTGCATCAACTGCCGCCGGACGATATGCTTTCCAAGCAAGCATGTCCGGATATGCTTCTGGAATCGCAAAGGGAGTTGCTCCAAAGGCTCGATTAGCGGTGTACAAGGTATGCTGGGCAAAATCAGGTTGCTTCGATTCTGATATTCTTGCTGCGTTCGACACAGCCGTAAATGACGGCGTTGATGTCATTTCTATATCGATTGGCGGCGGAGACGGTATCGCCTCCCCATACTATCTGGATCCCATTGCAATTGGGTCTTACGGTGCTGTTGCAAGAGGGGTTTTTGTGTCTTCTTCAGCTGGTAATGATGGGCCTAGTGGAATGTCGGTGACCAATGTGGCTGCATGGTTGATGACGGTGGGAGCAGGCACAATTGACCGGAATTTCCCTGCTGAGGTGATTCTCGGAGACGGGCGTAGACTCTCCGGCGTATCTCTCTATTCCGGAGCACCATTGAAGGGGAAAATGTATCAACTAGTCTATCCTGGTAAATCAGGGATACTCTCTGACTCACTCTGCATGGAGAATTCCCTTGATCCCACCATTGTCAGGGGCAAGATTGTGATTTGTGACCGTGGAAGTAGTCCGAGAGTTGCTAAAGGATTGGTGGTGAAGAAAGCTGGCGGTGTAGGAATGATTCTAGCAAATGGTATTTCTAATGGGGAAGGTCTGGTTGGCGATGCTCATCTTCTTCCTGCATGTGCAGTTGGTGCCGATGAAGGAGATGCCATCAAGGCATATATCTCATCATCTCGCAATCCTACAGCCACCATTGATTTCAAAGGTACTCTACTTGGAATCAAACCGGCACCGGTTTTGGCCTCCTTTTCAGCCAGAGGACCAAACGGGTTAAACCCTGAGATACTTAAACCGGATTTGATTGCGCCAGGAGTGAACATCCTTGCTGCTTGGACCGATGCTGTTGGTCCTACTGGGTTAGACTCAGATTCGCGAAGAACTGAGTTCAACATCTTGTCAGGTACCTCCATGGCTTGCCCTCATGTAAGTGGGGCAGCGGCGTTGCTAAAATCTGCACACCCAGATTGGAGCCCAGCTGCCATAAGGTCAGCCATGATGACGACTGCTGCTATAGTTGATAATAGAAACCAACCTATGATCGATGAAGCCACCGGAAATGCTTCTACACCCTACGATTTTGGTGCTGGCCATCTCAATTTGGATCTTGCTATGGATCCTGGTTTGGTATATGATATAACCAGCAATGATTACGTCAAATTCTTATGCGGAATTGGGTATGGGCTCAAGGTGATTCAGGTCATTACTCGATCACCGGTGCGTTGTCCCGTGAAGAAGCCATTGCCGGAGAATCTGAATTACCCATCACTTGTTGCTTTGCTTCCTAGCTCAGCAAAAGGGGTAGCAACCAAGACGTTTATTCGGACGGTGACCAACGTGGGTCCGCCGAACTCGGTTTACCGAGTGAAGGTGGAGTCGCAACCAAAGGGGGTGACTGTGAGTGTGAAGCCGTCCCTGCTGGTGTTCACTCCGGCAATAAGGAAGCGGAGCTTTGTTGTCACTATGACGGCAGATAGCCGGAACCTGGAAGTGGGTCAATCCGGGGCACTGTTCGGGTCGCTTTCTTGGACAGATGGCAAACATGTGGTTCGGAGCCCCATAGTTGTCACTCAAATACGACCGTTATAAATTTGCATCGATCATGCCGTTTTGATCGATCTAGGTGGCACTTCAACTAGTTGCCACGTGTAGGTCCCTCATATTTACTCTTTTTTTTTGATAAAAGAAGAACTATTTTCGTTGCAGCTCAGCTAGGAGAGAGTGTGTAGTGTGTGGCTGTGTTCACCCTTTGTTAACTGGCAAAGTTGGAATAGTAGGACAAGGAGGCCGGTTTTTGAGGTTTAAGGTTTTAGCGTGAAATTGTTTTTTTTTGTTTTCCTTCTCTCTTTTTGAATTTCGTTTAGCTCCATCTTCATGTATTTATAGGCTTCCAACGTCTATATAAGCTCAACATGAAGAAGTTAATTTATTGTTTATTATTATTATTGGCAGTGTGAACAAGAAAAGGCAATGATCTGGCAAATGTCAATTCCATGTTTGAAACTTGAAACTTTATATGTTGACTTGTGTGAATAAGGTAAGATTATATATAACATTTTTCTCAATTGACACTTGAATAGGATCATCCGAAAATCGAATTACAAGTCTTTTTGTTGTTTGGGCGGTGAGCTACTCAACTTCTTTCGGGAATAGCTTTATCACAATTTCCAATATATTCACCTGTCAAAGTTAAGCCTGTAAAATATTGTACTATTACAAATTGGAACTAGCCGTTTCGAATCTTTGATTTTTTGTCTCAGACAAAGGTTCTCTTCTCTCTCTGTCTCTACTCTTTATAATAAAGCACTCTTAGCAGTTAATATTCATCCCCATCCTTATTAAACCACTTGCAAGACCATCTCTATTATTTAGCCATTTTTTTTTGTTTATAGGAAAAATTTCTTGAATTTTTGTCCTGCTTTAAGGATAAGGACAAGACAACCTATGGCCCATGTTTAAAGCTGCCCCTAATTAATAAATTTGTTCCTTTCTCTTCTTCTAGGGCATGTACTCAATGAAGGGGATGGGATGGTTGAGGCAGAGCCCACCTTCAGATTGGCTTTCTATTTAAGATAAGGCACAAGGACGTGCTTGCAATGACTTTGTATCCAGTTAGGCCCAATGAGGAGCAAAGTAATTGATGGTCCTCCTTTCAAATAATTTCACAAGAATCTCAATTATTGAATCTCTGTGATGAGGTTCTAAACTTGAAATAATTCCAAGTTTGCTATATTTACTCATTTACTTTGGATAAATCCAAGGAACTTTTTTGTGAAACTTCATAGTTTAACTGGATTCACATTTGGGTAAAGTCAAATATATACATTTGCACATGTTATTTTCCTTCTTTATACACGATTAATCAATTTATAATTCTATCAATTTCCAATTTCCAATTTCCAATCGACACTAACATATCTACAAGCTGGGTTCAGTCTTTGGATTTGGACAAGTGAGCTTATAATCGTCACATATGTAACGTATCTTCCCAACAAAAAGATTATATTAATCACTAAATCTTATTAGTCCTATCAAAAAATAGACATGTTTCTGAAATCTATGGAGGTCGGCAAATATTCTATCAATTAGATTTTCATTGGAGTTTTCCTCTTAATCTTATTTAAACTAAAAATTATTCCAACCAACATGGTGTGTTGACTCGTTAAAAATAAATTAATCTCCAAAACATTCTATCTTTGTTTTGAAAAGTTAACAATTTTGTACTTAAATTTATGAGAACACCCTTAATCATTAAAATAAAAGAAGAAATATTTAAATGTATGTTTTAATGCGTGCCTAGTATGTCGGGGCGTACAGTCTCCTTTTTCCACTTCAAATTCTGAAAAAAAATAAATTGAATAAAGCTATTATTGCCTTCAATGTTTATCTACACAAATAATGGTTTATACACAGAGCTTTATTGACCAGAAATATTCTAGAACATGCATAAAAGTGACTAATTAGGTAATATTCCTATTAATAATAATAGATAAAAAGAAGAGACTAAGTGGGATGTCTCCAGATCTGATCTACAAAAATAGTGTTAGCCACGTTTAGGTTGTGCTTGATGCACAATAGTGTTAGCCACGTATAATATAATTTTTTTTTTTTACTTTTTAATGTATTAGATAAATTTTTTTATATCATTTATATTTAATTTATGATAATATTTATATAATTATTTTTTAAAAAATATATAATAAAATTTTAATATTTTATTATAATTAAAATAATTGATAAATATAAAATTTTAAAAAGTCAGCTGTTGTTGGTACTCACATGATAATTATTACTGATACTTTATCGGTTAATGATCGTGTCAAAAGTATAAAAAATTATAAGATAATTTAAGAAATAATAAAATTAAAATTTTTGATATAATAGGAAAAGGGGAAGAGGGAAAAAAAGACTAATTTATATTAATTAGGAGCATTGCATCAACAGTTGCCATGGCAAGTTGAAGGCGGAAAAAAAAGATACAGAATTAGCTGGAAACACACGGAAGGATCTAGATGTTGGTTCCTTTGAAATAAATTTGGTGGCTGGCCTACGATTCTGTTACCGTGGAGGCTACAAAGTGCAATGCAGATGCACGTGATGGGAGAAAGAGTGTAATCTTACGTTTATTTTCGATGGGGATTGTATAAAATATTATTTTATAATTTAAAATAATAGGTTATAATTATTAAAATATAATTCATAAAATACATGAATTATGTTTATAAAGTTATGAGAAAAAAATATAAGATCTATTTAAAAGACTTGACAAAATTTTACTATTATAATGAGAAATTGTAAAAATTGTATAAATTTATAAAAAATAATAATATCTAATAAAAATAATTAAAATAAATATAAACAACTAACTAAAATTGAAGATAGCCTAATGACTCTGTAAGCTCCAAACCCATTGGGTAGTTTTGCTACTGAAATGGCTATTGTAAGAAAAGCAATTGTTTGGTGAATGTTTCTGGCACACCCCTTTTCTTAGGGAGTAGGGGTCAAATAGAAAAAATGGGAGTGAAAAAAGAAATCCCCTTATAAAACAATCTAATGGGCTAAATCGGCCTAAAGTAATATTATTTCGCTCTTTCCTTATCCAGTTTCTTGCAAAGTAATATCTCAGTTGCTTGGAAAACGGAGCAGAGCTCCACGTCCGCGGTTATTACACGATGTCTTCGCTACGGCGTCTGACACGTGCATTCACAATTCTGTCTTTCTCGTTAAGAAACACGTTGACGATGTCGGTCATATAAACCTGCCTCGTTACTCTGCCTCCGGCTAATCATCCTATATCCCCGATTCAACTTGAACTAATTACTCCCTGGAAAAAAAAAAATCTTTGCTTTCCTGTGTTTTCCTTCCGATCAAACTCAAATTCAGCCATGTCTTATTCTTCTTCTTCCCAATCACAGCTATCCCAAAACCCAAAATCTTTGTACCCACAAGTCGATCTTACCAATCCAGAAGCAGATTCTCATTTTGATACTAAACGCCCTACTTCTTCTTCAACCCTTTATCCCTCGGTGGACATAAAAGACGTTGCTGAGAATCTCTTCCCCGAAGACGATTCCGCTTCTCACTATCCAAATATGGAATCTTCTGAACAAGTCCTTGTCAGGGTCCCTGGGACAATAGTTCATCTGATAGAAAAAGATTCTAGCGTCGAGCTCGCTTGCGGTGAGCTGACTATAGTTGCTCTCAAACAAGGGGATAACTTAGTTGCCGTTCTAGCTCGTATTGGCGATCAAATTCAGTGGCCGTTGGCGAAAGACGAAGCCGCTGTCAAGCTCGATGAATCACATTATTTCTTCTCCCTTCGTGTTCCTGCAAATGGGTCGTTGGAAAATGAGCAGGAAACTGCCTCTGCCTCAGGAAACGAGTTTGATTTGTTGAACTATGGATTGACGATCGCCGCCAAAGGACAAGAAGGCGTGTTGAAGGAATTGGACAGTGTTTTGGAAAAGTATAGTTGTTTCTCGGTGGAGAAAGTGAAGGGTGTGAGTGGTTGGGAGGTTCTAGATGGTTCTCTGTCGAGGGAGACATCACCGGAGGAATTGAAGTCAGGGGAGAAGAAGGAATTAGTGGAGGAGACTTCTGCTGCTTATTGGACAACGTTGGCTCCAAACGTGGAGGATTACGGTGGCAGCTTTGCGAGATGGATTGCCACAGGGTCAGGGCAGCTCGTGAGGGGAATTTTGTGGTGCGGAGATGTCACTGTGGATAGGTTAAGTTGGGGGAATGAGTTCTTTAAGAAGAGGATGAAACCAGGTTCTCGTTCAGAGATCAGCCCGGAAGCCATGAAAAGGATGAAAAGGTTTAATTTTGAATATACTGCTTTCTTCTTTTCTTATCAATGCATCAAATTATCTTTCCTAAGCATCAAAATTTGCATTCCGTCGCCGAGATTATCTTTGGTCAATGTTAGTCTTTCTGCTGATTCGAATGTGGACAGCTGAACTTGCATACTTGTTGTTGATATATATATTTTCGTCTCTGATGATTGTAGCAATCTGAAAATTATCTTAGCTAAGAATCAAAATTTTGTTTCTTTATGCCAGTGCATTATTGGTTGTGGCCCTCAAAATCTCTTTGGCTGATTATAATATGAGGTTAATAATACTTAAGCTAGATGGTTGACTTTGTGTGTCAGCTTGTGTAAGCCATTGATATGCCGTTTGGACTTCAAAATTCACTTTCAAATCTACCATTGGATGTTTATGAGTTGTATTTGTATTTACTATGTCTTTGTTGACTAGTGGGTGAAGGATTGCATTTGTCCCCTTTGCATTCCCATTTCAAGATTATCTTTGTTCAATATTGGTCTTTCTACTGATTGGAACGTAGGCAGCTGAACTTGCCTACTTGTTCTTGATATGCTGGATTTGTTTTTTTGGTCTCCTTTTTATCTGATGATTGTTGCAATCTGAAATATTTTGATGTCGTCTGGAACTTTTCAGGGTTAAGAAATTGACGAAGATGTCAGAGAAAGTGGTCACCGGCGTTCTCTCTGGGGTTGTCAAGGTGTCTGGATTCTTCACAAGTTCCATAGTGAATTCCAAAGTAGGCAAGAAATTCTTCAGTCTCCTTCCTGGAGAAATCATTCTTGCTTCCATTGATGGATTCAGTAAGTGACACGTCTACTTCACCTTATTCTAAGCTTTTTTGCTTGTTTAATTTTGGAAGCTTAGAAACATTGGGGACAGTATATGCTTTACTCTGTTCATTTTTCATGAATATGGTTAGATTTTCACTCCTTAGTCTCATTGGCTGATCTTTGTGTTTGCATTTGCAGATAAAGTCTGTGATGCCGTTGAAGTTGCCGGAAGAAATGTCATGTCTACCTCGTCAGTTGTAACCACTGGGCTTGTTTCACACAAGTAAGAGCATTCACTATTAACGCCCAAATGGCTGCCATCTCCATTAGGCATAAGCAATGCTATATATATATATATATGTATACATGGATGATTAACCTGACTAGAACACCAATTAGCAAGATGCTAATATTCTGTCAGATGGAAAAATAAGCTAGAATATCCGAATGTGTATTGAATAAATCCGGATAACTTAAGGAAGTCATAAAAAGGAATCGTGAGGTTAATAATATTTCGGAAAATTTAGTTTTTGATAGAGTATAATAGTGTTATGCAATCTATGTAGTCGATTTTACTTAGTGAGATAAAGCTTGTTATAGTTAAATGAACCTCGATAACATTTGACTTGTTTTTATTTGATTGATGATGCCAGCATCTTTAGCTATCTAGAATGTGATATTGACTTGTTTGCTTTGCTTTTTGGGTTAATTGTAGGTATGGAGAGCAAGCAGCACAGGTAACAAATGAAGGCCTTGAAGCTGCAGGGCATGCAATTGGGACTGCCTGGGCTGTGTTTAAAATAAGGAAGGCTCTAAACCCAAAGAGTGTTCTCAAGCCAACAACCCTTGCCAAAGCTGCTTCCCAAGCAAGTTCTGCTGAACAAAAAGCTAAGAGCAAGTAAAGCAACAGCAAAAGGGAGGGGATCTCATTGACCTTGTTTTCCTTTTAATAGCAGATGGAAAGAGATTATGTAAAATATGGAAAATTGTATTGCTTTTCTGTTGGTTCATTCATTTCTTCGTTTATCTTCCCAGTGTTATATATACATTTTTTTTTTTTAACCTTGAAAATTTTGTAGCCAATGAATAGATGGATATTTTAGGTCTATTACTTTTCGATGTGCACTTTTGAGTTTTTTGATAGGTCCAGAGAGAATAGAAGGGAGGAGATAAAAGAAGAGAGTTTATTCAAGAAGGAAGGAAACCATCATCATTTTACACAGTAATAGGATTCCAATTGGGTTCATTTATACACAACCTAATCTTCTCTCAAACAGGAATTGAACAATACTAACTACCATTTTACAGTACTTTCTTTACTTACAGTTTTGGTTGTATCATGTTGAAAGTTTTCTGTATCCTATTGATGTGTGAAAACGTGAATAGCACAATGTTACATCCGCTTAAAGTTTTTACAATAAAAGCATGTTTTTTAAAGCATCTTAAGATTTTTCGAATTTTTTAGGCTATTTTTTGGACATCTCTAAAACAATTTAGAACATTTAGGTATTTAAGTTAGAAGTATCTAGATTAAAGAATTATAACCATATATTTATATTTGGGAGGCTAAATATGTATAAATAGTTCATTCCTCATTTGTAAAATAATATTGAGTGAGTAGAGTTTTCAAGTGTCATTCTCAAACTTTCTTTTGTGTTCATTGCTCTCTAAATTTTTTTCCTCAATTTTATTTTTAAGTGCTAGTTATCATTATCTCAAATACAAATAGGTTTATTTAATATTTTTTATTACGAGATTATCTAAGTGTAATACAAGTTAAAAAGTAATTTTGTGATAACATACTAGTTATAAATGGATTTAGATTTTTAAAAAGTCTTTATGTTGTCTATGGTTTAAAAAGTCCTAACTAATTTAGATTTTTATTAAAATATTTTAACACAACCAACTTAACATATTAATTAAAAAGTGTTAATGAGTCAATTAATGAATCACATTTTTTATGATTAAAATTTAACGTAAATAATTTAACATGATTAGCGGTTAAAATGCCTTAATGTAGTCAATTAATGAATTTAGATTTTCTTTAGTTAAAAAATCTTAACGTGGTCAATTTAACATAGTCAGCCATTAAAAAGTCCTAATGTAGGCAACATTTAAAATGTCGATTGATAATGTTAAATGATAGTTAAGTAAAATCTCTTGATGAACCTTATATATTCTTTCTTTGACTACTTGTCAACTGTTAATTTGGAATAGGATTCTACCTTCGATTACTGAACTGGTGTATGAAATTCTGCTTGTGTAATCTTGCCTTCTCTTAGCACCTTCTACTAATGCTATAAAGTTAAGCTAATCCTCTTTAGCTTTTAAAAGGAAAGGAGAAAGTAAACATATATTAAAGGGTTGTAACACAAATCTTATTCCTTGCATATTGCTGTTGTGACACTAGAACATATCAGGTATATGTCTTCTATTTTTTTTATCATAGGTAAGAGAGGGTGAGATAGCACGGATTTCAACACAATTACTTCTATTGGTGCTACCTCACATGACATTTCTTCTATTGGTGCTTTGGATTTCGACACAACTCATAAATCTAAAGTACAAACCTCATACTGCTGCATGCTACTAACACATATCACACGTATTCATGAACTTCAGACTCAGTAACTTGTTTTGAAGGGCTTATAAGTCTTGAGATCCAAAACGACGCCGGCCATGGAGCCAACAGCAGCAGCTACAGAAATGATGAGACAAGTAAAACTGAGAAGTTGAAGTCCAATCCAGCGGCTTGTCCATCTTCCAACTTTCTTTTGAGCAATGTACATGTCAATTGGGAAATAAACTGTCAATGGCCAAAACCCAAAAGCTCCAAGAATTCCAACCACATCGTTGAAGAAAGGCATAAGCATGGCTATCAGTGTTGTCAACAGCACAAATATGGTTCTCCACACTAATCGAAAGAGATTCAGTTGGTACACTCCTATGAAAGGAATTGGTATCTCATATTCTGCTGTCACAAAATTACTGTTGGCCCACTTTCTTGCACTCCATTTTTCCACAAACGCAAATAAGGGTTGGCAAAAGACCTGTATAATGTACAGTTGATAAATTTGTCAATTATTTCCTTAATACTATTTTGTAAGATAGATTCAATTAAAAGTGTTTTTGAGCACGGAAAAAGTGTAAAAAATTATTTAAATTTTGTATAATATGCATTTTACTTTTAAAATGTACAATTAGCTTCATTAAATATATCATTTCCAAACAACTTTACTTTTATTAAAAATTTGATCAAAATAGATATATATATATATTTCTTTAATTTCTTTATTTTTATTTGTCTGTCATAAAAAGTGATTAATAAAGAAATAATGAGATATATGAGATTTTTTTTTTGTCAATTTTTTTTTATAATGATTAGAGTTTCAAAATAAAATACACACTTTAAAAGTTTAAATGAAATTAAGTGTATATTTTAAAAATTTTAAAGATAAAAAACACATCACACAAAATTTTAAGTTTTTTTAATAGTCAAATATATATTTTTCTTCTTCTTGAGAAGCTTTTATCCTGAAACAGTAATGGACTTTAGCGTTTACTTTTTGTTCAGAAGCATCCTTATAAGCTAATGAAAAAAGTTTTTTTTTTTTTATAGTCTAATTAAAATACTAACAAATTATACGTAAGTGCTTTTGCCAAAAAAAAAAAGCCAATCTATTGAAACTCAAATTTAGAATTGTCATATGACTAAAATCAAACCTGATATGCCCCAACTAGGTGCACAACAATGGCGAGGTTGGCAATGTCCAGAAGCCAGTAAGGATTATAGAAGCCAAAACCAGTCAAGAGGTTTCCAGGCGCGTCATCTCCAAAGGCTGCATAACCCATACATCCACAGAGTAAATAGAAAACTGTAGTAACTGCGATGCTGAGTATAGTTGCCTTTCTCATGGTCTTGTGCTCTGCAGGAGGAGATTTTACTGTGTCCTGCAGCAATATATGGAAAAGAAAAGACTTGTTAGGAATAATGAACTGTGCCTTCTGTGACAAGTAATACAAACTAGTATAATTGAAGAACCTGAATTTCAATGAGGATGATGGAGAAAGAGTATGCAAAGGCCATTGCCCCTAGAGATTGTAAGCTCCTCCACATCTTCTGTGTGTTAGTCACAGTTCCAGCTTGTGTCACTGTCCCAATGCTAATTCCCATCATGCTTCCTTTGAATGTTTTATTTTCTGCAACAAAAAAATAAAGCAAGACTTAACTGTAGTTGTTGATGTGGTGAAATTTTAGTAGTTGGATGGAATGCACCCATCGATACATCTAACTGCAGTGCGGTCTACTGTAGCAAATTTAGATTTCATAATATAGTGTATGAGTTTGGTTGTACCTGCAACTTTGCCTATACCAAGACTCAATCCAACCAAAGAATAAGTGAAGGACATGATTGCTGCAACTATGGAGAGCCACCATATTTGATCAAAGCCTGGGATTTGGGAAAATATCACCTCTGCTACACCAAATGATATCATATATCCATTGCTGGACATATGACATGGATCTTTTCCATGACTCGCATGATAGCAGTTTGATCTTTTTATGGCCCTGAGAGAAACCGGTGGAAAGATTTAGCTTCTGATTAGTTTGTTTACTTGCTGTATAATTAGCTTCTAATTTTTAAAAGCTTGTGTCTTACTCACATCATGCTGACAGAGGCAGCTATGGTATATCCAATTGCAATTCCAAACAAATTTATATATTGGATTATGCCACATATCTTCTCCTTTTTACCTCCTGCAACCAAAATTGCCCATCAATTCAAGATCACCAAAAAAAATGAAAATGTTTTCCTTTTTCTTTTTCTGTTTTCTGATGTAGGTAAACCCTCTTACCTAAGATGGATTTGACTGCATCCATGTAGGTGTAATTCCTTTGCCCAGTAACAGAATCACCAGTTCTGTAACACTGTGTGAGCAAATTGGAAGTGTAGAGATTAACCAATGCAAAGAGCAACATGACAGCAGGCCCAGCAACCCAGCCAAGCTGAGCCACAGCCCATGCCAGTGAAAGCACTCCTGAGCCAATAACAGCAGTAATGATATGAGCAGTTGCAGTCCAAAAACTACCTGCAATGGCAAACCCACATTAATTATCTTGTCTTCTCTAATTCCAAACATTGCTTGAATTATTCAACATGAATTTTCAAGAAACCTGTTCTCTTCAAGCGTCCATCATCATCAAAGCACTTGGAATAGTTTGACTGAATATTAATTGCTTCTGTCTCAGTATTAGGTTTAGGCTGGACTTCTACTTGTAAGTAACGTCTGATATCATGCCTCTCTTCAATCTGTTAAAAGCATCAATTTCTATATATGTGAACAAAACAAGAAGGAATAAATAGAGTTATAATACATAGAATAGAATATTATGATTTGCTCTTACAACTCCATGGTGGATTCTGCTTGGAAGGGTTCTGCTTCTTGGCAACATAGCTATCAAATGCAGTAAAACTAATTATCTGATATTGTTTAAGGTAGAAACTAAGTGTAAAAGGGTGATGGTGTGGATTCTTTCAGATGGAGAAGAATGGGAAGAAGAATGAGATTTTAAAGGAGAAAGGAAGGAAAATTAAATAGTGTGTGTCGTTCGTGCAACACGTTTGTCTAAAATGATTAATAATTGACTTGTGATAATGTAACAATTAATCTTACTTTGTAGTTGAGATGGAAACAAAACTAGGATTCCTTTTGCAATCAATTTCTCTTTGACGTGGGGAACAGATATGCTACAAGCTAGTAACAATGCCACATCTAACCTCATGAATACATGGGACCATCACAATATGGATTTTGAACAAATATCTAGAAAATATCAAAGAAGATATATGTTCATGGACACCCTTTCCTCTTTTGAATTAGAAAGTGGTTACTTTTTTAGAATTGTGAATCCAAAAGTTGAGGAAGCATTTATCGTTGTGAAAGCAAGACCATATATTATTAACTATGCTAAAGAAATTTTATATGTTAAGAAGTTCATCCTTTATGTAAACAATTCAAGAGAATATTTTGGGGACTCATTAATCATAAGAGGCCATTGATTGCGTGTGTAAAGAGTAAAAATTAGCTTGTAGGAAATGTGAGAGAAGAGACAAAAAGAAATTGCCAAAATTGGTGTAGCTTCTTATCAAATGATTCTAAACATGATTATATTATGAAATGGATTACTTTCAATCAAATTTATTTGGTTGCGTGATAGTCATCAAATCCATTATTAATGTGGCATATAATTTAATTCAACAATTATTATCATATCACGTAGTTAACTGCATTTAAAACGAGTGTATGCGATTCGAGTCCACACAACTACATAAATAGAATGGCAGTTGAAGTGGAGCCGAGCATGAGGCATGAACAGGGAATTCATAACGTTGTATGTAGCTTATTGGCTTGCCTTTTCTTTTTTCTTTTTTTTTTTATGTCTTGTCCAACCCAAAAAGAAAATGAAGACTGAGAGAAGGAATGAAAGTGGAATGTGTGAGCCTCGGGGCTTTCCTTTGTAAACGACTAGACATCTCAAAGGTCAATTCTTGTTTCCAATCCTCTAGTGCTTGCTGACTCTCTCATCACAATCAACAACTCCTATCCCTTGATATGCATAGACACGCTGCATTCTTTGGCAAATCGATATTTTTGAGGACTCTACTGTACAATCACCGTACAATCTGATATTTTGATATTTTTATGCAGAAAGTGTAAATGGTGGAAAAAAAAAAGAATTTGATTTGTTTTTAAGTATTTCAATTGGTAGTTAGGAAATAATTTTTTTCCGAGACACAAATTATAAAATAAATATATCTCTCGTAACAAATTTTTTTTTATACAAACTATTAAAGATCAAATTAATGTTAATATATTTAAAAGACTTAAAATTTGATGATTTAGTTACCTTTTTCTTCTATGCATTGTTAAATAGTTAATCATACATGTGATTTATACTTGAATACCGTACGGGAGCCAAGATTACGGATGTGATTATACAGAATGAAGGATTATGGTTTGTTAGTGGGAAGGAAGCAGATAAGGTTGTAGGATATTTTTGGAGAGTGGAGATTAGTCATTATACAAATGATTAACCATTATGCTACTTTCTATTTGACCTAACAAGAACAATTCTTTTCTATCTTACTTCCTATTTAACCTAACAAGTCATGTCCTCTGTCCATTGCTATGCTCGTCTCCTTAGGATAAATATAATATGTTTATGCATGGAATAATATTATGTGTACGCTCATTTTTTATATTTTTAAATTTTTTATTTATAATTTTATTCTTATAATAACTCACAAATTAATAAATGCACGTTAAGATATGCACCAATAAGTGCACACTTAACATTTTTATGTAATATTATCATCATTTTTTATGCACAAGATTCAAAAAAAGTATATGTAGGAAATCAAGCCCAACGGGCTGTGTAGATAGGACTGTGTAAATAGAATTTATTCTTTGGAGATAATTAGGGAATAATTAAGTAGGAGATTGAGGATAATTGATCATTTAATTAAGTAAATCAAATCCCTTAATTTTAGGGATTTTTCTATTGTAACCTACAATATATATTTGCTGCCCATCTCAATAAAATTCATCGAGAATTTCCAGATAACTATATGGTATTAGAGCCAACCCCAAGGCTTTGACCTATCTGCCTTTTTTTTTTCTTTCCTCCTTGTACCGCCTTCCTCGGCAATCCTCGTCTCACTTCCGAGACTATCATCTCACCTCCTCAATGGCAAATTTCGATCAAAGTTCAACTACGGGAGGCTCAAACTCTAATCCTGATTTTCCCACAACCTCAGTCACATCTCTTGATCACAGTGTGACATCCATTACCTCTCACAAACTTAATGGACACAATTATCTCCAGTGGTCCCAATCCATTCTATTGTTCATCAGCGGTAGAGGTAGTGAAGACTATCTCATTGGCACAATTGTCCCACCAGCCCTAACCGAGCCCAACTACAAGACGTGGAAGGCAGGGAACAACCTGGTAATGTCATGGCTTATAAATTCCATGACCACTGGCATTGGCGAGAACTTTCTCCTATACAGCACTGCTCATGAGATATGGGAAGCAACCTTGGAAACCTACTCCAGTCGGGACAATACTGCATAATTGTTTCACATTGAAAGCCTCCTCCATGATCTCCAGCAAGGTAATAATTCTGTTACCCAGTACTATACAACCCTCTCCAAATATTGGCAACAGTTGGATCTATTCGAAATTCACACATGGAGATGCCAAGAAGATTATTCGAGGTACAAGCAAATTGTTGAAACAAAGAGAATTTTTAAGTTCTTTATGGGACTTGATAAATCCCTAGATGAAGTACGAGGTAGAATTTTGGGGACAAAACCATTACCAAGCCTCCGAGAAGTATTCTCTGCTGTTCGTAGGGAAGAAAGCCGGCGAAAGGTTATGCTTGGGGCACTAGAACCCGCCCATTTGCTGGAAAGTCCAGCCTTAACCGCTGCACCAAAAGAATTTGCCAACACCATGCCTAATGCCCTTGCTACCCGAAGAACTCATCAACCCCAGGGCGATGGCAGACCTCGGAGAAATCACCCTTGGTGTGATCATTGCCAAAAACTAGGGTATCTAAAAGAATCCTGCTGGAAGCTGCACGGTAAACCAATTGATTGGAAGCCCAAAAACCAATTTGAACGTCGTAGCTATGCTGCCACAATTGCAGAAAGTCAGAATCCTTTCACTCCATACCAGCTACAAATGCTCCAACAGCTTCTCAACAAAGCTAGTCAACCGAATTCCTCCTTGGCTCTCCATGCCTCTCAAAATCCACAATTTTGGATTATTGATTCCGGTGCCTCTGACCATATGACAGGTGACAGTTCCTTTGTGAATTACCCTAATTTTGCTATTGTTCGCATAGCATATGGCTCCCAAAGACAGCCATGGGACATGACACTGTCACCATGTCTCCACACTTTAAATTAACATCTGTGCTATTTGTTCCTACACTGGATTGCAATATGTTATCTGTCCGCAAATTAAATCAAAATTTACATTGTGAGACTAAGTTTAGGGATGATATTTGTGTTTTTTAAGACAAGGACTCGGGGAAGATGATTGGTAGTGCTGAATACGATTCTGTTTGCCGCCTTTATATCCTCAAAACCAGCCCTACACCAACCAGCAACCTTTCTCAAGGTCACTCTATCCAGACCAGCCTTCCATCTCAGCCGAGCAATGAAGATACTATTTTACTTTGGCATAACCGATTAGGCCACCTGAATTTTCTGTACCTCAAAAGGCTGTTTCCAGCCCTATTCAATAAAATTAATTTTCGTTCACTACATTGTACCACTTGTCAATTATCTAAGCATACTAAATCCCACTATCCTCCTCTCTGTTATAAACAATCTACACCTTTTTCCCTCATCCATGGTGACATATAGGGACCCAATAAAATAAAAACCATGACTGGTGCCCGATGGTTTCTTTTATTAGTTGATGACCACACTAAAATTAGTTGGACATTTCTAATGAAAAACAAATCGGAAACCGCTCGAATTTTCCAGAACTTTCACAAATAGTTCAAACACAATTCCAAGCCACTATCCAAGTTTTTAAAACTGATAATGCTCGTGATTTTTTCAATGAATCTTTTAGGTCCTACCTTTAAAATAATGGGATTATCCACCAAAGTTCATGTGTCGACACACCATAGCAAAATGGTGTTGCCGAACGCAAGAATAGACACCTCCTTGATGTTACCCGCTCTCTTCTTCTCTCCTCAAACGCTCCAAAACATTTTTGGGGGGATGCCTTTCTTACAGCCACCTATCTTATTAACCGTATGCCCTATCGCATCCTCAAATTCAAAACTCCTATACAACTTCTCCTAGAAACCTATCCCAACACTCACTTTATCTCCCAAATTCCCCTTAAAATTTTCGGGTGCACTGTCTTTGTCCATATTCACTCCCATCACCAAGACAAACTTGATGCCCGAGCCCACAAGTGTATCTTTATTAGCTACTCTCCTAACCAGAAAGCTTATAAGTGTTACTGCCCTTCAACCAGAAAAATATATCACTCCATGGATGTTACCTTTTTTGAAAGCCAACCATTTTTTTCTAGTTCTGTGATTCAGAGGGAGAATTCTGATATGGAATCACAGAACTGGACAGTTCTAGCACTGGATAACCTTCCCACATGCCCAATACTTATCCTAGAACCTGCAAACACTATATCACCTCTAGCCACATGTCCAATGCCTATCCAAAATTGTCCCAACTCTCCAGCCAAATATACCAGTCCAAATCAAGCATCCCAGCCATCTCAATCTCCCAATAAATCCTCTGACCTTTTGGTATATTCTCGACGAAGAAGGCAGAATCAAATTCAACCACTCCAAACATCAACACCGGGTCCAGCAAGTTCTGAACAGACACAAGAAAATTTTCAAACTGATCCGAGTATTTCAGCAGTGGAAAATATAGGGAAAGATAATGATCTAGACTGGCCTATTGCACTAAGGGGTAAAGTAGTGTTCTCAACACCCCATATAGAATTGCTTGTCATACTCCATGTTATCACCTCAATACCGAGCCTGTACAGCTGCCATAAACCAGATTCAAATTCCAAAAAATGTGAAGGAAGCCTTACAGGACCCTAAATGGAGAGAAGCAACTTTGGCAGAAATTATGGCACTTGAAAAAAATCAGACTTGGGAAATTACTGACCTACTTCAAAGAAAAGGACAATGGGTTGTAAGTGGGTATTCACTGTAAAACAGAGAGCAGATGGCAGCATTGAAAGATTCAAAGCTCGGTTAGTAGTAAAGGGGTACACCCAATCTTATGGCATCGACTACCAAGAAACTTATTCCCGGTGGCAAAACTGAATACAATTAGGGTAATCATCTCCATTGCTACCAACCTGGACTGACCCTTATTGCAAATGGATGTCAAGAATGCATTCTTGAATGGAAATCTACAATAAGAGGTCTATATGGATGCACCACCCGGGTTTGAACATAAATTGCCACAAGGGAAAGTCGCAAATTGAGAAAATCACTCTATGGGCTGAAGTAATCTCCCCGTGCTTGGTTTGATAGATTTACCAAGATATTGAAGAATGATAGCTATACACAAGGACAGGTAGATCACACTCTCTTCATCAAACAAGTCGAAGGGAAAATTGCTTTATTAATTGTCTATGTGGATGACATTGTCTTAACCGGGGATTGGAATGAAGAAATCACCAGAATTAGAAAAGTGTTAGCTGCAGAATTTGAAGTCAAAGACTTGGGCCATCTGCGATATTTTCTTGGCATGGAGATAGCTAGATCAAACCTAGGGATAACAGTGTCACAAAGAAAATATGTGCTGGATCTTCTTTGTGAAACCAGAATGCTGGGATGTAAGCCCATAAATACTCCTATGGACCCAAATACAAAGCTCACATACAGTGCAGATGGGAAGCCAGTATAACAAGTAAGATATCAAAGACTAGTTGGAAAACTACTTTACCTAACTCACACTCGACCTGATATTAGCTTTGCTGTGAGTGTGGTAAGTAAATTTCTTAGTAAACCTCAAGACCAACACCTTAATGTTGTACACAGGATTCTGAGATATCTAAAAGGGGATCCAGGAAAGGGGTTATTCTTCAAAAAGAACACAAGCAGGCAGGTTGAAATCTATACGGATGCAGACTGGGCAGTCTCTCCTGAAGACAGAAAATCTACTTCCGGGTATTGCAGCTATGTGTGGGGTAACTTAGTGACATGGAGAAGTAAAAAACAACATGTAGTGGCTCGCAGCATTGCAGAGACAGAGTTTAGATCCTTAGCAAATGGAATCTATGAAGGAATGTGGCTCAACCGTTTGCTGTCTGACCTAAGAATTAAAAGTACATATCCTATAGACATCCTATGTGACAATCAATCTGCCATAGCAATCTCCAAGAACCCAGTCCACCATGATAGAACCAAACACGTGGAAATTGACAGACATTTCATCAATGAAAAGGTGGAAAATGGAAGTATAAATCTGGAATACATTCTTTCAAAGAATCAGGTGGCAGACATATTTACAAAGGCACTACATAAGCCTAGCTTTGAGGAATTGAGCTCCAGATTTGGATTGATAAATATCTATCGTTAGGCTTGAGGGGGAGTGTAGGAAATCAAGCCCAACGGGCTATGTAGATAGGACTGTGTAAATATAACTTATTATATGGAGATAATTAGGGAATAATTAAGTAGGAGATTGAGGATAATTGATCACTCAATCAAGTAAATCAAATCTCTTAATTTTAGGGATTTTTCTATTGTAACCTACAATATATATTTGCTGCCCATCTCAATAAAATTCATTGAGAATTTCCAGATAACTACAGTATATATCTATTACCTATATAAGAAAGATATTTGTACACCCAATATTATACACTCTACACTCTAAATATATACTTACTTTTTTTAGCTATGTTGTAGAAATAAAATTATAAATAAAAAATAAGAGAGATAATATATATATATATATATATATATATATATATATATATATATATATATGGGTGTAAGTGGATGTATAGATAGCATGTCTCTAACTATATCATCTATCTATCAAGAAAATTAACACAAAAAAAAAACCAAGTCCCAAACTAAAAAGCAGCCACGCAGCCCTTATCTTACAACACTTAAAACAACAACTAAGTTATTCGTTTGAGGGCCTTTTTGTTCAGAGGCCCAAACGTGGTGGTTTCTTTTCCTACCGTTGATTTCTCTATTGTTACCCAACTTTTTCTTCTTTTTTTTTTAATATTAAATTTACCAAAATATCCTTTTTCAATAAAAAAATACAACTCAACCCCCCACTCCCATATCCCACACGTCTCTACCCTCTCCGTTGATAAATTGTAATTCCAATTTGAATATTCTTTCATAATCAATTTTTAATGAGAAAACTAGCAACTAAAAAATTGTTAAAAAAAATACGTATTAATATGAATTTTGAATACTTTATACACTGTCAAAAGAACTTAAAAATTTTGTAAAGTTATTAGATGATCATTTCTCTTAATATTTTTGTTTCATGAAAACTATATTTTAATTTAAAATATTTTAGACAAATAAATTTTTGAAATTCATACAAAAATAAAAGGTAAAATTATTAAAAACAATTAAATTATTAATAAAATCAAATGAAAAAACAGATAGTAGAAGGACAAAAAATCAATGTAAAGAAAAGAAATGGCCAAATGGCCGTCTATGAGTCATCCTTGATGTTTTCTAGCTACAAAAATAGTGGGGAATTATTTTGGCACACTCCATATTTTCTAACCACACACCCCAGTGTGGTTAGAAAATATGGCATGTGCCAAAAGAATTCCCAAAAAAGGGAGTGTATATATGTTAATTTACGGTTGCCTCAACAAAGTCCGTCCTTCAGTTGGCCCAAAACAAAAATAAAAGAAGCTTGTTCATGGTGAAGAAGCCTAACGAATGCCTGGCATCATGGTCATACCATTCAGTTGCATAGAGCCTAGTTAATTTGGTCTTCTTCTGATGTGATATGTCGTATATATCAGGTTTGAATACTATACATTTTGTTATCTATTTCCTATGCAAGGTAACTTGTATCATTAAGAAATCTAGAGTTGATTTGATTTAGAAAGCTATGAACTTTGAAGTTTTGACTCTGGACTTTGAATATGCTAATCAGTACACTAATCATCTTTCATATATGTTAACCACATTCATACTGATGTTTCTCCTTTCTTGTGGGAAGAGAAGAAAAGAAAGCAATGAAGTGCGTAGAAAAGTAGAAACTGAAGCATTAGAAAAGTTGTTGGTTGGTGTGTAGAGCAGTTATTGCTTTGCTAATGCGATGCAAAACCCACATCAACATCTAATCACCGTTTGTAATGATTTTGATTGCGCTAGTTGGTTGCTTGTTGAGACCGTATTAAATTTTTCAATTCAACTTTAGCGGTTGTTATAATTAGATTTCTCGCAACCAAAAAACTGATGCAATTAATATTATTATTATAATTGAGTATGTTATGAATTATTAAATGACACAAAATTATATATTAATTAATTTATATAATGTGGTTACTGGGTTGATTGCATTAATTTTTCTTTTGACAGCAATTTTTAGTTGTTGGCCCTTTCTTTGTTGCTTCTCGAGCTGACTATTGGTGTCTTCCCACTCGTTGCTATTACTTTTACATATATATTGTAAATAAAAGTGGATCCACGAGGCAAGAAACTGTGACTCTCTCATCTCTCTCTTTCTGTCTCTTGTGTGTGTCAGTTTGGAAGAAATAGGGCTGCGTGAAGCTGAAGAAACAAAGAAAATAATTCTATGATATAGCTTACCGTTTAAAATGTCAGAATCAAATTGAAGATCAAAGGGAGTTGGTATGTCTCTCAGACCTTTTTAGTTAATTTGTAGGGTAAAAGGGACCCAACAGCATGTGATCTCAAAGTCATGTCTGCAAATCATTCACCAAACTCATAATAATGGCCATTTACTATTATTTGGAACATTGCTCATGTTTGGTGGACTTTTTCCATTTGGATATTTTGGTAACAGATTCATCCAAGTTACGTGTGGGCTATGCAATATATGCATTATTATTATAATGAATGCATGTGAATTTATGATCATTATATCAGACCTTGTATTGTGTCACCTTTTAACAAAAGCATATACTAAAAGGAGAGAGATCCTTGTTTAGGTGAATTATGTATCCAATGCAAGACAAGACAAGCATATGCAAATTAATTAAGTGTTCTCTTGTGTACTTGGATAGATTTTCTCACAACCCCTCTTTTTGTCATGGCATTCCCTGTTGTTACTGCTCGTTTTTGATCCCCCTATTGACTGGAATATTATAATGAATGTGACAAGTCCATATATATATATATATATATGTGTGTGTGTGTGTCTTCAAAGTCATTAGTAAACCTTCCCTTTGTCAAACATGATGTTAATACACACACACACACACACACACACACACACACGTATATATTCATTATTCAAAATACAAGATGAAAGAGACTTTAATATAAAACAATGAAAGAAGTAATGAGGTGAAGTGACATAATTTTTAAAGATAAAATTATAATATTTTTATATCTTAAAATTAAACTTAATTTTTTTTTATACGTTAAAATTAATATTAAAAATTTAATATTTTTGTTATATTCATAACAAAATAATAATATAAAACAGTGCCCACGAACCTTAGTAACAATGTAACATCTAATCACCCACTTAACTCACTATGTACCCTAATCCTACAAAAGCAACCCGAGTCTACCTAATTAACTAGTAATAATGTGATGAATACCAATGGTAGACATTAAGAATTAGATTAAATTATTAAATAGGGTTTAGTTGTTTGTAGTTCTAGTGTGGAGTTTGATCTTGTCCCGCCCCTCCAAATTGAAATTTCTGAGTCCTCTATATTCGATGACTCAATTAAAGATGCATATGCATATTGAAAGAATTCAATTGCGAGACAAGGCTTGCGTTGAGTTGAGGGAAAGAGAAAGGTTTCAACTGTGACTGCGCAAACCCAATTTAGGACTTTTCCACTGTGACGTAGGAGTGTATGGCATGCATGGACCACCTAGTTCACATGCATTCAGTGAGTAATTAACTAACCCTATTCAACAAAATCAAACAACTATAAAACATGTTGTGTGTGTGTGTGTTTGGATAAAAAGAAAATGTTGGGAACATGTATAGGAGAGACACTTTGTTACTTTCAAACAAAAGGAAACATAAAGAGGAATTTGTAATTATATTAACTAGATTTAAACACTTGCACTATGCCACGGGTTACATTTTGTATTATGTTTTTGTTAATTGAAAAAAATATAAATTATATGTGAAGAACTCATGATGGCATGGGATGGAGAATAATGAAAAGCATGGATGGTTGACTCTCAACTGGGAAAGACTACATGGGATGACTTTGTAATCTCTGCCCATCACCCCAGCAAAGCAATCGACCACTACCTAACAACACATGGGGCATCCATGCATATCAACCATACACTATAATATCATATCCTTAATTTGCTCCTAGGTTTGGTTTTAGTTTTTTTTTTTTTCACAAATTACCAGTATCATATTAAATATTAAATAATTTAAATTTAAATTAAATATAATTATAATAACGATAAAATTATTTTTATTAAATTTTAACACAGTTATATTTTTAAAAATATTTTCACCATATATATCAGATTTGATATCATATCTGATTCTGGTTTTATTAGTTATATACTTCCCTACCCTTCTTATGCTTATCTGAAATCTCTCTCTCATCACTGATTCACAGACCTCTCACCAAACTATGTGACCTTTTTCCAATCCCACCAGCTACATTTTTGCTATCTTGCGCCAAGTGCACATTTATCCTGTGGCCCTATGACCCCAGTCATTGTCACAATTTGGTACACTGAAAGAGGCCCAGTGGCCCAACTCTATTAAACACCTCTCCCTGCTCTGTAGCTGTAACCTTCCAAATCAAAATATCAAATAGAGAAAAGTCATCCCACTTTTAATTAATTTCACTATAGATAAGTCATAATAATAGAAAAAAATCACATCGAAAAAAATCTATGTTTTCCAAAGTAATTATATAATTATTATTTTTAAACATTTGAATCAAATAATAATAAAAATTGTAAAGGACAAATGAAAATCATTTCAAATAAAATTTCTCATTTATTAATTACTAATTTTATTTGAATAAATAATAGTTTATATTAAAATTAATATATCATTATTATTTTGGTCTTGAATAAAAATTAATTTCGTATCACAAAATAATGTGGACATCCTGATTAAAAATAAAAATATTATTATATATTTAAATATTGTGAGTTTACAATAAAATCTTATGCATTTAATAGCAATGAAGGAAAGAGTTGGGATGTTCCTTTAAGTCCGTCCCCTGACAAGTGGTAAGCAGCAAGTTGTTCAGTGCATGATGAATCATCATTTTGACACTGCAGAATAGCCATCCATTTGGCAAACCCAAATCCAAACCCCATATGCTTCCGCCTTAACTTCAAAGTTGGCGCTCTCACTTTGTTCTATTTTTTTTTTTATAAAACATAAATTTATTATCAAACCATTCAACACATAACTAATTCAATTCGAACTAATTAAAAAATTTAAATAAAAATAAATTTTTTTAAAAATATTTTTTTACATATATAAACTTAAATTTAAACAAGACAGTAGCTTCTTATCACTCACACTAATGACGTACATCTTAATTTATCTTAACTATAGATTTAACTTAATTAATGCTAATGTGAATTATTTACAATATAAATCATATGATTAATTTAAAACCGCCTTTTGTTGCAGTGGCAGACCATGACACCATGTAGAAAAGTCAGTCTAAATTCAAAGGAAAAGAACAAATTAAGCGTCAAGGTTAGTAGAACGCAGTCAGACTCAATATTATAAGTTTCTCTAGAATGAGGCTAACATATTGTCATTTACTAATTATTGTCCATCAAAAAAAAATTAATTAAATCAACTATAAAATAAAACATAAATTCTTTTTTAATCCATAACGTTGAATTCTAATCCTTCTTTCTTAACCCCATCTTGACTATTATTCTATTAAAGAACTGGTATATGGCTTAATTTAATATAGTAAAGTGTAACTTAAAAATAAATACTTGCTAATTTGAGGAATTGAAATCATTTCGTATTTTGTCTTAAAACTTTCTATTTGTTAAAAAAAATATATATTTAATGATTATAATTTTATTTTATTAATAGATGAAGAGTTTTAAGATGAAGTATAAAACAAACTTTAAAATAGACTATGTTGTTTCAATTTGAAAATAACATATTCTATTACAAATCTTGTCTAATTTTATGTTTTATCTGGATAAAAAATTATAAAAAATAGTTTATATATTTTTAAGTTATTAAAAATAATTTTTATCAATTAACATATATTGAGACATAGATGCAAATATATTCTCAAATTTGTCTATCAAATCTTGATTTACATAATGTGATCTAGAAGTATCTTATTTTCTACGTGTGTTCATCATAAGGTATTACTATTATGGTTTAAATCAATCAATTAATTAAGAACTTTATTAAGACAGAGAGATGTACGGATAAGAAGCACAAGAGAGTCAAGTGGTGTTATTGTTAAGTGTTTTGGTATTATTAGAGTTGTTGTGTTGTTATTTTGTTAAGTTTAATTAAGGTTAGGATATTTCGGTGGGGCCCGGCAGTGATTGAGGGTGACCGAGAGAGGACCCACCGCCGCAACACCGCACATGTGCCTACGTCGGACGGCTACCAACTACCACCAAAAGATACACGAGTTGGTAGCACACGTCCGCATCCTCCATCACCTTGCCCCTCCTCTTTCCCCTAATTACGCTTTTCAAAAATCACTTCCCTTAATTACAGTTGAAATAGAAATATGTTTAATTCCATCTCTTAGATTTTTCACGGGAAGGTATCCCTACTTTATGGATTCTGATCAAATGAAATCTGGAATTGTTTAGATGCAAAGAAAATGAAGGAAAATGAGCACTATCAGGCATGAATGTTAAGAAAAGAAAATGGTACGTATTAGGAGAAAGGAATGCATAATTATAGAGGAGGGAAAGAAAATGAAGAATGAAGAAAAACAATAGCTAAAGGAAAATGAAAGAAAGAAAAAATGAATTTTGTGGAGACAAATCATTGTCTTTCAATTTTAGAAAATTTGAACAGAAAATTTTCTAATAGAAATTTTTAACAGATAGTTTGAATCATGTGGAAGGAAAATGCATAGTTATTATTTAAATGACATAAAAGGCTTTTCAACGATATATAATAAAAACTAAAATTCCATATGAACTTAAAGTTATGACCTTGGGGATCAATAGCAAGTGAGTTTCATTGAATGTCTTGGTTCCTTCAAAGATTTGCAGAACCAGTTTCACCATTGACTTTCCTAACCATTGCCACTGGCTTTGGAAATCCGCCTTCCCCAAGCACCTTATACGGTTCCATCCTAAATATTACTTCCTTCACTTCATGCAGAGTTTCAACATCCTCCTGTTGTCTGAACAAATTATTGAAAAACCCCACCGCTAACTCTTTTACGTCCTTCTCATCCTTCTTGATTCTCAAGCATTTTAACCTTGTTCTGCCTTCTTCTAATAACCTTGTGTTCTTGTCTCCATTATTAATCTACTTTTGAAACCACTTCTTGATTAAGGACATCATTAAATTCCTTTCTTAGCTTTAACTCTAGCTCTTCTAAAAAATCATTGCCACCTTCCTACAGTTTCCTCTCTATACCATTACCATTAATTCTTCTTTTTCAATATTGATCTGGATTCTTATCGTATAGCTCTCATTCCATTTGTGCATTTAGCACCCTCGTCGTCGTCCTCTCATATGTTCCCTCACTCTCCTTTGAGTTAGCTCCATCCATATCCCCCTCGCTGTCTTCTTCATTCAAGGCCTCCTCATACTTCTCCCCTCTTAACAGCATGCATTTGTAACATAGTTTCTTCACCAGTACATCATTTGTCAAAGTATCCTCCATGATCCCCTCATACTATATGGGCTATGAAGATGTCCCCATGAACTCCATCTCTCTCTCCCCCATCCTTGATCTTCTTTACACTTCTGGCCATCATGTCTTCCTCTTGATCTCCACAACTCGCCATTCAATGCTCAAGTTATAAACTCTTTCTTCCTTCCATTTTAAAGTGCTTACATTTTAAACATATCAAATTAAACACTTACAATACAAAAATCATATCAAAATTAATTTTTTGAAAGTCTTTTTTTGTGCTTTAATTTTTGAAAGTTTTTTATTTGTACATAATATTAATTTTTATATAATTTTATAATATAAAGTTTAAAATATAAATTTTTTATTTAAAATCAATAATAATGTAAACAAATAAAAAAGATTTTACTTAAAAAAAAGTGGACAAACAATTCATATTTAAGAAATCTAATCTAGGAGATTGAGCCCATGGCTGGTCTTAAAATGTGCTGCCCTGATATTTATCCAGTTTGGTTAGTGAAGAATCAACATTATGTGGTACATATTTATACGCATACCTGAAAAAAAAATTAAAAAGTGGATATATAAAAGTACTTATACCAAACAATGACATTATTTGGGCATTTTGTCCATTGTTTAGTAATCTCCAAGGTCATGTGTGATGGGTTGAGGATCTAGAAGCAAAACCAAAAGGACCCACCGCCAGTCATTCATGTGATGTTGGTGGAAGTTGAACCAATTTAACAATTGACAATGTAGTAGAAACAATTGAGTACCACATTGACGGGTAGATAAAGAAAGCAAACAATAAATTAAAATCACAAAACTCCCCCACTCCATCAAAAGCACTTCTCAACTATAATAAAAAAAAAAAAAAAAAACATAAAAAATTGTCTTGAGACCTGTCAGCGGTAAAAGATAAATAAGAAATATCTCATGGAAGCTTCTAATGTCTCTACCTAACCCCTTTGAAAAATAAAATAAAAAGGGGTTTGATAGTCCAAAAGTGACTCTCTTTCCTTTATATGTGGGAAGGGCCATTGTTTTTATTGGATGTGCTTGCAAATTAGCCACAACCTATTCTGTCCTTTCTGCTCATAGATGTCAATGTTTTTACTTTTTAATGGATGCAATTCATTTCTTTCTTCTTTAGGGATACTTTTTTAAAATTCTTTTCTTCTTTCTCTTTCTCATTTTTCATCCAAAATTTTACGTTTTTAATATTAAGATTAAAATTTATTGTTTTATTTTATTTTTTATTTTACTTATTATGATTATAAAAAAATATAAATTAATATTATTATTTTACTTTTTATATTTTTTAATTAATTTATTACAATCAAACAATATAAAATACTATACGAGTAAACGGATTTAATTTCAGAGAACATCCAATGTATTAATCAAGCTACAATCAGAGGGTGAATGGGCATGACCCAGATGCCCAATCAGATTCATGTCTGATCCAATTGACGTGACCCTGAATTTAATGCTGGTAGATAAAATTTCGATGGTTGGTAGGATCTGTTCACTATGTAGCCATTTTGTTTTAGATTAGTTGCTACCCAGCTTCTCATTTATTTCTTTCACCTATTTCAAACTTATCACTTTATCGTACAACTACTGAGAAATCAAACAATATAGTTAATGCAAAAATGAGAAAGAAAAACAATGTTACATATATGCAAAACCAGATAGTACAAAACATTCTTTAAATGCCAAACACAAGAACAGATAAATTATTGAACCTTTGAAATGGATAAACATGCAGAGAGTTGTGGGAATAGATTGCCAGTAGTAAAATTATTGACATAATAATCTATAAATTATTAAATTAAATTATTTTATTCAATCATTAATCGACTTAATAGAAAACAAATTACTATATCAATAATTACATTATAATTGATTAAAAAAATTTAAAAATATAATACATTCAAGTCCAAATCAGAATTAAGTGAAAGGATAAGTATGATAGGTAGATTCCTTACTCGTATAAAACATGCAATGAAACACTTACCTATATGTAAATAGGTAAATGGATCCAATGATTCTACATATAGATCTCTTCCACAACATACCACAAACTTAAAAGAAGTGCTTGAAATTGACATGGTGATGGTGAAGAAAGAATAAATAAACCAAACCTAGGTAGATTAGGTTTATTTCATGACATATAACAAATTGAGTTATGACAAGTTGGTTGGCTCATGACCAAAATATTAGATGTTGGGAGGTTGGCAGAATTAAATGATGCATGGTACCAGTACTACTTGAGACAATCAATGTTGGTTCATTCACACGTTTTAGATAACGAATAAAATCTTTTGTCTCATTTAACATTTTATTTCTTATTTTATTATGTTTTGATTGGTTAATTATATATATGATTATAGAATTAAAATATTATTTTATAATTTTAAAACTAATCAAAATTAATAAGACATAAAATAATACAACAAACAAAAAAAACAACAAAGACAATCCATGATCATCATCTTAATTTCTCCTCCTCTCACAGCTTATCCATTTCCATTCCCTCCCTCTGAATATCTATTTCTTTCTTTATCTACAAAAGACAATCCAAGAGTCACCAAAGGAATCTAAACTAGATATTAATGGAAAGAAAGAAGAAAAAACAACAGTCATCACTACCTTATGGTCCATATATATATATATATGACGGATTTAAATATTGATGATGCATATTCAGCACAAGAATACACAGGAAAATGGGGAGAAGAATATACATGACTTTGCAAATTAAATAGTCCCCTCCAACATTATTTGACTATGATGCAGATAAATTATTGAAGATTTCTAAAATGCATGATCATCTCTAGCTATTTTATTCTTTCCAGTCAAAAAAAGAAAGCAAGAATAAGAATATATCCCTATTTTTATCCTCAGATTCATGAATAAGCAAAAAAGAAGAAAAGGCACAGGAAAATAAGGAGAAAATGGAAGAAAACATTTGCCAATATTGTTCAACTGTACTAGTACTATATCTATGCTTCCATCAGTAACTAATAATACAAATTAGAGAAGAAAGGAAAATAAGAGACTTGATGGAAAATTAATAATATCACTCTCTCATTCCCTCCCTCCCTCCCTCCCTCTCCATTTCTTTCTGCTACATCATTTTAATTTTCATAATCCTCATTTCATTTCCAAGCTTCTATAATCCAAAACACCACTTTTCATTCCCAGGAAATCATAACCAGTTGTGCTGCTGCGGCTGCCGCCGGTGGTGCCATTAATGTTACCAATTCCACAGCTGCAATCTTTGCTATTCTGCAAACCCAAACAGCAAGCAAAACAAAGGCTTCTCCCTCCACTTTTCAATGTCCGATCTGGCTGGTTTTGATGGGGTGGACTGATTGTTAGCTCAAGGTTCAAATCTGGGCACCGCTCTTTAATCTGCAGAAACATGTTTGCTTTGCTGTCTTCTTGTTTACAAGCAGCAACAGCAGCAGAAGTAGCAGATGAAGCAAAAGATATTGTGTTGGCTTCTTGATTCTGAGCAGCAGCTTCGTTTATAGGCCTATGAGTTGCAGGGTCAATTCCTCTGCTCAGCAGCTTCCTTCTGATATGAGTGTTCCAATAATTCTTTATCTCATTATCTGTTCTTCCTGGTAATCTTCCAGCAATCAGGGACCACCTAGACAGCAATTGCAAAATCAGATTAAGGATATAAAGAAAACCCATTTGAAGAAATTAAAGTCTCGTAGATGGGAAACAAGAAATTTGATGTCTTTTTAGATTTTTCAGAACTCACTTGTTACCAAGGAGACTGTGGAGCTTAATTATGAGTTCATCTTCTTCTTCAGTGAAATTGCCACGCTTGAGGTCAGGGCGGAGATAATTGATCCACCGGAGACGGCAACTCTTGCCGCAACGGAGGAGACCGGCAGCTTTGGGGAGAGAGCGCCAGCAACCCTCGCCGTGAGCTCGAATATAAGCTATGAGCCTATCATCTTCCTCTTTGGTCCATGCACCCTTATTGGTGTGAGCTTTTTCACAGCAAGGAGACCTTCCCATTATTCACTTCTCTACAACTGAAAAACACTTACATAGAAAAGAACATATATATATTTGCTTTTGCTTTATTAGGGATGAGTTGAGATTGGAATAGGGAGACAGCCCTGCTCTGTTTTGTTCCTTTTCTCTGCTTCTGCTTCTCTCTTGGTTGCTGCAACATGAAGGCCGGCCCTTGCAGGAGTTGGAGTCTGATTTTTATAGGCTTTTGACCCAAAGAGAGCCAGAGATAGAGAGAGAGAGAGAGAGAGAGAGCGAGAAGGCAGTGATCCCCTAATTGCTTCTAGATGTGAGTTGGTGAGACAGGTTAGAGTGAGTGGATGGTGCCTCTCTCTCTTTCTCTCTTTGATAATATTAGCATCCATGATATAAGTTAGGAGACATTAACTATGGGTAACCTTTAGGTAGGTGCAAAGTAGGATACATTAAAGTATGGGCAAGGCAAAGGCAATACAAGATGAGATTTTAAACATTTTTTTTTTTTTAAAAAATAGAACACTATAACTTAATCATATCTTATATAAAACACAAATAATTAAACAAGTGTTTAGAATATTCAAATTCATTTATCAAAATTCTCTCTTTTTCTAAATCACCTAACAGCATAAATTAGTTAGTAAAAATTATTTTAACTTAATTCGAAGTCAAAAGTTCAAGATTTGCATTCTTATGTTAAAATTTAATATAAAAATATTTTGTCACTTTTATAATTTTATTTAACTTAAATTTAATTTAATTGAAGATGCTTAATACGATATTAAATATTAAATAATTTAAAAAACAAATTTTTAAAAGATGATTATTTAATAACATATTAAACTATTGTTAAGGAAATTAGGTGGATCTCGATATGGTGACTCAGAACAAAGTTAAATATTCAGTTGATTGTGATCAATAATTCAATCATATGCTTAGGTTTTCTTAGGTAATTAGGTATACTTCTATTTGATTACTCCAAACACAATTGAACATTTCATTTTGATTACAATCAAAGTAAAAAAATAAAGCATTTTATTCTTAGAGAAATCTTTTGGGGCAATATTCATACATATAATTGTAAGGATGTGGCATGAAACCTCTTGGAATATGCCAAAATCAAAATGAATATATTTACTTATGCCAATACATAAGGCCCTTTTAAGCTTAGGGTTAGAGAGAGGTTCAGAATATTCAAAGAGACAGCTGAGGGTTTACTGTGAATTATTAGAGATTTCACAGATTTCTTGTTGTGTTGAAGAATTTGTTGCTTTATGTAGACATGGTACAAATTAGGTAAACCAGGTAAATTTTTGGTGCCTTGATTTTATGTTTTCTTAATTAATTTAATTTTTTTTTTATTTTCTATTCATAATTTCCTCAACATTAACAATAGATTAAATGGTCTTAATCATGTTTATTACGGTGTAATTAGAGCCAAAAAGTGTTAGTATTGTTTAGTTGAGAATTCCTATTGGAGATAAAGATCTAAGATCGAAACTCAACTTCATCAGAGATGAGAGGGTTTGTAAAATGAAAATGATTACTTCCATTATATAACTCAAGCCAATCCATAAAAATAAACATTTGGGCCCTCATTGTTAGATTTTTTTCTCTCTTTCTTTATTTCTCCACAAGTGTTTGACTACAGAACCAAGATGGAGATATCCACAACTTGTTTGATGTCTGTTGATTAATCTCACTAATTACATGCAGAATGATGAAATACACTATAGTTGAGCAATAGATTTTGCGTGTAAATCACAAGACTAATCAGCTTGCATATATGAGTTTGTAACTGGGGTCATGCAATTGAAGGGGATAGTACGATATATTTGGATCAAATCTAAGTCACTTATAGTTAATTGTAGTATAATTGTTAACGTGCCAATCTTAAGCCATTAGATGGATTGATTGGTGGATTGTATAATACAATTCAAGTGCCTTATAAATTGTATTTTTATTTTTTGTCATAGACAAAATAAGGATGCGAGTTTTTTGATGATAGCCTAAGCGTTTGAGGAGATGACCAAATTTAAACCCGAGATATGAAGGTGTTGAAGCCTTATCTTTAGGAGTTGCACTATTACGTTAAATCACTTCCTCGCATTATGAATTGTCACAAGAGTAATATTTTGCATATATAATGAATTAATTTGTAACTAGGGTCATGCAATTGAAGGGTAATAGTACTACATGTTTGGATTTGATTTATTTTGTCTGCAATTAACTATAATCAATTATTGATATGATAATATGTGAATTGTTAGATTGAATGGTTAGTGAATCATAAAATTTGATCTAATAATTCATAAATTATCATGTCAACGACTATATTTTAGTACTATAAACGCGTTGATTTAGATATGTAGTTTCACATAATTGAGAAAATATTGTGGTGCATGTGATGTTGGGAGTGGGACAAAGGTTTTCATTCCATGAGACATTTTTTTTTTCAAAGAAGGGTTATTACTTATTTGAATAAGTTGGTTGCAGTGGGCTTCCCCTAAAGAAATGGATAAATAGTTTGGCAATTCATGTGCCAAAGTATAGAGAAGAAGGTAAGGGTAGTTGTGGTTCTTTATTCTATTGGTGCATTATCATGGATGAAAGAGAAAGAGAGGGACTTGCTTCTAGAAGAGTTAAGAGAGAGAGAGGTTGGGTTCAAAAAAGGATGATGAGAGAGAATGAGAAGAGGAAAAAGGTAACAATTGTGGTTGTGGTTGTAGTTGTCTACTCTATGGGCTTTAGTTCACCTTCCACTTTTTGGATTTCTTTTCTCCCAACCTTGTGGTGCAAGTTTAGGCGAAGCAACAAGGGGAAGGTAGGGATTGGGGGCTTCAATTCATTCACCTTTTTGTTATCTTTCCTCCATTTGCTTACTTCTTTGTTATTTTAATATTATTTGTACATTTATTTATATTATATATATATATATATATATATATATATATATATATATATGTGTGTGTGTTTTTATATTTTTTAAAATTTTTTATTTATAATTTTATTTTTATAAATAATTTATAAATATATGATGTATATAAAAATATATATAAATAAGTGTACATTTAGTATTTTCCTATCAGTTATCCATCACCGATTATCTACTCTCTCTCTTTCCCCTATTAATATATCAAGTGGATGGTAAGAGTTAATATCATGGGCATGGGTATTAGTTGCTTTCAAAGAGGAATCACAACACAACAAACAAGAGAGGAGCAGAAAGAAATAAATCAATATTCACTTCAGTCCACTTGGGTAATTATTTAAGGGGTACTTCACCTACCTTTTCACCTTTTTTTCTCACTACTTGCCTTAATCTTGGTCCAACTCTCACCAATAAGATATCTGGTCGCTAAAAGCAAACTAAGTATAAGAAGTTCAAGGTTAATTTAAAATTATAAGATAAAAACGTCAAAGTTATTTTTTTAAGAGATTTATTGTTTAATATTTTTATTTTTAATAATAATTAATCTCTTATTTCAAGTGGAAAAAAAAAAAAAATCTTTGTTCAATTTTACCCTCCCTTCTCGGTTGAACTAAGTATGCCTTGATTTTACAGTATCACTAGCCTACAGACTATACCAAACCCTATCCTATTTTTTAATAATAAAAAAATGAAAGAGAATGAAAAAGTGCCCAACATTTTTTTTTTTTGTCATAATTAATTAGGATGCGATACATGCATAAATTTAAATTTATAATTTTAGAAGAATTTAAACTTAAGTAAAAAAGTTAATAAGAATTTGATTAAGACGATTATTAAGCTAAACATTACTTCTTAATGCAAAAAAGTGGCAACTAAGTTTTTGCATATACATTTATTTTTATTCATTGATGAGACACAACAATAACATTGCCCAAACCTATTCATATGATACCAAAATTACCAATAAATAATTGATGGATGAAACCTACAACAGCAAACATTAATTGATTGAGCATCATCCCATCGTAGCTATCAGTTCGGTCACTATTGTTACCATTGATCAGCCTAAGATGGCCTTCTTAGGCTTAGCAACCCTGAAAACAACCAAAGGGTCTCCAATCCTATTTTAGTCTTGCATATAACAACTTGCACTTTGCAGAGACACCCCCGCATGGGAAATTCTATAAATTTGGAAAAGGTGCAAAATAAAATAAAATTTTAAAAAAGAGTGGACTCAAATGAATTTTCAGTTTTTGAAAGTCACAAAAGAAAGAAAGGGACAACAAAAAAGGGATCTTATCATTTACGAGAAATAATCTTTTTGTCTCACCTTGTGGCATGTCCTAATCTTTTTATTGATTAGTAGAAATTATTAATAATTAATGCAGTTTATTATATGTTATCTGATAAGAAGAGGATGAGAAATAACACAAAATATGAGATAGATAATTCTCTCATACCATTTTTAAAGAAATAGATTTGTTTATTTTTACACGTTGAACATGATAATTATGTTTACTTGAAATTATTCATTAAACAATAAAAAAATAATTTAATTATATAAAATAAAACTAATTATTTTAAAAATAATATATTAAAATAACTTAAAATGAAACATAAATAATTACTCAATAATCAATTAATCATTTTCATATTTATTCTCACCATATTTCAATATAAAAAATAGCAAATCCAAAGGGCATTTGCGAGTGTGGGTCCAACTCTTTTTCTTGCATTTAATTTTCTCTTACAGTAGTGATTTTAACTGGACGGAATCTATTTCTGACTCAAAAATAGGGTGTGGCGTACGAATTGCATTTACATGATTGTAAGGTGAGGCAGCAGAGCAAGACAGGTATGTCATGTGCATAGGTCATCGTGGGGAGTTTGCCCTATGAACCCTACCTACCTACCACTTTGGCTGTCCTCCACATGTGGGGCTCCCTCATCCTTAGGCCTTACCGGTTACCACCATTTTTCTTATTATAAATTTTGGTTAAATAAATTTAAAATTAATAGACTGAAAAAGTACATCATATTATTTTTTTGAGAGTTTGGTAACATTATTGGCAGACAATAGCGTGAGAAAATATCTTCTACATACTTTTTTATATTATTTTTTTAGTTAATCAATATACTTTATATTAAACTATATAAAATAAATTAGTGAAAATAATTATAATGATTTTTCTTTTTAATATTTATTATTTATTATATTTTTATTTATAAATATTTCAATTAATAATTGTTACCAAGAAGCACGTTCATTGCGGTTTGTCCAATGTATGTGTATTCCATTCTAGCTGTTATCTTAAATAAATAAATAAATAAAACACCGTCCTCCACTCCCTAACCTGATTGCTCAGGTGTATTTCTACTGGATTACAAGTTCGATTTCCGTAAGTTATGCAAGGTTCTGTTGTTTCAACGCCATTATAAAATTTATGCACCACTTCTTTGATTCTTTTTGCTAAAACCTTAGAATGCATATATATGGTTTTACAAAAATAAAAAATAGCGTTTGGAAGAATTTTCAAAAAAGCAAAAGCAATTAAAAAAAATACATTTTAGTACTTTTCATGAAATTACAATTCTTATCTTTGAAAAAAAAAAAAAATTACCACAAATAATTTGTAGACCTAGTAAAAAGCACATTCTATATATATCCTTAGTCTCACGCCAAAAAGTTGAGATGATATATATCCTTATCTTAAATTATCACAAATAATTCTTATCTTAAATTCAAATCTCCAATTGACCAAAAGGACAAATATATTCTTAGTCTCACGCCAAAAAGTTAAGATGATATACATCCTTAAATTACCACAAATAATTCTTATCTTAAATTCAAATCTCCAATTGACCAAAAGGATATATATATATCCTTAGTCTCACACCAAAAAGTTAAGATGATATCTTAGTGTTACCAGATTAGAAAAAGAAAATGAATTTATCAATCTTTATACTTATCTTTGGATATTAATACTCTCTACAATAAGAGCCCCTTTTCTTTTAATCCATCAAAACGTGCCCATTATCTTAACTTAACTATCATTTTTAGGGAATTTCTTTTGTAAACCCTCCCAAAACTTTTTTTTTTGCATGTAAAATTACATATATGACTTTCTTTTGAACTAAATCCCTACTACCTTCTCCCACCCCCAATCGCCACTACAATCTAATTTTCTAGGGTTTTTCTCTATGAATCAATCTTCCCATTTGCCCAATCTTCCATCTTTCGATTCACTCCATACTTCCTGTTTGTTGCTTTCTCATCATCAATGGCAGCAATTGCAAATCCTCAACCACGATTGAGCCGCCGCCCATGCGAACATTGTCACTGCTCGAGCCGCGCCAATGCGGTTAGGACAAGATGATCTCCACCTCCAACTGCCATGTCTTCGTCGTCGTCGCTCCTCTAAACAAGATGGAAGTCCTTCAACATGCTGCCAAAATATTCATTGAGCTCTCTCCGCCTCCAAGACCTCACCAAAGGTTTAAAGGGCACGGGAATATCAAAAAAATTATGAGTTTGGATTATGTTCTACTTTGAAGTTTGAAGTGTTTTTGGATGGTTTTGGAGTTGGGGGTGAGAGGGAGATGTGTATGATTAGAAAATATGGGGTTTGCCAAAAGAATTCACCCAAACGGCCCAATATTTAAGCTTTTAGTGGTCAAATCTAGAGTCCTATACTTCACTCGATTCATCAGTTGACGCTATGCTTGAAAATAAATGCGTTCCTATGATAAACTAAAAAAAATGCTAAGTTTGCCATTAACCTCGGTTCTAACCACATTCTGTTCACAATTGATGAATTTGCATTTACATATTCTAGTAACGCATTCTAGTCACCAATTTGTCAGCACGTCCGAGTTAGGCTGTTGCATTATTCTTAATTTGCATTTAGAACAAGTGAATGCAGATTCTGAAACTGCAAAACTGAACGCAATACGCATTGCTGGTCACATTCTTAATATCCAAAGAGATGAACTGACCTAAGTCTACTTCGCTTTTTTGCGAGCTTCATATAAGTAACCGAGGATCACCACGGCGGCAGTAACTAAAACTCCAACAGCACCTTGTGCTAATATGACTCCATCCTTGATACTTATCTTTGAACTTGGCACAAAGCCCAGCTCAGAAAGTTTCTTATGCGATTGAGCATAATCTCTGAAAAATGCATCCTCGTCCTGCCAGAGGAACAAAGTTTTGAAAAACATGACAGCATATTGATTCAAGTAATCGAATAATGCACAAACAAATTCCTTATAGATGTCTAAACCAGCCTAGACTCTCGAAAACAGTTGGTGCTAATTGCCACATGTTAACTCAGTTGGGCCAGGTATGGAGCCTGAAACTAACCTGCTGTTGGGAAAGATAATAATCGACAATGACATCATTAAAAGTAACCTAATATGTTAGTTCTCCATCCCACTCGATAAAATAACACATTTAGTTTTCTGAACTTGTTACTAAAGGATAGCATAAACTGCAGGGCATATACATTGCTTAGAGAAAGGAACAAAAAAAATCCTACTAATAAGCTGCTACTTATTATGAATGAGCTTAAAAATTGAACTAGCACTTATTAGTGGCAGGAAGCCAATATACTTCATGGCATTATGGAATAAATAGGTAGATTCCTCAATGCTATTGTATTAAAAAAATACCAAGACACAAAATTAAATAAATTACAAAAATTCGTTATTTAAAGGTATATTAGATTTAGAGAATCCCTAATTACCTTTGCATAAAGTTCAACATAACAACGAAATTCAGGTTCCTCCAACAAAGCCTTGTCTGTTGGAAGTTTAAGCAACCCGTCAGTATCTCCTTTCAGTAGTTCCCTGAAATGAATGACAATGTTGTTTAGTTGACGAGGAAAAGTCAAGGTCCATGTAGGAAGGTATATGTGAGGAGTTCTGTAAGCTGCTTAAGTCTTACACAAAGTATGAGTTATCAAACTTCAGTGGTTCCTCTGTCCAAGGACCGACAAACCCTGATCTCTCTGGATGTGCTCTTCCCTACAATGCCAGAGCAGATAAACTAAATGTCTGGCCATAACCATGGAAAATCAAAAGTTTATACACAAGGAGAATTACCAGGGTGTGTCCCCCGGACAGTGCAACAATATCCTTGTCGGAAAGCCCCATACGATAAAAGACATCCCGGAGATGGGGAACACCTATCAACAGCATACACACACATAGTTTCATGCTTTCAAATAACATTAAGCAGAACAACCTAACTTCATTAAACTGGTAACAGTAACAAAAACAGATTTCACCACTCTAGTTGGATATTTCCCCTTCCCTATTGAGAGGAAGAGGTTGAACACACTGAGAGATTTGGGAAATCACCTAGTTTAGCATCAGGTAGCCGCCCTTCTCTGGGAGATACTTTTGAGTCCTACAAAGGGGACAAAGAATTACACAAGACTAACCAGAAGTTTAAGTTTCGTAAGATTCAATATTCTGGAGCTATGTGACAGCATACCCTTCTTCCTGGAACAAATTCAATTGTGGGACCTCCAGTAATCTCAACTGCAACAACACCAGCAAGCTGGAAACACATAAGGCACGAAATAATAATTTTGTTCCTTTTTCATATTTAAAAAAAAAAAAAAAAACTTATATGAAGATTATTCCTATTGCTCCTTGTTCATACATAAAAAACTTAATGGCAGTTAGCTCAATTCTTTACTTATGAAAGCATATCTTGTTGACAATTGGCATGGCTTCTCACACAAAAATATCCCTTTCTTTCCTCCCTGTGTGTCAGAGTCTGGACTCAATGTGCTGCAGGTATCATTAGATTGGAAGACATACATGTAAATATAGTAAAACCCCTTGATTCTCATAAATATAATAAGTACCTTTCCGAAAAATGGGGAAAATAAAAAAAGAAACTGTTATTATTCACAAGTAAATTGCTGATATTCAGTTGACATTAACATTTTTATGAGAAGTTGCATAAGTTTCAAAACCCAGTAACAAGGATCTCAACCAAGTCAATGCTTATCCAACTGAAACTCAATACATCAACCAGCACAGGAGAATGAGCTTCAACTGTACTCTTCCAAGAAAACAAGTGCCTGATACATTTTTAGCTATCAAACACTAGATATATATACTTTATCATTTACTACCAAGTTAACATAATTGCCCCAATCATTTATTGAAGACCTTTTGGGTTTTGTCCTTTGTGCCCTAGGGGAAAATGATTCGGGCTAGACAAAACTGGCTGCCCCTGTCATTTAAATCATTGGGGAGCAAGAACTTCTCTTTCTCTGGCCACTGGGAGCGAGAAATAGCAAAAATGTTGTTAGGGGGAACACTGCAGTAGCAATCTTAAAAGCGCAATAGGATATATACCCTAAGACTGAGATCACATAAAGAAACTAACCAAATGAATAGTTGAGAAATTAAGTCTACAGAAGACCAAAGAATTTAGGGATCCCCTTAACATGGTTCAATGTAAAATGGACCAGCCCTTTAAATTTAAAGTATAATTCCTAAGATGTTTGTCAAAACCTTAAAAACCTCACATCATAGACAAGACTAAAAAGTCTCTATCTAATTAAATAGTAGAAGCTGTCCAATCCTAAAAATAGAGGAATGGGGATGGGATGCAACCTTTATAAAATAAGATGTTCCAACCAACTCCAAACCCGTAAGGGTAAAAGCGCAATGCATTGCCTATCACATCATAGATCATATTAAGTCTGTATATTCAAGATGCATTCGTGACCCCATATTGAAACTCCATAATGTCCAAGTAGCTGGATGAGAAACAAGAAAATACATTGATTACTAGCATCAAACACAGTAACCAAGTGGCAGAAAATGGAACCACGCAATCAACCTGAGACAAAATTGAATTAGGGATACGCAGGTTAATATAATTAGTCCTTAAAGATAATGATCACCTGGTAAAGGTCAGCATATGTTATCTTTGGATGTTTTGCCTTCACTTCTTCTGTGACATTAGAAAAGAAGATAATACTCAGAAAGATGAGGAGATACTACTTTTAGCAAAATTGTAACTGGTGAACAATTGGAATAGATTTTATCTTCAAGAAAGGCAAAACAAAAAAATAAAATCTGGAATGGCTTAGTAAATTTGTGCTACGATTCCACATAAATCTAACCTACTTGGAAATGATTTTTCGTATTAACTGTCTTAAATAGAAACAATCACGTATACCCGATATGCGACCTAGCTTATTTTTTGATATTCTGTTCAGTGCTACGTTACCAAAAAATGGTATAATCATCATTCTGATTAAAGCTTACCACACCAATCAATAGCCTTCTTCAAGCCATTGTTGGCACCATGTGAATACTCTTCCTCGTTTCTTATGGAGCCATTAGGTCCACCAGTCTTTGTCTTGGCATCATAAGTGCCAGCATCATGCCAACTACAAAAGCACACAAAGCACACAGATTACGCAAATAGAAACATCACAAAATCATAGGACAAAAGTGATACGACCTATGTACCATCTGGCAAAACAAGAACACATGACAATATAAGCAAGTGGTTCTAAAATCTCAGAACTCCATTGATTTTATTAATCACTTTAAAGCATTTCTTTAAGAATTAAGAAGGAAAGAAAAAAGTGAACAATGAGGAAAACTAAAGAAAAAAAGTGAACAGTGAGGAAAACTTACGCCAAGCGAAGCATGATGGGGGCGCAATTCCTACTGGAGATTAGCGCACGGAGATCACGACGAGCCTTCTCGATCTCTCTCAGGTACCCCGTGTCCACGACTGGCAACGCCATTGAAAACTCTCTGTTCGCGTTCAGAGATTTTCAGCTTCAGAAACCAAAATGAGCAGAGAGTGATTAAATGAATGAATAACACAAATGGACTGTGGATTTTGATTGGCGGGCCGGAAACAAGCAAAGGCTGTTAGTTAGCAAGGAAACACCTGTCAGTGGAGCGCGATCAATGGATAGCACGCACTTTTTTTTTTTGTTTCATTTTGAATGTCTATTTATGGTATTAATACGTAATTAAATATTTTATATAATTTTGAATATTTAAAAAGAAAAGCAAAAGTAACTATCACGAAAAACAAATGTTAGCAAATTCGTTCTTTTTCCTTTTTTTTTTCAAAAAAAAAAAAATGTTAGATGAATTAAGTCCCAAAAATTTACCAAGTAAGATGTTAAGGTTTAAAAATGGTTTACTAATTTATTTTTATTTTTTATTGACTGGACTAACTTTTCTTAATTCCTTATTTTCTTTTGAAGTAAAATGTGAATATTCAAATAATTTTTAGAAATATAACTATAAAATGTTTCAAATATAAAAGTAAAATGAATTTTCATTATCATTATCTCAATTGAAATAATGAGCCTCCCAAAAAATCATGCATTAAGGGTATCACATAGTTAAAATTATAAATATTTATAATTTGGTGAATGTTTATATATTAAAATATTTTCTTAGGGTCAATTCAATAATTTACTTATTATTAGTTTTTTAAGATTAGACCAAAAAAACAAAAAATTAAAATTTTCAATATTTTAAAAAAATTCTTTTACTAAACATCCTTATATATTATATTACCTTTGGTGTAAAAAAAATTTGTGAATGTAGTCTTGGGAAAAAGTGATTTAGACAAAAGAAAAAAAATCTTTTAAAAAATTTCCCCATTGAAATCATATCTGAAAACTAAAGATAAAAATAATTAAAAATAATTTGATTTTCAAGTCCACAAAACAATTTGTCTTAAATATAAAATGTTAATTGAATTAGTCATACGTAGTATGAAATATTTAAAATATTTTTAATGTTATTTAATTATCATAATTTTATATAATATAATATCTGATTTTGCAATGCCAAATAGAAAATGCAAAGCAATTGGGAATGGCGTTAGAAGGAACGTAGAATCACCTCATAGCAAATGGTTCTCTTCATCTATAGCCCTGTAAACCAGAACACACAATCAGAATCAGGTCCTCTGCAGTTGTTTACTAATTTATCCCCAAACCAAATCATGTATGCGCATTTTGCTTTCAATATAGCATCTTTATTTTCACATACATGTACAGTACAGATTAATAAACAAATGAATGTTATCTCACAGCAAGAATTCAAGGAACCCCCTATCAGTATCACCCCCACTGCCTGTAAACTGAAACTAAAAAGTGAAAAGCAACAACTTAATTTTCGAGCTCATGAAGTTCTCCACTGCAACTCTATCTGGACACGACCATTCTTCGAGTCAATAAGATGAAACTTTTCATTGATTCTCTTGTTTGTAACAACATCCCCAAGACTGATATCAGCATAACCCAGAGATTCCTGATGCCATAAAAGAGGAGTAGAAAACATAAGTAAAATATCATCAGTTCATAGTGTTATGGGTATTTTCTGGGCAAAGGAGTGCTGTTTCAGAAGGCTCATGTCCATGCTAATCAATTTGCATGCATGCATATATATATATAAAAGGTGTTCTGCTAACGTGATTTAAAGCAGAAGAAAATATTTTGATAACACTTGTCCAATTTAGAACATTGCATGGCAGTTGGCAAGATACTGCCACATCCCTCCAACAACATCAAGTTGATGTTCCATGAACTAATTAAGTCTTCAAGTATCGAACATGAAAGTTAAAACACCTTTCCTTTTGCAGCATACAGTTATATATCTGGATTTTAAGCCATTACATGTTTTTGCATATTCCACAGGTAGTTCAGAGGCCTCCTAATCTAACTCGCTTCGCATATCACATAACAATGACTATTTCCTTTTAGTGCATTAAAATTTGAACTATGATCAATAACGTGGTTATCATTTTTCTATTTTTTTTTTTTTTTCTGATAATAATCAATGACATAATAAGAGCCATAAAGAAGATAAGAATTCTTTACCTTGGAATGCAGCAGGTTGCGTGATGACGTGCTAATAACCTCCACATGTAGTCTATCATTAGTAGGAGTATCCTCCAACATAAATTGGAACTCCTCTTCCCATCTTGGATCTCTGTTCCTTTTCACGTGCTGTAATAGTATACAAAGTATCAGTATCATACATCAATGTCTGTCTGCTGTATGGGTACCACTTAAATCAAGATCTGAATTCGAAGTCTGCTCTGGCTTCTATTATCTCTTTCATTTTTTAATTTCCATAAGGAACAAAGTCTTTATGAAACTTCATTTTATTAAGAAAAAGAATGAACAAGTTTGCTTCATGGCTAAGACTAGCAAAATTCACTTCACGGCATCAACAAATAACACCACAAGGAACGGTCTACTGGTTAAGGGTTTTGGTATTTGAAAGGAGGTAAAGGATTTATGCCTCTGCGCCATCATGTAAACCCCAAAAAGAGAAACTTACAGGCATGGTTAAACTAGAAAGTAAATTTTCAGTAACATATAGATTTCATTAAAAAAAAAAAAAAATGAAAACTAGAAAAGGTAGAATCCGAGTAATTCTTGGGATCTCATACCTTAGTCCTTCTCTCCTCCCCTCTGAAAAGAATTCGTACTTGTGGATTAGTATGGTACTTTCCTTCAAGATCTTGACCTTCATGGACTATAACTACAAGCAGACCTCCACCAGAAGGAGTACCTTCAGGAGCTTTTTGTAGTGACTGTGTCTCTTCAAAACCCTTAGGCAAATCCTCCTCTTTGAAGGGTTTATAGGTCAACTCTACAACAACCTGCCCTCGTGACTTCGCATTCTGGGGATCATTGGCATCCATGTTTTTTAGGAGGTCAAGAGTAATTTCTTTAGGCGTCTCAGGTGGAATTTCTTTTAAAGGGATTACATTCATACCCATCCTGTCATGCTTCCCAACCTAAGAACCAGATACAAAGAAACATTCAATTCAAAAACACAAGAAAATAGTTGATGAAACTTTCAGCTGAAAGCGACAAACCTGCTCCCAGTCATAAACAATAAGCTCTAGAGCCTGAGTCTCGGGATCTTTAACAACCAAATTAAATTCCTCATTCCATTCAGGATTTAAGTTCTTGTGCTTCACGGTAGTCTTTTTTGATGGCAGCTTATCCTCAGTAAGCTTTAATTTTACATAAGGATCTGATGCACCAAGAAGATCTTTCTTCTTTAGCTTTATTGCCCTCAGAACATTTACAGTGAGGATTCCAACGGGCCTCTTCATGGCTCTAAGATTTTTAGCAAAAGTTTAAGCCCAAACAAACAAAGGAGTTAAAATTAATCACAACATTTTATGAAAAATTTAGAAAAGCGCAGAAGCTTACTTTGTTGGATCCATAACTGGAACTTCCAGGGTTTTGGGCCATAGATACATATTAGCTACCTGATCTTTGATAAGCTCCTGAAAACAGTACTCTCCAAATTAGAGTTAAATATCAATAAATATTTCAGTAAACTAATAATAACCAAGGATTGGCTAGCGTTGATTTGTTTCTACCACAGAAGAAACAGACTATCACACAAGGCAGTGAATTTGCAGGCACTTTTATTGCACCTCAACCACTAAGATGAAAGATAGGAAAATGAATCCATCCACCAACAAGTGTTGAAATAATTTTGTATTTTTAGAAGAAAAAAGAGGCATGGTAATATACCTGAACAAACCTGTAGAGGCCTGGAATAGACATAAGATCAGCCCCCACAAGCTTTAGCCCAAAATCAACTTGTGGCTGTAAGATGAAAGACAAAAATAAAATGGAGAAGATATATGATATTCATAAAAAAGCAGAAACAAAATACGCAAACCTAGTTTCCTTGTCATTCATAATAAGGTGGATATCAGCATTGGCAAAACTAATAAATTTCCTCCACATTCAAAATAAACTGGTTAAAATGAGTTAAGAGATGATAAAAAGTTTAGGATTCCAGCATTGCCAAAATTTATCATGGAATTGCAACAATGAGCTCAAATAACATTATCATAGCCAACAATCAAACATGCTACAAGCACATATTATTATTGCCCCAGACCATTATATTCAAAGAACATTCAAGAAAGAAAGAAAGAGAAGGACAAACAGGAATCATGCTAGGACTGCTCAGACTTTTAGGAAGGACTGATAATAAAGCCATCAGAGAGTGATCCCAATGTCTGAGAAATGCTCAAAGTTTGATCATCACTTCACTGCCCTAGAGTCTGGCAAAGAATTTGGAAGTCACATTCCAGTCTTAAAATATGTAAGAGCCAATGACAAGAATAGGAGGATTTGGTTCAGTTGAAGGGTTGTCTATAGATGTTAGTGGCCGTCAAATCCTTATACAAGAAAATAATCTCAAAAATTTTGGTGGAGACAATGGCAGTTCAAATAAACAAGCTACAAAGGAAGACAAAATCAGTATATACTGGATTAAACCATCATTAACAGGAACACCCAGCAGTTTATATCAACAGATTTGAATGAAAGCCATGAGCCAGCTCCAACAAGAAAGTGCTTCTTTTGGTGTCAGAAGCTGCTATTACATGTGGCTATAGCAGACCAGGGTTGTCACAAACACTGACTATATACTTTACTGCTTGTGACTTTATACTATGTTCAAGTTATCATGCAAAGTATGCCAGCCAAGCAATTGGTGCCCGGTCAATACAAACCTTTTCCATGAGAGACACATAGATGTTGGCAAAGCAAGGAAAGCTTGGAACTAAAGGCTTCAAAGTAATACGAGGTGCAGCACAAACTAGCAAATCTACCACCTGAAATGACAAAGCAGTATCCTTAGCATCAAGAAACATTACTACTCCCTCCCTTCTCTCTCTATCTCTATTCTCTTCCCCACCCTCTTCAATTTTCCTTCAGCACCCACCAAACAAAACAAACACTAACCTGGATTGTTGCTTTCAACCCAAATGCCTTGACAGCAACAGTGATATTAGGGTTCCCGGCCCATTTTACAGAAGGCTCCATAATCAACTCCTTTTCATCAGTCACATAAACTTTCATTCCTATCAAGATTCATTAGAAATCAGAACTAATGTATGTGAATATATAAATCAATCAACAACGACAAGTCTTATCCTACTATGTGAAGTTAGCTACATGGAATGTATGATGCTATTAGGCTCTATCAGAAACTAGATTTTCAAAAATGTTGAAATATATAAATTGATTAAATACATAAAACAACACAGAAGCAATCATCCTTTGTTAGCACAGATGAATGAAAATCATACCCAATCCTGACAGAAAAGAGTAACTTCAACATGTGTCTCAGACACAAAGAGCAAGAACCAATGATGGTCTCAAGGAGTACAGCATCATATAATCCATCAAGTTTTCTTCAAATTTTAACCCCAATCAAATTTTCAACTTAGTCTATTTAAGTTCGAGGGAAGTAGGACTATGATGAATCTCTGTTTCAAATATTAATTTTTTTAAATAGATTAATATCTTTTATTTCAACAAAAGTTACAGAAAGCAAGCTAGAAAGCTTTCTAGCTTGCAAGTAGTATAACACAGTAAGCACTGTACAGAACAACTATTCAAATGACTAACAGGTCTTTATTCAAGAATGTATCATGTCCTTGTACCTTGGAAAGTTGGCGGCAGGGAACCCAGAGCGAGCACTTCAAAATCAACAGAATCAATTTTATATTTTGGAATCTGCTCTGCAATTATGGGTTTTGCAATGTTCTCCACAGTCTTGCAAATTGCCTAAATAAGAAAAACAAAAGCAGATACTCAAACAAACTGAAAAGTACAAGCAGAAAATTAGGAGTTGGGTGAGAAGGATAAGAAATATGATACCTTATCAAGGTAAGGCCACATGTATTCAAGAAATTTGTTTAGCCAGTCAAGCTACAGTAAAGCACAAACAAGTAGTAGTGCAATCGTCAAAACCCAAAGGGATCTCAGGAAAAAATACATGATAGCATACAAAGGGATATCAAATACATTAGTTTTTTACCCTATCAAAATCTGGATTTTTTATCCAAAGAGGAATCTCAGGAAGCATTCGTTGTAGTGTTTCCGAGTCTTGCTCAACCAGTGGACGAATATTAGGATCCTGCCCAAGCCAACATGGTATAAGTTATATTTATACAACTGAACGTAAAATTATTGGCATTTCATATATCCACAAGACACATCGCATTTGGTGCACTGTTCTTTTTGCCTACCCTTTTATGATTGAAAAACGTTAGTTAGTACACCTGTCTAAGCTGCTGAATCATGGTTTAATATAAAATGCACTCAAGAAGTGGAGCATTCTCCTGTGTAACCATATTCAATAAAACCATAATAATATCAGTCCTCATTCTCCTCCAGTGTTATCCGTTTTGCTTAACCGAGAATCAAGTACAATGAAGTAAGATAATCACCTAATCAGGCCTAATTGCATAATGCAACCTGAAATAGTAACTATGGGAATCCCAGCGTGGCTAAAAGCCGATAAAAGAAGAGCTTCCAGAGATACAATGACATAAAGGGGTACCAGGGAAAAAATAGTAAGCAAGACCCCAGCTTCTTAATTCCTTTGTTTGCTTTCTCAGAGACAAACATGAGAAACTTACAACATCAATCAGAAGAAAGGAAAAACAGTCCATGTGCTACAGGATAATGAAACAACAGAATGAATTAAGAATCGTAGATACCTTTACATCTGTGGGTTCGAAATATATGAAGAGAAAATACCCAGCAACCAGACCAATAGAAATTCCAATTCCAAATCCAAAAAACCCGAATATAGTACTGAAGAAACCCATCTCAAATCTCCCTCCAACGATGTTTCCCCAAAGCAAAACTAGCCCAGATCACGATTTTCTCCTCCTCCCACTTCCACTACCAAAAGCATTATACAAGAACGTCGTTTCCAAGTCCCTGGAAATTTCCGTCAAAACGGACAGCATGCAATTTAATAGCAATTAGTTTTAAACAACCCAGAAATAAAGGAAAAAGAGAAATCAGCCGACCTTCTTGTCCTTAAAGGATGTCTGGTAAATGAATAAATAAATAAACAAAGAGATAGACCAGATATAGGAATCACACTGGCGAAGTAGGAACGCAAAGGCAAAGCATTATTCGCATATATTATTGTTAATATAATATTATTAATAATTTTGTTAATTATTAACTAATTAATTAGTTTTGGAGTAAAACGACAAAATGGAAATTAAAACGCACACAGGATTGGCTTTCAAATAAACGCTTTAATATGATTCTTTTTTTTTTTTTTTGTGATATGATTTTTAGTTTACTTAAGATATTTGTTCAGTGGATAAAACCGTGATTTTACAATCGAAAACATTTAAACAAAAAAAAAAGATAAAAAATACAATTAAAAGAATTTAAAAATATTAAAAGCGGATAATTTAACTTGCGGAACCGCTGGTGATCTCAGTTAAGTTCACCAGTAAAACGACAACCAAATTGTTTTCAACTTCGTAGCAATCAAGAGTAGAGAAATGCAACCGTATCTGATGGGGTTGTTGCCTCTAGTACACGTGGCACGAAATTTGTCGGCAAAGGGAAAGCCAGATCACGTGATGGTGACAATGAGGGAGAGAGCCTCCACAGTCTAAAATGAATGCATGCAACACTTGGCTTGTCATTCTCAAGCCTTTGCTTTGCTTTGTTTAACACTAAAACAGTTGAACCTCAAACTTCTTCGTACATGGATTTGGGGGATTTTGACTATTATTGGTAATTTGGCACTTGCAAAAACTTATTTATTAAAACGTCTTTAGTTTCAAATTATTTATAAAAGTAGATTTTATAAAATATTTTGTTTAGAATTATGATACACAAAATGTCAAATTGCATTAATAAAAGTCAAAGTATGCTAACAAAATGTCAATCCCTCTAATCTAAAACAACTTAGATGGGATTTTCTAAATTGCGTCGTCAGAGATTATTGTCTTGTTCACATAAAGTAACTACTTCTCAATTTGACACTTGCTTAAAATTTGCTAACATGCACAGCTCTTCTATTTTTTGATGGTTTGGCTTTTTTTAAAAAAAAATTTTAAGATTTTTATATTTGTATTTAAAAAAATGAGTAATGAAGAAAGAATGGGTAGAGTTTTTGTATGCTAATCTCTTCTTTCTTCAAATTATAGGCTGAGCGGTTTCTATGAGTATGTTTTCTTCTTTCTTCTATGACTATGGGTATGTTTTACATAGACGGTGCTTTGAACGTGATAGATAATTTGTTTTGTATCTTATGTTTGCTAGCTTTGCTTGATGTATATGACGTTTTAATTTTGTTTTTGAATTTCAAATTCCACCCTAAATTCTCTGTCTATTAAAGAAACAAAAGTTTTTACACAAATGATATGGCAGTGAAGTAAAAGAGAATATATATATATATATATATATATATATATTATTTCTATTGCAGGTATGTTTTGTATATTAAGAGATTTTTACTAGGAACAATTTTTCAATATTATTGCTACGGTTTCATTTAGGATGAACACTAATGATAAACTAGAGGTTCATTGTGGTTCTGTGAACTGTGAAGCAGCTTCTATGGTTTCATCCCAAGAACCATTTGCGAAGACAGTGATCCTATGGCTGTCCTAATACTCATGCAGATGATGATACTAAAAACTTTTCATTATTTTTTTGTTTGAGAATTCATCTTTGGGTTCACAAAAATCTGCAAGTGCCATGATAATTTGGCGATGCTTTCCAAATTTCCAATTCCTATGTGAATGAGGAGTTAAATTGACAGATTTGTCTTAGAATCTGTCCCTTTTTTTTCTGGGGGACTGTATGCATTTTGAGAATAATAAGGATTAGACCCAAAATATGAAATTTGAGAATTATAAGTGGAATTTAAAGCAGGGAAAAAATAAAACTGAATTTTGAGCATAATCATGATAATTTGCAGTGGCATAAGTGTTGGAATTGTATTCACGTAAACCTGAACCAGAATACTAGCTGTAATATGCTCCATTCTGATCAAAACCAAATTGAATTCCTGTTTCTTAAATTTCTAGCTCACACATTTCAAATGCCTTTCAGGACTACAGTTTGTCTGAGCTTCCTTTAGCTCTTTACATGCTTGGACTGCATGAAATTTTCACTAAACCTTGCTATATGCCTAATATGGTAATAATGATGAAGTTAAGAGAAAATGATAAATGCGAGGGTCGATAGAGTTCTTGTTAAGTTCTAAACCCTCCATATGTGTTTGCACATAGTCATTTAAGGTTATGTCACCTTGGTTGAATAGCACATGTTTCTGGTGAGTAAAAGTAATGAACATTGTATGTGTTGAATGGCAGTCAATCTCAGTATTAATTGTTAATATATATTTGTATATATTAAGCCTGTTTATATTAGGAAATATCTCATGTGATATCCTCGATCACATCCCTTAATTTTAGGAATTTGCTACCCTAATTAGTCTCCTTAGGTGTATATATAGATGTAACTGTACCACATGTTTACCACGAATATATTACTTCAGATTACATGGTATCAAGAACTGGTTGGGTTTTGGAATTTTTCCAGAATTAGTTTGTCTTCAAGAGAGGAATTAGGGTTTGGAAGGGTGTGATTCAAAAACACCCCTTGGCAGCCCTCTATCTCTCTCACTGCCCCCTAGGTTTACTTCAAAACCCTCCGATCAGCTAGCCCCAGGGATTTGGCCGTCGTCTGCCACCTACGCCATGCTCTAGCGCGTGAGGGCGCGTGCGTCACCCGATCTGTTCTCTGCTTCTGTCGCCTGCCTTCTAGTTCCTTTCTCAGCCTATTCCTGGTGAACTTGAGGTCTTTTGGCTCACCTCGTCCGTTGTTCTCTTATGTTCTCTTTAGTATTCAACCATTGGGTTAATTTTCTGGTTTTTTCGGCAAGCATTTGCTCTTCATCAGGTTCTGTTTTTGTTCTGGGTGTTCTTTGCTTTCTCATTTGGCTTTCTATTTGGTTGTTGCTGTTCTGTTTTTGGTGCCATTTGTTGCTGCCATTTTTTGTTATTGGTGCTCTCTGTGGTATTTTCTAGTTGCTTGTCTACCATATGGCTGAAATCAAACCTGTAACTGAGGTTATTCCTGCAATAAACAAAATCACGGACACCACACTCAATGGGTCAAATTATCTTGGCTAGAGCAAGACTATTATGGTACATTTACGGAGCATTGATATGGATGATCATCTTGATTCTGACATTTTGACGGATAATACTCGCAGAACTTGGGTCCGTAATGATGCCAAACTCCTTGTTCAGATTCGTAATTCTATCAAACCGGACATCCTTTCTTTAATCAACCACTGTGAATTTGTTAAGGAGCTTATGGATTATCTGGCATTTTTGTATTCTGGTCGGAGTAATATCTCTCGCATCTATTCTATTTGTAAGTTTTTTTATCGGGGGGAGCAACAGGAGAAGTTCCCTACTGCATATGTCATGGAATTTAACAGGGTGTATGAAGAACTTAATACTCTTCTTCCCTTGAGCGTTGATGTGAAGGAAATACAGAAGCAGAGAGAGCAAATTGCTGTTGTGAGTTTCTTAATAGGGTTACGTCCTGAGTTTGACACTTTTCGCTTACAGCTTTTGTCTGAATCCACCATACTGCCACTCCAGGAAACCTTTGCTTGGTTTATTCGAACAGAAGATCTTACACCACCACAGCCCACCACTCATACTAGTGCTCTTGTCGGTCACGGTGGCTCTCGTGGTGATCCTCGTGGTGGACCCCATAGTTCTCGAGGAAAGAATACTGCTCGTGGCCCTCAGCGTTCAGAATCTGAGGATATAGAATGTTACTATTGTCATGACTTCGAACATACTAAATATCATTGCCCAAAGCTTAGTAAGAATCTGAAGGGATCTTCTGCTCATGTTGCATCATCCTCTGAGACGGTTACTATTTCAAGTGAAGAATATACCAGGCTTACTGAATTTGTGAAACCTTCAACACCTACTCCTGCATTTGCGGATACTGGTAAGTCTGCTACATGTCTTGTTTCTAAGAGATCCAAATGTGTCATCGATTCAGGTGCCTCAGATCATATGACAGGTAACCCATACCTCTTTTCCACTTTCCACACTCATGCACCCACTACTCATGTTACTATTGCTGATGGGTCTACCCAACGTGCTCTTGGTTCTAGTACCATTTCCCTAACCACAACTATCTCCTTAAAATCTGTCTTGAGCCTTCCTAATTTTTCGTTCAACCTACTTTCTATTAGTAAGCTTACCAAAGCTTTACATTGTAGTGCTTCATTTTTTTCTTGACCATTGTGTTTTTCAGGATCTTTCGACGAAGCAAATCCTTAATAGGAGGCATGAATCTGACAGGCTTTACTTACTTGGCACTCTGGGGCCAAGTTCTCTTGTTTACACTACATCTTCATCACCGTTTGAGATGCATTGCCGCCTAGGTCATCCCTCATTCTAGAGTTTCAAGAAATTGTGCCCTCAATTTTCCCATTTATCGTCTTTACCTTGTGATTCATGTCAGTTTGCTAAACATTGTCGTCTTCCTTTAGGTCCTAGGGTAAATAAGCAGGTTGCGTCCCCTTTTGAGTTAATACATTCAGATGTTTAGGGTCCTTGTTCTGTTTCATCCAAAACTGGTTTAAAATATTTTATTACTTTCATTGATAAATATTCTCGTGTTACTTGGCTCTATTTCATGAAAAAGCATTCTGAAGTGTTTCAACATTTTTCCTCTTTTTGCGCTGAAATTAAAAATCAATTTAGTTTTTCTGTTTAAACTTTAAGTAGCGATAATGCCAAGGAATATTTTTCTTCCTCTATTTAGTCTTTTATGCTTCAGAATGGTGTTTTGCATGAATTATCTTGTGTTGACACACTAGCCCAAAATGGTGTAGTTGAGCAGAAGAATCGGCACCTCCTCGAGGTTGCTCGAGCTCTTCTGTTCCAAATGAATGTTCTTAAACCTTTTTGGGCTGATGCTGTCTCGACTGCATGTTTTTTAATTAATCATATGCCTCCAGTAATTCTTAATAATGCCACTCCTTTTTCTGTACTATTTCCTAACAAACTTGCTTTTCCCATAAAACCAAGGATATTTGGTAGTACCTATTTTGTTTGGGATACTAGACCCCATCTTATGAAGTTAGACCCTAAATCTCTTAAGTGTGTCTTTCTTGGGTATTCTCCTGTGCAAAAAGGGTATCGTTGTTTCTCTCCTATCCTAAACTGCTATGTCATGTCTAGGGATGTTACTTTTCAAGAGACAATTCCATTCTTTCCTATTTCAAGTCCCACCCAAAAGGAGGAGGAAGCCGATATCTTAGCTTCTTTTATTCCTACTGCTGAGTCTTTCCCTATTGTTCCCACTATTAAGCTTCCTGTAGAGGTGCATTCGGAATCTCCTCCAACCTCTCCAAAGCAATTGCAAGCAGGTTCTCAACCCCCGGGTATTCAAGTCTACACCAGGACGCCCTGTTCCAGAATATGAGGTAGATTTATGTCCCTCACCGCTTGCTTTGATGGAAGATCCTCCATCTAGTGACCCCATTGCTGCCCCATCTCCCTCTACTAATCTTTCTATTGCCCTTCGAAAAGGTAAGCGTTCATGTACTTACTCTATTGCTTCTATTGTGTCTTATAACCGTTTGTCTGCTCCTTCTTGCTCTTTTATTGCAAAATTAGACTTAATCACCATTCCTAAGACTGTTAGTGAAGCTTTGGCCCATTCTGGATGGCGTGCTGCTATGATTGAGGATTATAATGACACTTGGACCTTGGTAAACTTACCTGATGGAAAAAAGGCAATTGGGTGCAAGTGGGTATTCATAGTTAAGGTAAATCAGGATGGCTCTGTAGCTAGTCTCAAAGCCCATCTTGTTGCTAAGGGTTATGCTCAGACTTACGGTACTGATTATTTTGAAACTTTCTCCCCTGTGAAGAAACTCACTTCTATTTGATTGTTGATCTCTTTAGCTGTTACGTTTGATTAGCCCTTTCACTAGCTAGATATTAAGAATGCATTCCTTCATGGTTTCCTTCAGGAGGAGGTGTATATGGAGTAACCTCCAGGTTTTGTTGCTCAGGAGGAGTGCGGGAAAGTTTGTCGTATTCGCAAATCACTGTATGGTTTGAAACAGAGCCCTCAAGTTTGGTTTGACAGGTTCAAACAAGTTGTGTTGAAATTTGGAATGATAATATGTAAGTCTGATCATTCAGTCTTCTATAGGCGTTCTCTAATTGGGATCATTCTACTAGTTGTATATGTTGATGATATTGTGATCATTGGGAATGATAGTTCAGGGATTTCAGAACTGAAGTCATTTCTTCAAGCAAATTTTCAAACTAAAGATTTGGGGCCTCTAAAATATTTCCTTGGAGTAGAAGTTATGAGAAACAAGAAAGGAATCTTCTTGTCTCAGAGAAAGTATATCCTTGATCTACTTAAAGAAACAAGGAAACTCGGAGTCAAACCTTGCAGCACCCCAATGACTCTTAACACATATCCAGAGAAAGACAATGGTGAACCTTTCCATAATCCTGATAGGTATTGGAGACTTGTTGGGAAGTTAAACTATCTGACAGTAACTCGTCTTGACATCTCCTTTGCAGTAAGTGTTGCTAGCCAGTTTATGTCAGCTCTTATTGTTAATAATTGGGCTCTTCTTGAGCAAGTCTTATGCTATCTCAAAGGGGCTCCTGGACGTGGATTATTTTATAGTCAGCATGGACATTCCAAAATAGAATGTTATACTGGTTTGATTGAATCATATTCTGATGTAGATTATGCAAGTTGCAAAGAAGATAGGAAATCAACCTCAAGGTACTGTGTCTTTGTGGGAGGTAATTTAGTTTCATGGAGAAGTAAGAAACAAGGTGTAGTCTCTCGGTCTGTTGCAAAAGCAGAGCCATGGCTGACTCAGTATGTGAGGTTGTATGGATACATCAGTTGCTGAAGGAAATTAGATATGAGCTCGCTCTCCCAGCGAAACTTTGGTGTGACAATCAGGTTGCTCTTCACATCGCATCTAATCCTGTATTTCATGAACAGACTAAACACATTGAAGTCGATTGCCACTTTGTTCGTGATAAAGTTGAGGAAGGATTCATTTCCACAGGATATGTTAGATCAGAAGACCAACTGGGAGATATTTTTACCAAAGCAGTAAATGGAGTACGCATTGATAACATTTGTAACAAGCTGGGCATAATAAATATATATGCTCCAGCTTGAGGGGGAGTGTTAATATATATTTGTATATATTAGGGCTATTTATATTAGGAAATATCTCATGTGATATCCCATATCACATCCCTTAGTTTTAGGAATTTGCTACCCTAATTAGTCTCCTTAGGTGTATATATATAGATGTAACTATACCACATGTTTACCACGAATAATATTACTTAAGATTACATTAATAATATACTTGAGTTAGGGCTTAAAAGAAAATGATGCTTTTAGTTGATGACTGATGCTAACTCTGAATGATGGTAAAAATCTTGAGATATGCAGAACTTAAGGTTGTTCTTCTTTCCTTTAGCTGGATACTTTCCCACAACTCGGATTAGGGTGAATGGTGGTCCAATGTTAAAAAGATGGCGTCAAAGGTCTTTTATCTAATATTACTGCTGGATTAGGAAGAGAAAATTAGTCATGGAGTTCATTTAAATACTAATGGACTAATTTCTTATGTAATAGAAATAATGTTAAAACGTTCTTTAAACCAGACCTCGACAAGAACTCAGACCTATCTTTAATCTTGGCCTTGACAAGAACTCAGACCTCTCTTCTTGCTGCATATCTTCTTTGTTGTATATCATACAACAGTTCAAGTTCCATTGTAAAACCTTTGAAATGAAATTGGAAATGGACATTTTTTTCCCCTTCAAAAGGCTTAATTTTTGCATTTGACTATTTGCAGGAAAAGGGAAGATTAGATTTTGGTTCATGAACTTCAAGAAGAAGGGGATGTTCTTAAATCAATCTTAATATCAAGGTTATCATAGTTTTTTTTTTTAATTACTTTTTAATACTTAACTTCATGCTCATTTAATTGGGAGTCTTGGGAAACTTTTTGTAAGTTTGTTCATGCTTCTCTTCGCTCTTATCTCAGCTGTCAATTAATGTACAAACTGGAGAGGAGGTGGCAATTAAGCTGGGGTGTTAAGCTTTCTTCAAGTAAAGATGCATTTTGTTGGTGATGTATTTTTCTACTATTTTAGTTCTTTGCTTCATTGATTCGTTCATCAATTTGGAAATTTATTGACATCATTTTATTTGTTTTAACCTTTCTGCATCTTACCACTTATATATTCTAGATTTCATAGAAACAGTTTCTGCATATAGGCTTTAACATGGTTTCCTTAAACCATAGATTAGCTTCTAAGTCCATATGATTGGAAGGTAGTTTTGTTCATGTTTAGGTTAAACTGTATTATTACATAATAGGGCGCATTTTTTAATTCTGTGTTTTTGCTATCAGTGCATATGAAGATCATCAGGCTCTCTCTTCTCTGTCAATGTCTAAAGGCAGTGATATCAGTGATGAGGTGCAGAACCGCTATACTAGCTTGCCTTTCAAATAAGCTTAGTTACATTGTTTTTAAATATGTATCATCTGGGTCTCTCTTCTCTGTCAATGCATCAATTCTGTTAGTTGGTTGATTTATTTTGTTATGTCTAACATGTTTATGAGTGAGGAAGCCCTCTCCTTTAATAGCCCGTTGATTGTGTCCTTCTTGTGCGTTACGATGAGCTTGCAGGGGCCCAATTGGAGAAAGGTCCTAGTTGAGGTACATGTGGTAGCTATCACCTTGAGTAGATGGGCTTCGTGTGGCCTACTTAAAGAGTCTGGGAAACTGGTCCACATCAAGTTCTATATTGGATCTTGGCATAATATTATTTTTAATTGATCAATCGAATGAAGATCATTGTCCTTGCATTGTTCTTCATGGTCTTCAAAGAAAGTGGAGAGATTGTTGTCATAGTGTTCTTTTTTTTTACCCCATTGCATACAAATAAATGATAGATGTGTAGTTTCATTCTCAAAACCCACCCACTTCTGCTCTGTACTACCCTTTGTTACATTGTGAACCTAATTTGCTTTGGTTATGAAGAAACATGGGCTATTTATGCAGAAAATTAGGCTGGAATAAGTTATCTCTATCATAAAGCAACTCAAGTTTACCAGCAGAACACTTGACCTATTCTAAAGAATGCTCAGGGGAAACTAGAAACCTAGCTGGAAGATTTGGCAAGCTAGGCTTTATGGTGACCACATTTTGAAAGGACATTGCCAATTTTCATCTATTGATTTACACTGCCCCCGAAGCATGGGTCAATATCCTAGTTTATGTAGAATTTTAGTCAAAATATCAAATTATTTAGTCAAAAAAATCAACTAGCTTAACTTTTTTGACTTTTTTTAGCATTTGATCTTTTTTTATTTTTTTTCTTTTTAATATTAATAATATTTTATTAAAAAATTATTTTCCTAAATAGTTTTAAACTGAATTCAATCTATGCCGAAAACTTATTATAGTCAAAAACCCTTAATTTGGTATAATCAAAATATTATATAGTATAACAAATGTAGTTATTAATATGATATTCTATAAGTCATTAAACATAGTATAATTTTTATGAACTGTTAAATTTAAATCATATTACATCAATAATATATTTAATAGCTCAAGTTATATTACATCAATAACTTCATCAATTATAATATATTTTGATCATGTTAAACTTGGGTCACAAACTTCTACATGATTATCCACCATGGCAACTTCTAATATTGAATGTTTCATTTTACTTGTTTAATTCAAAAAAGTGGTTGCTTTGATGCTAAATTATAAATAGAGGAGTAGTTATTTTTCATGATGTGATATAATAGTCAAGTATCACCCATACTTAAATCTACATTACAGATAGTCAGTGAGGTCTATAATTACACATATATTCACAGCATATTCATTTAGATTACCATGAAACAGTTACCAATCTATCTAAAGTTAAGCACTAAAGAATTTACCAAAAAGTAAATGGCTTCCTTGATAGTTATTCAAGGACTTAAGGTGATATTGCATGCTCAAACTTGCTGCACCATGCGCATTTAAAAGTACCATGGTCATCTCTCATTATGCCTCCAATACCCCCTCAACACAGACTGGTCCATTCATCTTGACTCTGGGTTGGATGGGCTTCTGTCATCTCACTTGGCGTACAACTTGAGTCTATTGGAACTCCGAACTCAGCTCATTTTTATCGCCTGGGCTTCCTCCCAGAGTTTAATAACTTCTTGTAGCAAGTGATCAACCGGCTGTGTAGGGTTAGCAAAAATTGCACCAACTTTCTTTATACGTATTTGTTTTTCATCTACCTCTTCCTATTTTCAAAACTTACCTATGCGTCACTTATAGTTTGACATAGAATAACATTTAAATCTAATTCGAAAGAGTTGAAAAAGAGCTACACTTCTTACGGTGACCTATAATGTAATATTTTTCTCTTTATTTTGCAATGATATAAAGATTTATTACTATAATAGACCATGACATTATAGGCAAAAACCCCCCCAAAAAATGTAAATTTAAAAATTATTTTATTTTATTGAAACTGAGTTTGATATTGTTTTGGTTAAAGAAATATTATGGTGATTTTTTCTTTTAATATATACTTATAAATTTGATTTTTTAACATTACAAAGACTTTTTAAATATTTTATTTTAATTTTCTTTTAAATAAAATTCTAACCTTGCATAATCTTATCAAACTAAGACAATAATCGCTTTGATAAGACTCTCCTATTTGTAAGAAAAATTAACTTCAATAGATTGTGTAGTATAAATGTCTTATTTGAGAAACTTAAAACATATAATAGACATCACTGGTCTAAATTCAAAACAAACAAGAACATGTAAACAACAAATTTTCATTACCAATAAATTTTATCTCAAACTCAAAACCTCATATAGAACAAATCCTTACAATTTGACATACATGCTCGGACAAACATAGTTGAAGGGTACTGCTTAGCCCTCTTCTGATAAAAAGAAATAAAGGTACTTAGCTCTCTCGTTCTGATGTAATTTCTAATGAAAATATTATATAGCATAATTAATACAGTTGTTAATATGAATAATATGAGTTATTAGATATAATATGATATAAAATGTTAAATTTAAATTATATTACATAATTTATGTTACATCACATCAATATCTTTATAGATTATATCATATTTTAACCATGTTAAATTTGGGTCACAAACTTCTATATAATTATCCACTGTGACAACTTCTAATTGAATATTTTATTTTACTTCTTTTGCTTTAAGTAAAACAGAGTAGGCCTATTTTTTAAGCTTGTTTTATTAAAAAAAGAAAAGAAAAGAAAAAATGGTTGCTTCTATGATGTATATTGGATATTCATTTAGAATATTTTTTATCCTAGAATATATTAGACAATTATCCTTGTAGAGTTTTATTTATAACGAAATCCTTCCAACTACTTGTGTAAATACTTTTTTGATGAATGAATAAAATGCTCTCATTTTAAAAGCTTTACTTATATTCTTCTCTCAATATTCTCTCTTTTCTCTATTTTCACGATACATTGTCAACACAAGGCTGTGCTCCACTTTGCTTTGGTCATCATAGACTCTTTGCCGCCGCAAAGCTTTTCATCCTCACAAGAAAAGCCAATGCTTCCTAGCCAACATGTAGGTGTGGAGTTATGAATATTTTATTATCAAAATCTCAATGAACGTGCATTTTTCAATTAGTTTTTAATTATTTATTATATATCCCATTTTATCCCCTTGTTTATGTTGCCTTTCTTTTTTACTCCCATTAATTAATGGGATAAGAAAAGGAATTATAAATCAGAGCTATGTATGCACGCTTTGGTTAAATGAGTACGATAGATGATGGATCCACCATCAAATGCACCTTATTATACAATTACGAACGGCTTTGTTGTTATACTATGAATATAGCATATGATAGAAATCTGCTTGTCTTGTTTGGAAATTGCTTTGATATGCCTCATCCAAAAACATGAAGGTAATTTAATTTTTTTTATATGTTGTATTTAGAATAGAAGATAATTTAATTTTTTTGACATGTCTTATTTAGAAGTATGAGACAATTCAATATCTTGATATATATCATCTAGAAGCATGAAGGTAATTTATTTTCTAAGTTGTTTACATTGCCTCATCCTAAAGTATGAGATAATTTAATCTTTTATACATCTTATTTTGAAGTATGAGAGAATTTGTTTTCTTTGACATGTCTCACCCATAAGCATAAAACAATTTAATTTCCTTAGTATCTTTTCCCCATTTTACTCTTGTTATGCTTTAAATTATTTTGTCATATTTTGCAATTTATTTTTATTGTTTTAATTGAATATTAAGTGGATATTGAAATTATCCGCATAAGTCATAAAGTGAATATTGAATCTATTCACACATAACACAAACTGAATATTAGAGTTATCCACACAGAAGTTGAACTAGATAGATCTAAAAGTTATTTATGAAATTATAAAGTGGATCCTAAAGTTATCCACATAAGTTATAAAGTAAATTCTAAAGTTATCCGTATAAAATTGATTTGGAAATTATCCACTTGCAAATTTGTATAAAAGGAAAATTTTGTTATTGAGTAAAACTAAATAATGCTTTAATTGGATCTCGAAGCAATACACATATGGCATGAAAGTGGATATCTACATAGAATATAAAATGGATCCTAAAAATATCACATAACATGTGAAATAGATCTTGAAGCTATCTATGTACACTCAATTATTTCTTTGATTTTCATTTGTATTAATTTTCTTTTGCTTTTTTTCCTTAATTTTAATTCTTGAAATAGCTAGCTATTTGATATGTGAGTCCATATGTAGTTATGTGCTCAAAAGAACTATAGCATAAATATATATATATATATATATATTGGCTATAAGTCTAAAAGAACTATAACATGAACACATGTTAGTTATGAGTCCAGAAAAATCATAACATGATAGACATTAGCTATAGTGCTTGAGCGCAACTTAACTATGACTCTAGAATAACCATAATAGATGCCACATATTAGTAGTCTATGTTCCTTAAGAACTATAATAGATGCCCCATATAACATTGGCTCTCTGGATGTCAAGTAGTGCTTGCTTTATCAAGGTAACATTCTAGACAAAGACATGACTAATGAGGCACAGGAAAAACCAGAAGAGATGGGACGCAAAACATAACACAGGTTGGAGAGCATTGGCAACATCCTTGCTCATTTCCATTGCTCTTGAAAAGTAAGCCTTTCTTTCGTTTCTTCCCTTGAACATCTTATTTCTTTAAATTAATATATAAATTAAAAGGAGATGACATGTGAATATTGAGTGCATAGCCTATGTCTCAAGTTTTCAATGGTTGCTTGATTCTTGGTGAAGTATGGATGATAAGAATCTCCAGATGAATTTTAAATTAAAAGTTCTTGTGCTTTCAATTTTTAAGTGAGTCCCTGTCATAAGTCTCTGTTTTTACATTGACAATGGCGGATAGAAAAGATCAAATGTAGCTTAATTGTGGGATTTGGATCTATAGCGGTACCAAAACACAGCAGTACACTGCAGTTCCATAAATCCCAGCCATCCAAACAATCAAAATGACATTATTTTTACTTCTTTTTTTTTTTTAAAAGCTTTGGTGCAGCGTGAGGGAGTAAAGATGTAATTAATGGTTATTTAGATGGTTCCTTTTCGATTAGGATTTTTTAGTGGATGACAAACAATATATTTAGAATCAACTCTTAATAATTCATAAAAAAATTTAAAAGAAAAATAGGTTGATGATCTAGTCTTTTCTCTTTTTATTAATCTAGCATCTAAAATCTCTTTTGATTCAGCTAATTAGGCACAACCCAATGGGATAAACAACATTATATTTCCTTGCGTGAATGAAGAAAATGAAATAAAAAAGCAAGTCAAAGTTGAGCTTCTGGACCCTCCTCCACTCAAAGTTGAAATCAATCACCAAGGAAGATGGATGACTTTGAGCTATTAGGCACAGCTAACTTGAACAGCAAGTGTCTTCACCACCTTCGGGCAAGGATCATTACCCTTGAAGTAGAGGGATTTGTCCACTGAAAGTTCACAACTTGGTTTGCCCAAGCATTCCTGCTCAGCAATCTGCTTGGCAATGGGTGCATTGCAGCTTCCCAATTGGTAGTCTCCACAGGACCCAGCAGGATCACCATAGCTTGCAAAGTCCACAGCTGCAATCTTCTTGTTGTCTGGACATACAAGGCTAGCTTTTGTCCTAGGTTGTTCCCCAACAACTTGGAGCTTCATGTTCTTAATTGCCCATGAATCAATAGGAGGTGGATGAACCTCTGAAATGAAACTGCAGATTGTATCTCTGTCAACATTCAATATCTCTACCTGTTGTGGGCCTTTTGCCTCTTCCTCAAAGATAACAAGCAAATTCTCTTTGTCCTTATTGAAGAAAGATCTTGGGATGTGATACCTAGTTACAGAAAAAAAGCAAATAAAGTCAAAATGGAGAGTTTCAACCCAAAAACTTAAGTTGTTAAAAGAATGCTCAAGAATAATTTTAATTTACTCTGATTGACTAGGCTTGCCAAGAGGAGTCAGGAATGTCATCCAGTAACGACCAATGTTTTCACCATTCACCCATATCAATCCTTTTCCCATACCAGCCATACGGATGGCAACAGGACCATCTCCCTCAGGAGTAGCAAATTTAGTCTGCAATCAACAAAATGATTAAGAATAATACAGCAGAGTTTAGAATAGTTAGGTTTCAGTTAATATATATAGATATATATATAGATTTCTGGGTTACCTTGTACCAAGTGAGAGCTGGTCCCGGGCCATTGACCGGCTTCCAATTTACATTCTTTAATCCTTTTTCATTGTAAATCTTGTGGTCTTCACCATTGATAGCAACCTGCAAATTGAATTATATATGTTTAATGTTGAGTAATGAATAGTGTTGTGGGCTTTGCTTTTGTTTCCCTTTGAATAGTGCTGCAAATTGAATTATATATACCTTGTGACCCCATCCATTGAGAGTGAGGTCAAGTGTTCCTGTGTTGAGTGATAAGATGGTTATGGACTTGGGTCCAGCATATCTGTGTTCCATGTATGCTCCACTGTCCTGTATATTACAGCATTATATATATGACAATGGTTATTAATTTTCCTCCTTGATAATTACAAGTGCTTCACAAATGGAACAAGGCAAGCATAATTAAACTTGGGCAGAATTCTTACCGGGAGTCCCATTAGGCTACCCAAGATGGATATCTGGTTAATTCCAACAACGAAATTTGCAGGTGCACTGACTTCACAAGCTTTGTTTTCCTTGGTACCATGTTGGCTTCCTTAAAACCATCATAACAACAAACAACAACGTAAGAGGCTAAATACCATACAACAAAACAACTGGTTATTACAATGTTTGAGTTGGAATTCTTGTCTGCTCACCAACGTATACACCATTTACAAATACAACCACTGCATGGCCAAGACTCATGACACGAAGAACTGGCTGAGTCCCTTTCTTCAGTGGCAAGTCTTCTGGACTCAACTCAATGCTGAAATAACATAATATTTCATCAGATTTGGAGTTATATATTATGCATAAAGATAAACTAATTAACTCACCTTGTTGTGTACCATCCATAGTCAGTGGTGTCCTTAAGCAATTCATAAAGCTCTAAAGGAAATTTTCTTTTAGCAGGAATTTCCTTGGTGGTTGGAATGGGTTCGGAATACATATCCCACTTAAAGTTGTTTGCAAGCTTTGATTTCTTGAAGTTCCTTGAATTATGTTGTGCAGTCACCTGTGTTTTTTTTTGCGCATGCAAAATAGTTAGGAATTTAGCTTTAGAATATTGCATGATGTATGAATATTGTGATGTAAGAGATGAACAAGTTACATATTGAGTATTCATGACCAGAGTCTTGCAATCTGGGAGAATGGTAGTGGAGTGTGGTGGCACATCATAAGTCTGTCCTCGGAATGTTATTTTTGCATAGTCTTTGGTGTGGTTGTTAGTTAGGAAAGCGGCACAGATGCCACTTCCAGGCTTCTCATAGACACTAATCTGCGCAATATATATATATATATATATATAGCAACTTTATCAATCTTCTCTTTGTTACAGCTACAGAATTTTGAAAAATGGGTTGTCATTGTCAGATGCATTCTTACCTCATGAAATTCGTCAAGCTTTTGCGTATTGCGTTGGCCATTGAGCAGAGGCTTTTTACACATTTTTATAGCCTTGTGCACATCCCTCAAGTGACTGTACTTTGGTTCTCTCTGCAGACCGAATATATCGAGAGGAGCTTCATCGTAATAACGGGTTGTTGAAAAGGCAGAGCTAGTTCTGTTAAAATTGCTTCCTCCATGGTACTACAAAGAGGTTCATCAGTTTCAGTTAAGTAAGAAATAGCATGTCCACCATCGATAAGCGTAATTGGCTATATAGTTAAGATCACTCAGTTGTCAGCACCATATAATAGTTAACCAAAGATCCATCTTTCGCGAAGAAGCGAGCAACTGAGAATGCAATATCTTCTGCAGCTCTCTGGGATGGTGGATCTCCAAATGATCTATACCTGTTGATTGAAACCAAAGGCAAAAAGGGAAAAGACAGAAAATTTGTTTAGCACTTTCTTCAAGTCAACACATGAACAATTTATTAGGAGTTTACTTACTGAGCAGTCCAGTTTTCAGTCCAAAGGAAAGGCTTGTAAGGTTTGTTTGGGCCAGTGAAGGTATCAGCACAATGCCTTCCATTGCATGCATTGATCTGGTAAATTCAGAGTGAATGAATTAATAATCAGTATTAGTAATTTGATGTGTGATTGAAAAATGAAAGGTTATTATTCCTAAATAATTAGTTTTATTTAAAAACTGACCACTGGATCAGGGGCATCCTTCTGCTTGCACATAATCCATGGAACTCCAGTGTTCAATGCCACTGCCATATTAGCGGCCCACTGAACATAGCTGTCTCCCTTGTGCCTATATGCTAGTTGGACATGGTTGTACTCGTTCTCAATCTGCAGTGAGTGAGAAAGTAGCATGGAAGGTTTATGTTTATGTTTTGGAGATTGAGAAGGATCAGAATAACAATGGTGAAATTAAATAGAACCTGTGATAAGATGATGGGTCCTCCTTGGGAAGCAAAGAGCTTCTCTTCCTTCATCCTGTTAATCACCATTGTTACAAACTTCTGCATTTCTTTCTGCAAATATTAAAAAAATAAAAATTAGTGATACATTATGGCATGGATTTGGTAAAATCAGAAGAAGGTGGAAAAGAGAGTTTGATTGATTACCTTAAAGGGTTCATTGTCCGAGCGGAAAATGATGTCAGGAATCTCTCTTAGCCAATATGGGAGTCCTCTGATACATTAACATTGCATTAAAGCATTGCATTGTTATAAGAGAGAAAGAGAGTAAACTCATAATAACATTTGAGAAATGCATGTGTTATCCCATTTTTCATACCCATGATTCCATTCAGCTTGGATGAAAGGCCCAACCCTAAGTGTCACATACATTCCTTTCTTGTGGACAAGCTTAATGAACTTTACCACATCATACCTCTCTTCAGAAGTGAACTGCAGAATAATGAAGCAAAGCAAGGCAAATAAAGTTAAAAAAGTAATATGGACCTAGATTTTCAATCATTATTTTACATTGTAATCAATGTACGTGCCTTGTTATGAATTGTCCGATGGTATAGAGCTATAAAAAAATTGGTCCATCTAATAGCTCATAATATACCACATTCGCGAGTGCAATGATAATTTTAAACAAGATAAAAGAAACCCAATTGCAGAGTTTGAGTTTGCCTTGTCTTTCTCTCGCTCATGGATGTTCCAGAACACGTAAGTTTGGATGACGTCCACACCCCCACGTTTTGCCTTGTCAAGAATGTCTGGCCACATCTGAAACCCATTGATATATATATATATATATATATATATACAGAATCAATGTCAAAAGTAGTGAATAATACTCTTGTCCCAAAGAGGTCTCACACATTCAAATTTTGGGTGCAAACCCAAGAAAGCAAAGAAGTAGTGGATTATGAAAGTGAGAGTACCTCAGGGGTGCTGCGTGTGTAATGGATGGAACCGGAGATGAGAAGCTCCCGTTTTCCATGGATAATGAGAGACCTCGCATCATAAGTTACACTCTGATCTTTCTCTGGTACTTTCTCTGATGCTTTCTCTGGTGCTTTCTCTGATGTGGTTGCAGAGGAATGAAAGCAGCAAAGCAGTGCCAGCATCACAAGAATTCGTCTCGGTGCCGCCATGTTAGCCATCATTCTTTGGGTTTTGTGGTTCATTTCTACAGCAAATGAGCCTTTTTGAGAATCCCTTATTTGGTGCAGGAGGTGTACAGAAGCTGAGTGCAAAGTTCCATCATTGGCATTATTATAGACATGCTGAGTAGGTAATGTAAGGGCGTGGAGGAAAGCTAGCCTTTGCCATTTTGAACTTGTTACAAATTATTGGTGTTGATTGCTCTAATAAACGCGTCTTTCTCTTCTTTTTTTTCTCCCTTCTATTTTTGGGCAAATACTTTGAAGAACTCAGTCTTACTTAGAGTTCGGGAGCGCAACTCTAAAAGCTCACTTCAGTTCTATACCCCTTCATTCTCAATTCCAACACATTAGTACATTACAACTCCATCACCAATTCCAAAGTGCTAAAAGGGTTTTATATGGACAAATCACATCCACTATGCACCCAAGTAGTCATTAAGTCACACTTGATGTAGATAAAGATCCTTTTAAACCTAGAAAAAATGATGAAGAATTACATGGTTTCAAGTACTATAACTTAGTGCAATCGGAGCATTATTGTACCTTGCTAGTTGTTCACGACCTAATATATCATTTATTGTTAATTTATTAAGATAGGGCTCTTTACTTACATGAAGACACTAGACTAGGGTTAAGCATATATTTCGTTACCTTAAAGGTATTACGAATATGAGTTTATTTTATTTGAATATACCCAAGTCAAACTTGATTAATTATGTTGATGTAGGGTATTTGTCTAACCCTCATATTGGTTGATTATAAACTGGTTATGTGTTTATACTTGGTGGAACTGCTGTTTCATGGCAATTTATAAAATAAATTATAACGGTCACATCACCTAACCATGCTAAAATTATGACATAACATAAGACAAGTCAAGAATGCGTATGGTTAAGAGCTATGATCCAACACATACAAGAGACTTGTGGTTTATCTGCAAGAAAATGATCTTGACAATCTTATATAAAGATAATATTACATGTATTATTTACATAAAAAAAAAAGAGAGCATATTAAAGGCGATAAGATAAAATATATATAAAATAGTAATATAGACATTTAACAAATATGTTCACGTGACAACCTAGCAGATATGTTTACCAAGACGCTTCTTATTGCACTATTTGAAAAGCTTGCACATAATTTCAGGTTTTGTTGACTCAAGGATATTAATTGATATACGTGCTATACTTTCTTTCTTCTTTTTTTTTTTTTTTTTTTCTCTTAACCATGTTTTCCTTGAGTTTTTTTGGTAATATTTTTAATGAGATTATATTTAATTATGTATACAAAGAATGATATACTATTTTTTCCGTCACTAAGTTTTTATCATTGAAATTTTCCTAGTAAGATTTTCAATGAAGCACATTATTTGATAATGAATATCCAAGAGAAAATGTTATATATATATATATATATATATATATATATATATATATATATATATATATATATATATATATATATATATATAAATATCCATTTAAAATAATTTTTTACCTTAGAATATATTGGATAATTATCCTTCTAGAATTTTACTTACAACGAAATTCTCTTAATCACTTATATAAATATCCCATTAATGAATAAATAATACACTCTCATTTTGAAGGCTTTACTTATATTCTTCCCTCCATATTCTCTCTTCTCTTTATTTTCACAAAATTCTTATTTTATTTTTTTTAAGTTGAAAAACAAAGAGAGCTTAATAGTAAATGCGACACAATCTCTCTCAACACTCTAGCTCAAGATTGATCCCAGTAAATCGACAGATTGGATCTTTCTATGTTGGGTTAATTTTTGCACTTTTTTTTTTTTCTCTAATTCCTATACTCCATTCGTTTTTTTCTCCATAGCATGTTCCCAAATTACTCTTCAGTCCCCATTTTTTCCAGCAACAAAAACTCCATTTTTAGGCAAGAAAACGCTAGTTTGTTCATCTTGAGTTTGTTTTGTTTGAGTTTCGGTTCATCAAGAGTTACTATGGCCGGAAAAACCATTTGCGATAGGAAGGTGGCATGTTATAACAGTGGGACGCTTTTTTTTTTTTTAAAAAAAAAAAGAAAATTATTTCGAAAAGCAATAATTTTAATTTACAGAAATTTATTTTCAAAAAGAAATTTATATACTTATGAAAACTTATTTTCAATCTTTTTTTTTTTAAGTTACGGAAAATAATTCTTATAAATAAAAAAATTGCCATATGGAATTTCTTAAGTCACTTTTTTTCAAGTTATGGAAATAAATTTCTGTAAGTCAATTTGCTTTATTACAAAAACTTATTTCTAGATATAAATCTATTATACTATCTATTACATTACATTTCTCTAATTCCGACAAATTTCCTTAATGATAAAGATGCTCACTTCAGTGCTCTTTTTTGTCATTTTTTTTTATTTTTCCTTTAAAAAAATTGAAAGTAGTTACATTAACTCACTCACTTTTTCTTTTTTTTTTTTTTAAAGAAAATATTCTTTTTTGGAAAAACTTTTTCTCCCTTCTAACTTTCTGTTACATCTCCTTTTTTAAACTTATCATTTTTTTTTTACAAAATTCAAAATAAGTAATTATAACTCGTAACATTATAGCTGATAATTATGAAATTAACTAAAAGTTATGATATTATAGTTATATAATAAATTGATTGAATTAAAGTTGTTTAATAAAAATAGTTATACAATTAGCTTAAATATGTTAAACAACTTAAAAGAACAAATAATATTATATTATTGATATAGTATAATGTTAGGATTAAATATAACTTATTTTACTTATTTTTTAATTTATTATCAAGAAATTTATAATTAACAAATGAATTAAATATTATTTATTCATTTATTAATTAAATTACTAGTTATATTTTTTATTTATTATCAATTAATTAAATAATTAAATAGAATAACAAAATAAGAGAAAATGGAGGGAAAACGACATTGGAAAAAAAATGAGAGGACTATTAATTATTTGAGTGATAAATATGTTATTTATTTTAAAATTTAAAAATAAAATTAAAATTAAAATATTAACAATTATATTTTAAAAAATATACATTACTTAAGTAGTGTTCTAACAGCTAACTTTTAAAATTTATAATCTTTTTATTTTTGGTTTATTAAAACTTTATTAGTTTATTCATCAATATTAATATATTATAATCTCTGGATAAACTATAATTTACCTTTTTTAAACACACTTATAGTAACCCATTTATTTGTTTTCCCCTAGAAGAACGAACTTCCCTTCTCCCTCCAAACTTTCTGTTACCATTGTGGATAAATAAATAGTTATAGTGACCCAGTCATGTGCATCTAAATGGAGTCATGTATTGAAATTTCTGAGTCTTTCAACCACCATTATTGTCAATCTTCGATTCACATTTTATAAATACTCATGCCTGTTACATTCTTATTTCTTAAGTTCATAGAAAATCTATTTACAAATTGATATTATATTCTATTATCCTAGGTTGGTCAGATGGTTCAAGCAGAAACTAATGAATAGAAATGAGATGACATATTTGTTGAAAAACATTATAAGAATTTAAAGATATGTTTGGTCTAAGTGTCCTATTTTTTGAGTCGACGAGAGAGTTGTGCCAAAGCATATTGAAGATAGTATTTACAAGCTTGCTTATGATGGAATTTTTTTGTCAAAGTATAATTTTGTGTCCGACAAATTATCTATTTTATGGTCTTTTTTTTTTATATAAATATTAACTCAATTACAATATATATATATAAATATTTTAAATTATATCACTAAACATATAAATCAACTGACATGAATTATTTTAGTTTAATCAAAGATATCAAATTAAAAGGCCAAATTTTATCAACGAATTCGATTAGTTGTCAAGATTCTTGAATTTCATCTTGAGGTACAAAGGGACTTGGAGACCCTACAAATCCCCAAGACCATATCGATTCCAAGTGATTTTTTATAAGCAGTATAGGCACATTGTTGTAGATAATGATGGAGGTTTATATTTAATCCTGTGATCTCCGAAAATCTCTCTTATTCCAAAAGTGGACTGCCCTTCCACTTTCAAGGAATTTTGCCCTATTATTCTTTGTAATGTGCTCTACAAGGTTATCCCCAAAGTCATGGTCAATCGATTGCACCCAATCTTGCAAGATCCTATTAGTCCACTCCAAAGTAGCTTTCTCCCAAGAAGAAAGTGGGAGATTTAGCTATCAAAATTGATTTAGAAAAGGCTTATGATGTATTGCTCTTTCTTAAAAGCCATCCGAGTTATTAGAAAAGGTGTTTGATGAGTTCAAGAGGTCTGACAAGTTCCTCTATTAATTTTACAAATTCCTTTAGGCTTCCAGACTTTCCAAGGGAAAGTGGTGAAAGTTGATTTCAATGCACACTCGTTGGAAGAAAGAATCACCAATTAAATAAGCTTGGTAGGTTGTGTCTGGCAACATTGATAGGATTCTTGTGGAAAGGCTCCTTTAGGCATGGTTTGCATCTGGTAGGGTGGGAAATCAGGGGAGCTTGTGGGCAACCACAAATGTGCGGATTTCCCAGTTAAGCTGGGAGCTGCTTCCTTAAAGCTTATTAAATTCAGCAAATTAGGCACAACCCAATGGGATAAATAAAATTATATTTCCTCGTGTGAATGAAGAAAATGAAATACAAAACAAAGTCAAAGTTGAGCTTCTGGACCCTCTTCCACTCTAAGTTAAAATCAATCCCAAAGAAGATGGATGAATTTGAGCTTTTAGGCACAGCTAACTTGAACAGCAAGTTTCTTCACCACATTTGGGCAAGGATCATTACCCTTGAAGTAGAGGGATTTGTCCACTGAAAGTGTACAACTTCGTTTGCCCAAGCATTCCTGCTCAACAATCTGCTTGGCAATGGCTGCATTGCAGCTTCCCAATTGGTAGGCTCCACAGGACCCAGCAGGATCGCCATAGCTTGCAAAGTCCACAACTGCGATCTTCTTCCTGTCTGGACATAAAAGGCTAGCCTTTGTCCTAGGTTGTTCCCCAACAACATGAAGCTTCTTCTTCTTAGTTGCCCATGAATCAATCGAAGGTGGATGACGCTCTGAAATGAAACTGCAGATTGTATCTCTGTCAACATTCAATATCTCTACCTGTTGTGGGCCTTTTGCCTCTTCCTCAAAGATAACAAGCAAATTCTCTTTGTCCTCATTGAAGAAAGATCTTGGGATGTGGTATCTAGTTACAGAAAAAAAGCAAACAAAATCAAAATGGAGAGTTTCAACCCAAAAGCTTAAGTTGTTAAAAGGATGCTCAAAAATAATTTTTACTTACTCTGATTGACTAGGCTCGCCAAGAGGAGTCAGGAATGTCATCCAGTAACGACCAATGTTTTCACCATTCACCCAAATCATTCCCTTTCCCATACCAGCCATACGGATGGCAACAGGACCATCTCCCTCTGGAGTAGTAAATTTTGTCTGCAATCAACAAAATGATTAAGAATAATACAGCAGAGTTTAGAATAGATAGGTAGGTTTCAGTTATAATATATACATATTTCTGGGTTACCTTGTACCAAGTAAGAGCTGGTCCCGAGCCATTGACAGGCTTCCAATTTACATTCTTTAATCCTTCTTCAGTGTAAATCTTATGGTCTTCACCATTGATACCAACCTGCAAATTGAATTATATATGTTTAATGTTGAGTAATGAATAGTGTTGTGGGCTTTGCTTTTGTTTCCCTTTGAATAGTGCTGCAAATAGAATTATATATACCTTGTGACCCCATCCATTGAGAGTGACGTCAAGTGTTCCAGTGTTGAGTGATAAGATGGATATATACCTGGGTCCAGCATATCTGTGTTCCATGTATGATCCACTGTCCTGTATATTACAGCATTATATGTATAACAATGGTTATTAATTGTCCTCCGTAATAATTATAAGGGCTTCACCAATGGAACAAGGTAAGAATAATTAAACTAGAGCAGAATTCTTACTGGGAGTCCCATTACGCTACCCAAGATGGATATGTGGTTAATTCCAACAACGAAATTTGCAGGTGCACTGACTTCACAAGCTTTGCTTGCCGTGGTACCATGATCGCTTCCTTAAAACCATCGTAACAACAAACAACAACGTAAGAGGCTAAATACCATACAACAAAACGACCGGTTATTACAATGTTTGAGTTGGAATTCTTGTCTGCTCACCAACGTATACACCATTTACAAATACAACCATTGCATGGCCAAGACTCATGACACGGAGAACTGGCTGAGTCCCTTTCTTCAGTGGCAAGTCTTCTGGACCCAACTCAATGCTGAAATAACGTAATAATTCATCAGATTTGGAGTTATATATATGGAGATTATATTATGCATAAAGATAAAATAATTAACTCACCTTGTTGTATACCATGCATAGTCAGTGGTGTCCTTCAGCAATCCATAAAGCTCTAAAGGAAATTTGCTTTTAGCAGGAATTTCCTTGGTGTTTGGAATGGGTTCGGCATACATCTCCCACTTAAAATTATTTGCAAGCTTTGATTTCTTGTAGTTCCTTGCGTTATGTTGTGAGACAATCTGTGTTTTTTTTTTCGCATGCAAAATAGTTAGGAATTTAGCTCTAGAATATTGTATAATTTATGAATATTGTGATGTAAAAGATGAACAAGTTACATATTGAGTATTCAAGACCACAGTCTTGCAATCTGGGAGGATGCTAATGGAATGTGGTGGCAAATCATAAGTCTGTCCTCTGAATGCTATTTTTCCATAGTCTTTGGTGTGGTTGTTAGTTAGGAAAGCGGCACACATGTTACTTTTAGGCTTCTCATAGACCCTAATCTGCAGAATATATATATATATATATATATACAGCAACTTGATCAATCTTCTTTGTTACAGCTACAGAATTTTGAAAAATGGATTGTCATTGTCAGATGCATTCTTACCTCATGAAATTCGTTAATCTTTTGCACATTGGCTTGGCCATTGAGCAGAGGCTTCGTGCACATGGTTATAGCCTTGTGCACATCCCTCAAGTGACTGTACTTTGGCTCTCTCTGCAGACCGTATTGATCAAGAGGAGCTTCATCGTAATAACGGGTTGTTGAAAAGGCAGAGCTTGTTCTGTTAAAATTGGTTCCTCCATAGTACTACAAAGAGTTTCATCAGTTTCACTTAAGTTAGAAATAGCATGTCCACCATCGATAAGAGTAATTGGCTATATAGTTAAGGTCACTCAGTAGTCGGTACCATATAATAGTTAACCAAAGCTCCATCTTTTGCGAAGAAGCGAGCAACTGAGAATGCAATATCTTCTGCAGCTCTCTGGGATGGTGGATCTCCAAATGATCTAAACCTGTTGATTGAAACCAAAGGCAAAAAGGGAAAAGACAGAAAATTTGTTTAGCACTTTCTTCAAGTCAACACATGAACAATTTATTAGGAGTTTACTTACTGAGCTGTCCAGTTTTCAGTCCAAAGGAAAGGCTTGTAAGGTTTGTTTGGGCCAGTGAAGGTATCAGCACAATGCCTTCCATTGCATGCATTGATCTGGTAAATTCAGAGTGAATGAATTAATAATCAGTATTAATAATTTGTTGTGTGATTGAAAAATCAAAGGTTATTATTCCTAAATAATTAGTTTTATCAAAAAACTGACCACTGGATCAGGGGCATTGTCCTGCTTGCACATAATCCAAGGAACTCCAGTGTTCAATGCCACTGCCATATTAGCAGCCCACTGAACGTAGCTGTCTCCCTTGTGCCTAAATGACTCTTGGACATGGGTGTACTCGTTCTCAATCTGCATTGAGCGACAAAGAAGCATGGAAGGTTTATGTTTATGTTTTGGAGATTGAGAAGGATCAGAATAACAATGGTGAAGTTAAATAGAACCTGTGCTAAGATGATGGGTCCTCCTTGGGAAGCAAAGAGCTTCGCTTCCTTCATCCTGTTAATCACCATTGTTACAAACTTCTGCATTTCTTTCTGCAAATATTAAAAAAATAAAAATTAGTGATACATTATGGCATGGATTTGGTAAAATCAGAAGAAGGTGGAAAAGAGAGTTTGATTGATTACCTTAAAGGGTTCATTGTCTGAGCGGAAAATGATGTCAGGAATCTCTCTTAGCCAATATGGGAGTCCTCTGATAAATTAACGTTGCAGAAAGCATTGTTTTGTTATAAGAGAGAGAGAGAGAGTAAACTCATAATAAAATTTGAGAAATGCATGTGTGTTATCCCAATTTTCATACCCATGATTCCATTCAGCTTGGACGAAAGGCCCAACCCTAAGTGTCACATACATTCCTTTCTCGTGGACAAGCTTAATGAACTTTACCACATCATACCTCCCTTCAGCAGTGAACTGCAGAATAATGAAGCAAAGCCGGGTAAATAAAGTTAAAAGAGTAATATGGACCCGGATTTCCAGCAGTTGTTTTACAATGTAATCAATGTAGGTGGCTCATTATGAATTGTTGGATGGTATAGAGCTATGCAAAGATTGATCCATTCAATAGCTCATAATACACCACATTAGTGATTGCAATGATAATATAAAGGAAAACCAATTGCAGAGTTTGAGTTTGCCTTGTCTTTCTCTCGCTCATGGATGTTCCAGAACACGTAAGTTTGGATGACGTCCAAACCCCCACGTTTTGCCTTGTCAAGAATGTCTGGCCACATCTGAATCCCATTGATACATATATAGAATCATTGTCAAAAGTGGTGAATAATACTTAGTCCCAAACAAGTCTCACACGTTCAAATTTCAGGTACAAACCCGAGAAAGCAAAGAAGTAGTGGATTATGAAAGTGAGGGTACCTCAGGGGTGCTGCGAGGGTAATGGATGGAACCGGAGACGAGAAGCTCTCGTTTTCCATGGATAAAAAGAGACCTTCCATCATAAGTTACATTGTGCACTTTCTCTGATGCTGTTGCAGAGGAAAGAAAGCAGTAAAGCAGTGCCAGAAGCACAAGAATTCTTCTCGAAGCTGCCATGTTATCCATCATTCTTTGGGTTCTGGGACTCACTTCTGCAGAAATTGAGACTTTTGAGAGTCCCCCTTGTGTGGTGGAGGACGGCCCAAAAGCTGATTGTAAAATTCCATCATTGGCATTCTTATAGACATGCTGAGGAGGTAATTTAATGGCGAGGAGGAAAGCTCGCCTTTGCCATTTTGAACTTGTTAAAAATTATTGGTGTTGATTGCTCTAACCAACGTGTCTTTCTCTTTATATTTTTCTCCATTCTATTTTGGGTAAATACTTAAAAGGAGAACTCAGTCTTGCGCAAGGTTTGGGAACCCAGCTCTAAAACTCTGACTTCAGTTCTATACCCCTTCATTCTCAATTCCAACACATTAGTACATTACAGCTCCATCACCAATTATGACTTTTCATCTCTACTCATTTTTTTTTTCCTCCCACGATGGTAGCTTTAGTACAATAATCAAGTTGAATGATTCTATGACCCAAAAAAAAAAAAACATGAAAAATATTATTTGCAGACTTCTTGTTGTATATATGCATTCAACTTCTATTGTATATTAGTTACTTACAAGGATAATATTAAAAACAAATAAGAGAGACAAAAATTAATAGAGATGTAAAAAAAAATGTAAAAGTAACTGTAAATAAAAGTTGTATGCTAACTAGAGTAATTATTATCAACCAATAAGGAGAGGAAAAAGTAAGTAAAACTCAAGGTGGAAATCTTAGGGAATTTATGCAAAAGGCATAAAGATACACTAAGTGTAAATTAAAAAAAAAAAAAAAAAACACTAATCCACATTAAAACACAAAGTTGATGAATATTTTAGTTATTTGGCATAATATGACAACCAATCCTAAATTTTAGACATGGAGGGAGGGAGAGGATTAGGAGGTGCACTGCCATGATTCTCCAAATTTTTATTTTTATTTATATAGTTAGCCCTGAATTAAATAATATATTATATACTTCTAATATCAACTTCACTTATTTAAATAATATATTGAAGTATAATTGATGTTCATCAATAATATTATATATTTATTAACTTATTATATATCATGTGTTATAAGTTTTTTAATATCAGCTTCACTTACTCAAATCCCACCACTTTTAGAATTGAAGCATAGTATAAAGTATAATTCCTATTTTTTATTTGAAAAACAAATAAAGCCAACTAGTAAATGTGACAGAATCTCCTAATCTAGCTCAAGATTTATCAGACTAAATCGGTAGATTGGATTTTAATTTCTATGTTTTTTTTTTTTTTTTCATTTGTTCCCAAATTATCTTTGGACCCCCATTTTTGCCAGCAACAAAAACTCCATTTTCATTGGCAATGAAAACCAAATTTGTTCCTCTTAATTTCGTTTCTGAGTTTTTGTTCATCAAGAGTTTTATGATGACTGGAAAAACCATTTGCGATAGAAAAGCAGACCTGTTATAGTTTTAAATTATGGAAATTTATTTTCAAAAAGCAATAATTTTTAATTAACAGAAATTTATTTTTGAAAGGCAAATTTTTTACCTTTGAAAACTTATTTTCAAAGATTAATTTTTAAAGTGGAAATTAATTTTGATAAGTAAAAAATAAATTATCTTATGGAAACTAATTTTCATAATTTAATCTTTTTTAAGATACGGAGATAAATTTCTGTAAGTCAATTTTCTTAACTTACGGATACTTATTTTTCAGATATAAATTTCATTAATATCCGAAAAATAGATTTCGCAAGCCATTATCGCACGAGACGCTAGTATACAAAGACATTATTACATGAAGAGCTCCGTGTCAAATCTTTACAAAAGGAGAGGAAACTAATGAACCAAACAGTAAGAGAGAGAACTACTTGGTTTGCCGGAAAAGAAAACTCAAGATTTCAGGGGATAAATTAATTTTTTAAAATGAGTTGAAAATTGAAATAAAAAATTATTTTTAATGTTTCTAAAAATAACCCGTAATAATTTTATTAATTTTGAACTTAATAGCTTACTAAAATTTATAAAAATAATTATTAAATAAATATGAAAATAAATAAAAATTAAAAATAAAAATAAAACAGACACATGTGTTTTCCAAAATTGAAAATGAGAAAATAAAAATACATTTCAGAATATGAAGAAAGGAAATGAAAATAAAAAAATGAAACCGAACATACCGATTTCAGAAACATAAAGTGGGAAGTTTAGAATAAGGGTATTTTTATAATTTCATTTTAAAAAACTGAGGGGTGCAGATATTAATTTGGGTGATAAAATTAATCTCCTTCACATTGGGCCTAGAATAAAATTTATTCAGCCCATTTTTCTTTCCGCTGGGCCTTCTAACTAGCATTCTACCTCACCGGAGAAAGAGTATTTTTTAAAAAAAAAAATAGCTCAAATTTTGCTCAATAGCATGATGAGATTGACCAAGAGTGTGTTTAATAAATCTAACGAGCTAACTTATAACATATTTGATTAACTTATAAATTAGTTTGACTAAAATAGACATTGTGTGTGCATGCACGTCCGTGTTCAAGTAAACATAATATGTAATGTTTTTTGTTAACATCACAAAACTATAATTTATATAAAAAAATTAGATAAACATATCCTTTTTAGTCATTTTACATTTAACAATTAATTTTACTAAATAATTATAATTTAATAAACTAACTTAACAAATTTCAACCTTCAATGAACAACTTTCAACTCAAAATTAACTTTTCAACTTTTAACTAACTTAATAACTAATTTTATCAAACAGAGCCCAACAGTTTTATGTGGAGCTACAGCATATAAGAATTATATCAATAACTATATATATAAAGAAAATATATATGAATTAATGCATTAATGTTTATTTATATTCCTTGTTGGCTCTTTTCCTATTAGCTTTGCTTTAAGATTCAACATGATAACGAAGAATGACTGCACACGAGATATCACTTTGTCAAGCCTAATTTGTAAAAGAATTATAACATGACATGAGTCTTTTATATATATATATTTAATTTTGAATTCTAGTGTAGGTACTTTCTTTCTTAAGCTTATGCTTTTGGGACAATGGGCAATCTTGGGGCTAAGATATTGCAGATTTAGGCTGAAATAGGTTAACCTGTGGTACCTTGAGCAGGAGTACGTATCATAGCAATACAAAGGTGCAGCAACTGGTGCTCCAACCTCCATCCTTTTGGCTATGTTCTGAATCTATTCTGCCCATTCTTTCACTACTTAATCCCAGGAATGTTGTATATCTATTTCTATGCCTTCTGTCATTTATCAGCAGGGAATCAGCAAATCAATGCAAAATGGATTTATTTGAATCAAACTATTAAGCAAGGAGCTATGAATCACACATACGGCAATCTAGCAGCCATATCTTTTTGGAACGCATGGCACAGATTAAAGATGTGACCACGTATGCCAGATCTTTCAAAGAAACATACACTAATATGAAAGAGAAAGCATGCTAAATCTTTTAAATTCTAGAATTTTAGTGATTTTTCAAAGAAACATAAACTGTGTGATACGAAAGTACATGTTCTGATTACTAGTTAGATAAGGCCCCAAGAGTTAAAAATTTGCATTGAATGAATGTTTTGAAGTGGACCCCTTCTTCGTTCCATAAGCAAAAAGGAGTATTTCATATATCATGAAGACAAATACCTCATTAGAATAGAAGATGCAGCAATAAACTTGATCAGATTCTAGAAGTTTTTCAGCGTATTGCTTATACAAAGAATTCCTCTTAGACTACCTATATGGACTATAATCTCCACCAACACCAAGACTTGACAAGAGATAATGGGATGTTTCAAAATCAATTGGACAACTTTACTGCACTACAATATTTTCAAAAATTTTTAGCTTTTTCTAAAGAGGATAAGATATTCTCATATTTACCTTTTCCTAAAACACATTAGCAAAAGATCAACCAGTGCATACCTTCATCCTAACCAAGACCTAGCCAAGAAAGATGTCGTAACATGGCTTCCTCAGATTCTTGTGTAAACCTGTACAAAATCAGAATCTTCAATTCTCAAGGTGAACTTCAAGCCTTTGGACATGAAATTACTATTACAATTGAGTTACTGAAAGAGGCCATACAATTACAATAGAGTTACTCAAATTACAATTACAAGCAGTTTAATGTTTTACCTTGTGCATTCATGGAATTTAGTAGAAGGCTCTAGCAACCTACCTTGTATTGAGAAGAAGAGAAACCAAAATTGCCAACACTCAAGCAGACTGAAAATTAATGAAACACAAAAAGGAAACAGAAAAAACAAAAAATATTACAAAGGATATGAATTAGTCAAGGAAATCGTATGGCACATATGATATAAAAGGAAAGGAACTAAACTTTATACTCACACACACTGCAACCAGGGGGATTGTTAAATACACCCCTCAAAAAATATGGACAGCGACACCATAGAAGTTCTTAGATGACAGGTGATAGCATGGCAAATTATCTCGATGGCCACCCCCTCCAACCTTAAAAAGAGAATAAGTTTTGAAATAGTTTTCTCTCTTGAAAAAAACACAATAATACCAGTATCAGCATATCTTCCGGCAGTTTAGATCAAGTATTTCATCAACGATGCATTGAGAAACACAACCCCCCCCCCCCCCCCCACAAAAAAAAAAAAAAATTCTTGATGGAGGAACTTACAGAGTAATTAAATTTGGGTCAAGGTTGTAGCGATAGGATCAGTCAGCCAATTACTATTCAAATTCCTGCATTCACTATGTTGATTCAGGACTTCAAAGAACACCTAACAAAGCAAAGCAACATATTCAAACCAAATTCTGGTTTAGAACTTACAAAAATTCAAGTTGCTCTATTTGATATGGAGAAAGGTAAGCAAATTCTAGTTTATATGGCAGGCTAAATATTAAAAAAAAAAAGCAACACACACATAAAATGGTGATCATATAGACTAGAATGAATTTCTAGTGCAACTGGCTATTACAGGCTACATGTGCCCTGATATTTCTATAATCTTACAATTTGATGTGACACAATGATTTAATTATCATTAAATGAAACTAAAAGGAAGTACTTGTGATAAATACATGATAAGTTTTGTTATAGTTTGGACACGATAATCATTCAGCCAGTCCATGCGTATCCAACAGCAGTGCAAGCAGCAGCTTGGAGTAACTTTCAGTAAAAAAAAAAAAAATAATTAGTGGGATTCCATTATAGCAGTGAGCAGTTAGAAAGAAAGCATTTATATTTATACGCCAGCAAATCAACATTATCTCCTGCTATCTGCTATCTGCTATATGGCTTTTTCTCTTTTAAAAGAAATAGAATATAGTACAAAAATACAGTAGCAAAATGATAAGAGTGAACCTTGGCAAGTGCATGAACAACAACAGCAGCAAAAAATTCACAGCAGCATGAACAACAACCATCGATTTTCTAATCATATTTAAGCCCAAGCGAATTTTCATATATGGAAGTCAAATTAACAAAGCTTCCCTTCATACAAAGGCAAATAGACCAACATCCAAAAATCTACATACCAAGGCTCAACAGAAATGTGGAAACAGAAGTGATACATACATCAAACAATATCCATAATCTGGCCTTGTTGCTCTGGACCCAAACAAAAGAAAGACAGAACAGCATCTATTTCATTCCACATTGAGTGTGCGATCGCATTCCCTACTGGAAGTATCTGTCAAACAAACAGGAAAATTACAAAAAAAAAAAAAACAAGATATGACATCAATTCAAAGCTAATGGAGGATAGATCACTCACAGCCAGCATGATACAAGAATAAAGTCGAATAAAAAGGCATAGGGCGCCGCCGGCCATTATGATTCACAATTTATCATCCCATCTGCAGCGGACTCAGTAATCCAGTAAGCAAAAAATGCTGTGAAAGTGTTGGGTATGCAGGGAAAACGGAAAGGTAAGCGTTGGTTTAAAAAATGAGAAGAACGAAGGAGGTTGCTGATACCAGTCTTCCTCTCTCATGGTTCGGCAGAAAGGATTTTTGTTTTTTTAATTTAAAATTCACGTTTTCGGAAAAAGAGCAAGCTTCTCTCAGAAGTTGGCGCTAAGAATATCCCCATGTCGTTTTCGTGAGTCTCAGTAATGACAAGGATAAATTGGGAAAGTAAGTTAAATAAATTTTGCTGAGTTGTCAGCAAAATATTGGCAATGATTTTTTATTCATCTTCCCTCCAAAATTTCATCGTCTCCCTCCATCTCCGCTCCCTCCATAATCTAAAACCCGTACTTAGGTTAGAATGCGAACTGAAAACACTATTCGAGTTTCAATTTCAGGGCAACCATTAGTACAAACAAACCCTTTCCATTTCGATTCGTGCTCAAGCCCTCTTTCACAGAGACACCATGTCCAACCATGAAGACGACCTCGATCTACTCCTTTCTCTACAGGATAGAGTTCTGGAAACTCCTCCAGGTTCTCCTTCACCCCATTCACCAGGTACGCCTGCACATTCCCATTTTTTCTTCTCTTGCTTGCTATGTGTGGTTCTTCGAAATGGATTTATTCCTCTGAAATCGCTCTTGAATTCCCAATGTGTTCACTGATTTGTAGGAAAACTAATGCAATGCGTTTCCCCGTTCCCTATAGGGTACATACAGGATATAGCAGCGGTTACATAATGTTGTTTTGATGTGATTGATTGAGTGTTATGCTTTTTTTTTTTAATACTATCTCTTAAATTACAGGTTACCTGTCCGATGATGGGTCGCCGACGAAAAGGGAAAAGGCTGACATGTCCGTATTCAAAAATGCTGTTCAAGATTGTCTTGACTACGTACCCAAAGCAAAAGAAAAACCTGTTAAGGTAAAGCGGCCTGTGACCTCAAATGACGCCGAGGTTGAGAAGTTTTCAGGTCTGCGGATAAGGTTGGTCTAGGGCGTCGATCATTGTCAAATCAAGGGGAGGGGTATTATGAATACATTGATTATCTGGGTCTGGGTAAGGGCTCCTTTGTTGCCTTAAGTAGAGCTGGGCTGCTCAATTTTAACTTTAAAATCCCATGTGATAATCATAGATTTTAATAGCAAGAGTAGAAGGGGAAGAGTTAGCATAGCAATTCATATTTAATGTTCGTAACTAAGTTAATCTGTGCTTTTTGCTGTAGTTATAGAATACAATCCCTTTTCGTCTTCACATTATTAATGAATATTGTTTGGTTTGCTGAATTGTTTCTATACAGGAACCAATTGGTAACCTCTACAGAGGTCAGGGAACGCTTTTTGGACATTCGTTTTGTCCGCTTATCAGTAATCAAGTAATCTTTATCATGTCTTCTACTTTGTCTAGGTTGTTTTTGAGTAAAATGATAGATGGCCTCATAAGTATAAAAATTGGGATTGCTCTACAACCCTTTCAATATGCTTTGTTATGTAGTATTCCTGAATTTTAGCTTGCTAAATTGGTATGATGTAAACTGTGGTTTATTAATTGTCATTCAGAAATTTGTTGATCGGGGATACTCTTTCTGGATCTTGGGCAACTGTTGGAGTATTGACTGAGAAGGGGAGTCCGAAGAGTAGTTCTACAGGGAAGAGCTATTGTATATGGAAAATTGCGTGTTTGGATGAAAATACTATTTCTCTCTTCTTGTTCGGTGATGCTTATAAGAGAAACTCTCAAGAGCAGGCTGGAACGGTCTTTGCACTTTTTAATTGTACAGTACGCAAGGATACCACGGTATCAACTTGTTGTGAATTGGCGAGATGTTCTTTATCTAGATTGGCAAAAGTATAAAATTAACTGATTAATTTTTGCAGGGCAATGGTTTTTCTTTGAGTGTATATTCACCTGGTCAGATGTTGAAGATTGGCACCTCTGTTGATTATGGAGTCTGCAAGGGAAAAAGAAAGGATGGGATGGCTTGTACCCTCGTCATTGATAAGTAAGATAAGAAATAAGTACTTCTGTTTATATTTAAAAAAAAAAAAAAGAAATTGATATGCAACACTGTGATAGGACTTCTTTATAAACTTTTAGATCTTGCTCAATATGTTTAATTTGCTTATTACTACAGAGATATGATCACAAATTTTGGAGACACTTCAATAAGAGGCACTTTTGTAGAATTTGATTCATTTAAGTTAGTAACTTTCCACCGCTTAGATCAACCTCTCACTTATGAGTGTTTTGGTCTATTTTTCCAGCTTTTCTGTTAGATCTCCAAATAGAAAAGAATCAAATAGGATAACTGCGACTAATATTATTGAATTCAACTGAAAATGAACAAAGATGAGGTAAAACAAGAAGAGAAAACCACTCATGAGTAGCTATGGAAGCTACCCTCACAGGGCTAGGTTCCTCACAGAGAGAAAGTCTCTCAATCTTAATGCTTTCCACTGACAAGATTTTGAATGCCTCCCCATTTAACCCTTGCCTACAACTCCTATGTGGACTTCCTAACTCTCCCTTCTTAGGATCAAATGCTACCATCTCCCCTCTTAGAAAACATTTTGAAATAGACAAAGACTTCCATGGTTAACATTGGACACAACCAGAAATCTGAAGCCTTCAGTCAGAATTACTGACGCAGTGATCAATGGACATATTAAACCAATAGTTTGCCTCCAAAAACTGGGGCCTTCAAGGCCTCAGGTGCATTTCCAATCTCAACAGTTTCTGGCCTATCTTTGTGTAAATATGGATAACATTGTTGTAAATTATGATACATTGTACTTCGTTGGGTAAATTTCCTTGACTATCTTTCTGAAAGCATTATTGTGTTCTATACTTCGTTCCTTGTGATAGATGTTTTCTTTCCTCTTTTTGTTAGTTGTTGCCATGTTTTTTCTAATATTCTTATGCTGATTAATTGACATCATAAAAATTGGTCTTTGTTATTTCAGACGTCGAGGGATATATTGTAAATATCATAAAGCAGTAAGCAGCATTTAATCATTCAATTTCTATTTGGTTATAATAACAACCTTAATTTAGTAACACATTCTTCCCCTTCGTTGTTTTTCTGTAGAAAGCACCAGAGAAATATTCAACTATGCGAACTGAACTCAAAGGAGGGTGGGTAATGATTGTTTATCTGAGCTCTCTCAGCTCAACATTTTTAATATATTTGTTTAGATTTCTTCTCAAGTTTGATGAAAAGTTGTAAACTGTTTTTTTTAAACAGGAACTTAAGAACAGCTTTTAGGCCTACGGATTATCTCAAGTCAGAAGGAATTTACTTAGTTGATCCTCTTGCTGATAAAATAAATTCAAAGAAGTCACAACCAGTGAAATTATTGTCTGTTGATCATCTCAGGAAGGCTTTGAGGTCTGTCATAGTTAGCATATATTGCAAGTAAAGGATACAACATAGAATTTATTTAGCATTCTTAATATCTTATTGGCTTATTTTTGCACCAAGGATTAAAATTGTATACAAATACCAGCAATGCAGGGAAAGTTACAACAAATATGCACTCTCAAGGGATAAGATTTCTTTCTGAGGTCACAGGTGATTAGATGATCCTGTACTCCTAGTGGCAAATATTCCTGCTGTTTTATTCTGAGCTGCCTTTTGGTTTCAATTACAGGAAAACCAGTTCCTAAAACGACGAATGAAGGATCAAAAATGCCAAATGAACGCAGCATTTGCACTGAGAAGAGGTTAGTTGCAAAAAGTTTCCAAGTTAATGTTACTTGCTCGGGGGCATAAAAGTTTCACTTATATTTAATCCGTTTTCTTCAGGAAATCATCTTCTGTGAACATGGCATCTTCTGCTATCACAAAAAACCAACATCTAAATGCAAAAAGAATAAAAACTGAAGGTAAAGTTTTGGTAGATGAATCCTCAAAGAGTACAGGAAAGATGATTGAATTAGATCTTGTTAGTTCAGATGATGACTTCTGAGACTACTATACTGGGCATCACCCACTTCGTTTTGAGGGAAAATGTGCTCTATGAAGAAAGGCTTCTTGAGAATGGCAGGTGGTGGTAAATTCGTCAGTGCACACAACAGAAGTTTCAATGGCTCAAATTTCTATTGATTTATTCTCCGATAATCGACCATGTCCCTCACTCAGGAAAACTATGAATTCATCTTTTTTTTCTTTTTGAAGGGGAGAGGAGGAAGAGTTACAAAAGTGTTAAATAAATCTTGTATTATTTATATTTGGAAAGTACATCATTTTTCAATTTTGGCCAGAATTCAAGTCTCAGTTCACTAAGTTAAGAAAGTGCCATGTTAGGAATGTATATTATTTTGGTGCTTATTCAAACAGGTGTTTAGCACGGAAATGAATTATTTGTTGCTGGTGTAGTTAGTTATCGAAGTTTCACTTGGAACTATATTTTTCTTTTTTAATCAGAATTGAGAACTGTAATTTTGATAAAGGAATTTGTATGTTTTACTACCATACATAACATTAATAAAATAATTTAATAATAGAATTATAAAAATTTTACCAAGTAAGATGCATTGTTTACAAACAAAAGTAGCTTAAGATAAGGGGCGATCAACTTGCTCTTATAGTCACAAATTTAGAGTAAATGCAGGTATAGTGTTCCAGAGGGTGTTTCTGCTACCAGAGATCATTAATTCAGTCTTGCCTTGAATGATTTGCTGTTACCATGCTCGTTGTATATACGTCATTGCCAGCAAACCTTAGTTTGTTGTCATGTGATCGAAGATGAATGGCCATAATATGGTGGAATCTAGAGACTAGAGGTAGAGAGTAGGAGCTAGGAGGACCTATGATCATCCATGCACATGGAATATTGGTATTTGTGCCTCCCTTTCTAGAGATGTGCCTCATAAATGTTTAACTAATTTGATATTAATTTATTGAATAACCCGGAGCAAAAGAAGCTAACTTGACATTATTATCTGTATTATCACTTACCTAAGATTTGCAGGTACAAAAGAAACTAGATTAAAAAACAAAGAAGATTGGTAAGTGTCTTCCTTGTTCTAATTAGCTCCCTTCTTTTCTTTGGTTACCAAACTGTCACTTATCTAATTATGTTAATAATGTCTATGCCGTTTATGTTGTTAGGTTACTTTCTTGTCATGAAGGCTACATGCATGTTCACAGGTTCACTAATGAGGAGTTCTGCAGAAGAGGTGACTACCTAGGAAGTAACTATATATGCATACAATGTATAAAAAGAACATGCGAAGAAAACAAACAGAACTGAAGGAAAAGGATCCATTTTGGTGTTTGCTTTTGTGAGCAGAGGGAGGGAAACCAGAAAATTAAGTTATTCTATTACTCAGAAAGCAAAAGCTTACATATACAACGAATTGAACCATAAGAGAGTGACTTAAACAACTAACTATAACAAACTCGCGTGTACAATTGGATCCATATACTTAACAGCTTTTAGATAAGTTGATTGATGCGTGGAGGTTTAGTTAAATTGCATCTGAAGAATCTACCTACCTTGTCTTTTCATTTTCCCCCTCATTTCTTCTTTTTTCCTTTAAGATTTTCCAATCAACTTGAATCATTTGATTAGGTTGATGGGGGTGGGGGTTGGGGTTATATTACTAGTCATTACTCAAAACCCATTCATTTCCTGCGCATAAACATAGGTGGTGTGAGTGTAGAAAATGTGTCCTAAAGGGGTAAATAAGACTTTTTCAAATACTTGTGTTTTAATTTCAAAACCCTCCATTCAAATAGTCTATAAATAGTTAACTTCATCTGTATCTCTAAGCTATTCAAACAACTCAATTACACAATTTAGTGTGCAATGCAATAACTTAACAAATAGCATACACAAAAATTTATAGTGGCTCGATCAAACAATAACTTATATTTACTCCTTCAGACTCTATAAAGGTGTTTCACCATCTCTAAGCATTGGTTTTCAGGTTCACCAATCAACCTTAACAAAGTCTCCACTTGAGTTCCTTCATGAAAAGCCAAGCACACAATCTCCACTAGATCAATTCACTCAACCTAGCACACTTAATTTCCTTCATAAACAATCAAGCACAATAATCTCCACTAGATAAACTCACTCAACCTAGCGCACTTGATTTCCTTCACGAACAATCAAACATCTACCCAAATTACTTGGTGTAGAAGGTTACAAGATGGTTAAGCGCAAGCTCGAATGGATTGATCTAAGTAAAAGATAATCCCAAATCTCTCAAAGAATGTAATCCTAAGTGATAGCTCGAGAGTGTATGAATACTATAGAAGTGTAAACCCTTGTGTTCTCCTCTGTTCTCGTCAGTCCTTCACTTTGTTTGAAGGTGGCTCTATTTATATTGTTTTGCAGATTGCTAGCCATTAGAGCTTTGAATGCAGATTTGCATTTGACTTCAGTCAGATTTCTTCATTATATCCATTTGAATCTTCAATCAACTTCAGACGGTTGGAATTTTTTCATTTAATCTTAATTCTCAATCAATATCTTTGATTTGCATCACAGATTTGTTGTCTGCAATCAATTTGATTATTTCTTGAAATAGCTTAGATCAAATTATGTAATAATTGCGTGATTGATTTGTATTTGTAGGATCATAGTATCATGAAATTTCTTCCACAATGCTGATGTCAATTGCCATCTATCATTTACTCGCATTTTATCATCAGGGGTGGCAGAAGTTAATTATATATATTAAACCCAAGTTCTAGTTAGATGTCATTGCTGGAAATTTACAACACAATTGATCATATATATACATAAGTGTAAGAATAAATGAAGGGAGAATAATCAGGATGCATGTACAAACTTTGATTTTGCATAATTTGGTCATTATGGTTGCTTTTGATGCAGCAGTCAAATTAGTTCTCCAGCCACCAAGGCAGAAGAAAAAGAACAGAAAGGGTCAAAGGGCATGTTCCATTTTCTGATGTTCAGTTCTACACGTTAGGTCTTGGGGAATGGTATGACCGTTGACATGTCCTGTTAGTCTTCACCGTTAATTACTATATCCAACCTAGTGGAGACAATAGCCTTATGGGGGTTCCCTCCTTGTGCATCAACTTATTCCATTACCACCCTGTAATATGTATAAAACCAGAAGTTAAAATGGAATGTAAAAAGCATATTATGGAGCTGTCAACAGCAGAATATACACAAACTTTGAGTGAACAGAAGGTGTGCAAATTTTCATTCTTCCTTCGGTAATTAAACTTTGGCAGATGCTAAAATCAGAGGAATTGTCTAAATCTGCAGCTAGGCACGAATGAAGAATCTCTTTTCTTATGGAGATAGATTTATAGATAGATATGGGTTCCAACCTCAAAATACCAAGTCGCTGTTATTGACCTGACTTTGTTCACGTGAATGAGCCTGCTTCCAAGTTCTCGGTGGCCCAGAGGATCTCACTAAGATGCTTTTCCTGTGTTTGTGGCAACTTGGCACCCTGAACCTGTAATGACTCAGCTTCTCTGCTAGGCACACTCTGTTGTTTATTTGTTGGACATAAATGGTTTAGCTCAAGAGATATGTTTCAAGTGATAATATTTTTAAATGTTTTAGACAAATGATCTAGATGTGTAGAGCAAAAATTGTATCTAGTAAAAAAGTCAACTCTACACTTATAGCACTACTTTCGGCTTAGGTACATTTAACCAGAAAAGTTAATGTTGTGTGGATTAACACTTGCCGCGTTGAAACGAAGCAGTTGAAAATGACAGGAGAAGATGGAATGCCATCATTTTATTTTTATCAAAATCTATAGTGGCATTCCAAAAACAAAGTAATATGGCAAACATCTTTCACATCCCCATTTCTAAAAGCTTGTTGATTGATTCTTATCTTCCCTTTCATGAGGAATATATACTGTGCCCACTTCCATCACCCGAAAAGGACAAACGCAAGTCTCTTGACTCGGTTCAACCTCTCATTCTCCAACACCGCCCATGTCCTCCATTAAATATAGGTGCCACCTCTTCTCTCCCTCACCCTTGTTGCAGTGTGCCTAATTCTTGATTCTTTCCTGTCTCTAATTTCCTCGAATGGCGTCCAAGAGAATCCTGAAAGAGCTCAAGGACTTGCAGAGAGATCCACCAACTTCATGCAGTGCAGGTAGAGGGGCTCAATCCTGAACAAAACTTCAAATGGGTTTTTTTCATAATAGGCAAAAGGATGCTTGAGAGCTGAGGCTAATCTAATATGTTGAATTTCAGGTCCTGTGGGTGAGGATATGTTCCATTGGCAAGCAACCATCATTGGTCCTAATGACAGTCCTTACGCTGGTGGAGTTTTCCTTGTCACAATTCATTTCCCTCCTGATTATCCCTTCAAACCCCCCAAGGTATATATATATATGCACCAAAAACTTGTTTTAATTGAAATCCTTTTCTTTCCTATTTGTAGTTCATTTGAAGCTTATGGGTCTGCATAGCTATATCCAATTTATATAGCTGAAATTACTTAAAGAGATAAAATTTGTTGCTGTTATTGAAACTCGTGGGTTTGAATCTTATGTGGTAAAGCTTTTACTTAATACTCTGTTTAATTAATTTACAGGTTGCATTCAAGACCAAGGTGTTTCACCCCAATATAAATAGTAATGGAAACATTTGCCTAGACATACTCAAGGAGCAATGGAGTCCTGCTCTTACCATATCCAAGGTTATTATATTATAAATTCAAATCTACTGCAATCAACTATACTGATGTTGTTGTTGTTAACTATTGAATAAGATTATAATTACATGGTTGTTAACTCGCTGTAATTACAGCTCCATCCAACGGCTAGGCAATTGCAACTGCAATACAATAACTACTATAGCTAAATTTGTTATGTTATATGCCTTTTACTATTAACTCTTTCCCTTGAAATATTTTATATAATCATACTCATGGTTCTTAGAATCACCATGCAGGTGTTGCTCTCGATTTGCTCACTGCTCACAGATCCAAACCCCGATGATCCTCTTGTACCTGAAATTGCTCATATGTGCAAGACTGACAAATTCAAGTACGAGTCCACTGCAAGAAGCTGGACCCAGAAGTATGCCATGGGCTGAAAACTCAACCTCTTCATCTTTGATCTCCTCTTGAACTATATATAATGTTATTATATATATAGAAAAGAAATGCCCTTTAATTATAAACCATTTCCTTAACACTTGCGTTGCATACATACATAGCCAGAATTGTTCTAATAAAGGCTTTAATTTTTTTGTAATTGAAGCATGTCTTCTCCACATATATATTAATAAACGCTACTCCCATTTGGAGCTTTTTAATCTCATTCATCTATTAATTTAATTTAAGCTAACTTGTTTTACATCAAAACATAAATTATCAGGGGCAAAAGCCAAGATTTTAATACATAGTTATCAAATTCATCATTTCTTTTAAAATTACAAATTAATTTACACATATCAATTTACGATATTGAGACGCTTCAATTTGTCTTGATGCTTGTATTGGTGCTAAAAAATGAGCAAAATTAGAAAATGAAGAAAGGATTTATTCACCCGTTTGCATCTTTCTTCAATCTTTTTGTTTTATGCAAATTTATACTTATATTTTTATTAAGCTTTTATTCTTTCTAAGGAACTATCATTCAAAAAAATGAAGAAAATGAGAGAAAGGAGAACAAGAGCACTTACATAAAAAAATATTATAAAATAATATAACTTATAACATATCTTAATGTACCAAAAAAAAAAAAAAAACTACACAAATTTTATATTTTTAGATCATGACTCTTATACCCATTCCCATGTGTCATTATCATAAATTTACTAAGATTATCTTTAATCATGAACTCAATTAGAGTTTTACATCTTATTATTTATATTGTCTTTGTGAGTCCTGCAACATTTTATTTTTTTTATTTTATATTACTTAAATAATTTTTTTTATTCATACAACTCTAAAAAAATTTTAAATAAATCCTACAAATTATTTATTTCTCCTCATAAACTTTATCTTTCTTCTACAAAAAATACAAATTAAGCTCTTTTTTTGTGTGCATTGATCATTGAGTTTAAAACTCTCTTTTCTCCATGTCATTTTGCTTTAACGGTAAAAATTTTTATGCAATATTACACAAAAACTTATGAAACCCTTAAATAACACCACTACTAAAGGAACGAGAGTAAAAAAAAAAATGATAAATGGTAATTAAAAAACGTTGGGGTCAAAATGTCTGATAAATGTATTAATATTAAAGAAAATTTGTAAACCTAAAAGACTATAGCATCCATGGCTGCCCTCTCTTTGCCTCTCCAAATCATGGTGTCATGAATGACACCGTTGTCTTCCCCTTAATTGCTGATCATAAATCAGTTCAGTTCCGTGGCTAAGTATATAAAATCATATAACGCTAAGATTGACTGTCCTGCATACAAGTAATCATCAATGGTTGGCATTTGCAATAGAATATATGAACACTAAGCATCACAGGGCTACTCAAATTTTTATACTTGTATCTCTTTATTTATAAGAAATATTGTTTGCACATCTATATACATACACTTAAATATATATTTATTTTATTTTAATTATTTTACAGATAAAATCTAAAAATAAAATACGTAAAAAATCGAATATATCCATAATATATCTCTTATTTATGTTAAAATCGTCATTTTACTTTTTCTAAAAGACTAAAACTATGCACCTATCAGATCAGAGTGGTTACAAGTCTTCATGTAAAGTAAGGGATTAAAGGCAGGCATTATTGCAAAAGGAAATTGCACTATTTTTATAAGTGCGGCATGCAATATCTGCTACTTTACAATAAACATAGTGATTTGGCATCTCAATAAGCATATATATAATTGACAGCACTATATAACCTAACAGTGTGCTTTATGGGTTGAATTATTGATGAAAGTTGAATTAATATATACGTAACCAAATATATTTATCAATTATCTGTATTAGACTGTAATTCAGTCTTTGACAAGCCAATTTATGTGTCATTAACTATTATTTTATCTAATAACTCGCATATTGGTAATTTGGATTCAACCAAATACTTCATTCTAAAAATGCTATTGCTGCATTTATATCATAAAATTTTATAATGTCAAACTTAATTAAAATAAAATTTATTAGAAACAATATAAAATAAGTAATAAATTTTCTCTTAACAACTTAAACTTTTAAGATTAATCATTTTTTGAGATCACATCTCTTATCTCTTATCCCTTATCCCTACTTTCTTAGACTTAAGCTTTTGATTCAACTAGTACTTAATAAAATTAATTAGGAAGACAAGATACAATCTATTCAAAGTTCAAACTTTGCACAAGCAACGGTGCAGAATGAAAACAGATTATTATTATATTATAAAGACGGCAATCACAAGGGATAAAGGGGGGACCTTTCTATTTCTAAGGTTTCATCCACTATGGTTGGTTCACCATCTATTCACATTTAAAACCATTCCTTTTTCTTTTTTTTTTTTTTTCTATTTTATATTTTAAGAATATATTTCAATCGTACGTAATTTTTATTCAGATTCTTTATTCTATGCTTACCCAAAATTAAAATAAAATAAAATAGAGAGAAACCATCGCTTTGACTTAAAGAATAATTGTTTGACTTCCCAATACGAAAAACCGTTGTCATAGTTGTTGGTTCTGATGCAGCCCTTCTAACTAACATCCTTGTCAAAAGTTTGGGGCTCGAGGTTTTACTATTTAAGCTTCCTAAAACAATGATATATTATAATCATGGCTCTATTTCATATGTGGTCAAAGAAAAGTCAACTCTTTCTTCTCCTTCTTCTTCGTTTTCATCTACGGTTAAAAAATTTCTCACGACTCAGTATTCAATGGTTGTTGGATTATCTATTCATTCTATAAAAAGTGAAAAACAAAAACACGAGAGGAGAATAGAGTGATTTACTTTATCATAAGTATCTCGTAAAAGAAAAAGAAATTAGGTAATTTTAAAAGTTTAAACCATCATTTTTTTTTATAACAAAAATTTAAACAATCATTAAATTTATAAATAATTATTGAGAACTCTTTCTAATGGTTAACTCTTAACTAATTATATATCAATCAACCTCCTCTGTACTTGTTTTGTGCATAATATAATTTACAATTTACGAAAAAAAAAGTTTGAGAGATATAATTAATAATTTTAAAATATAAGAGACTAAATTAATAAATATTTTGAAGTGTGGAGATTAAATTAATTAATTAAAAGTATAAAAATTAAATTTATTAAAATTTTAAGTGTTAAGAATCAAATAAATATTTAACTCTTTTCTATATATGAATTATCAAGCTTTAATTTATTGTACATATTCTACAATTGTATTAACAACAATAAGAAATTAAGAGCCTAGGATATTTTGTTCTTGAGCTATGGGATTATACTTAGAGCCCATAAATTGGTTTCGAAATAGTGCTTTTAAGGTGAGAAAAGAAATAGAAGTTATTATAAGTTTGGATACACTTTTTAAAAAAATATTTTTGTTTCTAAAAAATATAGATTATTTTTCAAAATGGATCGGTCAGATATAATATTTTTTTTAAAAAAAAAAAGGTATTATTGGCTTTCAAAAATACTCTAAAAAAATTATTTAGATTAATTTTAAAAATATAAATAAAAGTTAAAAAATAGTTTAAGTGGTAAACATAATAAAATTATTGGTTAATAGAATTTTATAATATTAAAAATTCGAATTTACAAAAAATATATATATTAAAAAATAATTATAATTATTTTTTATCCGAATAAAATATTAATCATATTAGTCAGACTTTTAATTTGTGGGGCCCGGCCCATGGATTTCATCACATAATGCGTGTTCAAGTTAAACTTTACCACTAATTATTATTTTCAATCTAACCAACCCAACTACCATACATAAAAAACCTTAAAGAAAAATGCGATCCAAGATTTATTTTGGAAAAAAATAAATAAACAAGCGCCGCCATTTAGGATAGGATTTCATGTATCACCAAATGACCAAGTTAAACCGAGGCCGTTAACCAGTCATTTTCTTTGTATGCAAAAACTTTTTTAACAAAAAAAAAAAAAAAAAATCCACAATAGAAATAGAACTTAGGATACTATATTTTATTTTATTTTTTGCTAATTAAAAAATATAAAATAATATATTTTATAATATATTAATATTATTTTATATCTTTAACTAATGAGAATAATGAGATAGGGCAAAAAACATTTTTTTACGTAATGCCACAATACCCAAAATGTATGGTAGTAATTCTTTTGTAATAAATTGCTTGTGTTTGCGAAATCGTGTTGGAGTTGTATTGTTAATAATTGATGATGGTGAATAATAATAGTGAGAAATATCACACAATGACTAAGCAATTCAATTGGAAAAAGAAAATAAAAAGGAAATATTTTATTTCATTGTGGAATTTCTAATATATAATTAAATAATAGATTATGGACACAAAGAAAGGCATATCTACTAATTATAGAATTTAGATTCCCAAATGAAAAAGCCTAAAAAAAAGCTTCAAGGGTTTGAAGCGACCCGCAATAGCCGGTAGGAAAACCTACTACTCCTTCCTCGAGCCTTGCAATATGACTGGATATCAAGGGTTTCCCGCGAAAACTTCCGGTTTTTTTCACGGACTAAAATATTTATTGCACGGAAGAACTCTTTCTTTCCCAGTGTTTTCTCCCCTTTGTCTGTGTGCAAAAATTTTTGTCCCTCACTTTTCGCGGCAAATTCTCTTTCTTGCCGACACTTCCCCTTTCCCTTTCTCCTTCCCCATCTCCATAATCCTCAGCCTCAACGTCTCTTTTTCTTTTTATATTTTCTTTTTTATTTCAATTTTACAAAGAAAAATAGTTTTGCTTAACTATGATCAATCGTCATCTTTTTTGTTCTGGAAATTCAAAAAATTATCTCAATGTTTGAAATTTAGTTGTATAGTAGGTAGGCTGATCCTTTCTGGCGTTAATTCACTTTAAACAATTCATCTTCAGCTCCATGTTTATCGCTTCTGCTATTTTACATAATCATAAATAGTAGTGTTTTCAAGATGCTTGAGGAAAGTTGCATTGGTTCATTCAAGAACCTAGAAGATTGTGATTTGTGAACTAGCATCCTTGAATTTATAATAGAGAGGTGATCGTTAAAGGGAAAAGACAATGACGGTTGTCGCGGAGAATAAGGTTGTTGAAAGGAAAACGATGTTGGTGGGAATCAAAATTGATAGCAATAGCAGACAGCTTCTGAACTGGGCTCTCATCAAAGTTGCCGAACCTGGAGATTGCGTTATTGCAATCCATGTTGTCAGAAGCCCAGGTAACCCAATTCCACAACTTGTCCACATATTAATGTTCTTGTTATTGTTCTATCTAACATGTTCATTTTGATTCAGATCATGTTTCCAAAAGCAAGCTTCAATTAGGCGATTATTTAGAGGTTTATGGTTGCCTGTGCAATGTGAGAAAGGTATATGCCCAAACCCAATTGTTGTTTTTCTGATTCATGGGATAATAATAGATATAGCTAGCAAAAGTTACAAAAACTTGGTCTGTTTGGATTTCAGGTACAACTCACGGCTAAGATCTTCATAGGAAGTAAAATTGGAAATATTCTTGTTAGGGAGGCAAAGAACCATGATGCTGTGGCTCTAGTTGTAGGGACAAGCAAGCATAGTATTCGGTGTGTGGAGCTTGTATTACAATGTCCTGTACTAGTTTCATTGTACTCCATATAATCTAATCTGGTATAATTTTGATCTTGTTTCTCTGATTAGCATTACTCTAAATCAGATTTCATTTTCAGGGCCCGGGCTTCCACGGCGAAATACTGTGCCAAACGACTCCCACCAACCATCAATGTTCTAGGTATCCAAGATGGAAAAATAGTCTTCAGAACGTGCACCAATAATCAACCAAAAAAAGGTTTGGTAATTATGTCATATCATTTGGTAAAAGATAAAAGCCAGTTGACAGAAGAAACTTTGATAAGCTTTTTTTTGTTTATGATAGGTCTTATACAAGATCCAAGGCCAAGCCTCTCATTTATAGACAGTCTCAGTGACAGAGAATTCACGTCTGAATATGGGGACTCCGAGGCAGAGACAGAGAAATCAGTTTATGAAGACGCTGAAGATAGCATGAGTTTGAAGGCAGAATCGTTTGATGAAGTAGAAAGAAGCAGAAAAGTGGCCCCAAGATCAAAGTCTCTCTTTGAAGGAGACCCTTCAGAGCACAAGTTTGGATGGCCCCTCCTCCGCAAAGCTAATATAGGAATCTCACAAACCCATCATTCAAGGAACATGTCTGTAGTGCAATGGGTTATGAGCTTACCAGATCGCTCGCCACAGAAAAGCCCTTGCTCTTCTGTCATGGAAGAAAGCCCATCAGAAACAAGTCTTGGTGACATTGAGGATGTGAGTCCTAAGAGCTTAGAGGGGATTTTGAACATAAATTCATCTAATTGCAAATGGTTCAGCCTTGAGGCTCTCAAGTCATGGACTTGTCAATTCTCTTCAGGTTTCGTTTAGTCTCTGCTCTTCTGCTTATGCTAATGGAGTTTATCTGTTGAGCTCTTTCGTGATATCTAACCTAATTCCATTACAGGAAATCTGATTGGAAAAGGAGGGAGTAATCGTGTATTCAGGGAGTTCTTCCTAATCTTAAACCAATCGCTGTCAAAGTTTTGAAATCATCAAAAGAAGCCTGGAAAGATTTTGCTCTTGAAGTGGAAATCATAACGTCATTGAACCACAAAAACATCACCCCTTTACTTGGGGTTTGCATTGAAGACAATTCTTTAATCTCTGTCTATGATTTTTTCCCCAAAGGAAGCTTAGAGGAAATTTTACACAGTATTTCACTTTGAACTTTTTACCCATTATATTTATAGAAACTGCTGTAAATAAACAATGCTTATATGAAGCTAATTTTACATGGTTGTAGGTGAAAGCAATGATGGGTCCATTTTGTCATGGGAAGTGAGATTTAACATAGCCCTTGGGATAGCCAAAGCTCTCAATTACCTACACAATGAAACTCAAAAGCCTGTCATTCATAGAGATGTCAAGTCTTCAAATATTCTTCTTTCCCGTGGGTTTGAACCGCATGTACTGAAAAAGATTGATACATTACATCATAGTATTTGAAAGAAATAGCGTAGTACTCAAAACTCACTGCCATGTGACTCATGTTTGGTTTTTTTTTTTTTCTCTATGTTTCAGTTATCTGATTTTGGACTTGCAATTTGGGGACCAACAACTTCATCTTTTCTGACAGAAGAAGATGTTGTTGGGACTTTTGGTTATCTTGCACCTGAATACTTCATGTATGGAAAGGTAAGTGACAAGATCGACGTCTATGCCTTCGGTGTAGTTGTACTGGAACTGATAACAGGAAGGAAAGCCATAAGCCCTGAGACTTCAAAAGCACAGGAAAGCTTAGTCGTGTGGGTAAGAACTAGCAAGAGCTTAAGAGATTCTGTCTCCTTTAACTTAATTCTATAGAGGTGTATGACCACAGATAAACTATGATTTCAGGCAAAACCATTAATGGACAATGGGAATCTTATAGACTTATTGGACCCAAATTTACAAGGCAATTTTGATGAGATTCAACTGCAAAGAATGGTTGTGGCAGCATCTCTATGCACTACACGGTCTGCTCGGCTTCGTCCTAAAATGAACGAGGTAACAGCTAGCAAGCTATAGTAACATGTGATATTCACAGCTATACTTCAACAAGTTTTAGCTTATAAATTTTTTTTAACTCTATTTTGTCCAGATACTCAGCATCCTAAAAGGAGATGAAAACATTGAACATCTTCTAGACTCATGCCGCGATGATCATCAGCGTTCAGCAAATCAGGACAACATTGATGACGAAGTGTATCCCAATTCAAGTGCAGAGCTGCACCTTAGTCTTGCATTGCTTGATGTTGATGATGAAACCACATCATATACTAGTACGGAGCATAGCAACAGTCTCTCTTCAGAACAGCAACAGAAAGAGCGATGGAGCAGATCATCAAGTTTTGATTAGCTTCTTTTAATTCTAAGATATGGTCATTTTACTTTGTATATATACAGTTGGGGAAGGAAAAAATAAAAACACTTCGCACCCATTGATGAGGTGATTTGTAGAATTAGAGGGTATAAAGTTTTCTTTTTCAAGTTCAACCAAAGATTCGGACTTGACTGCTTAGCACTGATTTAAAACATAATCATACTTTGGACATTATTAAATCGGTTGAGGATATCCATGTAGTTGATCAATACTTAAATTCAGTCATTTAAAACATTCAACAATGTCACTTAAAAAAGCTGTATTGGCCAGAAAAGTGATCTGGTAATTTTACTAGTTAAGTTTTACCAAGTATATGAAAGAATAGCTTTTAAACAGAGGAAGTAAAAAAATAAAGTATCTGTAAAAAAAGGTTTACGTTATCTATTTCTAAAAAATTTCATACAAAGTAAAACATATAAAAAATTCTCCATACTTTTAAAATTGAGTTAACAGACTTCAAATAAGTTTTCTTTTTAATCAGACAAAACAAGTTTTTTTTAGTCTAAATTTTTTGACTACTTAAAATTTATGAAAAAATTTAGAATTTTGGTATGAACGTAATTTAAAAAGTTTCAAATTTTCTACATGTTATACTTGATCAAAACAATTTTAAATTTTATCTGCTTAAATTTTGTGACAAAATCTAAAACGATTATTCAACAATAAGAAAATAACTTCTGACTAATATTAATTATCAATTTTTTGGTACATAATATCAATTATCACTTAATACTTAAAAATTAATTTTTATGTGCTAAATCAGCATGACAATAATAAGAAAAAATAATAATTTTTTTTACGACATTAAACTAGCATATCATTAAGTTGATGGTTGACTCTTCTTTTAAAAAAAATAAAAAAAAAAAAAAAAAAAATTGATGGTTGACTAACATAAGGAAAAAAACTACAAATTTTACTAAAATATAGATACTTTTTTTTTTCAAAATTATTAGGAGTTACTAAAAGTAGAACTCATCAAAATTAGTCAGATAAATTACAGCAACACTAAAATTGTTTTTGTGAAAATTTTAAAATAGTTATATTATCAAAATTTAAATTGAGACTTTTAATTACATTAAAATATAAAAATTAATTAAAAAAATTAAATTAAAATCTTAAAAATATAATTATATTAAAATTTAATTACAAATAATTTATCACCTTTATAATTTTGTCTAACTTAGAACTCAATTAGTTTGTATATAATAAAATAGTAATTTGAGGAAAAAAAAACTGTGACAGTGGTGGTGACGGTACTAACCCCTCGAAGCAACCACCTTGGTAATTTTATACTAACAACATAAGTAAAAAAAAAAATATATATATATATATACAGTTAGGTGTGTTAAAATAAATTTGTAAATAGTTTTTTTTGTCCAATATCATATATTATCTCACATTTTAAGATTACTTAAAATATATATATAGAAAAAAATTAATTTATTTTAAGAATAAATTTTAAACATTTACTCTCCTTTATAATTTTTTTAAACAATAATTTTTACCGATTTAACTATTAAATTATATTATATTATAACATAAATCATTTACATCAAATTTCACGTATATCTAAAATTTTTAACTATTTAATTCAAATGAATATTTTATTTATAATTTAAAACTTATATATATATATATATATAGCAGTTGAACTATAATATTATTTGTATTTATTTAACAAATGAAATAAAAAATAAAATAAAAATAAGATATCAGATTTTACTCCTAACTTATCATGTTATAAGGTTGAATTAGACTTACAAAACAACTAATATATCATAACTCTAAGACTACATTATAATATATTCCATCTTATCTTTATTATAAGGTAATTTATAAAAGTTTTTAATAATTTATTTTATATTTTTAAAAATATTTATTAATTTTTTCCCTTAATAATAAATTTAGACTTTTTTTAAGTTTTTTTATGTTTCTTTTATATCTTTTTCTATAAACCATTCTCCCATACAACTTTTCAACTCTTTAATTTTTCACCATTTATTACCGTAAGTTAGTTAAAGGTTTAGTTTGTTGAGAATTTTTTAATTAAAAATTTAAGTTTATATATAAGAATTATATATTAAAATATTAATAAGATTAATTAAAAATATAATAAATTAAATTTAATTATTGAAATATTTTAAAATCTTCTAAAAAATAAATCATAAAACTAACTGTATTTTTCTTAATTCGTATAATTCGATTAAATATAATTTATAATAGAAATTAAAGGTACTAACAAATAAGAATTTTTTTTTTTCATAATAGTAAAGAAAAATTTTAAATCTAGAACATACTCTGCCCTCGGAATACCTATAAATTGCGAGCGGTTGACGTTCTACATCGAGAGTCGCGACTGTGAGACGAAAGTAAAGGAAACCGTGGAATCTTTCAACTCATCGATTCTATCTGGTACATTCATTTTCTGCCTTCTTCTGCCAAATGTTGCCAACTTATTAGGGTTTCTTTGCATCTTATCATCAACTTCAATCCTGCATCATCTTCTTAGGGTTTTTCAAGTGTTCAATCGTTTTGTGATATTATTTGCTTCGTCCCCTGTTTCTTGTGAGTCTCAATCGAATCTATCAGGTTACTATTTTCATTGAATTAAATCCTAAAGTGGTTAAAACTAAGTAGCTCTTATGCTTTCGTAGATTTCTCAACTTATTTGCTGGTAAAATGATTCCAGTGCTCGATCAGTTTCAATTTTAGCTGCTTGTGAATCTGTTCTCAACTTTCCCCTTTGTTCTAAATTGGTTAATGCTAATCTTTTAGGGGCAATTGAATTCCTACTTTTTTCCTATGTGAGTTACGTTTGAGACTAGAAATTTTCGTTTTTTTCTGACTAGGTCTTGCATCTCTTCGCCTATTTGGAGATTCAATCTGATAATGGACGACGGTGAACTTGAATTCGCGAACCAGGAAGTGTTCTCGAATCCAAACATGGGTGAACTTCCAAGCAGTGGCTCAATGGACAGTTTCTTTGAAGAACTTCTTAAGGACACCCATGCTTGCACTCACACCCACACTTGCAACCCTCCTGGTCCTGATTTTTCACATACCCACACTTGTTATCATGTGCACACCAAAATTGTTCCTGCTTCCGAAGACAAGGTTGGCAGTGATGACACTGCAGAGTCTGCCGAAAAGAAGTCCAAAAAACGTCCTCTAGGTAATCGTGAAGCGGTTCGCAAGTACCGTGAGAAGAAGAAAGCCCGTGCTGCATCTTTGGAGGATGAAGTTGTGAAATTGAGGGCTATAAATCAACATTTGTTGAAGAGGTTGCAAAGTCAGGCTGCCTTAGAGGCTGAAATTGCGAGGCTCAAATGCTTACTTGTGGACATTCGGGGAAGGATTGAAGGAGAGATTGGATCTTTCCCATATCAGAAATCAGTTAATTCGAGCCTGCCAAACCCAAGCTTGCCGGGTTCTTATGTTATGAATCCATGTAACATGCAGTGTGATGATCAGCTCTATTGCCCTCATCAAGGATCAGATGGCAAGAGTGCAGAAGGTGCGTCACTAAATGGACAAGGATTTAGTGGTTGTGAATTTGAGGGTCTCCAATGTTTAGCAAACCAGAATTTGGGCCTCAAGGATTGTGAACTTGGGCAGACAGTGTCTAATGTCAATTCTTCCGCCACAAATAAAAGAAAAGGTGAAGCCTGATTACTCTATCTCACTCACGCACATACTTAGTATGTGTTATTCGATTTGTTGCTGATTCACATCTGTACTTGATGAGGTTTAAATTACCAGCGCATAATCTAATCTGCCCATATCTTTTCAAAATTGTCTGTGATATGCTGCTACTCTATTGTCTCATTATCTGGTTTTAATATTGCCGAACTGCAATATAAAAAGCAGTAAGGCATTGAGAATGACAGAATCGAAGAAGCATGATTTTCTTTGCAGTATCACTTCTTACTTATTTTCTGTTTGATTAAATTGCTAAAATTCTTTATAGTCTATACTCTAATGCTGGGGTTTGAATGTTAAATTCTATATTTGGTAATAATCTTTAACTTCTGGAAGGATGCCAGATTATAGAAAATTATCCATTGTTTTGTGAAGTTCACTTAATGCTAGAGATGCAGCATGCATGAGTTTGCAAATGGTCCTATATTATAACTTCTTTTTCATTAAGATTCAAGCTGAGTTTAAATACAGCTAAATGATGCACTGTTACAATGCTAATTGGGAGGTCACTAAACTTAGATATTGCTGGATTTTTTTTTTTTTTTTTTTTTTTTTTTGGGGGGGGGGATATATTTTAATGTCTTATTGAATAAAAATTGCATATCTTGTAAAACTGGATATCTAAAAACGATTGGTAGTTGATTAATACTTTAGTAGTTTCTCTAACTGCAACCCCCCCAAAAACACCTGAAGCAGTTTGGATTAGTGTGACACAATAACTTCAGGGCATAGAAACTTGCAAATTCCTGTTCATCATCCTTTTCAATGATCTGGTGGCTTTTTATTTGTCAGGTGGAACTCGTGCAACAACAGCTGGTTGAAGAGCCAATAAATGTTGGTTTATTAGTTTCATTGCCCTTCTGGTACATATAATCTTCCAATAACTTGTAGCCAGTTGCTGCATCAGGTCATTTCGTAGTTTTGATTTTTGTCTTTTCCTATTGAAAATTCTTTTCTTTCTTCTTGACCCTCTGTTGGGTTATTGAGGTTGGGATGGCTGTTCTAGGATGGAAGATCTAGCTTTTCTGCTTACAGGGCTGGTTGATATTATTAGTGTTTTTATTAAGCAAAAACAGTAGTTTGTCTGTAGACAGCAGAGCTTATGGCAGAGAAGACCTTGTGCCTTTCTATGAATTTAAGCTTTGTTTCACGCTAGAATTTTTATCTTCTTGTTGAACTGCCATAACAATCGTAGCTATGTGGATTTTGTGAGATGTCTTTAGGTGACGCTGCACTTATTTTAAGCTCAACATATTTCTTATTGCTTAATTACAGAACTTAGGGAAGATGGAGTGTGTTTCATCTCTCAGTACTTTGTGCTGTGGACAGGTGAGACGCAATTATTATTTTCTGTAATATGAACTCTAGTATGTGGGTAAAAATGGCTTGCTTAGTCACCAGCATTGTTCTTTTTCATCTGAATGGCGTAAGAGGTTTACTTATTTATGCCTTTAGCATTTTGTTCGACAAGGGATGCCCAATTTGTTTCAAGAAGCAACTGTTTTGTTCTGACCGAAGATATTGCAAACTGGCTTATGTCCTGCAGAAGTTAGACATAGCAGTTAGTTATTTTGCTTTTGAGAAAGCACGAGGCTATTTCCATTGACAATGGAAGTGAACCTGTTGTGGGGTTAGCAAAAACTATATATGGTGGTTTATTTTCCTTCAGTTGTGACTTTATAAAGTGATAAACGTGTCAGGAGCAAAAAAAAATCAAACGTGTTTTATATTTTCGATTCTAAGCAAAGATTTTGCCTGGGCACAACTGGTAGTCTAGTCTGGCAATGTGGTAAAATTGAAGTTACTCGTTCTTTCGTTTTAGAACCTCCTCTTGTAAATTGCATGTAGAGGTAACCAGAAACCTCTAAACGGTGAAAAAGTTGAGAAGAGTTAGAGATATTTTTTTAATAAATAAATTTCTTGGTAACTATAATTATTCTTGATTTTTCGATATAACAATCGCTAGCTGAATTACTACTTCATTTGACACAAATTTCATTAAATTAAAATGCATATTATATTTTGAGTCTGACAATTTAGTAATATTAAATATAAATAAGTGATTAAAAAATATAATTTAAATCATGAATTTAAATGATTTCGAATTAAACCTACTTGCCTATGTACTTCTTAACATACATGGTAAAAACTTTATGCAACTCTAAAATGTAGAGGGTTCATGCAATCTAATAATCCTACCAAATGCCATCACGTTCAACATCGGCGTTTCTGGAGATAAAACATTAGTTTCCTTTGCGCTGGCGTAGAGATCTACATCTGTTGTTAGTGATGGTCATCGGCAGACCACACTTCATCATCATCACCGTCATGGTAAATGCTATCGGCCATTTGCCAGACCTGGAAGAAATTGTCCTCGGCCACACTTGAGATAACCCATGGCAGATTCTTGTTCCATGAAAAATCTGATATCTTCCCTTTGTGACCCCCATGAGAGAAGAGAAGCTCAGGAGGGCCGTCGTCACCATCTCCCTCTAACTGTTCATCCCCAACCCTGAATTGTCACGAAAATAAACCAATGAAAATAAAGATAATGAAACATACGTATATTAGATCAATGTAACCAATGAGATAGCCAGGAAAATAAACACTATATTCTGAGGAAGAATTCGTTTTTCGAATACCTGTTGAGGTCCCAAACCATCAGCCTTCTATCAGCACCAGAAGACGCCAATACTGTCTCATGATTCGGATCCCATTCTACCTGGAATACCTCATCTCTGTATAGAAGAATCTAAATCAGTTTGGGTTAAGATAGGTTATCCCGGTGCTACGAGCTTATATCACTTGTGAAATAGTATCTGGAAGAGATCATTCCAGCTGTAAACAATTGTTGGCGTGTACCAAAAACAGTGTTGAACCAAAAGTTCAGAAATAATGAGAAATGGACAAGCACTTTCCCCTTAGGGGAGAGCTGCCCTGAAAAGACATGACCCACTTTGATTTGTTTAATAATAATGCTTCAATTGGAACTAAGCAGCATATCAAGAGTTTTACTCCGTGGCTGGTTAAACTAATAAATCACTGGACAATCCAAAACCTATTGGCGCCATGAATGAATTTCAAACCTTTTTTCCCAAAACTAATTACAGAGTCAAATTCTGTTCAGACATTAATATTACGATTTGCTGATCAACGAGAAGGAGATCAAGAAAACAAGCATCAAAGACCTAGTAACTTCTAGACATAAATAATAATAATAAAAAAAAAAAGGGTAAAGTTTTCAATTAACAACTGAAGCTCTAAATCTTAAACTCTGATTAGCAAGTCAGTCTTGCGTTGTAACTTGTAAGTCCTTAAATGGCAAGCCAATCCTTTCAAAAACCTAGCAACTAACTTCTACTCTGATTAGATTTTGGATTCATCTAATATGAATAAGACTGAGCCATTTTTACAACATGCTCCAGGAAGTATTAAAAACTAAAACATGATAGGCAAAGGACATACGTGTGGCTACTTAGAACATGCAACGGCACCGTTAGCTTCCGCATATCAAAGAGGCTGACAGTAGTGTCTGAGGATGCTGTAGCCAAAATCCATTCGTTATATGGATTGAAAGAAAGAAAATTCACCTGAGTCAAAAGAGAAAATGGAGACAACACAACACTATCAGTAACAAATCATATCCTGATAAGATGTCTATAGGGATGTCTAAATATGTATACAGACACATAAATACCCCTATATATATATCAAGAGATACCAGGACAAAAGAGACCAAATGAATGTTTTAGAAATCATAAACATATGAAGTAATTAGCATCAAGCTATGTATGTGAAAAACAGAATGCACTCTCATGGTCCAAAGATTAGAGTTCATATCTTTATCGGTTTTACATCAAAACAGCAGTTGATCAGATTATGTAGTTTTTAACTAGTTTTACAATTTATCACCAGCAAATAATTACTAAGAAGGAAAGGAGTCACTGGAAATTTCAACTCTTGATATAAATAGAAGCTATCCTGAAAGGTAGAAAAAGCCACAAGGCCATTGACCTTTTACCTTGAGACGCCTTCAAGTTCAGCCTCTATAGTCTATATTCTGAAAAACTGACCAACAAGAGCTCACTAAAGTATCAACAGTTTCCACTAAAATAAGCATCTTTCACTTTTGTAATTTGATACAATCATTTAGTTTGAAAAACAAGTTTCGGTAACCATTTTAATAAAAAATATCAAACAGTCCAATGACAAATGACAAGTAAAACATTTAAAGTATTTCCAACCAACCCCCCTCTAGGAGCAAAAAATGTTAGCATAACAAACCTCACCACATTCCCCAGCCTCTCACATATCCTTCACTCCTAGCTAAAGGAACTCAAGACAAAGAATTTAATAATGTTAAAGCACATGACAATCAACATTTGAAAAGATTTTTGCATCTATGATCTATGATAAAATCTAAAAGTAATACAGCAGATTAGATCCAGCAACACCAGGTATAAAGGCAAGCAGCAATACAAATGCTCAGACCCAGTATTCAGATTGTTTACCATTCCAGAACAGAATAATGCTTACACTATAAATCTATTTCTCATGCATGATGAATAACAGACTCTATGAACTTAGTGAATTAATTGCATTACCTCCCTCTCATGAGCTTTGACAGATTGTTGGGCCAGGTTTGTCCGCAAGTCCCAAATTATCAATTGACAGTCATCTCCAACTGATCCAAACAAACTCTCATTCTTCAAATGCCAAGATACGTCATTAACCAAGTTTTGATGAGCCTGAAGTGTCATTCACAAGTCCAATTCCATTATCAGTGTCCAAAGGCTGGCAAAATCACCATCATTGCACATCAAACAACTAACGCTCAAGTCAGCATTACCTCATAAATGTGAACTGCATCAAGTACTTTCTCTTGAGCTGCAGCTGATATATTCCACAAGCAAATCTTATAGTCCATTGAACCACTCAAAAGGTGGCCCTCCTTCAAGGGGCTCCAAGACAAACCATACCCTTCTTTATCATGACCCCTCAACCTCAAATCAGGATCACAGCCTGGCCCTTGTAGCTTCCCTAGTTGTTTGGCACTATCAAACACAAAAACCTCAGAACTAGTAGTCTTAGCGCCAATAATCCGTGGGTTTTGCGGCATACAGCGTGCTCGATTAACCTCCCCATCAACCTCTATCTTATGCGTAATCTCTATCTACAAAATAAAATATAAAGAAATTTGAACTAATTAAATGTCCAATTGACGAATTCATCAAGCATTTGGTGCATATTAATGAAACCTGTAATAACCAAATTCGAACCTTAGGAATTGCCGGAATCTCAGGGTTGGCGTCAGTGATGGATTCCGATGTATTGACAGGGAGCACAGCATCGGCAAACATCAGAAAATTGGGGGAATCGTTGGAAGTATGAGTGCCGAGGATGAGCTTGTGAACGTTGAAGGATGGATGAGCGTGAGATTCTGGTGACGAAGGGACCCAATGGACGGTGAGTGAAGGCCATTGCAGAGGGTGAGAAATGATCAAGTCGTACAAGAATGGGGTATTTTTCTTCCAAACCCCGAACTCTTCTTCCACCTCGTGCTCGAACTCTCCTTCACCCGCCATTTCTGTGTTTTCCCTCCAAAATAGTGAGCCAATCTCCAACGCCTCTGCTTTTAAAGATACTGTAGTGCAGCTGGGTAGGTTGAGCTCTGTGATCTTCAATTGGGCTGGGCCTTCCAAAGCCCAATCATGTTCCGCAACAATTTGGAAATTAATTTTGTCACTCCCATCTTTTAATTTCCCACTCCCCAACCCTTTTTTTTTTTTCAGTGAAACGACTATAATAACTCTCCTATTTTTTGTCCTAATGGAATTTTAAATTCTGAGTAGCACGTAGAGTGAAAATAACCTTCACTGGAGGGGAGTGAAATTTCAAAGACAACAAGAGGAGACGGAGAGCTGATTTGGGTTGGGGGTATTTTTGGCACTAAATGTTACAAGAAAAAAAAAAGTTCGGGGGAGTGGGAAAATTAAGTATGAGGAGTGAGAAAATAAATTCCCCAACAACTTTGTCTTCGGCCCCAATGCGAGGAAAAACAAGGGATTCCACTTTTTCATTTTTGTCGTTTTGCAAAGAGTTATTATTTTCTCAACTGATTGTGATTGTGACTTTCACCTTGGAACAGCTATTAAAAGGGGTTGCGTTAAGAAATGGTATTCTTATTTTCAGAAACACTATCATGTATCAAACGACTATGGTTCACAATAATTAATTGGGTTTATCTCAAATCTCAAATAATAATAATGTTTTTTCCTCTCTGCGTTTGGAGAAAATAAAAAGACGACGATTCAACTAATTTTTCCGTTGAGGATGGGACACACCTATCTGATTTTGTGTTTAAATATTTTTTATTTGTCAAAAATAATTTTTAGTTAATTATTTAATTTTATATTTAAATAAAATACTTTTATGTTCTAACATATGCGTTGTTAGGTCAGGATGATTTATTAGACCTGGAGCAAGGTCGGTTGGGTCCTAGACTTTTAGGTAGGTTGTGATTTACTTACAAGAAAGAAAGAGAGTTAGCGAGTGATGCTAAAATCAGTATAACAATTTTTTAATTAAAAATTAATAATAATATTGTATTAATTTTTAGTTTTTTTAATATTATAATACTTTAATTATAAGGATTTTTTCATAATTTATTCAGATATTGTGAATGTAACCTAATTTTTTTATTTATTTAATATAAACTAAGCCCATTAACTTTGGTCTGAATATTCCAGTTGCAGTATTTGGACCGTCCAGATTGGCTAGTGTCTTTCTGATAATTAAGTAACAAATATTGAAAGTTGAATTGGTCGGGAAAAGAAGAAGATGAAGCTGACTTTTCCAGCTAAAGAGATTCCGCATAATGCTTGCCTACAATCATTGCGAAACCTCAACCCGAAGGGTGCGGATACTATATAGATACCAACTTTCTTCATGATACTTCACTTTTCATTTTACGCACAAAACTATCTCATTCCTAGTTTTATCGGCTTTTTTTACTAAAAAAAGTCTAATTTAAATTTTATGTGTTCGAGATTTTGTGATTATTTGTAAAGATTTCTTCACAAATTATAAAAATTTTACACTAAAATTTGAAGATTTCATTAGTTTTGTGGCAATTTCACATTAATATTTTAAAAAAAATTAATTTTTATTAAAAAAGAACCCAATATATAAACATATTTGTATGAAACTCAGTTTTATATATATAAGGTTTAATTAAACCCATAATAATGAAAAACCCTAGTTTTATCTCTTTTTATTGATTAAAAAGAAATTTAAAATGATATATCTTTTAACATTTAATAATATTTACAACATTATTTCATAATTTTTAAAAATATCTAAGGAAATGAAGCGCTTTTTTGTTTTAGTAAAAATCATCTCCAAAAATAGTAAAATTTTTATCTATTAATTAACACAGTGGCAAACAAAGAGCTCAAAATCTTACATTTATATTCTTAGGTAAAATACACTTAATCTAAGCATATTATAAAATGATAAATCTGCTTCGATACATAGGCTTAGGTTAAATAATTGGCGAAATTGTAAAATGAAACATGTAATCTTTTACAATCCATAATCATGATGAGGGAACTCAGGCTAAGTTTGGCAAAAAAAATTACTGTACAAACTTACAGTAATTCATTCATTCAAACCATTTACAGAACAAAGATTAACAAATCTCAACAATTTGATAGCAGTTTGATACATGCGCACTATCCTATAACAATTCATTCATCACTGGATATTTAATTTGACCATTGACGCACTAAGAAAAGGAGTTATGAAACAGATCCGTCAGCCAAGAAGAAATATGGTGAAGGAAATAAAATTCACATGACGGCACACGCGGCGGGGTTCTCATCGCTGAAAGCGGTGGTGTAGCGCACCTCGGTGGAGCTAGCACGTGCGAGATGAGAAACCTGAGGATCGTCGGCCATTCGCACGTACCCGGCCGGGGCTTTCTTGTCGTACACACCGGGAGCGTAAGGATGCGCAACGACGTCGTAGGGGACGTAAGGCCATAGCTCGGCCTTCTTCCCGGTCCGGTGGGCTATGCGTTTCACCACCTTAGATGGCTCTACGTATCCGACGACGGTGACTTTGTTGGCCTTCCGCTCCACCTCCACTTGCGTCACCCCCTTCATACCTTCCACCGACTTCTTCACTTTCCTCTCACATCCTTCACAGTCCATCTTTACTTTAACCTCCACCGTCTGATCAAATTCAAATTCAAATCCACTTATGAGCTTGCTTAAATTCAGATCAGTAACGACTACTCGATCTATACCGATTAGATCCATCTAAACCACTAAATTAAAGTTGAATGATGAAATTAAGATGAATAAAATTACCTGCAATTGCTTTCGCTTCTTGAACTTCTTGGAACTGCCATGGGAGCAGTCGAAGAGTTCAGAAATGTGATCCAGAGCACCCATTGTCACTCTAACAAAAGATTTGAGTATGAGAAGAAGAAAATATCTCAGAGCTAGGCTCTTAGTTGAGAGAGGAATTTTCTGTTTTTTCTCTTTATCGAAAATGAAAATTGATTGCGAAAAAGGACAGACGTTGAGTTGTTGCAGGCAGGGCCTGTCCAATTTTATAAGCAAGCAGAGAGTTACATCAGTGCGCAAGGAATCTGGGTCGTCCATATGTGTGACAGGGTATCAGGGACGTCGGTTAGGAACAGGTTGATATCTTGATGGGATGTATGATCGACACGCGTCCTGATCAGACTGGAGTTGTTTGGAGAAACGATATGTCGACGGATGGGTCTATCCATGCAGCGACTGGGCACCGACCAAAAGGCCGTGGATAGGCGCGCGTTATGGAGGTATGCTGGGGATGTGGGCCCATACCTTTAAAGGTGGGGCCCAGTGGAATGGTGCAGCTCCAGTGTGGGCTGTGTTGTGTCGGGGAGTGGAGATATATCTTCGACGTGGTTGTCTTGTAGTATATCCGCATTCATATACGTGGCCCACTCTCGACACTGACAGAGTTCGATGTCTAACGAGTGGTCCATGTTAATCTGCTTTCGTATGTTTTATTTTTAGAAAAGTATGAAGTGAAAAGTCTCTCTTAGCTTTGTATTATTTTACTGTAATAAATTAAGAGAAATTTATGAAAATTTGGGATACTAATATTAATTTATTTTTTAATATGTGTGATGTGTAATTTATTTTTAATTTTCAAAACATGTACTTTTTTTTTTTTGCGTGAGATAATAAGGAGATTAAATGAAACAGGAAGTAAAATTAATGATAAAAATTTAAATACAAAAAAAAAATTTAAAAAAATAGTAAATCACTAATTTAAATCTCACATATATTTAATCTTTTGAGCTTTTAAAACATAAATGTCACTCTAACTTAAAACTTTGAACACGTGTCTCATTCTTAATTTATTTCGTGCGCATAAATTAATAAAAAAATGAATGAAAATGAAAGATTAATAAACATAAATTATTTTAAAAATTATGTAAATGGTGAGTAAAGAGAATCAAGAATAAAAGAATTTTTTTTTTTTTTGTGTGTAACCAATATAAATGAAGTGTTTTATTTATAGGCATAAGTTTGTAACTCACTTATAATGCTCATAATGTACCATGAATACTATTACACAAAGGAGCAAAAGTTTTTTTTAAGGTATAATCTAAAAAATAATGTTACATAAAATAATTGAGAGTTATAACCTCTAAGGGATAATGATACATAAAAGACATAGCAATTATAACTTTTAAGGATAGTAAAAACTATTGAATATAGACATTTACACTAATATAATATTATTAATAGCATAATTAACTTTTTTTTTTGGTAAAATTTAAAAAGCTCAATAGACTTAAACCTATGCCACACATCATATGTGTTTTTTTTTTTTTTCTAATGGACTTGATCTAAATCAAATGAGCAGGGAAGAGTAAATGAAGAGGACCACTTACCATATTTGGCTCGATGGAAGTTGTATCCACAGATTCCATACAAACTGTCCGACAGCCTCTGCAAGCATCCTAGCCCTTCAAAGTATCAAGAATCTTACACGAAGTAACCATATGTGTCCAAACTATACTAAGATATAACTCGACAACTGAGTCGTATCTCACCGACCATTGAAAATTGTCCAACATTTGATTTATACGACGTTAACAACATATAATGTGAACAATTTTCCAATTATTAAAATAACAACTTGAGTTGACTCGAGGGTTTTTAGGTTGTATATAGTTTTCACATTCACTCCGTCACCCTTAATAATTTATTGATATTTTATTTCTTGATTTTAGTCCCATGTGATCATGGATCTTAAGTAGACAATGGGATTAAGATCTAGTCGTTTTTTTTTTTTACATGAATAAAAATTATTTTTTAAATACGAGGTTATTTCTTATATAAAATTGTGAGTAATAAATAATTTTATAACAAAAGAAAATTCAAAATTTTAAACTTTAGAATGTTTAATTTGAAATTCCTTAAAGTTTAGATTTATTACTACTATTCTAAATTATCTTTGAGTGACATAGAATACACTTCCACTGACAAGTTAATTAGTTTCACGTCAAACAACACTTTCGTCGAAGTAACAGAACATGAGAAAAGAATTTCATTTTGGGGCCATTATTGGATACGAGGCCCATGTTTCAAGAATGGGTCTCATTCATATGACATGGGCTAGTGTTTTTTTGCACATACTTTTTCTTTTTTAATTTTCAGATTCTATGTATTGTAAAATTTTAACTTTTTGAAATGTAAATTATATTTAAGAAATTAAAGTTATAAAACATGTGAGATATATGAACAGAAATTTGGGATGTAAAAAAAAAAATTGGCCAAATGGTAATTAAATAGTGAGTATCGTGATTAAAGCTATTTTCAAAGGAGATATTATAAAAAGTTACATAAATTATGCAATATAAAAGAATGTATTGCAACTATAGGAATACAACTTATAAGCTCTCCTCTCCTATCTCTCTCCCTCCTCCGCCTCTTCTCTAGGTTTTCTCTTTCTTCTTCTTCTAGCTTCACTTTCCCGTTTCTATTTCTTCTTCCTCCTCTCCTCTCTCCCTTTTCTGGTTTTATATTTCAAAAGAGTAAATACTTATTTTGGTCCTTCATATTTGGAAGTTTTATCAATTTGATCATTCATACTTTAAGTTTATCAATTTGGTCTTTATATTTAAAATCTTAATCAATTTTATCTCTTACATTTGAAAGTGTAATCAATTTTATCTCTCACATTTTAAATTTATTAATTCAGTCATTCACACTTCAAATTTTTTTATTAATTTCGTCCCTTAAATTTATTAATATTTTTAAAGTGTGAGAGATTAAATTGATAAGCTTTACAAGTTTAAGGGACTAAATTGATTAAGATTTTAAGTGTGAATGACTAAATTAATAAACTTAAAGTATAAGGGACCAAATTAATAAATTTAAAAATATAAAAAATTAAATTAATAAAAAAAATTTTAAAAAATAAATATTTACCCTATTTCAAACCCAATAATCGATTTCCACTCTCAGTCTCCCTCTCTTTCTCTGCTTGCCTCTCTCATTATTTTCTTCCGACTTCTCTCTTCTCTCCTTCTCTTTTGCTCTTTTTCTCCCTCCCTTCTCTCTCCTTTCTATCTATCCGTTTTCCCCCGCTTCTGATCTTCTTTTCTCTTCTCTCCAAGTTTTTCTAGTTGCCCCCATTTGAGAATGATAAACATCATTTAATTTGTCAAAAAATAGCTCAGTGTCGACACTTTACAACGTAAAAAATTGACATGTGTCAACCATTTTAAAAGGCCTGGATCAGATTATCAAAACGCAACCAAAGATTTATATCTAGTCTAGTATGGTACTAGTACTAAGGTTGAGATTACCCATAAAACACAATTTCTTAAACTAATTATTTAAATAACACAAATTCATAACTATTTTTCAATCTATCACAGTTTTTGAAAAGCCTAGAAAACGCCAAATTAGATGGTGTTTTGAAATTAAAATTTAACAATAACACCAAAACAACTAGCATTTTGTTAGAGAAAAAACATTGTGAAAACGCCAATAGATTTTTTTTTTTTTTTTTATAAAATTATAGTAAATTAAAAATAGGTTTAAATTGATATTATTTTAGTAGTTAATTTTTTTAAAAAAATATTTTATAGGTAATTTAACCGTTTTATTGTTTTAACTCTTAATTCAAGTTCAGACCAAAAAAAAAAAAAATCATATTTGATCATCTTATCTTCAAGGATAAAAGACAAGTGAAAAGGAACTCAGTGTTCTATCCCACTGATATAGTCCAGATTATAATATTTTGAAATTGCTAATTTCTTACAATTATTCTCCTTTGGCTAAATGGTACTTGTGATTCGTTTTGTTCTTAAAAAAAAAAAAGAAAAAGTAAAATCTCTTTGGAACATACTAGTTGAGTTGTAGATTATTGTTTATCAAGACGTGGTTTATGCGTAAGATACATGCAAGAGATTAGTTTTGAATTCTTACAAGAATAGGAGGTCACATCTATATCTGGACTAAGATTGCCAAACCAAGAGAAATTCAAATACTACAAGTCCAACTGGGTTGGGTTGGGTAAGTCAGTCTGTGTGCGCTTTTGGGGACTTCTGTTAAAAGTGTTTGCTTTGGGTCGAAACAAACATCATTCTCATTAATTCAAATCTGCAGACATGTCAATCAAATCGAGTTGGTTCCATGCACATGGACACGGCAATTGGCAATCAAAGAGGCATATATTACATATAAGCCAATATATAATCAAGTGAAGAGTTAATTGGGGAAGGTGGTAAGGGTCACTAAAGCAATACGCAAAGCATGATATTGGTATTTGATATGGATCTAGTCTCTCGCATGGGATATGCATAGTCCAAGGCCTAAGCCTAAAGTGTTGAGGGCGTAATAGCGAGCTCATTCTTACTTAGACTAAGGAGAAAGGCTTTCAGAGCTAACGGGCTATAAAAAGGTGGGGACTCTCAAATTAAAAAGTACATAATATTTATCAATCCTAACCTTAATTGTTTTTAAAAATTGATTATTCTCTTTGAGCCTAGAACTGACATAGGCATCAAAGTCATCACCCGATCGACCTATTATTTCCATCCTTGCAGGCTGCACGAAGCTGGGTACTAACCCATCCCATGCCTCAATCCTGTTAATTATCCAACAGTATTGATTGCTTGATCAAAGTGAGCAGATAATTAGAATTGGCCTCTCTCAACTAGGTAAGGCTTGTGATTCGCTTAAAACATTTAAAGATAATATTATAAAAAAAGTATTTATTAACAAATAAATAATAAAATAGTAAATCTTACAACATCTATGTCCCCTTCTTGTACCGTAAATGTGACACATCCATCTTCATTTGCGTCTCCATTCTTCCAGGGACAATTATTGGCGAACCCATCATCTTTGAACTTGGCTGCCAAGTCTTTTTGGCCTTTTAGTTTACTTTGAAAAAGAAAAAGACAAAGTAGCTCTCTCTGTATATGTAATGCTGCTGAACTTTCCCGGAAACGATAAGTCAATGATAAGCACTCCAGAATGGATCTGCTTTAAAGCAAGAAAGAGAGAGAGTTATTCATGACAAGAGAGAAGAAAAAGAAAAGTGGTCGACGTTCAAAGACGTCGTCGTACAAAGAGAAAAAGAGAGGAAGAGAGCAGTGCTGAATCATCCATAAATGGATATGGATCACTGCAATTATAGCTTAATACAACAGCCGACCAAGTGATTACAGTGCATCGATTACAGATAATTTTAAACCTGTAAACAATGGAAACAGGATTTATAGTCAAAGTTGCACGAGAATCGCTCAAAAGCACTGAGCACGCACCACTTTGCTCCTTTTGCTAAGCTTTCTCTGTTTTCAGGTTAGGCATAGAAAAGCGACCCTAAGCAGATTAAAACAAAGAAAGATTTGCAATGCAAGCGAAGCGTGCATATGGGATTGGGATTGGGATTGGGATGGGTCATTTCCCTCCCTACAATCGGACACCTTCACAATTCACATGACTTGCGTGTCTTATGTGTCCGTCTCCAATGTAGAAAGAATAATATATTATTAATATAATAACAGTATATAAGAAATGAGAAAAGAACAGACCAACTCTCTCTTCCCAAAGCTAAGATGGCTGAATTGCTGTCATGTCTCCTTTTGTGCGCGTTCAATTTTTACTAGCTGTAATTCTTTGACTATGCTTCAACGTTAAATGTGAATGCATGGTAAGTTAGTAGTGAAAACCATTATTTTGCTTCCTTTACTTTTAAATTTCTTATTAATATAATTTCTCATATTTTAAATTTATTAACATCAAAATTTAAATTTTTAAAAGTTGAGCAAAATTATAAAAAATTTAAAATATAAAAAATTAAATTAATAAATTTAATATGTAAAAGATAAAATTAATAAAAATTTAAAAAATAAAAATAGAGTTTTTATAACTTGACAAGCCCTCAACCTCCTCTTCCAATATATATATAATATGGTTGAGGGTATGCATACCTCATGTTTGGTTAATATTGTATTCCAAAATATAGGGCAGAAGAGATCAGCTAACAGCCACTAATCTTTTATATATTTTGTAGAGAAACTATCGGCGTCACGTTGATCCAATCTCAGTCATTATTATATATGTTTGTTTTTCTTGTTCTCTATATCAAGATTGAGAAATATTTAGTAGCTAGCCAGGTGTCTAGGTTGACGTAGAAAATTATATCATCTAATTATTGGTATCCGTGTCATTATAGACAGATCGATACAGAGTATATGGTATATGAAAGGAAACAATTAGGGTATATGTTATGAACACAAACCACGCGACTTGTTGGTGAGTCACACAGCAGCATTTCAGCCAAAAACAAGGACAAAGTCACCGGCTTATCTCCCTATATCTATATCTATTTATAATAAGGAAATTAAATGCTATGTGTAGTGTGTATACATATGTTATCTACATTTATTTGTATATCAAGTGGATTATAATTATTTATATTTACATAAATAAAACTATAAACAGATAAAAGCAAGAGAAATGTGAATAAAAAAATAATATGTAAAAAATGAGTGTATATATAATATGAGATTGTAGAGGTTGGGATGAAAATAAACTTAGTAGACTCAAGAGGTAAATCAGTTCGACTCACTAATTGGCTTAATAAGTTAAGTTCATGACCTAATGATCTGAGCTTGAATTAATAATTTTAACTTGTTTATCAAATAAGCCAAACTTCAACATTTATAAATTCATCTCATCAATTCAATCATAAAGTTAACTTTTATATATGAATGATAACTATGCATTAAGTTTATATTTATCACATAATGTTGCATTGAAATTCTACAAGTTTGTTTGAGCTCACAAACTTGAAAACCAAGCTCAGCTCATTTCTATCTTAAGCAGAGGCATTGAAACATCTATTTTAACTCAATTAAGTCAAGTCAGAGACGAAGACAGTATATATATCAAACCCACAAACTATTCAAAATAAATGGTGCTTGCTTTTCTATAGTTACTTGGTGAATAGGTTTGGTAGTGCAAGTATATAGTGATCTACTAATTTCTCACCATTGCATTGCATGCAGCCTACCCATAACAATTAAACTCCAATTATATTAGCATTACTCAATTTCAAGAGTAAAAAGGATGCCATTGCTTTATTAAAGTATACGTGTGATGACTATTCCTCATTGATAAACCTACAATATAATTCTTAATTGGCTGCCTAGCTAGCTATAGCCATACTCTGGTGAGAAAATAAAGTTCAATTAATCTTTAAGATTATTAGCATGCATGCAGTAGCAGATTGGCTTTGGTCGGTTGCCTAATTCTTTCAATAAATGAGACTAGAAGGAGAGGTTTTGAAATAAACTAACCAAACTCGTTAAAAGAAAAGAAACTTTACCTCTTTCTTCCATAAATCCTCTCAAAGATTGCACCTTAGGTGGGTCAAAAATTAGGACAAAGTAAAGAATAATTGACTTCTCTATTAAACAGAGTTTTTGCTAAATATATTATGGTCATTTACTTAAAATACTTAAAAAAATAACATAACTTAAAACATATCAGTTGAATAACATAATATGCTTAACAAAAAAGTTAAGTCTAAGTAAAGATTGTGCTAAGGCTTTTTGCTAGCTCATTTCTCTTGAATTATAGTATTGTAGACTTTAGTGAGTAGGCAGGTTTAAATTTACCTTCACGGCTATGGTAGAATCATTGTACGTGAACATGGTGAATTTATATAGGTGTAGGGTAGCCCTCCTCTCTTAGTCGAACAACAATTCTTCCTGTGTTTCCTGGTGATTAGGCAATCAAAGTCTAAAAGGGTTCATAATTATGTTTGAAGTTGAACCACTAGACTTTTCTCTTTATTATTAGACACACTACTATTCCTATATGCAAGGGTGGGGCTGGCTTTCATATCACTTTGCCGAAGGCTTGAAAACAAAGAGAAAGAGAAAAAGTAGTTGGGAAGTTGCAAGCAAAGACTTTTTGCATCAAAGAACGCGAAATTGATGTCTAGGCGTATTTGAACAAGTACCTTCCTTCTCCATTATTATCCTTTGTATCCTTCCCTACAAAGACACAATGAGAAGCAGCTACATATATAAGCTAGCACAGCACGATAATAAAAATTATGGGTCAATGGAGACTGAAGAGCATAGGTGATTCACATGGTTTGCGCCCTTGAGCCGCCCCAAGAACAGGGCACTGAGCTCATGGTCATGGGGTCAAGCTTGGTAGGCTACACGTGGGGCCATCATTACCACTTTTATCTTACGACAAAATTTATTATCTTAAATAATATCTCATAATCTATTTTAAAATTTCTTATATTAATAAAGAATATTAGAACATGTTATGAAACATAGTTAAAAATAATATATATTATTCATTTCATCGCACTATGCATTTATTGTTTGTCACAAGCCAATCATTTTTTTTCTTAAGCAAAAATTTGAAAGTGTTGAATTTTAAAACTTATCAAAATCAAGACAAACCTTAACCATCAGGTTTTAATGTTGATAGCGAGATCTAAATTTATAGAATATATTTTTTTTTGTGTGAAAAGAAAAGAAATAAAAATATTATAACCTAACAAAAAAAAAATCATAAAAATTACCTATGAACTCAACTGATAACTAGCACGAGAGCTATTTTAGAATTACAAAATCAGAATTATCTTTGGTTATCTCCTTAGCAATGCAATCAACACAGAAGTTGACTTCACGAAAAATATGGTGAAATTCAATTACCCAATTTCTGTTCATGAGCCATTTCATATCATGAATGAGAGCTCTAACTTATGATGTCAGATTTGTTAGAATTTAACATATGAATAACATATTTCCAACCTTTACTATAATTTTTATTGGCAAATAATATTGTTTCTACTCACTACTTTCCACTCCTCATTTCCCAAACGCAACAACACGCAACAAATTAATTACTAATGTTTCCTAGAAAATACAAATAAATAAATAAGATAAAAGTTTAGCTTCCAAGGAAGTATAACTATAAAGGAAGCACATATTTCTTTTTTGTTGCATGTTTCCGTGATATAGGATTCCACGTTAACGTTAAGCGTCCAAAGCGGGGTGGTGGCTAAGTCATGACTTCAATAGAGAGAGACGTTTCCTGGTCGTCATTGATCCTAGCTAGTTATTCAATTCCAAGAAGATAGCTCCAATGTAACGTCCAAAGTTCAAAGAGGCATCTAGCATCATAGGCCATTATAAAAAGTTCAAAATTTTATTTTATTCTTTTGTTAATATCTTAATATTATATTTCAATAATTTTAAATTAAATTAATCAACATTGATATTTTTTATCTTAAATATTAATATTTATAAAGCACAAACGTTATTTATTAAATTTAACTTAAATTAAATAAAAAATTTAAATGATATTATTTTTATAAACTTAAATCTAATTCAATATACTAAAACCAACTTAACTTTTATCTTTCTTTCTTTTTATTTTTTTTATTTTTTATGATAGGGTTATGATTATCTTGGTTCATAGGTTGGTTCCCACCTTTCGAACCAAAAGCATCTATAATTATTTCTAAGGGGAATTACGTGTTGTTTTGGCTTTTTTGGGTTTTGGTGGAGAGGGTTTATGCACGCTTTCAACCTCTTAGAAAGTAATCCACAATTAAAGCAAAGGCCCTGATTAAACCAATTTACCAAGTTGTTAAAATCTTTGATAAAGATTGAAGATTGGTTTAATTGAGAATAAGAGCACATCTTGTTTCCAAAATTAGGGATACAACATAGAAGGGTCTCCTTTCAAGCTCAACCCACCAAAAATTGAGGTTAACCACATCTCAAGTCATAGGTGAAATTTACTTAGATTATTCAAATATTTTTTAATTAGTTAGATTATTCAAATATCTTAAGGTAAAAATTTAAATAAATATATATTTTCATCTCTTATATTTAATTTGATTTTTTATGCTTTAAGCTTATCAATTTAATTTTTAAAATTTATATTAATTTCATTTATCTAACTTTTTTACTATTTAAACTATTGATAAATTTATAAACAATTTTTATATTAATAAAATTAAAAAAAAAGTTTAAAAAAATAAATTAATAAATTTAAAATAAAAAATTTAATTAATTAATTAAAATTTGACCTGTGAATAATGAAAATAAATCTTTATTTTAAAAATTTCAAAAGTGCATGAATAACAAATAAATGTGTAAAAACGACAAAATTAGAAACCATTGTCTCGACACCGTGGGGCCCTCGGTCATTCTCCCATATAGTGTACCTGACAAATCTCTGACCGCTTTTTTAATTTTTAATTGTTCTTTCTATCTCTTTAAATGGGAACTTATGACTCTTTGACAGATTCCTGTGAGTTTCTGAATCCCACTTGGAATTTGAATTTTCCTTTATTTTCTTTCTTTTTCTCTTTTGGTTCAAATCAAATCAGAACAAACAAACGCCTCTGACCCGATAGTTTAGTCACAAAATCTGCATGTGCTACGTCGTTGCTTACCGCGTCCCATTATGCACCTCACCCTTTAATGCCTATAAACGAGAAAAAAGAGGAAATAAATAAAACAAATGCATTGCAGAATCCTAGGCTCCTTCTTTCCCTTTCAATTATTTCTTCAGTTACTAACCACAACAAAATTTCAACCCAAATCTATCCATTAATTTCTTTCCTCGACTTTTCCTTCAAGTAATTTCCAAATATATTCTTTACTTTTTAATAACATAATAATAATAATTAAATATAATATCTATATATACACACACACATACACACACGTCCCAGTTCACCACCCACCAGGACTACCTCAAACAGCTCTGTGTCTCTTCCTAAGAAGCCGCCGCGAGACTACGACATCAACAATCAATATAAGCTGTTGGAGAATGTGTTGTGCATGAGTTGAGTTCAAGCGCAGGATTTGATCTTGGATTTCTGGGAATTGGAAAAAGTTTGAAGCTTTGATCTGTTTTGGTTAGGATTTTTCTTGGAAGTTAGAGAGATTTGATTTGCTCATGGCCATTCAAGCGCAGTTGTGTTCAAATAATCTTGGGTTTCCATTATACAGCTCATCGGATTTGCTCATTGACAATGGTTGCAGCGGCACCGGTGGCTGTTTTATTTCCCGACCGAAAATTCAGCAACAACCGCAACAGATAGAACAACATTTGAGACAGGAATATGATCAGAGGTTTTGGAATCAGAACATGTTTGACAGCAATTATCTTTCTTCAATGCTAAATTCTCAAAGCCTGGCTGCTCAATTTGAGAACCAGAGGCAGGAGATTGATCAGTACATCAGATTACAGGTTAGGATTCATCTTCTCTGAATTCCCAGATCAAATCGATTAAATTACTGATTTTTTTAAGGTTGTATTTGAATTGATTGTAATTTCTTGCTTCCTGTCATGTCTGCATTGTACAGGATGAGAAATTAAGAATTTTTCTACTAGAGCAGAGAAAGCAACAATTGACGACAGTATTTCAAAAAGTGGAATCTCAGGCGCTTTATTTGCTGAGGCAGAAAGATGAAGAGTTGACACAAGCAGCTAAGAGAAAGGTAGAATTAGAAGATTTTCTGAGAAGACTAGAAGCAGAAAACCAAGCTTGGCGGAGAGTGGCTGAGGAAAACGAAGCCATGGTTTTCTCCCTCCATAACAATTTGGAGGAGATGAAAGAGAAAGCCTTTTACTGCCCCAACAATGGGTTTATGGCAGAAGATGTAGAATCGTGCTGTGACCAAAGCAGCAATGGAGACAGGGAGAATGGAGAAGCAGCAGGAACAGAGGAAAACAGAGTAGGAGATGCTGAGGAACAGAGTACGAGAAAGACGATGATGATGGTTTGCAAAGGCTGTAATTCTCGGAGCTCGTGCTTTCTGTTCCTTCCTTGCAGGCACCTTTCTTCATGCAAAGCTTGCGAGCCATACCTCGAGGCTTGCCCTGTCTGCAGAGAGCCAAAGAAAGCTTGTATAGAGACTTCGATTTTCTAGGCTAATTTTCCGGGAAGTACATAGAAAAACAAAAAAATGAACAGAGAGGTTTAGACATTGCTTGGCTCTTAGAATTTGATCCCAATCAGGTGGATGAAAACAATGAACATAACCCATTTCGATGCTTGAACTCTTTCTAGATTTTCCTTTAGTTTTCTTTTTATTAGGGTTTATGTGTTTAGAGACTTTTAGATTTAATTTGTACGTAAGTGCACCAAAAGCAATCCAACAGATTTTCCGAGGTTTAACATCTTTTCTTACCAGAGGGGTCGTCGTTTTTTTTTTCTCTCTCCCCTTTTTTAGTAAGTACATTCGCTTTTTTTTTTTTTTAAAGAAAATATGAAAATAAAATACAAAATCAAAAAAAAAAAAAATCAATCCTGAAATTTACTTCTTCAAACTTTCTTCCCGTGATTATCCTTGTTATCTAAACTATAATTGTTTTGCATAGCATCACTCTCCAAATTCCCCTATGATTAGAGAGTTTATTATTATTAGCAGCAGAGTTTTTATGGGAGTTTGGTGTATGAATTTAAGGATTTTAAGAAATACTTGTCATACGAAGTTATGATTATTAATTATGTTTAGTAGGAAACAGGGATGGTAAATTTCCGAAAGAAATCTGGTGGGATTCACCAATAGATCAAGGATAGAGTTCACCGTTTTTGCTCTACAAGAATCCTTGAATTATTCAATGCCAAAATATTTTTACATATAAAATAAAATATGTATAAGGAATAAGAGTAATTTAATAATTTAATCGATAAACAATTTTTTATATAAAATGAGAGAATATTTAAATAATTTTAAAAGAAATTATTCAAATTTACAATTTATTAATTTAGGTTGTTATTTGTAATCATTTATTTATATTTAATATTATTAATACTCAAATGTAATATACTTTTTCTTATAAACGAGTCCTATGGTTTTATAATTTATAATTTGAGTTTTAGTAATTTAGAATTTAGAGTTTAAGATTTTAAAATTTAAGAGTTTGTTGTTGAAGATTTTAGAATTTAAAGAGGAGAGTATTAGAGTTTTGGATTTAACATTTTGGGCTTAGGATTTTAATATTTAAGGTTTAAAATTTTAGAATTTAAGATTCTAAGATTTAAAATTTAAAGCTTTGTTTGAATTACTTTTCAATTTTAAGATTTAAATTTTAAATCCAAGTAATATATTTGGAATAAAAAGTGATGAGATTTCATTTTCTTTTCAACAAGATACATTAACTTTTAACCAAGTTTTTACATGTTGAAACTAAAAACTAAATCATTTTTTTTTTTGTTTTAGAAAATAAAGTTAGATAAATTTGAAAATAAGTAAAAAAGAAACAAAACAACTCTGTTCTTTTAGTTTGAAAAAAATTCAATTTTAGTTGTATTTGAAAATTAAGAACATAAAATTCAAAACCATCCTAGAGCCTAAGGTATGTTGTTTACATTTTGAGGTTATAAGATTTAGGATTCATGATTCAAGGTTTATAGTATGTTGTTTACATTTTGATGTTTATAAATTTAAAATTTAGGCTTTATTATTTTAGGTTTAGATATGGAGTTATGGAATTTATGGTCTATGATTTAATGTTTTTGAGTTCATGATTTAGTGTTTAAGTAATGTATGATTTAGTTTTTAAGATTTAGAGTATAAGATTATAAGATTTAGATATTGGAATCGATAATGATTCGTAGAATTTGCATACAAAGAGTAGAATCAATAAAATGTCATCATATATAATAAAATAAAGGTACCATATATCAATAAATGAAATAATGAGGTCTAAAGTTTTGAGGAAAAAAAGTTGTAAATTGTTTTTCGATTTTACATCAATAAACTCTTTTCTTTATTTTTCTTTTCATTCAGTGATATAAATTTTGTTGTTATATAGACTTATATCTCATAATTTCAAACATTTAAAATTCCTTAATATTTCCAACAAATTCTAAAACTCTTGTGATCTTCGTGTCCGAATAAATTGTTGAGTCGTAGTACCACACGTATCGTATATATGGCTGCTTTTTCTATGCACAATTTCTCTATTGATCCATCCACCTGAAATATTTTATTTTCATTTTATATTTTAAGTTATATTTATCTATTTTTATTTTCACATATTTTTATATCCATTTAATATTCAATAATCACTCCAAATATAGAAAACAGGCCCGAGTTGTTCTCTCAATCCTGCCGTGCTTTTCTTGTTTTTGCTTTGGTTCGTAGATGAGTCGTCATTGACTATGACTGAATTAAAAAATGGCAGTTTTTGCTTAAATAAGGGAACCAATTTCCCATGTGACAACAACCTTTGTCCACCTCCATTTGTTTTCCCCATTATTATCCTACAATTCAGCCACGTACTCATCGCAATACATAACGTAGAATTTCACAATTCTACAAAGGTCCTATTTTTGAGAGAAAATTTTGTTTTATTATCTATTTTATTTATTATTATTTGTTAAAATTAATGAAATGAGTCGTTGTATAATATTATTTTTTTTAATTTTTTATTAATTATAATAAAGATAATAAAAATAAAATATTAAAGTGAAATAATAAATTTTTTTCATTAAAATAATGGGGATACTTGACCTAACCATCGTCCACTCTATAGCAGGTGCCATCATTTTGCTGCCCACGATGATGCCTAGTCTACCATTTGGTTTAAAGAGGGGATAAGAACGACTTTAATGAGGAGAAAAAGATGGGAAAACTATGGATTTAGTTTGTCTAATAAGTTTCTTCTATTTCAGAATAAATGAATAATTTAGATTAATTAAAAAAAAAATATGTTAGATAATATTATTTATAAATATTTTAAATAAAAAATTGAGATGTGATTAACAAACAAGCCAGTTATCTGAAAATACTTTTGCTTCTTAATCAGCTTTTCTCGTGGGAGGTTCCAAAATTGGAGTGCCTTCTAAGGATGAAAATGGAAGCTGTTTTTGCTGGGGAAGCCTTCGTGGTGTGCTAGTTGCACTTGCACCAGCCAGCAAGGACAGGGATAGAGTACCAAGATGCTGGCCAGGAAAGGTGTCGAAGCTGCTCGATTCTTCTTGTTTTTACACCTTTCCAGACTATTTCGAGCAATGATTTCTTCCGATTGGACCCATGAATTTTAATGTCAAAGCCCAATTCATGTTAGGAAGTTCATACTGTAGATTTCTTTTTCTTGTTACACCCCCACCCAATGGATGAGGGATGTGAAAAGAAAAGGCCTTCCAATGTCGGGTTTTAGTTGGGCCCATACTTAGTATCATACCTTTCAATGCACCCCAAACAATAGATCAGGATTGACTTTTAAAATAGTATTTTTAAAATGTAAAAATAAAAATAAAAATAGGTTTTTTTTTTTTAATTCATAGAGGTGCTTCATCCATAAAAGCTGTGACTTTTTTTTTTCTTATTTTTTTAAAAAATATCACACTGCATACTTTTTACTAAAAGGATCTTTATGCCTGATAAAGGCGTTTTTGTTTGTTGTTTTTTCTTTTTTTTTTCCAAAAACAAATTAAAAAGGTCTAAAATTCTGTACAACGACCTTTTTTTAATATATTAGTCCCAATGGAAAGGGACGCAAGAAAATTTTCTTGTTTGAATCCCATCTTGTAAGTCCCGTTTGGTACGCAGAAAAAAAAAAAAAAAAGAGAGAGAGAGAAAAAAATGTGTTTTATTTTATTTTATTTTATACTGTTAAGTAGTTTTAGGAAAGCTCATTTCTTTAGGATACGATTTTTTATCATTTTAAGACTATAATTTTTCTTTTAAATTTGAAAAAAAGTAAGAGAAAAAAAAGAAAAAAATTATTTATAAAAAAATTTAAATTATAAAATTTAAATTTTATTATATAACTTTGTATATTGATCAAGATTAATTTTTTATATTATAAAAATAAAATAAATTTATATATAAATTATAAAATTACATTATATAACTTTGATCAAGTTTAATTTTTTATATTTTAAAGTTAAAATTAAATTTGTATATAAATTATAAAATTATATTATAAGATTAAAATTATAATTATAATTATAAAATTACCTTGTAAAATTAAAATTAAAATTATATTAAAGTTTATGTTTCAAGTTATAAAATTAAAATTACATTATAAAAAATTAAATTTATTTTTTTTATTATCATGAAATTTATGGTAATTAAATTAAAAAATAGAGACATTTTATATATATATATATATATAAAAGTTTTAAGAGAAGGATAAATTTATACTTATATAAAAAATATATATTTCATTCCTTTAATTTTTTATGCAAACCAAATATTACAAAGGAAATGAAATCCTTTCTTTTCCATTACATACTAAACAGATTCAAGGGCTATCATTTTTCTTTCTATTCCTTTGACTCATTTCCTTTCTTACTCTTTCCTTTCCTTTCTAGCTTACCAAACGGAGCCTAATGCAAGGCTATCACATTTCTTATACTAAATTTTCTTCCATAAGTTTGGAATTAATTTACATATAATAAAATAATATTGTAAATTAAATTATTTAAATGTTTAAATTAATGTTAAGTTTGTAAGACATAATTTGAAATAAGAAATATGGAAGGTGATTTTGTCCCCTTTAATGCTGCCTCAAATTGGTTAAGTTAGACCAAGAAAACAAGATATCTTCTTGTCTGGTGTTTATCTCAAATCCATATTTTTTTTTTAATAAAAAGTAAGAGTAGTTTAGATTATCTTTTAAAAAAAAGGTATATTTAAGGTATAGAAAGTATTTAAAAGTTTTTTTTCATCCATATTAATTAATTTTTGCTTTACGTTTAGAAGTATATTACATGTTTATGTTAAAAATATCTTTTTCCTTTTGCCTTTTTAGAGATTGTTAAGTTGTTTTTTTAATTTTTTTTTCAAAACATAAGCCAAATACTCACAAAATTACATAAAAATAAGTCAATAAATGTAATATAGGTTTTAGTAACGTATAAAAAGTTTAGAATTAATTCTCTTGTGTAGCTAAAAGAATTACATATAAATATTTTTTATTGTCAAAAGTGATTTTAAAAGAAAAAAAAAATGCTATTCCAAATAGGTTCTAGAACCCTTTGCAATTTTCTACAAGGATTTAACAGGGATTTCCTGTTGGGACGGAGATCTCAAACTCCCTACCTTGTGATGATATTAACATATTTAATTATTAAAATACTTTATATATAATTTAGTAGTTGATATATAATCTCATTTTGCATGAAATAAGTGAATATATTTATAGTTTAAATAAATTAATTAAAATTGATGATTATTTATTGATTTATATTATTTTTTCTTGCTTTTTGGGAAAAAGAATTGTGCTCAAATATTGTGAATTTATTTTCTTAAAAAAAAGAAGAAGAAGTATTAAGCATCCTTTATATAATATGCATTATCCTACTACATTATTATAAGAGATGCTCATGTTTCAGTGATAACATGCATGAATATGGGTATGAGATATCCTAATCCAAGTTGAAGTATCTCATGATTTTTTTACCCCTTCTAAAGCATAGCTGAAGTAAAGAATGTATACTTAAATTGTTTTTAAAATGGGGAATCAAACTATTATTCGTTTCTTTTGGCTTAAATATTATGAGTGCCCCAACAAATTCTTGGTGTAAACGTTGTTCTTCACACTTTATTTTAAATAAGATAAGTGTATAAAAAAAGAGGTATGATAATATATATGGAGGAGATTTTATCAAAAAAAAAAAAAAAAACTTATTTTAATAATTTTTTTTTTGTCTTGAATGAATTAATGTTTTATTATGAAAGTAAGACGTGTGATAATTGTTTTTCACTATTGATTGATATACCCTCAATATATATTAAAATAATATATTTTTATAAGTCATTATTTTCTCTATAAGATAAAACAAATCTATCCAAACTTACAATTAAGTAAACAAAAAAAAAAAATGATTTAGCTAGTAAGAATGAAATTATTTTGTTTACTAGGCTTAAATTTGAATCCCCTTAGTTTTACTATTTGTTGAAAATCCTACCTCAGTTTTATAATTGGTAAATATTTATTTATTATTAAATTAATTTTTGAATAATTTATTAATAAATATTAAAGTATCTAATAATCCGTGACAAGGCTCACGTTAATAAGATAGTTCTTTTTCATAGTTTAACTTGTTTATTGTGTTACCTTTGTTGTTTTTTAATTGTATAATAAATAAATGATTGAGATTAACTTGAGAGAATGTATTAAATGGTATCATTTTTAAATATTTTATTTAGATTGAGAGGAAATTGGAGAGCAAATAGATTTTTCTTCGTTTGGATAACAAAAGAAAGTAAAAATGAGAAAAAAATACTTACAAGACTCACATTTTTTTTTTAAATATAAAAAGATTTTAAAAAATATTTACTCTACATTCTTTCAAATTTTTTATTATAAAATTACTTCATAATAATAATAATAAGTATTATTATTATTATTATAAAATAAATTATTTTTTTCCTTTCTATTCCCACATTTATCCAAACACTAAAATGAGAAAATATTTTCTGTCACTTTTTTCTTCTCTTTATTTTATCTCCCTTCTTTTTTTCTCAGCTTTGCTCATCATCCAAACAAAGCATAAAAGGAGGGACTCCCAACAAAACCAAACACCTCGCTTTACTTTGAATTTTTTTTTTTAATGAAAAAAGAGCTAATGCAATAGAGATTAGAGAACGATAAAGAGAACGGAAGGAGAGAAGGAGAACGACAGGGAGGAGAAGAACTGAGCGCAGAGCATCCAATAATTATATTTTTATTTACAATAATAAAGAGAAAAAAGAGAGGGTAGAGTGAAAGAGTATCAAATAGAGAGACACACCGCTTGAACAAAGAGGAATACAAAGGGGAGAGACCTAAGCAGGGAGAAAGAAAGCAGATCGATAAGGAGGAATTCAAATTTCTCCACCAGGGCCACCGCTGCACAGTCACCGTCGCCGCCGCTAGTTGCTCATAGCCACCGCTGCCTTTGTTGATTACGTACGCTTTCTCATTCTTTTTGTTTTCCTCTTCCTCTAAAGCTACTTTTGAATTGAGTAGTTAATGGGTTTCTGAAATCTATGGCGATTGGTGAACTGTAGCAGCATTTTGTCATTAGCTATACTGAATTTCTTTGACTGAAAACTCATCTTACTCTATGTATTCTTACAGCTGCCTGCTTGTGACTTTCTCTGGGTTTTTACTACCACCTTATAACTGTTTCGTTAAATTACCTGAATGGATGTTTTGGCTAAAACCCAAGTTGCAAAACTGCAAAGATGCCCTTAGGCGCTGTTATTGGCACTACAAGGTGCTAGTAGTAAATTTTATGTAGGTTGCTGCCTGTTTTTTTTTTAAATGAATGATTATACATTTTTCCTTAATGTTCACCTTCTATTCAATCCGTTATGACAATTCTGCTAATTCAAAAGTGTGTAATTTTGAACCAGAGAATATAATGTCTTGCACCACCCTGAATATTAGCTCTGATTTATATCTTCATGGATGCTCTCATTATGGAATTTCTAAGTTCTTAGGGTTCTTATTTAAATCTTCATGGATACACTAGTAGGGGTATTACCGTTTTCGTAGAGTTAATTATTTTTCTTTTATCTATGTTTTCCCCCATTCATCCAAACATAAATAGAGAAAACATAAATGTCTCCTTAGTTCTAGGTAATCCTTTGTCTCTTTATGAATCTTTGCTAAGTTGAGGCAAGGAAAGAAAATAAAAACTATGTGAAATATGCTTTAATTTCTTGCCCGTTGCTTTTCCCCAAGAGTCCCAATTTACTTTCCAATTGTTGCAAGTAATATATGAGGAAAAGCTTGGGTGCTATGGCATTTGTGGCAACTTTGTTAAGCGATATGTGTGTATTTTTGGCATTTCCAATCCAATTCCCAGTCTGAGTTTATTTTGTTGAACTATGAAATTCTTGTGCTTGTGAATCTTGCCAGTTGCTACTATTGACCTCAGGCTGATGAAACGTGAAGGAAAAGAGAGAGATGCATTAGAAAATAATAAGAAATATTATACATCAAATGCCATCAACAGTCTTTTACAAATGTGTATGTATATAAATAGACAGGTCGATATGTAGATTGATAATTGTAAAGACTCAAAACTTGTTTAACTTGAATAACAAATACATGTATATATGATTGAAGTATCTATGAGTGCAGTCTTTGTAGATTTGTTTCTTACTGGAAACAATGCATGCAGGTGATAATTTGATTGGAGCAATCTTATACACTGAAGGCAAGCTTTAGCATATTATAAGCTTCAATGGCCAAGAAATCTGGATCAAGACCCAGCAAATTATCTGTATATCTTTACATTCCTAACATCATTGGTAGGTAGTTCTTCTATTCTACTGCCTGATATTTTTAGTATTGGATTACTTGCATATTATAGAAACTTTCTCACTCCAACACCCATTTTCAGTAACAATCTTGTGATACAACTAGATCAAGGGACAGAATGACGGTTCAAATTCATTCTGGCTGTCTTTCATATTGCCTCATCTTAGGGCTCTAAAAGCCTTTTTTATTTAGTTGTTCAGATTAAAATAAGTCCTAGTTTATATTATTTTAAAAGCAATCAGAACCATCTCTTTCCCCTCCATTATTGGATACATTTTGTTTACCACTTGTGTTATAAACACAGTGGTATCATGTTCAAGAGAATTCCACAAATTTATATTTCCAAACTCACTTGAGTGCAATTTAATTCCCCATTTGATAGTTATCCATGGCTGTTATATGATCTAAGTTTCTGGTTGTGCAGGATACCTCCGGGTTCTCATAAATTGCATTGCCTTCTACCTGTGCTTCACGAACAAATTGCTTTTCACTATTCTCTATTTTTTCAGGTGCAAACAAATAAAGCTTTCAGTTTGCCACATGATATACATGGCATTTGGTGTATAATATTTCTAAATTTGTCTTTACAGCTTTGTATGTGATGCTGTTGATGGCTGGTGTGCTCGGAAATTCAACCAAGGTATAAATCATCAACTTGTATTTTACATGTCATATTACTATCAGTTTATTTATTTTACCCTTTAGAACACGTGATTAATGTCCATACCAAGGAAACATTGGAAACTCTTTCTTGTTTTCCTCTCTGTGGCACAGCAGATGTCATTTGCATTCCTTTTTTAGGCTCGAATTTCATAGTATATTTTTGGATTTGTGGATAATCATATATTTACCTAAATTGTAATTAAAAATTGCTGGCCTTTCCCAAAAAAAAAAAAAACTCTGGCATGTGCTTTTTGTTCTCCCATAATTCTTGACTTTGAGGGCAATATTGGCCAATATAATATAATTTTTACAAGCAAATATATGATCCAAAGTTTATGCTTCATGTTTTTACTTTCTCATGAACTTGTTCCAGTGTCAACCTTTGGAGCTGTCCTGGACATGGTGACGGACAGGTCATTTGCTCTATCTTTCTCTCTCACACGTGAGCATACACACAGACACGTGCCTTGCATTATTGCATATATTCCCATTCGCACTCTTCTGCACACAAGCAAACGAGAGTACCAGAGTATTTAATGTTGATACTTGTCTTATTTTTAATGCCAGAATTAGCACTGCTTGTCTACTTGTAATTCTTTCCCAAGTATACAGGTAAGAAGCATATCTCCCCTCAAGCTCTTCATCAAGTCCTGGAGTTTTAAGCATGGGTGTCTAACTTTTGGACTGAATTTGTGTGAAGGCCCGGCCTGATCTTCCTGTCATTGCTTGCCTTGGATATTGCCAGCCATTGGCTGCAAATGTACAGGTGGTTCATGCCAACCTTTTGCTTTATCTTCCTTTCCTCTAATTCCATTATTCTGTGTCTATTCTACTGTATTTGATCTTGACAGAGTTACTTTGCTTAATCTTTGTACTTCAATTGCAGCACTTTCTTGTCAGGAAAGGCTAGTCATAAAGATGTAAAAGACAGCACTAATTGGCTTTTTAAGTTATATTATGGGAATAGGATGTTTATGGCTTACTGTTGTGTCTCCTGTGAGGTAATTGTAACATTGTCTACTTGATTAGTAGGAAGAAGTTTCTTAAAGATTATGTTTCTTTTGTTCTTAACCTTTATATTCGACAGGTTCTTTACTTAATCTTGTTTTTTATTTCGGAGAACCAATCGGAAAGCTTGATAGATGTAAGTGTTTTCTTTGTGCCTTTGTTTTAGCTGGTGCTAATTGTCTAAATTTTTAGAGTGGACTTCCCAAGATCATTTTGGTTTCTTAATGCTTTCTCTTTTCAGGTTATATCAAATAATTTGCAGAAGATGTCAATAATTTCTGTCCTAATCGCAACAAGTTTATTTGGCTGGGCAATCAAGCAAGTCGTAAATATTATTCAGGTTCCTACTCGATCAATTTCTCCTAGATATTTTAGATGATTATGGTATTCTAGACCCCAGTTGCTTTTTCAGTTCTTCCCTCCACCCCGTTTTTCCCAGGCTCGTACTTCTTCCCAAAATATATATATATATATATATATATATATATATATATATATATATATAAAGAGGGGTAAAATGGAAGGGAACAATGGAAAGAAAATCCAAAAAACAAATAAAGAGAATGAAAAAAAAAAAAAAAAAAAAACTCATCATACAGTCAATTAAATACATTATGAATTCTAAATCGTTTGATATGGCATATTCATACAAAACATATTATACAGAACAAACATCTAATGCCTTATGCAATATTTGAAACTTCTTTTCAAGGAAAATTTTTATGCTTGTAAGGCAGTAGAGGACTTAACTGCATAAGCTGTAATAAATAGTGTACTAGGGTAACAGAAGAATATATGACATGACATGGATGACTGCCTCAATTTTCAATTACAACTGTTAATTAGTGATGCCAGGCAACTTTTAAATGCCAACTTAAATTCAGCATGTGTCATTATTCTCGACAGGAAATATAGCCTAGTAGCAGGTGAGTTATGTAGAAGGAACTTAATCTGAATTGTGTGTATTACTTATGGAAAGATTACATATATATACAGGAAGAAAAGAGGAAAAATAGGAAATGAAATCCATATAATTATGCTAATCTACAATGAATGCTATATTTACATAAGTCAACAAGTTAAATTGTGACTCATGGCAGCAGTGACTTTGTATCATCAGTTGATCACGGATTTTGAGCACTTGGTTCCTTTCGTTCTGGCTTACTATAGAAGTCTAAGAAATCAAATTTTATTTTCTGTTTTAACTCCTTTCATCTGATTAGTTTTAGAGCAATGCTACCCTCAGGCAAATTTACAGAATTTGGTTTTATTTTTGAATTATTTATGAAAATAAGTTCTTTTCAAACTAGCTGAATTTTGTATCTGATAGATACTAACTAGTAGCAGGCCAGAGAGATGGGTCCAGGCCTTGGAGCTTTTACTCTAGTAGCAGGATGCGTCAGCTAGTATTGTGTTATGTTTCTATTCTTGTATGTGGGGTCCACCTTAGTGGAAAGGGAAAGCTAGTTGTAGGTTGAGCAGAGAATTTCTCTATGGATTATACTTTTCTAATTCTGCTACAGTTACCTATTTTCTTATTTTAACTACAATATACAAACTCTGTTACCCCTCAGTACCTAACATAAAATAAGTTGAAGTGAATCTAATAATGTAAAGCAAATTTATTGTCCCATTCATCATGATTAGTCCAAATGTTATAAGGTAATATTATTTAATGGGTAGTTCCGCTCATTTAAATCAATCATGATAAGTAAAATAACACATGAGACATTAAATTGTTCCCTAATAATGTTGAGGTTGTGCCATTTTGCCAGTGTGAAGGTAACCGCCACCGGGTTGCAAATAACATCACACGTGTTTTCATGTGATATTCCTTTGATTTAGTATTTACTTGTTCTTTCCCTTTAGTAGATTCAAGCATCTATTTTAATCTGCTCAAAGTCTTACTGATATTTTTGTGATCTCAGATGAAGACTGCAGCAGATATATGTGTGCTTTCCGACATCAACGGCAAACAAAAGCAGTAATGTTTTGCTTAATGTTACCAAGACAGTATAAAACCTGGCGTCTGCCTATGAGGATTGCATTGCGCCCGAGCCCCAAGTTTTCTTTCTTGTTTTTCCCCTTTTGGTCTGGATTGAAATAATGAGTTTAAGTTTACGGTTTAAGGCAGACGCATGAATGTTGTTGCTAAAACTTGATTTCAGATATTTTCCATTGAAATTTTACACACTGATGTTATCAGAAAAGCAGAAGAATTATGGGTAAGGCAACCTTCCATAATGCATTCTCACACCCAGATTGTGAAGTTTCTTGAATCTTGATACTTGATAAAGTGAGTGGACGTTCATGTGATCCTAATCATTGAGTTTTTCAAAATTAAAATTGCTTAAATCATATATAAGATTAATCATATTATTTGTTAAAATTATTTGATTATAAAACTTTGATATGATCTTATAACTTAAAAACCAAATTCGACATTATTTGTATATATTATTTTATTTTATTTTTTAAGTAAACCAAAAATAAGAGGTGTGTAATGGAGGAGTCTGTATAAAAAGTTGTGTAATCGGGTTTTCTCTTAAAAGAACCAGGAAACATTAACCAGTGGCTGCCGCCATGTGACCAAATGGTATTGAGACATTTTACCTTGGAATTGGAAATGGAAATAGTAGGGATGTTCACCAAGGATTATGATGACATGAAAGCCCATTCACTGTATCAAGATTCAAGAAACTTCACGATCAGGGCATGAATGAACTACTGGCACAGACATGAACGGTGTCTAAATCTCACCGCTTCCTGGGAATCCTACGAAGCCTATCAAAGGGCATTGACTTGGTAATTGGTTTCTTAGAAGTGTTTGGTTCGAGGAAATTTTCATTTTTTTTTTTTTTTATCAGAATCTGAATTAAGAAATGAGTTAGTCTAATGGAAGATACGAAAATTCTTCATCAAATAAAAGTCTATTTCATAATAAAATCACTCTTATCCTCCGACCCTTATCTACTTCATTTGTCACTGTCTTTCTCTTCTAATCACTTGGTGTTTCTTACCCTGCTTCCCTGCTGCTTTTGCTGTTGCTCTTCTTGCGTTCAGGTTAGTTCAACTCTTTTTCTATTATTATTTTTTCAACTAGATTGTAATTTTTGCTTTGAGATGAGTTCAAGCTTGCCAAATGTCATTGGAATAGTTCTGGGTTTTGTGATTTCCTGTTGGGATTCTATGTCTCTAACGATTTCGAGGGAGCAATAACACTTGATAGAAGACATAAAGATTTTTTTTTTTATTTGTGAAGACAATTTTTTTAATAATAATTCTAGTATTTAAAAAAAAAACCGAATTTAATAAATATCAAAACTTTATCTTCGAGGAGTTACACCATTGCGTGCTAGAGCCTTATCCAAGATATACATGGCATAAAGATTTTTGAGGTATACACTATAGATAAATTGAGATGACCACACAATATAAAAAATGCACAAGTTATGCTAAATAGGCAGAAGACTTTAGCAAACTTGTATAAAGAAGAGTAACGATACATGATGATAAATAACCCTACCAACAAAAATTAACCAAGTTCTCAACATCATGATCGATCCAAGCTTACATTTCTGGATAGAGACACATATTCAAAAGCAAAGTAAGACTACTGACAGCAATCAATCCCAGATGTCTATAATAAACCAACTTGCTCTAAACTCCCTAGCATCCTCATTTTCTTTTTTCTCCTGACACCGAAAAAGATGTCGGCAGAACGAGGTTTTCCCTGGTTGTTAAATATGCATTAATACAGGCTGAAACCAAAATACTGGCTAACGATAATGGCAATTCCGAGAGCTATAGCAATAAGGGAAGATCCCCATGTCAGTTTCTCAGTTATTCTAGGTACTCTATCCTTTAGTGCTTGGCTACACGAACCTATGAATACTGTATAGCTTCCCATTGCAACTACTGTCCCAATTAAGAACATTATGAGAAATGCAGCACCAGCAAGGCGAGAAGGCAAAGCAAGAGCAGGCAACACCATCATCAGTGCATCTGGCTGCAAACCATGAACTATCCCAGTGGCAAAAGTAGCAAAACCGATCTTCTTCTTTCCAACGGTCGGATTATCAAGTTTTTCATAGACACCACCATCACAATCACCATTTTCAGCATTTTCTAAGGCCACACATGGAGTATGTACTTCAGAAGCTTCCCTAATTCCCATGGCACCAATAACAAGCAAGGTAAGGCCCACTACTCTTGTACCCCAAGTTCGGATGACCTCAATGTGAAGCCGATCCTTGAGGAGTAAAAATATCAAGCCAAAGATAACCTGACCAGCATCATGACCACAACCCCAAAGGGCTCCCACAGCAGCACTTTCTATTCGGCTACGGCCAATTGACAACGGAGCCAAAGCTGCAAGGTGGTCAGGCCCTGATAGTGTGTGCAAGCAACCGGCAAAGAAACCAGTCCAAGCACTACTTAGTAGCTCAGTGCGAATCAGATTTCCACCAACTGCAGCAGCAGCAGAACCACCAGTCTTTGCAGCAGTTTGAAAGGTTGCTAAAGCTGCCGGTGCAAAAGCTGGTTGGATTAAAATCAAAGCAAGGGCAGAGAGCATAGCAATTGTCCGAACTGTTATTGCCTGAGGAAGGGGGGAAAAAGCATAAAGAATTAATACTATTTTTCTTAAGCTCTAGTTTTCTAATGCAATTTTTAAACTTCATTAAGATATGCACTTTTATATAACTACAAATCTAACAAAATTACCATAAGTACATTAAGTCTATATAAACCCTTCACCATATGCACATTCAATCTATATAAACCCTGTTGCAAAAAGGTTGATATAACCATCCTAAGAAACATCACACAAATTGCAATATAAGCTGCAATGCACATAGTTGCTTGTTTTGGCCATACTCCAGGAATATATAGATTCAAACCCACCTATTTCATCATAATAAACTTCTAGCAAAACTTTACATATATGCAAGTCAATGATCAGGATTTGCTGGCAACAATATGTAACTAAGGAACCAAGTTTGATTACGTCAACATAATTATTGTACAAGAGCAGCAACAAGCCAACAAAATGCCTTAGTCCCCAAACCCACCTATTTCATCATAATTAGTAAGAAACTAGACGTTCTAACTTTCAACAGAAGACTCTTCACCGTTCAGATTAAACCTGCTGATGTGCATCAATCAGGTCATGATAAGATTGTGCTTATATCAAAATTTAATTCTTAAATTCCAAGACATTTTAAGAATCTATGCGTAGTCCAATTGCCTCACCTGACGATTTTTCCAATAAGTTAAAAATAATGGACAAAACCATGTTCATATAATTTCCAAACCAGAATATAAGTATTGACTAACGACAACAGGAGATGTTGTCCAAATCTCCCATACCTTACAACAAAGAAACGGTGATGAGAAACCTGAATGGCTGAATTTTGCAGAGATAAGTAACACAATTTAAGTCAGAGAAAAGTGTTCCAAATTCAAAGTTTACTGAAATCATCCCATGAATTTCCTTCTAATCTGGATGTCATATTAATTGGTCATTATACTTAGACGTCATTTCCCAACATCTGTGAGCACAAGCACCCAAAGCTCATGCGCTACGTAAACAAATGGCCCAATAATGACCGGATAACCTGAAGCAGCCCAACAACTTTAGCTCTAAATGATTAGTATGTACTCTGGACTCATCTAGCACTTGGAGAAACAATTAGTAAACTGCTCTAAACAATTCTTCCTTCCTATCAGCTAACAGTGGTCTTGGAGAAAGTGATAAAATAAGGGGAAAAAGGAAAAACAAAGAAGAAAAGCCAATCACACACAATGAAGCAGCAATTAATAACAAACGCAGATCTCAGCAATAGTAACAAAAACAACCGCAAAATAAAAATTGGCGGCACAAAGTAAATACCTTTCGTTTTCCCGAAGCCTCGCTTGCGATCTGATTAAGAAACTGGGATTCGGGTATCAGCATATCTGAAGAGCCGGATTGACATTCAGAAACCGATGTTATATCTTTCCGAGGTATTGCTGAAGCAGAAGAAGGAGAAGTAGACGATAATGAAGATGGGTTTTCATGTTTGACAGAAACTAGATTGAGCCGCCTAAAGTTGGGACGCAATGGCGACGAAAAATTGAATCTTACACAGTCAAATCGACTGGTTCGATTGAAGAAAGGAGAAGGCTTCAGAGGTAACTTGAGAGAAGTCGGAGAAGAAGATAGAAGCCTATCCATGGCTTCAAACTAGAGGCAAAGGGTGGGGGACAAGCTCTTAGATAAAGTGTCGCCCCCCCAGAAGGTTAAACGACAATTAAACACAAAGAATACATTTTCAAAATCGAACTTATTTACTAACAAACGGACGACCAGAACAAACCCTAGGTTTTCCGTCTTTTCCCAGAAAATCCCTGCACTGAATCTGCAATCCAAGAAAACAGAAAATCAACTGAATCTTGATCCTCCGATGCTTTTGTTGATGCTTACGGAACGGATACACAAAAGTGGGCACTGAAAATGGAAGAAAGAGGGAACACGGATTAAGATAAACCCATAAATTTAATATTTTTCTTAATTTTTTGAATTAAGTAAAGTAAATTAAAATGTGACTACTAACAAAAAAAGTGACTAAATTAGCAAAATTGTAAATCAAAGCATGATGAAATGAAAAAATAATACATACAAATTTTGTGAAGTGAGGGAGAGAATTTAGTTGAGTTTACCGTTAATCTAGCAAATAGGACGAGTTTTCCAAAAGGAGGCTGTGTTTACTGTTATGTTATTTTCAAATGATTTATTTCTTTTTTTTTAAAAAAATCTTTTTTCTCATTGTTTTTTCAAAACAAGTTATATAAGTAAGTTTTTTATAAAAAAAATTTTGAAACTTATTCTAAGAAAATAGTTCTATGAAATTTTTCTAAAAACAAAATAAAATAAGGCGAATAGTTTCTATAAATTATTTAATTTCAAATTTTGAACCAAATTTAATAGTTAATGGTAAAAAATTTAATAATTTGATGTAAGTGAAAGTGCCTTTGGTTATAAGATCAATTTAGCTTTTAATCAGAATTTTTATTACTATATTATTTTTTGTCACATTTAGTTTTTTAAATATTAATTTTAAACATGAATATATGAAAAAGTTAAAATCTTTACTCAAGAAAAATTGTTACTGTGATATATTTACTTCTTCATTATTAAATTATATTTAGTGGTTTAATAAAAGTGAAATCATATATAAGCATTTAACCAAGCTTATGGCTTGATAAACTATTTATGGGAGCTCTCCTTTTTTTTTTTTCTTTTTTTTTTAAGGTCAATAATGTAGCCTCTAGTTCAATCATATCTTCATTGAAGCTGCATTTACTGTTTTCACATATGTATTATTACAATATTATTAGTTAAAAAAATATTTTCAGTAAATTAATAATAAATATAATATTATTTGATAATTTATTAACAGATAAAAATACAATATAATAAGAAATTAGAGAAGAAAAAAAATAACAGCAAATTGTCATCCCATCTCCACTGTCAAACAGAGGAACATATCTAGCAAACAAATTTGTATGTGTGATTTTTTTATCATATGATAAAAATGTATTTTTTTATTTGTAGATTTTGTATGTGTAATTTTTTTTATTATATGATAAATTATTTTTTTGGAGAAAAATCAAGTGAAGTATATTGCTACTATTTCAAAATGCTCCCTCGACCAAGTTTTGATAATGAAATCTTCCATTTATTATAAGTGGTTGAGAGAGTAGTCTATGTGTATAATTTGTTACCAAGAAAGTCGTTATATTAGGACTGGAGGCTGCGCATGCATGTGGACATTTTGGTAAAAGTAGAACAAAAATAGACAAAGAAAAAGATGTTTAGTTGCTTATCAGTATTTGATTGATTAGTCTTGCCTACACTTGAGCTATGTTTGAATTTGAACAGAGAAAAAAAAAATAAAATTAATAATAAAAGAAAAATGTTTCACTCTTATTTTCTATTTCGCAATTTACTATTTTTTTTTTTTTTTTGTATTTTTAAGGTTTTTAAAATTATATGACAATGAAAAAAATCAAATTCTTAATTTCTTATATTATTATTGTTTTATTATTAATTTGTAAACATAGGGGTTAACGTTGTTTAGGTGAGCATTTAATTGTGATTGTTCCGTGTGGCATTAGCTGACAGGCTGAGTTGTTTTGTCGGTTCTGGTAAAGTTCATATTCAACAAATCAGCACGGAAGGCGTGTCTCCACAGTTCCACCACTTCTGCCCACTTTCCAACATGTTCATACCTCGCACTAGCGTGTGTCCGCCACACGCACTCTTTTCTTTTTGGCCCACTGATTGGATGTTTGTTGTATCAAATCCAGAACAAGTGGGATTTTATTTTAGAAAATTGCGTGGCTGAGTTAGATTTTCAAATTAGATTCGTTAGAGCATTTTTAGTAACTGAGTTGTATAGTTAATTTGTTTATAATTTTTTATAAGATTTCTCATGACATATCATTTTAAAGTAATTTATTATAAATTTTTTTAATAATACAATCCAAAAATTTAAATATATATTTTTATCAAAGACACAATTGTATGTTGCTATTTTATTAGCAAATATTATTATTTTTTAGTATCAAAAGTATAAAATAATGATAAAAAAAAAATGAGAGATCAGACGTGGAGCCTATAAAGCTGCTATGGAACCGTCTTTCATTGCTAATATGAGCATTTACAAGTCAACATTGTAAATATGTTTTCTAGTGGTGAAATAACCAAAGAGTCGTTCCATAGAATTTTTGCAACTTCTAATTAATGTCACTAGAGTTGTTCTTATGGTTAGAATATGCTTATAAGTCTAGGATGTAGACTAAAAGGTATTTGTCTTAGTAAAAAAGAGTTAAGGTTGTTTAAATATGTGATTCAAGTTCAAATTTATATGTATGAAAAGAGTTATATTTCTGTTTAAATTTTTTAGTTAACTCAAATTAAATTAATTATAGATTAAGAGGTTTAGTAATTGGTTCATGTCTCAAGATAAAAACAAAATGGTTTAAGTTATAAGTTAGCCATAATTCATTGTTCAATGCAATTGACTACCAACTATCCAATCAACATAATTCAATGCAACTATATATTAGTTGAATAACTGACAATTAATTACTTGATACATTGGATTGCAACTAATCCAAATTCTCATACTTAAAAGGGCACTTATATAAATTTTTACATAATGTTCATTAAACGGACAATAAGACTTAAATCCATAATTTTTTAACTTAAATTATATTTTTATTAACTAAATTAATTTTTGTTGGGAACACTTTAGAAAAGTTTGTTTTGCAATAAAATGTTACTCAACACTATTGTTTGTATGTATTTAACTATACATTTTACATATATTAATTATTAATTACGTTTGATAAAAATAAAAATAAAAAATAAGATAAGAGAAATATAAAAAGAAAAAAACGTAAAAAATGAGTATGTAGCAGTTGCGCTTATTTTAATAAAACATCACATGAATGAAAGTGCTGGGTCTGGGCCACGTTTTGATTTCAAGGTCATTTCTTCTGGCACTCCCCATTTTTCTAGAAATGTGTAGATCATTTCTTTTGGTATACCCTATTTTTTCTAGATACACACTGTGTGACTTGATTTCAGATTTGTTTGACGGTAAACAAAAAAGAAAGAAAAAATATAAATCATTGGTAGACTGATAAAATAATTTTTTTTTAAAGAAAATACCCAAAATAAAACACTTTTTGGGCTGGTAAAACCATAATTTGAACTCCTATTAAAATAAAGTAACTTCCTTAATATCAAATGGTTGGAAATAGTAACTGGGAAGAAATAAACATTTGATTATAAGTCCAACCCTCAACTTCAAGGGTTATTCTGTCATTTAACTAGGCAGATCTTATTAACCATGGGAACCAGCAATGCAGCCTCTTAGATATGATTTCAAACTGACCACTTAATTAGCTATATATATGATTTGTTAAAATAAAATAAATAAATAAATTTATAATATAAATATTTTATTTCTCCATGTATTTTAACTATAGTGAGACAATATATAAAATAATAGATTTAATACTGCAACATATACATATCAGCTCGGAACAAAACACATATTTATTTAGTGTCTCACTTTATTTATGTATATCCCATTGCATTTGATTGAGAAGCCGTGTAGCATAATAATCAGCCTACCTTTTAGTGAACATATATATATATATATATATATATATATATATATATATATATATATATATATGAACCGTAATTATTTTTTATATTTTGAAATTGGAAATAGGTGTCGTACAGTTTAAACGGCGTTGCGGTGCGGTCCAACCACGTTTATATTTATTAAGGGCTTTCTTCAATTATTTTTTTGAACTTCATTCTGATTTCCAATCTTCCTTTCCCTAGAGAGCAAAGCAATCAACCATGTCGTCATCGAAGAAGATCATTCTGAGGAGTTCTGATGGCGAGACCTTCGAGGTGGATGAGGCGGTGGCCCTCGAATCACAGACTATGAAGCACATGATCGAAGACGGCTGCGCTGAGAGTGTTATTCCTCTGCCGAACGTCACCGCCCGCATCCTTTCCATGGTCGTTGAGTACTGCAAGAAGCACGTTGAGTCCGCCGCTTCTGATGACAAGGACAAGGACTCCAAGAGCGTTGAGGAGAGTCTCAAGACCTGGGATGCGGATTTCGTCAAGGTTGATCGGGCCACACTCTTTGATTTAAGCATGGTAAGTCTCCCTCTGAATGCCATTGCTTCATCGTGCGCTTTGGTGGAAAAAATAATGTATTTCATGTTTTCTATTTTGTTTTATATTTTGATGGGAGTTTTCCGGGAATCTGGCTAAAGAAAAACGGATTTACTTCGGAATAGAGATTTCTGACAAGTTTTAGACAATATCACTGTCAAGAACGGAAAATCTACTAATCAAGTTCGTTTGTGATTATTAGTATTTTAAATTTTAAAGGTTGTTCTTTTCGAAATATAACTAAGGCAAGGTTTATAAGTCTCTCTATTGGCCAGATGAAAGAGGGTGGAAAATGCATAGTGGGATATCTCTGTACTAATATCCTGGTTGTCAGAATATCTCTGCATAAATCTTGTGACATAATCAATGATTAGTTTGTGTTGTAGCACCATTTTGATCATTGCCCTTGTTAACATTTATCATACCCTTAATGAGTGATGTGTGCTGTTACACCATTTTGATCATTGCTCCTGTTAACATTTCTTATGCCCTTATGATTAATTTGTGTTGTAACACCATTTTGATGACTGCCCTTGTTAACATTTACCATGCCCTTAATGATTAATTTGTGCTGTTACACCATTTTGATCATTACTTGGCCAACTTTTTATCATGCCCTTAGTTGTGAGGTTCTTTAGTTTATGGATGAGTAGTACTAGCAGTAAGCCAAATTTATCTATAAACTATTGCTGCTAGTTGAAGAATGATCCTGCATCAGTTTGTTGGTATTTTGGTGAGGTGACAGAATCATCCATCCCACTTTATGTGCAAGTATGCAATTGTATTGGGATTGGTCAAAATTTAATAAAATACTATTGCAAGTTGAATTAATTAAATTATTTGTACCAATCACAATGCATTGACATAGGGTTTGGCACATAGAATGAGATTGAGAATTTTGTCTCTATGCAACAGTATTTAATTAATATGATCAGAACTTGGCTGTTTCGTTTTCTTCTGGTTCTGTGTACATGATCACCACCTTCACCTGGGATGTTTCTAACCTTGCATTGTTGGGTGTGTTGTTTCTCAGGCAGCAAACTATCTAGATATTAAGAGCCTTTTGGACTTGACATGCCAAACTGTGGGAGATATAATCAAGGGACAGACGCCAGAGGAGATACGCAAGACTTTCGGCATCAAGAATGATTTCACTCCAGATGAAGAAGAGGAGGTTAGGAGGGAAAATCAATGGGCCTTTGAGTGACAACTAAGTGGGCTTTCTTTACTTGTCTATATTATATTGTGATAGATTTGTGAATAATCATGATAGGCTTTATGTTTTCTTTCCAGTAATTATGCAATAGAGTAAGTTCATGCAGAATCAGTTTCCTAATCATGACAAGATCTTGTGAACCTCGTTTATTGTTTTAATTAATAGAATATATTGCATGATATTTTCTTAATCTCTGTCTTGTTTTGATCTTTGATCTAAAAACAAATTGATTATTTGGTCCGCAGACAAAAGTTGACAGTGGTGTTCATCAAATTATTATGGACGATATTGAAATAGATTAAGGTCTAGTAATGTAGATAAATCTGCATACAGTTATGACAGAGAACTAAAAGGACATGAAGTTTTCACACACGAGATTGTGAGCAAAAATCTTGTGATGGTTAATAATGCACAAGATTAGTTGATGCACGATCATGCAGGCAATTAAGTCATTAATTCATTGGCAGTTAAATGTGGTAAGATCATGCATCCAATTTGTGTAAGATCGCTTCTTCGCTAAACTGTTACGTGGGGATATGTGACCTACATCACTATTTTGCCTATTTTTCGAGTATTCTTGATTTATATAAATCTACAACTTTTAACATTTATTGCTTTAATTATTTTATTATACTAACTTAAGTATCAAGTTCTATATAAGTTTATATCCCTTAGTCTTTAACATTGTACAACACTGTTCACGTCTCATCATAAACATAAACTATCTTGACATAAGAAATCTCTTGGATTTGGCACAAACACCATTAAGATTGCACCGAATTTACTTAATTTTTTCTGTGCTTCTATTATCGTCAAATGGGCATTTGCAAATTTATGTCTTCTAATTTCCTAAGATTTTAATGGATGTGGATATGCTATGGTCTGTTTGGCATTGAAAACAAGTATTTGTCTTGTGTGGGGAAGTTAAGATTAAGGCCGGAGTCGACCACCCGTTATAACGCGGCAAGACAAGTCCGTACGGAATTTGAAACTTGCAAACAAAGCTAGAGGAAACAGCCAACAGAAAGGAAACGAAAAGAGAAAAAAATAAAAATAAAAATAAAAAAATAAAAAGGCCAAGAAGGCGTCAACCGCCGTTTGACACAGTGAACTACCATTTTTAATATTTTAAATTATATAAATTGCAATGTCTAATCCATATCTTCTATATTCATTTTTAAATTAATCTAATCTAATTAGATAAACCTTGATAATGTTTTGCTAAAATACACATTAAGTTTTTATTTTTATTTTTTTATAGATGTCCACTTTTATTTTTTAAAAAAACTTGACACATGTATTAACATGAACTTTTGTATCTTATATGTTGTGTTTTTTTTTTTTTTTTTTTATCTGTTTTTAAATTTAAAAAATATTATATTTAGATAAATAAAAAATTACAAAAGAATAAATATTTAAGTGAGTAAATTTTATATCCCGTGCCTATCACTGATTTAAAACTCTAATTTATAAACAGATGAATTTTAAATTATAGAGATTTTTTTTTAAATTCTGTATAAAATTATAAAGACATCAGTATATCTAAATCAAACAAGAAAGGAATTTTTTCTCATAAAAGAAAGTCTAACAAGGAAAGCATAATTAGTGAATCATTGATAAATATCTGATTGGTTATTTGCGTTTGTCAACAATCACATGTGGGGTCCAATAAGCTGAGACCATCCAAAAGCAGGCATCTTTGCTAGGCAGAATGAGTATATCCCACTCATGCCAACTGTTTATCATGCACCTAACCTAACGGTCAATCTACAGTTTCACGCCGTTCTCCTTGCTTCCTTCTTACACACACAGGTATAGAGCAAGGAATCTTTTTTTATTAATTTTTTTTTTTCCCACTTTCGTACCCTGTTTGTTCTGGGCTTTGACGATGAAAATGTAAAGACAATTCGTACTTCGAGTTCGTAGGAGCTTGGATATTTCTGTAAATTCGGCGGAGAATGGCCGATCAAGTGCCGCTGCTCCAGGAATTCGAGCCATCTCTTGTTGATGCTAAAGCTAAACGAGTAGCTTCCCTTGATGTCTTCCGAGGACTCTCTGTATTTGTGAGTTCTTCTTTCTCCTGCGTTTGGTTGCTTAGAAAACAGTGGAAAATTAGCAGAAAATAGCAACTATTCTCACTTGCCATTCAATTAATTTATTGTCAGTTTGCTTAAGCTTGAAGCTAATTTACTTCACACTCTTTTCAGTTGATGATTTTGGTCGATTACGGTGGCTCAGTCTTCCCTATCATTGCTCATGCTCCCTGGAATGGTATTCACTTGGCAGATTTTGTGATGCCCTTCTTCCTTTTTATTGCTGGAATTTCTCTTGCACTTTTATATAAGGTACCCTTTCGAGTCTTTAAACTTCTCATTTATTTCAACATTTGAAACAAATTACTAAAGTAACGGGAGTTTAATTCATTAGTAGGTCAAACTCCAGACAAATCACATAATCTCTGATCTCTACTCATTTTGAAAAAAAAATAAAAATTGATATTTAGATATAGCATTAAGGGAATTTTCGTTATAAATTGGCAGAGAGTACCAAAGAGAACTGAAGCTACATGGAAAGCTATACTTAGAGCAGTCAAGCTTTTTATTCTGGGGATCCTTCTTCAAGGTAAAGAAGTATCTTCCTCTTCTAACCTTCCATATGCCTAGTCAAAATGCCTGCTTTCTCACTGGTGCAAACACAAAATTGATGGTAGTCTAGTTAGGAAGATTGTTAAACCTTCTAGGATTGAACACCCTATTAACTAACTTATAACTCTATTAGCTAGGGAGTTAATTAGTTTGAATACTCAAGCATGTTGCCAGCTAAGCAATAGCCAGAATTAGTTATAGAGTAGTGGTAATTATTGTAATTAGCTTTACATATAGAGTTGGATCCTGTTGTAATGTAGCAAGAAAATTGTTATTGAATAAAGAGAAACCATGTTTCTTCTTTCTGAACCTCTCTTCCTTTTCCTTTCCTCTGTTTGTAGAAACAGAGCCTCATCGCAGTAGTAGTCTGAACAAAAGTTTTGTATATGTTATTTTTATAGTAAAATTTACATGAGTGTGAAACAGATACATCTTACACAATCAAATAACTTATTTAGAATCTGACTTTTATTGATTTGACTGTTTGATTAAGTACTTGTCTCAAATCAAATATTTTTTTCTGATGCTTTATAATTCTGGATGGAATAACAACCTGTTTCCCTGAGTTTTCTAATGTATATAGTTATACTTGGTGTATCTTACTTCTGGTCTTTAATTTTTCATCCATTAAGCAAATATTCTCATTTCAGGTGGCTATTTCCATGGAATAACTTCCTTGACCTATGGTGTTGACATTCAAAGAATACGCTGGTTAGGCATTTTACAGGTATTTCAGTCCTAAACAAGGCTGTATTTCATCTATTGATCTATTCATATTAACAATTCATATTAGCAACATAAGATTAACCAATTTAATATTATGGTCAATGAATACAGAGGATATCAATAGGATACATTGTTGCAGCATTATGCGAGATCTGGTTTCCACGTGGGAGATGTAAAGAATTAGGTTTCTTCAAGAGTTATTACAGGCACTGGTAAAGTTTTGATCACATTTTTGTTTCGTATGCTTTAGATTTGAGGTCCTTTTCTGTCAATTTGCCCCAGTCTTCCGAGAATCCAAACTCAGAGGCAATGTCAATTTAGATTGTCTCAAAACCATAACCATCCTCGTTTGGTATCATCAGTAAGTTCACTAAGATAACCTTTTGTGGCCACAAGATGTATAAATGTAAAACCTATGTGCAGGCCAGTTTCTATTTATTTTTCTACAATTAATAAGTTGATGTATTCAGTCTAGCCCTTTCTGAGCGCCTAGTTTGTTGGCAGGTAATTTAAAGATACATTTACATTATCGGATTACCTCATTATTAATATTGACGACACTATATAAAGAATGTATATTTATGAATCATCGCAACCCATGAACTATTTTTGTCTTTCTATGTAGTTTTTCCTTAAGAAATTCTTCTGTGCAGGTTGATTGCAGTATTGCTGTTGGCAATTTATTCAGGCTTACTCTATGGTCTTTATGTTCCAGATTGGCAGTTTGACCTAGTAACAGCCTCATCAAATGGTGGTTATATTTACACGGTAAGTAAGAGGCTTAGTGCCTATCTTTCTCTCTTCCTCTTCTGTTCACTCTCAACTTAGACGCATTTTGTGTGCTTCATTTTTCTCTCTTGATTTTGATATGCATCTGCTTGCT